>CM053402.1:68068261-68135549 GCA_028644305.1 Xerus rutilus
ACCTTGTGTTGTCTAAGCAGATTAACTATCTTCTTGCCTAAGTCTACAGATCTGTTGCAGGAGCATCCCGCACACCTACGAAAAACGCGATCTCTGACCCTGTCTGAAGACTGTGATGAC
This sequence comes from Xerus rutilus, assembly GCA_028644305.1. Classification (NCBI taxonomy): domain Eukaryota; kingdom Metazoa; phylum Chordata; class Mammalia; order Rodentia; family Sciuridae; genus Xerus; species Xerus rutilus. Next base: position 68,068,382 of record CM053402.1, read on the forward strand.
TCCATCCACTTAGTCTCCGTTGCTGAATTTAATGCTTTGACTTTTTCTCTTGTAGGAATCCCTGCATTAGCTGTGGGGACTTATAAAGGGACCATAAAGCTAGCATGTGTGTTAGCAAAACATATTAATTATACATCTAACGCTATTGCACTATTAAATGATGAACAAAAACAGCTCAGACAAGCTATATTGGACAACAGAGCTGCCATTGATTATCTACTGTTATTACATCATAAATCTTGTACTGAGGTTCAAAATATATGTTGCTTTAATCTAACTGACAACAGTAATTCTATCACCAAAGATTTAAAAAGGTTAAAAGAGATTATTAATCGTATTCAACAAGACACTTCAGGCAATGATTTCTTGTCATGGTTGACATCCTGGCTACCCAATTTGACCTGGGTGAAACAGTTGTTCTTAGGTGGGTGTTTTATTCTCTTGCTACTCTTGATCTGTTCCTGTATATTTCAATGCTTTTTGCGCATATGTTTTCGCAAAATGAGACAAGATTATCGCTGAGACAAACGAGCCATTCTGCAAGCCATGTTAGCCATAAAAAGTGGCACATCCCCCCAAGTCTGGCTGAGCATGCTGGAATGGTAGTCAGAGACGGGTAAGTTCATCACAAAGAGCATACCAACCTAAGACAGGACTTAAGCGTGAAGGCTTAACGTCCGATGACGGGTAAGGATGCTCCGAGGTGGTGATGACCTAAGACAGGCACGTTCCCGAGCCTTTATTATAAAAGAAAAGGGGGAGATGTTGGGGGCAGGCTCTCTGGGCCCGGGAGCTGCCTCACCCTTTCGAGATGGCGACCTGGCTATATGCCAGAAACTTGCAGTAAACAGGTGGACAACTTAAGGAAGTGCATAGCATTGGCTGGCGGTAACGTCACTGTGCATGCTCGGCTCGTGGGCAATGCCTGTTCTGATACACGCCTGTATTCTGCTCATGCATTCCCCTCGTGCTTGATAATGCTATTCCTGCTAATTGGTTATAACTCTGCTGTGTAATACTTCCTACTGTACAAAAAGTATATAGAAGGAGGCTAGGGGGAAAAAGGAAGAGAGAACAAAAGGGAGCCAAGGAAGGCAAGAGGAGCGCTCAACAAAAATAAAGATTGCTTTCTGAGAATAACAGCATGGTTATTGTCTCCTGCCGGCGAGCGACAATAGCCTAGCACTCTCTTAGTCCTGTGTTTTGCACTTTGCAAAACAAACAACAACAACAACAAAAAGCCAAAACAAAGAAAGACCCCTAAAACCTCTGTCAGGCAGTTGCAGTATTCATTGTCAGGAAAGCTGCCTGCCAGGAGATGCCGCTGGGACTTCCTGGAGATTAGAAGTACCGTGATCCTCCAGGCCTGCTTGCTAGTAAGTGTTCATACACATGGCAGAATTTCTTCTCATACAGGATGAGTGTCCCCTACCCAAAATGCTTGGGACTAAAAGTAACTCAGATTTCAGATTCTTTTGAATTTTGGAATATTTGCATGTACATAATAAGGGCTCATATCTAAACACAAAATTCATTTATGTCTCATGTATACTTTATACACATAGCCCAAAGAGAATTTTGTGCAGTGTATGTTTTTTAATTTTAGTAATATTTTATTTAACTCAATACATCCTTAATATTACCATTTCAGTATATAATCAATGTAAAATTATTAATTTTTTATATTCTTTATTTTGTACTGTTTTTAAAACCCAGTTCTATTTTACACTTAGAGCATATCAATTCTAATTAACCACAGTTCAGATGCTCACTAATCATAAGTGGCTAGTAGTTAGTTAATCAACTGCATTGATTAGCTATATCTATCAGATAAATATATAAAAAAGATATCTATTATATAGATCTGCTTCTATAAGCAAACAATAATAATTTGGTGCCACTTATAGGGGAGATCAAAACATAGTATCATACACTTTTCTTCAAAGTTAGAGAAATACAAATTAGAACAACAAGATACTATTTTTCATTTGTCATATTATCAGAATTTACGAGAAAGAGAAAAAAATATGGAACCATTTTTTCAAGTTCTTTTTTTTCCAGTTTTTTGTTGGTGCATTATACTTGTACATAATGGTGGGATTTGTTGTTACATATTTGTACATGCACAGAATAGTAATATAACTCGGCCAATATAATTCCACAATACTTCCCCTTTTCTTCTCCTCTCTCCCTCTGGTTCCCTTCCTCTGCTCTACTGACCTTTCTTCAATTTTCATGAGATTTCCCCCCTACAATGATTTTTATTTTTTCCTCTCTGTCTTCTATATATGGGAGGAAACATGACATTTGAGTTCGACATATTTCATTTAACACAATCTTCTCAAGTTCCATCCATTTTCCTGCAAATGACGTAATTTCATTCTTCTTCATGGCTGAATAAAACTCAATTGTGTATATATACCATATTTTCTTTATCTATTCATCCACTGATGGACACCTAGGCGGGTTCCATATTTTGGCTATCATGAATTGTGCTGCTATCAACATGGGTATGCATAAACCACTGTAATAGGATGACTTTAATTCTTTAGAATAAATATCGAGGAGTGACACAGTTGGGCCATATGGTGGTTCCATATTGAGTCTATTTTAATTTTTTTAATATTTATTTTTTAGTTGTAGGTGGACAGAATATCTTTATTTTATTTTTATGTGGTGCTGAGGATCGACCCCAGTGCCTCACACGTGCTAGGCGAGCACTCTACCACTGAGCCACAACCCCAGCCCCTCCATGCCTAGTCTTTTGAGGAATCTCCATACAGATTTCCATAGTCATTGTACTAATTTATAATCCCACCAAAAGTGTAAAAGTGTTCCTTTTTCTCCATACCCTCTCTAGCATTTATTATTGTTTGAATTTTATACAATATTTTAAATAATTTTGTTCAGGAAGCAAAGTTTCATGATGTGGGATTTCCCATTTGTGGCATCAGGTCAGTGCTCAAAAAGTTTCACATTTTACAGCATTTCAGATTTTGGATTTTCAGATTAGGAATGCTGCACCTGTACTTGTTTTCATTACAGCAGACTATGACAAGTAACTTTACTAGCTTAGGTCAGTTTGCAACAAGTGACATCACTGGCAAAGGATAGAGGTCTGTCTTTGAGGCAGCTGGGCTGGCTCAGTTATTCCAGTAGCCCTGAATAGTCCCAAGAAAGACAGGAACTGGAGCCCCTGAGACTGGAGATGAGCCAGCACTGATGGGCAAGAGACGACACAGGTTTTGATTTAGAAAAATAAAAACGCCTGACCCTTCCTCCAGCCTGAGTGTGGCAGAGCAAATCCCAATACACCCACTACCCCTCTGAACATGAAAGTGAGATATTAGGATTCATGAGATGATGACATCTGTATTATGAAGCAAGTTAGAAAAAGTAGCAATAAGAAAACACTAGATGACTTTCTCAAAAAATGAAATAATATAGATCCCATTCATGGTAGTAAAAAATAGGTTATTTGACTACAGTTTCCCATATTCATCGTTGAGTGTTTCTTGATCTGGAATTATCCAGTTGGATCAATAGAGAAAGAAACAATAAACTCAAAAGTTAGATATTTTGGTGAAAGGAGTGCAGGAAGAGGAAGAAAGACCTCAGCTTCTACTGGAAATTCAAAGTGAAATGGAAACCTGTGGAGACTGAAGGCTGGAGGCGTGGTTTCCCTGGTAGAAGGCAGAGGAGGCGCCAGCAGCCTGCCTGGTGGAAGGGGCGGAGAGATCCTTCTTCAGCCCAGCAGGGCTCAGGGTTCTCCTCACTCCCTTTTCCTTCATCTGCATCACACTCCCTTCTGCCTGGCATGGGTGTCTGTGCTTCTCCCAAGGCAGTGAAGAGAAGAACCTGCCCTCTAGGAAAGTCTTGCCCTGGGGTGGGTGGAGGATAACCTTCAACCCTAAGCACCTCTGGTCATATGTTTCCAAACATAACCTCTCAGTCTCCAAGATAAGGTCAATTTATACTTCCTCTGTGACTAAGCTTCTCAGAGAAGATTAATCCTTCACCCCAGGGGTCTGGGACCAATTTTAAGCAGCCCTGTAAGTTCCTTAAGGTGTTTTTAGCTTAAAATGCATGTTATTCTATACTGTACTTTTCTAAACTGTGATAGTAAAATTGATGCTCTAGAAAGGACTATGTTTTTCTGTGGCTCCAATACTTCCCATCCCTGTAAAATGAGGGAAAGCCATTGGGATTCACAGCCCTAATTTTGAGAAGCCGCATCCTGCTGGAGGGTCTCTAAAGACTGTGTAACAGGAAATTGAAAACTAATATTACTTTAGAAAGAATGGTTCATTTATTTAAGATAAGGTTTTATAAGCTAACAATTTTGTTTGTGGCTGGCAACAGAAACACTAGTAGTCTCCTAGGAAAACTGATGGATTATTTACTTCATAAATATAATTTTCCAAGCAAAAATCTCTCCACAGAGAGGAAAAAGAATGAAAAGAGTCATGGTTTTAAGAAAACTGGGGACTTTAATTTCAAATTTCAAAGTCAACTGAAGCACCGATTTTAATATGAAAGCAAGTGAAATGTTTCAAATCCTCTAACCAGATCTGCATGCATCTCAAACGTTAATAAACAATTAATTGTGGTTTTAAACACACCTTCAATCATTCTGTTCTCGGGCGATTTGCATAGTTTCCTTTAGAAGACCAAGAAAAAAGCAGAGTTGTTGATTTTTCCCCCTTGTTTGGCAAGACTCCTAAGGTTAACTCCTAACTCCTAAGCCTAATTGCCTCAGGCTTCCTCTTAATTTGCTGGTGGAAAAAGGAGGCTGGCAGTCCCAATATCTCCCAGAATGTTATTATGATGAAATCATTTTGTACTTTGTTTTAATGTCTGATAGAAGTGGTCTGATTATTTAGACTTTACACTGTATTTGCTTGGAATTAGTGAACCTTTGCCAAGTCAATCTAAGGGAGATGTAGAAGGGCTTGGGCAGCCAGGGCAAGATGGCGCGTGAGGAGGTGGGGGCAGGGCCAGAACCAGGGGGTCTTCTCATGAGGTCAACTTCCTGGTTGATAAAAGTGCTGTGGACACAGGCTGGGGACCCAAGCAGACACTTTCATACTTGTGCTCCTAAGTAGGGGATCCAATAGAAAAACTAAAACAGACACATGGACAGAGGGGCCAATCAATAACAGTGAGGAATGCATGGACAGGGGAGGAGATAAGCAAAGAAAGAAATTCCAGAGACCATAAAAAGAATAGGCCACCGCCCCCCCCAACACCACCAGATTTCCAGTTCTGGGGCCCCTTGTCTTCGGAGAAGTCTGTCTCTGTTGCCTTTGCAATAAACCTGCTGTTTATTTGCTATCTCTGTACCCTGTTCTTTAATTCTTTGCTGAACAGAGACAATGGACCCAGCACTCCTAGAGGGTAATAAATCTCTTCCAAGAAAATGAGTTCAATATCATGCCTTAGCAAGTGTTCACTGCCTTCTGTGTTAGGCACTGTGCTGGGTACAGGGGAAGGAGCACTACAGAAGAGGGACATGGGCTCTGTTCGGCAGAGTGGAGCACAGTTGAGATTTCATGTTTTTCAACAATTAAATCATACTCTCTTGGTTCCCAGGCATTCTCAGTGGGAGTGACATCACCGCCAAGAGGAGAAAAAACTGATTCTTGGGAGGTAAATATTACAGTGGCTTGGGTCCTTTCAAAGCTCAACCCTACCTGACAAAATCTTATTCCTTAATATTTCATTTCTCTCATTAATATTTCCTTAGGGGATGATAATGAAAGAAAAGGTCGAAAACCACATCTATCTCTAAAATTCAATGGAATTGACCTCAAGTTTCTCAAGTGCAACGTTTCTCTGCTCAAAAACACTTAACTTCCCCTGCTATAAAAATTACATTCATGCTCTTTATTTCTGTTTTTATCTGAACCCACATCCCCTACCTTCTCCACTGTTAGGTTAGCTGGGCAAATGCAGAACGCAGACATAGCTGCCTCTGCCGAAGCAGGCTGAAGTGGTAAGCAGTGCGCATGCGCAGAACGCACCAACACGGGCAATAGTCTTTTTTAACCAAAAATACTGGAACATGCAAAAGATTGAAGTTGAATCCCTACCTCATATAATACACAAGAATTTGAGTGAACTATACACCTAAATTTAAGAGCTAAACCTTTACAACTGTTAGAGGAAAACATGTGTAAAGCTTTATGACCTTGGATTTGTCAATGTGTCCTTAGATGTGACACCAAAAAGACAAGTAACAAGAGAAAAATCAGATAGATTGGACTTCATCAAAAATTAAAAACTTGTGCTACAAAGGACACTACCAAGAGAGTTAAAAAACAGCCCATAGAATGGGATAAAATAATTGCAAGTCATATACCTGATAAATAATTTGTATCTAGAATAAAAACTCTTAAAGCCCAATGATAAAAAGACAAGGCATTGAATTATAAGATGGACAAGGGATTTGAGTAGTGTCTCTCTAAGGAAGGTACAGATGGCCAGTAAGCTCATAAGAAGGCATTGAACATCATTAGTCATTAGAAACTTGCAAATAAAATGGGTGAATAGTGTCCTCAGAAAGAAATTTTCTAATATTCTAATCCCTGGAGACTGTGAATGTGATCTTATAAGGAAAAAAAAAAGGGTCTTTACAGACGTAAAGTTAAGGATCTTAGGATCATCCTGGATTACCTGAGTGGGCACTAAATCCAATGACAAGTATCTTTTTCCAAGTAGAAGAGGACACAGGGAGGCAGAAGAAAAGGCCATGTGGAGGCAGAGATTGGAGTAATGTTCAATTCAAGGAAACTCTGGAGCCACCAGACCTGGAAGATTCTCCCCTCAGGGCTGTGGAGGGAGTGCAACCTTGCTGATACCTTGAGGTTGCACTTGCGCTTCCAGGACCGACAGAGAAGACATTTCGATTTTTAAATACTCTAAATTTCTGGTAATTTGTTATGGAAGCTATCTAAAATTGACATACTATAGATTCCAACAATTCCACTTGTAGGTATATATTCATGAAAACAGAAAGTTTCATACAAAAACATGAACCACATTATTTACAACAGCCCTGGAGTGGAAACAATTCAGATGAATTGTTTCCCATCAGCTGATGAATGGATAATCAAAGTGTGGTCTATCCATACAACAGAATATTATTCAGTCTTAGAAAGGGATAAGGTACAGATTCATATAAGTTGGTTGTAATAAAAAATATGCTAAGTGAAAGAAGCCACTCATAAAAAAAACCTACGTTATATGATTTCATTTATATGAAATGTCTACAATAGACAAATCTATAGAGACAGGAAGTACATGAGTAGTTGCTGAGGGTGGAGGAGGGGCAGATGAGGGCACAGGAGATATGAAAGAGTTAGATGGAGAGTGGCTGCTAACAGGTGTGGGATTTCTTATTAGGGTAATAAACATGTTTTAAACTTAAGATTGTGGAAATGGCTGCATAAATCTGTGAATCTACTAAAATCACTAAATTGTATGTATACTATACATGAGTGAATTTTCAGTATGTGAATTTTATTTCAATGAAGCTGTTTAAAAAAAAAGATAATAATAGCAGGGCATGGGGCAAGGTGTCGCCCTCTTATAATCCCAGGGGCTTGGGAGGCTGAGAGAGGAGGATCATGGGTTCAAAGCCAGCCTCAGAAAAAGTGAGGCGCTAAGCAACTCAGTGAGACCCTGTCTCTAAATAAAATACAAAATCGGGCTGGGGATGTGGCTCAGTGGTGAAGTGCCCCTGAGTTCAATCCCTGGTACTCCCCCCCGCCCCCACCGAGAGAGAGAGAATAATAAGGAGCAAGTAATAACATTCTATTTTAGTTTTTGGTATGATTTAGTAAGTGTACAGTAATTCTGAATACTAATTACCTCAGTACTATCCTCAATAACCTAGAACAGCAAACTTCAACAAGGAAAAGTATTCCTCAAAATAAACTTTGGTCTTTGATGCCATGTTCTAAGAAAGGTCTCCTTGGAGGTTGCTGGGTGAAGTTCCTAATCATATTTAAACCCTAGCCCTCTTCCTGAGAGGAAATACTTCGTCTCTAACAGGTTCTTTACCTGACCTGTTCTTTCTCTACCCACTTTGTTGATTAAAAATTCACAGAAACTGCATTCTCCCCTGTTCACTAGGGACCGCTTGATAGAAATTTAAGTTTACTTCCTGACAGCTTTACCATTTGCCAGTTTCCTCCAGTGATTCAACCTCACTCTGAGCAATCTAACACAATAATCAGAAGTCTTCCTTAAAATGATCCACTTTAAGGTGTGACTTCTAAGAACACATTACATTGAAAAGTAGAATCATGTGGTGGCTGGGGACAGGGCCAGACGGAGAATATCACATGCAAAGGCAGGGTCTCAGAAGGTCCACAGTAAGAGAACCCACCTCTCCCCGCACCCCAACACAGCTCAGAGGCCTGTTTGAATCAGATCTAGGACTCAGTATGGAGCAATTCAGAGATGTTCTGTCCACTGTGACTTTAGGGCATAGTGGTAAGGGCACTAAGATTGGAAAGCTGATTTAAATACATTTCACATAGGTTAGTAAAGGTATAACCCTGAAGCCCACCCTGGTCAACATCCAGGTCAGTGAGGGGATCCAGAAAGACTGAGCTTCCATAAGGCTCTCTAGTAAATGTTCATCACTGTGGGCTCTGGCTACTTTGCAGTGCAGTCCCTGTCTCTTATAGAACCTGTACAGTGGAGCTGCCTCTGCCTTCCTAGATGTTGACAAATCTCTGGCCAGAATGACTGAGGTAGGCATGGCAACAAGGTTAAATGGAATTGTGGCTGGGACCTCCTAGGAAAGGCAGACCCCTTTCCTGGAAATGGAACCAGAGTGGTTTGGAGGAAAGCAGCCTAGGAGTCAAGTCCTGTTCCTATCACTCAGTAGCTCTATGTGCTTGAACAAATAATTTAAGCTTTGGAATCTCAGTTTCCTCATCTATATAATGAGAGCTATAATACAACCTTTATAACAGAGCTGATATGAGGACTAGATGCATTACTGTAAACAAGAAGCTCAGTATCTACCTTAAGAGTGCCTGAGCAGGAACATGTACTGGGAAAGAGTGCTGGAGGAGCCTTTGGCAGAGTGGAAGTTGTTGTAACTTTAAAATTTTTCCACCATGAAACTATACTTCTGGCTAGGCACTTCAGAGGATTATGCTACTCTTCAGGTAAATGAGAAATAGAGCAGAACACTCATGTCATTTTATTATTATGATTAATTATCCCTCTTAAAAAGTACCTACCAGAATCTGTTCATGCTGTTTTTGTATTTGATAGCCTCCAAAATGCACGATACCAGGTCTGGCCTGGATGACTTTATTATCTAGAAGCTTGGCATAAATTTCTGTGAAAACAAGGTAGATAAGAACATCATGAGACTTCAAAGGAATCATTAAGTTAAACAAGATCCTATTAAACAGGGGCTCTCTTTAATTTAGGGCATTTTAAGCATACAAAAGTTTTAGTCACTGGATTCAGCTGTCAACAAGACTATCTATTCTGAAGAAAATGGACGGCTTCTCCTCTCTGTATTCAAGCATCACTTGGGAGACGCTCCTATCACAACAAATTCACATTGCACATATCACCTATTAAAATAATTTGCTCTTCACACATGTTGAACATGTCTTTCTCATAAAACACCAACTGGTAAAGCCCACACACCCTGTCTTTGTGCTAACACTGAGATTACTTATTAAAGGATGAATATCTAGTTCAAAGTATCCATACACCAAGGATCCCTTATTACTGTGTATTTAACTTGTATGACTTGATTTCCTCTGGACAGCATTACAACATGACATTGAATAATCCTGAAGCTCCAGACAGTGAAACCTTAAATTGCTTTTGTTGTAGTGTGAAGGTCCCCCTCTTTTTTTTTTAAGTTTTGAGAATAAAGTTAAAACAGCTGAGCTCCTAAAAATATCCAGCTCTATGGAACTTTGCTCTCTATTTATGCCAGGGTGCAGGCATGTGGAGAAAGAGGCTGAGACCCCATTACATGATCCTTTCCATGCCTTGGTGCTTTGTGTCAGGCAATGCACTGCATACATTTGTTTATAACCTTTGTTCCAATCCTATGAGGTATTATTTCCACTTTGCAGAGGAGGAAGCTGAGACTCCATAAGGTCGGGAAACTTGCCCCCAGCTGGTAGTTAAAAATCAAGCCCAGGTCTGTCTGATTCCAACCACCCACCTGCTTCCCTCAGAATGCATGCACTGTCTCATTTCTCACAAATGATAATCTTGTTTCACTTTGGCCACATACAAATGCTGTGAGCCATAGACACCTGCATCCCATCCTTTGCCCAGTGTGGTTCTGGGATACATCTGAAGTGGGTGTGAGACCTTTGTTTTCTTCTCACCAGGTGAGTTGTCAATGTTGGGGCCAAATTGAAGGCCTGGAACAGGGTGAGGATGGTGTGTCAGGGGGACTGGTGACCTTTGCAGGTTATGATTTGATCATTTCTCAAATATTCAAATTAGCCTTATTCAATGATTTTTTTATGCCAAAGGATTTTTTTTTTAGGGCCACAAAGTAGATGTAAAACTAGCATTTTTCTGCTAATGCCCAGAAATGGTGAAGTTATACCAATTTGCAATGGACACATTCATTCTATAGTGACAAAAGAATGAAACTAAAATATTACGTTACTAACATCTAAGATGGGGCTTGGAGGATGAGTAGGGGGCAACCAAGCATGATGGCGGAGAGCTGGACCTGGGGCTCTACCAGCTCTCAGCTTAATAGGAAATCCCAGTTTGGGATCTTTGAGTCTCAGCTTCTCCAAAAGTAAAATGGAAAGTGAATGTATTCATGAGATTGTTGTGTGTAGATTAAATGAAAGCAATGGAGGTAAGATGATTACCCTCTTGTATAACAACTATAGGATTTTTTAGGCTTTCCAGACTGTGTGTGGAAAAAGGCAAGAAGGTATAAAATGCCCCTGGTCTGAAGAAGTGAGATAGCTAGGTAGGAGCTGGAGCTGGTGATGAGTTGGGCCCAGCAGAGAAATGGCACTGGGTGGTCAAGTTCAGATCAGATAGTAAAGCCAAGCAAAGGTATTGTGACTTTATTCTGTATGCAAGGGAAGCTGTTGAAAGCAGGATAGAGACAAGAGTCAGCCAGAATTCTAAAAACTAAACTGATAGGAGGAGAGTGTGGCCAGGGAGGAAAGTACTGTAAGAATCCTGAGACTGCTAAGGACAAGAAACAGGCAGCTGGCACAGGCAGCAAAGACATGAGGAAGCAGAAGTAGAGAACTTGGTGACTAATTTGCACCCCAAAAATCTACCAGTGAAGCAGCTAGATCTAAATAGAACTACTGTCCTTAATAATAAAAACTATTCTGAAGCTGGGCACGGTGGCGCAAGCCTGTAATCCCAGCACTTAGGGAGGCTGAGACAGGAGAATCGCGAGTTCAAAGCCAGCCTCAGCAATGGCAAGGCGCTAAGCAACTCAGTGAGACCCTGTCTCTACATAAAACACAAAATAGGGCTGGGGATGTGACTCAGTGGTCCAGTGCCCCTGAGTTCAATCTCCAGTACCAAAAAACAAAAACAAAAACAAAAAACTATTCTGAGCCTATAAAACAATATAGGTAAATCATCACCAATAATGCTATTATGCTTTCTGGACTTTGACTCCCCTGAGAAGATGTGAGTTGTAAAGCAAATCTGTTTTCTTACTGCTTACTTGATTCAAGGAGGTGATTGGGCACTTCTGTTCTTTTCTTGGGCTCCTCCACTAGGCTCTTCAAAAGAATGGGTGATATGTTATTAAAGGGTTCTTCGGCATTCTTCTGGTCTTGTCTAGGGGTTTTTACCACTGCCATTTTTTCGTAAGAAATGGAGTCTTCCTTCTAGAGCCAAAGGTCATTTCCTGAGGAGAAAACAGCAGTAGTATAATCATCCTTGAGAAACCACACACAATTTTTTTCTCAATTCTAAACAAATGTACCTCTTGTCATGGCAAGGTTTTCTGTGGTTCAGGCGCTCCCTGTCTCTAGTCTATGCTGACCACTCCATTCCCATATGGCCTGTTCCATTCGTCTTCCTTCTTACATCACCCATCATAACCCAATAATGGTGCTCTGGCTCCCAACTCTTCTGTGAGCCTCAAGAGCTTTTCCCAAAATGTTCTCCTGAGATGCTTCTTGGATACATGAAGGGAAAAGTAAAGGCCTTTGTAGTCAAACATGTTTGGAAAACGTTAAAGTATACAGTTAATAGGACTCTTGTTTCTGAAATTTCACCAGATCAGCTTCTCAGAGGCCTGTGGCCATGAATTTCTTCAACATTTGGATGAATTGTTTGCAGGTATGGAATTTATGAGTCACCTTCCTGGGTCCCTCTGCTAAGGGGGCAATGAGGAGATAATGAAGACTATAGTCTGCCAGGTGTAGAGACCTGGGGACATTCCTCTGTGGGTCTCAGTTTAGTTTGCACATTTTATCAGACTTGCTTTCCCTTAACACGCTCATTTGAAATTCCACTTTCTTCATGAAGTCCACGCAGATCCCAATATCTTTTGACATTTTTTTCTTTTTTAGCAATTACTGCTTCTATTGCTCATTTGGCATGAATAATTTATTGCCTTGTAATGTTTATGTTCCCCAAATTCTTTAACTCAAATTTAATTTAAATCATAATAAATTTATCATTGCAAAAAACTCTCAATAATTTATTGTCTTGTAACAGCACTTTACAAATCCCACTTTCTCTTATATCTTCCACAACTTTGTCTCTAAACTTAGGGATAGTGGCCTGCTTTGTGAAGCCCTTGAAATTAGTTGTAAAATCACGTGTGTATCTTTGTGTGTGTGTCTGTCCCCATCCCCAGAAGGCCGGTAACTTTAGAGTCCAAAGTCTATAGTGTCAAGCAAATTACGTTTGTATTCCGAAGGGCGTGCATAATTACCACTTTCAGATAGAAGTTTCTGCTTTCCTGTCCCATTGCATCCTCTCTGGCTAGCATCATCGCTGAAGGCTGCCCACCTCAGCGCAAACTCTACCTCAGGCAGGTACAAGAGTAAACAGTTTTCATGCCAACTTGCCCACCCGCATGGAACTTGTCTCTATTGTCGCATCCCCCACACACAGCCTTATCTCCTCCTCCAGCGGTCAGGCCCTTCCACCCAGGCCAAACATTTCCTCCCTCTGGGACCTTTCACTCCATCCTTCTGCCACCCATCCTTATTTAGCCGTCTGGGCTGGACCTCTCCTACAACCCTGGCCGGCATTCATTTGGGCTGGACACCTGCCCGGGACTCAGGCTTCCTTAGCAGCTCGGCGGCGGACCCTGGGCCCAGGTCGGAGGCCGCTCGCACAGGAGGTAGTTCCCGGGCTGGATTCCGCCGGCTCCCGCACCCGCTTGCAGTGTAGCCATGACGACGCGGACGCGCTCCCGGGGTGGCTGCGGACGCGACCAAACTCCACCCGGACGCGGGGGAGCCTGCGGCCGCGGTGCGAGAGCCGGAGGCTGTGGGGGACTTCGGACGGCGCGGAGCCGTCTACCAGGCCCGGGGCGGAATGTAGAGCGAGGTTCATGATGTGGGATGGGGGAGAGCTGGCGGATTCTCGACCGGGAATAAGAAAGTCGGGAGGCATCGTAAACTGGAAACCCACAGGAGCAGACTGCCGCCGCGGAGGAGGGGCGGGGCCTCCAGCTCCGTGGGCGGAGCTTTCCCACTGGCCTTGATGCTTGCTGCTCCACTTTTTTGCAGTTTGATTTATATTTTCTATTCTGGTAAATATTTATACAACAGCAGAGCAGATGGTATAATTAACCTTAGCACCAAACTGCAACCACCATCAAATCATGGCCAATCTTAACTTCATCCGCTCTTTTCCTTCACTATTATTTTGAAGAAAATTTCAGACGTTATTTCATCCACAGATATTTCAGAATGTGCATCTAAAAGATAAGGATCCTAAAAACAACAACAAAACTACCACAATAGCATAGCCTTAACATTTGCAATAATTTCTTAATCTTCGAATACCCAGTACTGCATTCCATTACCTATTAATGTCATAATTATTTTTCTAACATGTGCTAGTTTGAATAGGAATTCAAATACAGTAAAACCCACACATTAGGATAGGTTGATAGGTCTTTTAGGTCTATTTTAATTGATAGATTTCCCCTCCATCTCCTTGTTTGTCGTTGTAATTTCTTCATGGTAGACACTGTTTCTGTCCTTGAAACTGATATTTAGGGGTTTTAAGCATGAAACCTGTCTTCCCCCCTGCCCACCTTCCTTGTCCTTTCCACTCTGCTCATCCATAGACATTTTTCCTTACACAGATGGCTCAGGATTCTCCTTTCTTAGGAGCTGTTTTGTCTTGCTCCTTCCATGTATGACTTGGCATTTACCTTATATTATTTATGACTTTATGTTGTTAAGAGATTATAATGAGCATGCAATGGGGCTGAATGCTTTCCTTCCTGGTCATTTATACTGCATGTATATTCCCTCCCAACTGGGAATGTTCTTTTCTTCCATCTTTTCATTCTCTAACCTCTCCCTTATTGTTACCATTACTGCCTATGAAAAACTTCCCCATCTCTTACAGGTACCACTAGATAAGATTCACCCTCTACCTTCCTCATAACACTTCCAACCAGAAGGTGAAGGTTTCCATCCACCATCTTTGTAGTGCTTATATTGTTATAGGTTGTGCCATCATTATGTGCATATGTGTCTTAAACTGCAAGACTCTTAGTGGGAAGGCACTCTATTTTCCTTTCCCAAAGCTCTCAACGTGGTTCTTTGTCTACAGAAATTCCTCAATAGCAGTTGGCCAATGGAGTGAAAAACTTCATTTGTTTATCTAATAGGTTGCTTTAGTTATTTCTGTTTTGTTATCCCAACAAGATTGTAGATTTCAGGAGAACAGGTAGCATGTTTGCCATTGTTCCAGACCTTTTCACACCAGCTCAAACCATGATCATGTTTGTTTCCATATGCTTTTTAATGGGTGTTGGTTAACATTTAAAAAATTTGTACTTAACTTTTTCTTGAGAAAAATATTCCCTATTTAATATAGATTATGCATAGATCTCTATATAAGCAACTAACCAAATTGTATATCATACTATGTCGATACTGTTGGTTGCCTGCTGCCACTTTCTAATAAAACCCCAGCTTTGCTCAGCTTTCTCCCCTGTTCACTAGTTCTCGCGGTAGATTAATCTAGATCAATGTGGAATTTCCGATCCTCTTGCCCTCCTTGGCCATGATTGATTTAGGGCCAACTATGTAACCCAATTCTAGCCACAAAGACATTAGGCAGTCTTCTGAGAGAATTCTGGTAAACCTCTGCGGAAGGCTTTCTCCAGGCAAAGAAGATACACATACATACAGTATCGTTCTGGACTTTGTAGTGTCTGGAAATAATTCACGGAGCTGGGCACCGCAGTGGTGCACGCCTGTAATTCCATCACTTAGGGAGGCTGAGACAGGAGAATCGCGAATTCAAAGCCAGCTTCAGCAATGGCAAGGCGCTAAGCAACTCAGTGAGACCCTGTCTCTACATAAAACACAAAATAGGGCTGGGGATGTGGCTCTGTGGTTGAGTACCCCTGCATTCAATCCTTGGTACCACCCCCCAATAATAATAATAATTATAATTATAATTATAATTATATTATAACTATATATTATATATATTATAAGATTATATATAATTATATATTATATATATAATTATATATTATATATTATATATAATTATAATATTATAATATAATATTATATATAATTTATAATTATATAATTATATATAATATATATAATATTATATATTATGTTATAATTATATTATATTATAATATTATAATTATATTATAATATTATTATTATTATTATTCATGGAACTTCAGCAGCTATCAAAGGCTATGAGGGGGCACTAGAATTAGGGTAAAAATAGTGGCAAGGACAAAAGAGCAAGAAGATAGGAGGAAGATTGTGGGCTTGGATGACATCATTTCACCTATGGTTGTTTGTACTTGTATTTCATTATTTCTTCCTTGCAACTGAAAATGTCTGACATTTCTGAACACTTACCACTAAAAATGTGCACTGTGGCACAGGAGCTTGTTAGGAAGGCAGACTTTCCAGCTCTCCCAGACCCTCGGATTCAGAAAGTGCATTTTAATAAGATTGCCCCAGGCAATTCATAGGGGCATGAAAGTTTGAAAACTGTGTAACCGATGGATGCTCTTCAGGTATAGTTGTTTTAGATCATCCATTACCCAATCTATTGATGTACATATTTCACATTTATTGCACTTAGCATTTGCAATGAGCTGGACATGTAGGTATCTCAGCCTGCACCAAGATGAGTGTGCCAACAGGCAGGGAAGCTATAAGCTATAAGCTTCAGTAGAACAGGGGAAGCTGTTAATTTCTGTGCTCAAGACTCCTCAGCTGATTCCTCTCCAGATCACAGTAGTTTTGGAACTCACCTGTCTTTGGAGACCTTTGAAAGCTATCAGTTCTGCAGTGTGAAATGCTGATCCCTAGACTGACTTCATAATACCTCTACAGCAAGCACTGGCGAGACCACAAACATATTCCTTAGAAAAAGGGAATCAGAAATCCTACAAGCCTTCCAGAAAGAACTTACCTGTTCCATCTGCCTGAAATACCTTGCAGACCCAGTCACTATAGACTATGGGCACAGCTTTTGTTGACCCTGTCTCTGCCTTTCCTAGGAGCAAGCCTAAACTCCTGCCTGTTGCAGAGGATGGCTTTACTTGCCAGACAAGCCAGTCTCAGGCAAATCCTGAGCTCCAAGGAACACATGTGTGTGATCCATAAGGAGAGAAAGAAGATCTTCTGTGAAGAGGACAAGAACCTGCTCTGTTTGCTCTGCTCCAACTCTCAGGAGCACAGGATTCACAGACTGTCCCATTGAAGAGGCTGCTGAGGGGTACCGGGGGAAGCTATTGAAGCAAATGAGATCTTTATGGGAAAACATCCAAGAAAATAAGAGAAATCTGAATGAGGAGATAAGAAAAATTCTGACATGGGATGGGTATGTACGTCATCAGAAAAGCATGATCAAGACTGAGTACAGGATGCTGCACCTAGTCCTCTGGATGGAGGAACAACAGCATAGGAGAGACTGCAATAGGAAGATGAGAATATTGTAGAGCAACTCAAGAGAAGTGAAGCCAAAATGGTTCAAAAAGAGAAACACCTAAAAGAAATGTACGAGGAACTCATGGGAATGTGCCATAAATCAGGGGAAAAGCTACTCCAGGATTTGGGAGACCTATTGAAAAGGAATGGGTCAGTGCAACAGCATATGCCTCAGCCTGTGAGACCAGTGCTCAGCATAAGACCGATCACAGGACTAGTAGGCTCAACCTCAGCCATGTGGAAATGTCCCTCAATAATGAAATAATCAACCATAATATCAGGCTTTATGACGATGTGAGAACATTTGTACTTAGACATGACCATCTAGATGCATCTTTGAATTCTGACAGATCCAACAATTTTGCTGCATGGGGAGCCCAGATTTTCATCTCCGGGAAACATTACTGGGAGCTGGATGTGGATTACTCTTGAGACTGGATTGTAGTAGTCTTGTAAGTTTTCCTGGACAGACTTTGGCACTATGCTTGCATCTAAGGGAATATTCCTTTTCCTGTGCATGAAAGAGGGTAACCATTACAGAATTTGGACCTTTCGCCCAGTGATTAGCCAATAGATAGAAAAGCCTCTGTGCTGGGTTGGTGTGTTTTTTGATTTTGAGATAAAAGTGTAAATTTTTTGAATGTTAAAAAAAAAAAAAAAAAGACTCCTCAACTGCTTCACATTGCAGGGAAATAAGATTTGAAGTCCTTAGTGCACTTTGAGGACTCAGAGCCTCCGTCCACCTTCTTATCCTACTCCACTGTGTTCCCCACCTCCCTTTTGCCTTTTGGGGTGGGTAGATGGGTGGCAGATCCTTTGACCCTGTGCCCATGGAGGAGCGGGATCCCTGTCCCTCCCCTTGGGTCTGAGTGGGTCTATGAGTGCTTTCACTGCTCAGTAGAATCCCATCTGAATTTCAGACCCCAACATTTGTGAGATATAATGTTCCTTCTCCACAAAAAATTTTAATTAAGCTTTTCCAGAAATCTGCACCATAATTGATCTTAGGACTCTCAGCAAAAGAGTCTCTACAAAAGAGTTCAATGTAGTTAAACTTCCTATTTCCTGTTGCTCTATCTTACTTGGCCACCAGCCTGAAAGAGATCAGCACTCTAGGTGCTGAATGCCCCTTTATTAGATTTTTTCACAAACATTTATGGACTGTCTAGTATAGTAACAATATAATAGGTTATAGAAGTGTGTTTGCAAATGCAAAGTGTGGTAGGAAAGACAGGTCCTTAACAAGGCCTCTGGCCTTGAACTTCACAGAGATGTTTACAGTTCAAAGAGAAGAGAAGATATTACTAATTGGGCTCCATGGTAACAGCTGGCAGGGGAAGAAGCTCTCTCCTTCTCAGACACTGTCCTTGAAGGGTTAACTTGCCCAGAATAGTGAAAGAAAAAGCTGCTTTTGTGTGAACACCTACAGACTGTGAACTTCTGAGCCCCTCCACTTACACGCTGGGTATAAAGTTCTGAAATTACCTGAACTTGGGGTTCAGGAGGATTTATTGAGTGCAGCAAAAGCTTTACCCTCTGAACTGACTATAGTAAAAAACAACTGCTTGCTGTGGTCTTTGGTGTCTGCCTCATCTGTCCCTACTACAATAAAGATACAGTTGCTGTTTCCAACCTGGATATTTTGGAATGGTAGTTCATGCTGCAGCAATAAATAATCAGAAATTTGCTAATTCCTCCTCGGCCAAAGGAGCCCTTCCCCACAGGGGCTTTCCCTGGCTTGCCTCTAAGTTAGGTCCCATCTGTTACCTCTCTCACAGGACTGTGTTCTCTCCCTGCATAGCTGCTGTAGTCTGTTTGGGTTTACTATAACAAAACACCTTAAATTGGATGGCTTATAAAACAACAGAATTTTTGGCTGGGATGTCCAAGATCCCAAGATACTAGCACCTTCCCCTTCTGGTAGGGCCCAGTTCCTGGGTCATGGTGTGCTTTCTTGTGGGTCCTCACATGGTGGAAAGTGGTAGAGAAATCCCTGGACCTATTTTATAAGGACACTAATCCCATTTATAAGGGCTCTGCCCTTCATAAACCATATCCCCAAAGGTTTACTTCCTAATACCATAAACTTGGGCCCTGATGTCAGCATAAGAATTGTGGGGATATACACTGAGGGCATTAACTGCTGGGTTGACCTCTTTGACCTCCATCTTCCTGGACTGTAAGGCCAATGAAGGATGATTATGGCCAGCTGAGCACTGTGCACTCGTCACCTTGCTCGCTGCCTGCCACATGCCGGGGCCTCACAGATACTTATAGAACTAAGTCATCAAGTATGTCTAGTGCCTTCTAAATGTTTAATATATATATTATATATATAATATATTTATATATATATATATGAAATGGGGTAAGCTAGTCATATAATTCAAAATTCCAAAAGTCAGAAAAATCTTCCTTCTTCATCTGTTCTTTAGCCATCAAGTTCCCTTTCCCAGAGGTAATTTGTGTTACCAGATTTATATATATCTTTTAGGGTTATGTTTTATATATATGTGAACAATTGTATTTTCAAGACCTTTATCCTTTGTGTAAAAGCTCAAGAGCTTACTCTTCTGACCCTTCTGTTTGCACTGAAAAATTTATCTGGGTGATCATTCCATACATACATAAAGTACTTGTTTATTCTTTTTTATGTCTGCATAATAGTCAATAATTTATTTACCCAGTCTCTATTGTTAGATACTTAGTTTCTAATCTTATGCTATTATTAAAACTACTATTATTATGGATATAAGTATGTACATCATTTCTACAAAATTGTGTTTATGTCTATTAATAAACATGTGAATGTATCTGTAGGAAAAGTCCCCAAAGTATAAGTGCTTTGGTCAAATGTTTTGTGAATTTGTAGTATGGGTAATTATTGCCAAGTTACCTTTAATGATTTGCATTAATTTCTACTCCTCCCAGTAATGCATGAGACAGTTTGTTTCCTTATAGCCTGACCAATGAGTTATAAAAAATGAGTTATAAAAAGTTATAGAACTTTTATATTTTTGCTGATCTGATAGGTTAAAAATGGTACTTCAATTGTGGTGTTATTTTTCACATTTCTCAAATGAATAGGGTAAGCATGGTTTTATGTTTAGGGAATATTTGTATTTCTCCTTTTATGAATCCATAGCCTTTGCCCATTTTTCCACTGGATTCTTAGTCTTTTTCTTACTGAATTGTTGGACCTCTTTACATATTAGGGATGTTAGCCTTTTGTTCTGTGATAATTCTCACAATTCTTTTCCAATTTGTCATTTGCACTGATAATGGTTTTTGTCTTGCATAATTTAAAAAATCATGTTGTCTTTCTTTCTCTCTCTCTTTCTCTCTCTCTCTCTCTCTCTTTCTCTCTCTCTCTCTTTCTTTCGTACTGGGCATTGAACCCAAGGGCTCTTTACCACTGAGCTATATTACAACCCCCTTACATTCACTAAGTTGCTGAGGACCTTGATAAGTTGCTGAGGCTGGCCTCAAACTTGTGATCCTCCTGCCTCAGCCTCCTAAGTTGCTGGGATGACAGGCGTGTACCACCATGCCTGCTGTTGCACTTCTTATCTATTGCTCCATAACAAATTACTTCCAAATTTAGTGACTTGAGACAACTATGAAAAGTTTTCCTATCTTGTAGTTTCTCAGGGATAGGGGAATTCAGACGACACATCAGGGAAGGCTTATTTCTGCTCCCTGATGTCTGGAGCTCCTGTTGGAAGATCTGAAAGCTTGGAGACATAATCATCTGAAGGCATCATCTAACAGTGGATGTTAAAGCCATCAACTGAGACCCTGAACAAGGCTCTTGGCCAACAATCTAAATGCTCTGAATCATTTCAACCACATGGCAATGCTGAAAGTTGGGTATTATTTTCCCTATTACATAGGTGAAGAAATGGAGGCTTCGAGGGCTCAAGTACTTTGCCCAAGGTCGCATGATGAACTGATGGTTAAGTCAGGATTTGAACTCAGTTTTTTTTTTTTTTAAATATTTTTTTAGTTGTGGATGGACACAATGTCTTTATTTTATTGCTTTGTATGTGGTGCTGAGGATCGAACCCAGGGCCTCACGCATGCGAGGCAAGTGCTCTACCGCTGAGCCACAATCCCAGCCCCCTTGAACTCAGTTTTGTCTGTTGACAACATTCTTTTCTTTGTTTTGGTACTGTGGATTGAACTCAGGGGCATTCGACCACTGAGCCACATCCCAGTCTTATTTTTTTTATGTTTTATTTAGAGACAGGGTCTCCCTGAGTTGCTTAGTGCCTCTCCGTTGCTGAAGCTGGCTTTGAACTCGCGATTCTCCTATCTCAGCCTCCCAAAGTTCTGGGGTTACAGGCTTCTTTTCTTTATGCAGATGCCTTACCAGGCAGAAATGGGAGGAGCTTCTGGAAGGCTGAGATGCAGTCGACCTTTCTTTGCTCCATGCAGTGAAGAGAAGGCCTTGGAAGCATTAGCAACATTGTCCTTCAGATATGGTTTTATTTGCTCTTTTATTTGATTTTCTTTAACTATAATATTTCATATTAATATGCAAAAGGATGCTGACAAATGAAGGAGGAAAATATGAAAAGTAAAGAAAAAAACTGCCTTTCTGAGAAAACCAGTCTACATTTCCAGAGTGTAAACAGTGAGCCTGGATCATAAAATCCTCATTAAAATGTCAGTGTTATACCTTTGTACTTCAGGGCTGAATAGGAAATCACTCTTGCCCCATTATTTATGGCTCATCTATAATACATTAGTTCAGCTCCTAGTAAAACTGACATTCAGGGAAGGACAGGGCTGTTTGCTGGGTTTATTCCATACCCGAAGGGGCATAGCACATTATCCATATTTGTGTGGTCATTTGGTGCAAACTTTAGACACCCAGGGGCAATTCTCCCTCAGACACCCAGTGCTCTCCTTGCTTCCACACCCCAAACCAGCCATTTCAGCTCAAATATTACTTCCTCAGAGAAGCTCTCCGCAAGTGCAAGTCAGAGCTTGTTCAGTAGCAAGTGTTGGAAATAGATTCAAAACCAGGGGAGGTGGGGAGAAAGGTATGGAGATTGAAAAAGCCTTCTTCAAGACTTCAGTTACAGCTGCATTTGGGTGCCAGATGCTGGTGTGAGAATTTTGCATCTCTCTCTTGGTTCTTTCCAGTCCAAGCTGTCTTCATTCTCAGGCAGGATCTTCATCCTGTGGAAAGACTGCCATCTTGCTATTAGCTTGATTGTAATGTCAACGTATAGGTTCTGTTGGTATCATTCCTGTTGGCCCAGGTTGAGTCATATGCCCATCCCTGAACCAGTCACTATGGCTAGTTGGGAGTGATGGTGAGTCTCCTTGCCCAGATCTGGGTCATGTGTTCACACTTGGGGCTCTTCTTGGTTAGATCCTCACCCAAATAATGTGGCCTGAGAATGGACCAGGGAAGGTTCTTGTACCAGAAGAAGACAGAAAAGAGGCTGGACAAGAAAACCAACACATGACTACATGCTTGACCTTTTAAAAATTATTGATATTAAAATGCTTTTGACCTACAAGCATGATGACTGACAGGACTCAAGTTATGTATCAATTCACCTGTCTAGTCCTTTACTATATGATCTCTAGAATCTACCACAATTTGCAACATCATCCACCATTCAGTTACTTATGTCATGCAGTTACTTATGTCAGCCAAGCAATAGGTTGTTCAATGTGTGATGATATGTCTTCAGTAGCAGCCTCAGTCATCTTTCTGGGCCTCCTGGGCAACCTAAGTGGTGCACACAGCATCTTGGCTTTGTACGTAGGGCTGAGGTTACAAGAGGTAACTTCCACAGGCTTCTGTGGAACACAGAATCACAGCACCTAGAACAGAACAAGTGATCAGCAAATATTCACTGAATGAACATTAGTTCTCCAACAAATGTTTATTGCTGTTGAGAGATGTGGGAACTTCAGGAGGGTGGGCCCAGTGAGAGGTCTTTATGTCATTGCAGGTGTGCCCTTGAAGGGACTGCAGGACCCTGAGCTCTTTCTCTTTGCTACCTGGCTCATG
This sequence comes from Xerus rutilus, assembly GCA_028644305.1. Taxonomy (NCBI): domain Eukaryota; kingdom Metazoa; phylum Chordata; class Mammalia; order Rodentia; family Sciuridae; genus Xerus; species Xerus rutilus. The sequence continues at coordinate 68,091,584 of CM053402.1, forward strand.
ATGGAAGCAATTTTGTTCTGCCATCTGCTCCCACCATGGTGTGCTGCTTTGCCACAGGCCCAAAGCTATGGGGCCAATTGATCATGGACTGGAAACTCCAGAACCGTGAGTCAAAATAACCCTCTTCTGGGCTGGGGCTGTAGCTCAGTGGTAGAGCACTTGCCTAGCATGTTGTAAGCACACTGGGTTCAATCCTCAACATCATATAAACAAATAAAATAAAAGTATAAAAAATACAATAACATTATAAAAATACCTTTTCTCCTAATACATTATTTATCTTGTGTAGTTATTATAATAATGGAAAATTGACGAACACAGAGTCTATTGCCTTGAACCTGGGCAGGCTTTTGTGTTTACCAAGGAAAAAAATTGACTGGGGGTATAAATGAGAGGTAGAGTGCTTGCCTAGCATTTGCAACATCCTGTGTTCAATACTCAGACTACAAAACTAGAAAAAGAAAAAAAAATTGTCAAGACAATCACAAAAGCCGGCCCGGGGGAAAAGAAGGTATTTATCCTATCACCTGATCCCCTTGTCAGGACTCTTTTTTGACAGTGACTTTATTCATCTATTATTAAGCTCTAATGGGTGACCCCTCTCACAAAGACAGTGCTTGCCAGCTTCTGGGAACACTGCTTTTGCTCCTCGCACATTGTTAAAGAAAAATTTATTCTGACACTTGCTAGAATGGTCAGGATTTTTGCAATAGATGTTCTGCAATAGGGATGTGAAGCGGGACTCAACTAAAATTACAATAGAATAACAGGATTTATAGCCAAGGAGCAGGGCGGTAGGGAGGTTGCTCAGTGGATGGAAAATGTCTAAGAGGAGATGTCATGGCTGGTGAGGGGATTCTCGCTAAACTTGCTAAAAAGCATTCTGCTGAAGGTGGGCCAAGGACTTATATCTCAAAGGTGGGAGATAAGGAACTATCATCAGTGGGTGAGCAGATATCAAGAGTGGGGTGGGTAGCCGGGCGCGGTGGCTCACGCTTGTAATCCCAGCACTTAGGGAGGCTGAGACAGGAGAATCGCGAGTTCAAAGCCAGCCTCAGCAACGGTGAGGCACTAAGCAACTCAGTGAGACCCTGTCTCTACATAAAACACAAAATAGGGCTGGGGATGTGGCTCAGTGGTTGAGTGCCCCTGAGTTCAATCCCCAGTACCAAAAAAAAAAAAAAAAAAAAAAAAGAGTGGGGTGGGCAACCATTATAGAAAGCAGTATGGAGATTCCTCAGAAAACTTGGAATGGAACCACCATTTGACCCAGCTATCCCACTTCTCAGTTTATACCCAAAGGACTTAAAATTGGCAGATTACAGTGACGCAGCCACTTCAGTGTTTATAACAGCTCAATTCATAATAGCTAAACTATGGAACCAACCTAGATGCCCTTCAACAGATGAATGGATGTTAAAATATATATATAAAATGGATTTAAAAAAATATATATATATATTTTAAAATGGAATATTATTCAGCCTTAAAGAAGAATGAAATTATGGCATTTTCCAGTAAATGGATAGAGCTGGAGAATATCATGCCAAGCGAAATAAGACAATCCCCCAAAACCAAAAGCTGAATGTTTTCTCTGATATGTGGATGATAATTCACAATGGAGAGCGGGCAGCTAGGGAAGAGTAGAGTTACTTTAGATTAGGTAGAGGGGGATAAAGAAGGGAGGAGATATGGGGTAGGAAGGATAGTAGAATGAATCAGATGTTATTATCCTATGTACATATATAACTGTATGACCAGTGGGATTCTACATTATGTATAACCAGAAGAATGAGAAATTATTCTCCATTATATATGATGTATCAAAGTGCATTCTACTGTCATGTATAACTAATTAAAATAAACAAAAAAATTTTTAAAAGAGTAGGGTGGGAGTTCTTATTAACTTAGTAGGATTCTTGCTAAGACCGGTCTGGGGAGAATGACAATAGGAAGGGGCTATGGTTGAGACCCAAGTGAGAAGATGACTAAAGCCTGGCTAAAGTTTGGTCAAGGACGGAGTCTTTGTCACTCTTCAGAAATGTTGTGACTGACCCTTGGTGCCTCACTGACCCTTACTGGTTCCTGTCTACTCTCTGTGCTTGGTACTTTCATTAACTCATTTGAACAATTGTTTCTCCTTCTTTAGCTAGGACTCTGACTGCTGGTCCTACCAGCACTTACAAGGAAACGCGAAGATCACACAAAAGCACTGTGGAAGCCCCGTGGATCAAGAAGTCATCTTCAGGACTGAGGGGAAATATCCTCAGTCAGTGCATGGGACACAGACTGGGTCTCAGTCTGGGTTCAAATCTGGCTTCTCCCTTTGCTAGCTGTGCTAGTGGGGGTTAGTGCTCACCTTCCCTAACCCTCCAGTTCCCACCCTGCCATAGTCTTGGAGGACCTGATATGATAACACATCCCCAAATTTCCAGACTCCCTAGCACATGACAGTTGGTAAATATATTATTAGTGTCCCCATTCCTTCCCTTCCATCCCTATGATGAAATTGTTTTCTCAGGCAGATTTTACAAAGCCACTGGTTATATCCATGATGTGTAGAAGGCCCTTTCACAGAGTACTTCAAACCCTTTTCTCAACTCTGAGAGATGGAGCTTCCTGCTTAAGGGTGAATGGCTTGCCACAGGCCAAACGTTTATTGAATTGTCCAGGACAAATGTTGTTTTGCTCTTTCATCAGACATCATAGGGCTCTGATGTAGAGTAAAGATTACATTTTGGTGTTGTTTCCTTTTTATTTCTTTGAGTTGAAAAATTGATAACTAGAGTTGTTACAGAAAACATTCGAGCAATATGGAAGTCCATGTAGTAAAACTTGCAAGTCTCTATCTCATGCACTTCCTGATGCACATTTAGGGGTTTGGGATACAAGAAGACTAGAAAATAATATTTTTTTCCAGTCTGTGTCTTGAACCAATTCAGAAATAAAAATAAGACAGATGGAGCTAAAGATCTTTTTCTTCTTTTCTTTTTTCCAGTTTTGAAGTGCTGCGGATGAAATACAGGGCTTCGTGCATGCTAGGCAAGTCCTCTACTTACTACTGACCTATACATCTAGCACAAAATATCACTTTTACTAGTATTAAATTTAGTCTTGGAGGATGTAGTTTATATTTGTGGGAAAGTAAGGTGTCTAACATTAAATCCAAGAATTAGATAGACAAGCCATCCTCCACTGAGAGTACTAGACCAACAGCTGGGGGGAAAGGACAGGGCAGAGCATTGACTACCAGTTAGTCTCACCTTGGGTAATCCAGTTATAGGCTATTTGTAGGAAGATGAGCTGTCAAAGGATGAGAAAGGAGAGGGCAGAACTCTTGCCAGTTCTTCATCCCAAATGCATCAGTCATGTAGAGCTTGCCTCACTTCTGTGTGTGCATATGTGTCCGTGTTAATGAAGAGGTAAAAAGAGGTCAGGAGAATTATACCAATGGTTGCTCTTCAAAGGAAGGAAACGTCCAGGGCAGGCTTAAGGTTCCCCTTCCACAAACACTATCTCCAGTTTTCTCTTGCTGTTATGATACTTCCACAAACATCCTCACACTTATTTCACTGAGCCCCTGGGTGAATATTTGTGTAGAAAAAGATTCTAGAGGGGAATCAGTGGTTGCAAATACACTTCAGGTTATTCTACTGAGCACATTGCTGAACATTCACCCCTTTTATTTCTGCTGGGATTTACCAGCCTCACCTTAACAGTAACAGTGTCTTCTGGAAGGGCAGATGGCTAAGGACAGAGAACATTGTTGCTTTAACAGCTGCTTAGCATGTGGATCAGAGGGCTTACCCATTTGAACTTCTGAGCTGCAAAGACCTGACCATCTTGTAGATCCTCCTCCATTCTCAATGCCCTGTCCAAAGGGCATAATGTCACCTGGAGATGTGGCGGAAACCAATGAGCTCACAAAGTGCATGGGAGAAAGTTTAAAAAAGGAGGAAAGGCAAGAGTAAGGGTGTGGGCACCAGTGCAGAGAAAAAAAATTGGGTGGGGTTGGGGGTGAAGCTCATTGGTAGAGCACTGGCCCAACGCGTGCAAGGCCAGTTGTTCAAACCCCAGTATGGGAGGGCAGGGTCTGTGGGCGTGAGAAAGAAAAGAAAATTGTGTGTCTACAAGAAGGAGCCATTTGAGGGACCTTGTACTGATGCCAAACTCCAGAACAGCAGAGTACTAAGACTCAGGTGGAGCAGGCTACTGAGTCTCTGCCCAATGCTCCAATAACCTCCAAGAGACCCCAGGAAGTGCAATGCCTCCAAGCGGTTCATCGTCAGCCCAGTCCCCAAATGCCTGGAGGTACCAGAAGGTCCTCCTTTGTCTCACCTGATCACCAAAGGTGGGGCTCAAGGCCCGGGTGTGTGTGTGTGAGAGAAACTTCCTGGAATGAGCGAGTATGACACCTTCCCCAATACTGGAGATTGAACTCCGCGGCACTTTACCACTAAGGTACATCCCCAGCCCTTTTTACATTTCTTATTTTGAGACAGAGTCTCGCTAAATTGCTCAGGGTCTCAAAGTTGGCCTTGACCTTGTGATTCTCCTGCCTCTGCCTCCCTAGTCGCTGGCATTAAGGGTGTGCACCACTGCGCCAGGCTGAGTATAACCTTAATACTGAATAAAAACAAAGTGAAAATGGGAACAGGTAGCTGTTCCACGGGGATACGTGCAATGGGCATGTACTGAGCCCCTACTTTGAACCAAGGCTGGGTATTACTCGATACGTTGTTAGGAATAAGAACACTGAGGCTCAGAAAAGTGGCTTGAGTTGTCCATGAGCACCCAGCAAGCTTGTGGCTTGGGTTTGCAGGCTTCGGAGAGACTGCTTATTCTGGACTTGAGGGGGAGGGCTGCACGGATCAAGGCTGGGCCGAGCCTGCGGTCGGCGGCTCCAGGTCCCCGCACCCTCCCTCTGCCTCCTCCCCTTCCAGCCTTTGCGCCGGCCCCGGCCAGTGAGTGCTGGGTGGAGGCGAGCCAGCAGCGCGGCGTCCTTATCAATGGGCTGGGCGGCTCAGCGCACTCAGCCACCTCGTCTGAGGAGCCGCAGTCCTAACATCCGTTGCGAATCGGGTGACCCAGCTATGGCCTCTCAGGGTGAGGGGTCCGCCCAAGGTCCGGGGCCTGTATGAGGTGTTGAGTTCCCTAGCTGGCAGAGCTCACAGACCCGCGGCCGTCGGGGCGCCCGCCTGCAGCTTGTTAGTCACCACCATGCGCCCCAGCCTGTGGCCGCTGCCGCTGCTACTGCTGATGCTGATGCTAGCCTGCGTCGCGCACACCGTGAGTACCGCGCTGCTCTTGGGCAGGGGCCCCTCGAGGGGCTGACGGTCTCGCCCCTGTCTGGTTCAACCCGGAATGGGAGTGCAGGGAAACCAGCAGATCTTTGAAGCGCGAGAACCCACCCTCACTCCAACAATAATCTCTATCAGACATCTCCTCTCCCAAAGAATAAAACAGCCTGTGCGCTCAGAGAAGGCTGCTCTAAGATAAATCCCCTTGCCACACGCTTCACCCCTTCTTCCAGCAGAATCCCTCCAGGACGGAAATTCCGCCCCTGGCAATGCCTAGTGCGCTGGACGCTTTGCCTCCAGCATTTTAATGAAGCCACCTAATCGCCTTTCCAGATTATTATTACCCTCGCTTTACAGATAAGAAATCCGAGGCTCAGAGAGGGAAAAACAACAACAAAAAATTAACCCATGTCAGAGAATTGGAACCCACATTCGTCTGCCCCAAAGCCTTGACATGTTCACATGGGCCCAGCTGCATATGGGACAGTCTCAGAAAGATGTGGCTGGCCACAGCTTCAAAGTCTTTGATGGGACGGTTTGCAGCTCCCCATCCTCCCCTCTTGCGGGATTTGGTTTCCTAATATCTGCGTGTCTCCTGCCTCCTGGGAGAAGCTAGTTGGTCCCCACAAACCAAGTCCAGGGAGGAGGCTGGAACAAAAAAAGAGAAGGCGCCAGGGTATGTGGTTTGTTTTCCTTTTCCCATAGAAACTCATGGGAATCCTGGTCGTCTCCTGCTGGGATTTGTGAGATGCTATACTCGGACTCTCAGGATGGGAGGAATTGGAAAGGGGCTCTGGGGCAGATTCCACAACCATCCCTTCCCACTAGCATTCTAAATTGGCTCCCAAGGCCTGTGTTCCAAGAAATGTGCCAAGGAAAAGTGATTGGTGACTCAATTCTGAGTCTCTGATGTCTGTGTTGGGCAAGTCCTTCCTAGCTTTGGACAAGTTTGCCTTCCTGTAGTCTGCTCATTTTTTAAAAAGCCTTTATTTCATTTATTTATGTATTTTGTATGTGGTGCTGAGGATTGAACCCAGTGCCTCATGTGTGGGAGGCAAGTGCTCTACCACTGAGCCAGGACCCCAGCTTCTCATTTTTGATTATAAGGAACACCTCTGCTCTAGGCATTGATGAGCATGCTGACGCTAAGGAGATGCCCATCTTTCTGACATCCATGTAGCCTTCCAGCAGCTGCAATTTGAAAGTGCAATTTGGGGCTCACTCTCAACTCCCCGATAACCTTGGAGCCTCTTCTATTCATTGGCAGTACTGGCGTAGGAAGCTTCTGGAGCAACAGCACCCACTCTTTCGTGTGAACTCTCAATTGGGGGAGATGCTATCTGGGACAATGGGAACAGTTCAAAGCCAAATACTGCTTGGATGTGTGTTATTCGGTGGTGAGGGCTGAGAGAGGCAATAGCTCCTTTCTTGGGAATCTAGGTTGTCCTGACTGGTTACCTGGGCTGCAGAACTGAGGTTCAACTTAAATTTTAACCCCAAGGGGACCTCCCAGGTCATCTCAGAATCAAGCAGAGGGAAAACTGAGTATCTTTGCCTAGTTCAATCCTTCAGTAAACCTTGGAAAGATGCTTCCTTATACTCTGGTTTGATTCTCTCATTTTGGAGATGAGCAAACTGAGACTCACATAGAGAAGGGACCTGCTCAAGTCAGCAAGTTAGTAATAGAGCTGGAACTAGAACCCAGATCTTTTGATTCCCAACCTACTGGGACTCTGTCCATGACATTCTTTGTATTTGCATGTCATTTTTATAGACCCATGCACTGTGTTGTGTTATTCTTTTTTTTTTTGGTACTGGAGATTGAACTCAGGGGCACTTGAGCACTGAGCCACATCCTCAGCCCTATTTTGTGTTTTATGTAAAGACAGGGTCTCACTGAGTTGCTTAGCGCCTCGCCATTGCTGAGGCTGGCTTTGAACTCGCCATCCTCCTGTCTCAGCCTCCCTAAGTGCTGGGATTACAGGCTTGAGCCACCGCACCTGGCTTGTGATGTGTTATTCTTAAGAGATAGTTTCCTGTGTATAAATTGCAGTCCTTCAATTCTTCTCTGGGTTTATGCAGACCTGAGGTTGTATTTCACACTTCTTGGCAGAACACTTTAATAAATTAGAGTGAGATTGACTTACTTTGGCTGGAGTATTTCCCAGCTGTTGAAATCTTGTTTTCCTTCTGTTTGACTTTGGGTGGTCAGACATTTGGTTTTAAAATTCAAGGATATTAAAAATAACTTTTTATTTATTTGGGGCTCCCCTTTGAGGAAGATCAGAGGCATCTTCCTAATGGGTAGGCGCTGAGACCAAATTGCTTATTCCTACCCTTCCCCCCAACACACACACATATCCCTGCCTTTCCATCGAGGAAGAGATGTCAGAAGGGTCCCCTGCAAATGAAAACCAAAAAATGTTAATGGCCAAAGGGAGCAGTTTTTTGAAGTATCCCATAAGAAGCAGTGAGAATACCTCCCTCTGCTATACCTACCCTGGTAAATCTTGTGATAACTGTCACCTAGAACATTACTGTAATTACTTGCAAAAACATCTGTCTCTCTCTCATCTCCCCATGCACATACTTGGAGCTTGAGCACTGAGACTTCCTCTTGCTCATCTTTTAACCCCAACAGTCTGTCCCACTGTAAGAAGGAGCTCAAAGTGTGTGTGCTGAATGAATGAATGAATGGATGATGAATGAATGAATGAATGAATGAATGATGGCGTCCATAGGAGAATGTCTTAAACTGTGGCCACTTCATAGATCAACAAGTAGTGAAAAAGTCTTGACAGGGATCATTGCTTGCCAAATTGTACATAAATGTGTCAAGCAATGAAAAGAGTTACTTAGGGTAAGGCTTTCTAATCCATGGCACCAAGCAAACTGCCGCCTTGATAACCTTAGTGAGTCCAGTGGAGTGGGTGGGGCTGCTTTTGCCTTCAAGCAGGTTTCTTAACTTGGACACCTTGTTACTCAGCTTTCCATCCCTGTGATAAAATACCTAAGATAAACAACTTACAGGAGAGAAGGTTTATTTTGGCTCATGGTTTCAGAGGTTTCAATCCATGGTTGCTTGGCCCTGTTGCTTTGTGCCTGTGTGGGCACAGGACACACTTGGCAAGAGCACATGGCACAGAAAACCCATTCACCTCACGGTGGCCAAGAAGCAGAGGGAGATGCAGGAAAGGGCCACGGTCCCAATAGCCCCTTGAAGGACATGTGCCCAATAACCTAACTTCTTTCAACTAGGCCACACATCCTAAAGGTCCCACCATCTCCCAGTAGTGCCACAGGCTGGAGACCAAGCCTTCAACAGAGAGGCCTTTGTGGGACATAGGAGAATGTCTTAAACTGTGGCAACTTCATAGAGCAACAAGTAGTGAAAAAAAATCCTTTTTTTTTTTGGTACTGGAGATTGAACTCAGGGGCACTCAACCACTGAGCCACATCCCCAGCCCTATTTTGTGTTTTATGTAGAGACAGGGTCTCACTGAGTGGCTTAGCTCCTCGCCATTGCTGAGGCTGGCTTTGAACTCACGATTCTCCTGTCTCAGCTTCCCTAAGTGCTGGGATAACAGGCATGCGCCACCGCGCCTGGCTAGTGAAAAAAATCTTGAAAGTGATCGTTGCTTGCCAAATTGTACACAAAGATCCATACCATAACACACTCTATGGATATTTTGGGGCAGATAGTTCTCTATTGTGGGGCTGTCCTGTGCACTGTACCACGTCTAGTAGCTTCTCTGGCATCTAGCCACTAGAAGCCAGGAGCATCTTTCCAAAGTTGTGACAACAGAAAATATCTATAGACACTGCCAACTATTCTCTGGGGGATAGGGAAGACAAAATTGCCCCTGTATGAGATCCATTTCCTTAAAGGCTATCACTTTCCAGGGGAAATAAAATTAATGGGGCTCACAATAGGGGCTCAAATAAAATTAATGAAGCTCATTGCACATTGCATTCAGGGAAATGGGGTTGGTGACAGGGATATGAGTCAAAGCACAGAAACAGGTGTACATGACAAAAATCTGTTTCTAAGACAGAAAAAAAAGATTTTTGCAGGCCATGGGCTCTTTGATCTTTACTGACCTCTCTTCCCATCATTCCCCCTCCTTTCCTCAGTCCTCCCTAGTCAATGGCTCAGAAAACAAAAAAACTCCAAGTAGGGGTCTGACACATAGAAGAAGCCTTTGGCACATGGTGGACCCTGCCCCTGCGCATGATACATCTGGGTATAAAGGTTGACCAGACCGTGGCAGGCTTACAAGAGTTACCTGGGGAGCATGTTATTGATGACTCTTCAGAGGAGGGTTGCTGGAGAATTTTTTTGTGTACCTGTAAGTCACTTCCTAATTTTCTCCCAAGAAGTATTTGAATTTCAAAATAAAAGTTTTAATACCCCTAACAAATGAATAGTGGTGATGATGATGAAGCCTTCTTTATTGAGCTGCAATTTCACACCAGTCACTGCTAAGTCCCTCCAAGGCTACCTGATTTAATTCTCACATCAACAATCATTATCCCTACTGTGCAGATGAGGACACCGAGACTTCGAGACAGGTGAAGGTACTTGCTCAAGGTCACCTGGCCAGACAGGGAGGCATGAGATTTCTACCACACATCTGATGACCTCAACTAGCCCATCAGCCACTCCCACAGAGGCTCATTATGGGTTTCTAGTGCCCAAGGGGCTATCCTAAAATCCTCTCCCAAGCCTCCAAGTGATGTGAATTTTCATTTCATGGCAATTCCTTATGAAACCTGAAACAAATACCAGATTACACACTTATTAAGGGGACCAGAGATAAGCTTGGGGTTTTACAAAATCAAATGAACAGGAAGAGGCACCACTTCCCAAATATCAAGGGAAGTCCATCTCTCAGGTTTGGCATCACCTTTTGGGGCTCCCACAGAGCTCTCCTGCCTTCACCCAGCTTCATTGTCCTTACCCATCCTTACCCCCAATTTCCTGCCATGCCCAGGGAAGGCTCAGCCTTTCTCCTGGCACCCTTCTTCAAAGCCTAGATTTACTCTCCAGGATTAGAATTCTGCCCTCCAGTGGCTCCTGCTTCCCTGCCCACAGAAGGCCATGATTCTCACCACTGACCTCCACTTAGGCCCTGGGGCGACTTGTAGCCCAAGGTAAAACCCACAACACTCAGATCCTTTGTACCCACCTACATGACACAGAAGGCTGCTGTGCCTGGTGCAGACTTGAGAAAATCAGACCATCCTGGACCCACCCAGGCTCCACAGTCCATATTGAATGGACTCTAAGGGGCATTTGGGGAAGGGCATCCCTGCTTAATCCTGTCTTGCTGCCCAGCCCATTGTGTCGCCAGGATTCAGGAGGTTTCCTAAGTCCTCTCTAGAGTCCCCCATGTCCCACCTCATTTCCCTCATCCCTGGCTCTCAGAGGTGCTCCTTGTCTTTTCAAATTCTGGTAGCCACCTGTCTTTTCAAATTTCTGATCTCCCCACCTGCCCTCTCATTCCAGCAGACACATCTGTCTCTTGTTTCCTGAGAGGTGAGGCTACCTGGACAAACTTCCTCTGACCAATGTCTTGCCCTGATAGATGTGTCTAAATTATACTCTCTGTTCCCTTCCTTCCCATTCATCTTAGTCAGCTGGGCTGTTATAACAAAATACCACAGACCACCAGCTTAAACAACAGAGGCTTACTTTGTCACAGTTCTGGAGGTTGGAGTCTGAGAACAGGGTGCTACAGGGTCTGGCTTCTGGTGAGGGCCCCCCTCGTGGCTTGCAGGCTGTTTTGTCCTCACATGGCCTTTCCAGAGAGTGTGCTGGGCGGGGTGGGGAGAGCACTTTCTGGCATCTCTTCTCTTCCCCTCCTTTCTATTCCTGGCAACCACCATTCTACTCTCTGCTTCTATGTGCTCAACTTTTTTGGATTCCACATATAGTGTTTTTCTTTCTGGGACCAGCTTGTTTTATTTAGCATGATGTCCTTTAGGTTTAGCTGTAGTGTCACTACAGTGGCAAGATTTCCTTCTTTTTAAAAACTGAATAAGATTCCTTGGTATTCATATCACATTTTCTTTATCCATTTGTCTGCTGATGGCCACTCAGGGCAATCCTATCTTGTTGATTGTGAGTAGAGCTGCAATGAATGTGGGGATACGGATATTTGCATGAGGTGCTGATTTTATTTCCTTTGAATATATACCCAGCAGTGCAAATGCCAGGTCATAATATAATTCTATTTAAAATTTTTTTTAGGAACCTATATATCATTTTGATAGTGGCTGCACTGATTTACATTCCCACCAATGGTGTGTGAGGGTTCTCTTTTCTCCACATCATTCGTATCACTTGTTATCTTTTGGTCTTTTTGATAGTAAGCATCCTAGCAGGAGTGAGGTGATATCTCATCATGGTTTTGATTTTTATTTCCCTGGTGATGAATGATGTTGAGGACTTTTTCATATATCCAAATGCCAGTTTGTAGTCACTAGATACTTTTCAGTGCTTCAAGGGCAGAAACCACATCCATTTACATTTGTGTTCTCCCTGATGGACGGACTGATGGACACGTAATGGGTATCAAATGAATGTTTGCTGATACTTTGTATTTTAAACTGCTTATATGACAGTGAGTACCTTCTCTTATTTTTCATAGTGTAAATTATATTATTATTATTATTATTTTAATATCTTTATTTATTTATTTTTATGTGGTGCTGAGGATCGAACCCAGTGCCTCACACTTGGCCTCACTTGGCCTCACAAGTGCTTTACCATTGAGCCACAGCCTCAGCCCATAAACTATATTATTATTTCTCCTTGACAAATGATTTCTTTCTAGTCTCAAGTTGGAAGGCAAGTAATTATATATGAAGTGTGAAAAGCCAAATGATGTTGAGTCCTTTTACTTTCTTCAAAATTTCATAGATTTTTATTGTATCTCCTTCCATATTTTATCTTTTCAGATTTAAGAGTCCAAAATTAAACTCTACAATAGCTAATAGAACTCTCTTGACATTTTTCCTCTCAGATTGAGGTCTGCTTTGTTATTCTTTCTCTCTCCAGACTGGATTATTTAATTGCTTTCTAGAAGATGGAATATAACTGTCCTATAACTTCCAAGTTGACATGCTTCAGGAATGGAAAAACTTGTTCATCATCCATGTAGCAACACCAAATTTCCCCAAGTTTCCAAGAGAAGAAGGCAGATTATTCAGTATTACATTATTTTTTCCTCTATTGATCCAATCAATGAGATGGGGCCACCCAACATAAACAAACCAACATATAGATGAAGGGTTCTTCCCAGCGAGGAGTGGTTGGCTCACAGGCTGAGTGGGAATCTCAAAATATGTCTACCATCTGGAAAAATACCCAAAGAAAAGTGTTCTGGTTTAAATATGAGGTATTCCCCAAAAGTTCCTGTGCTAATGTAGGAATATTTAGAGATGAAGTGATCAGATTATGAGAGCTATATCTAACCAATGAATAGTCCATTTAATGGATTAATAATTTGAATGGACTACTTGGATGGCAACTGTAAGCAGATGGGTTTAGCTGGAGGAAGTGGATTACTAGGGTTGTGCCTTTGGGGATTATATCTTGTCCCCCTGGCTCCTGCTCCTCCCTCTCTGTTTTCTGGCTGCCATGAGAGCAGCTTTCCTCCACCATGCCCTTCCTCCATGATGTTATGCTTTTCTTGGGCCCAGAGCAATGGAGTTGGATGACCATTCACTGAATCTCTGAAACCATGAGGAGATGGAGGACCCTGGGAGACAGGTCTCCAGAGGAAAAAGAAATAGGACTGTTGACAGAGCTGTAGGACTACTTGGAAAACTTAGCAATAGATACATAGAAAACTAATCAAATAAAAATCACAGCAATTACTGACCTCAGGAAAACCAAAATGTACAAGAGACACATAATCATTTTATGTGTCTTGAGCAAGAAGGAAGCAAGTATTATTTCATAGTCAAAAGATGCCATTATAAATACAGAGCATTTGTTTTGCCAAGAATTAAATGAAGAGAAGTATATCTAATCTGGGAGGACATTAATATATGTGGAATATTTTAAAGCATCTAAATCTTTATCTTCTATAATTGGAAGTTTTGGGTGTCTCAGTAAACCAAGGAATAACAATATGAGAGCATAATTTTAATATATGGAGATAAAAATGAAAAAGAACAACTAGAGAGAGCTGAAAATGGTTGCCTCTGAAGAGCAGATCAAGCTTAAGGTAAAGAAATGCTATTTTTGTTTTCATTTTAAACTCTGGCACTAGTACAAGTAAAAGAAAAAAAACACATGTACTTACACAAATGCAATACTTGTTTTTTTCACCCTTAACTGTTAAACTTCAAAGGGATCTTTTAAAAATTAATAGCTCTTGCTCTGATGAAAGTTTTATTATATAAAGTTCAGCAATTCTTTCATTTTCACTTATCTTTTTATCCTGTGCATTTCAAGTAAAATTATATGCAACACTTTTAATTAGTATATTAAATTGTATGTATAAATATGCATGTGTCTAATACATGCCAGTCTCTCCTCCCTATCTCTAGGTTAATTTAAGTGATAAGAGAGCTCATTTCACTTTCTGTGCCCAGGCATCTTCCAAGTGGCTGCTCCATTGAGCAACATCTCTTCCCAGCCACTCCCAACAACCCCAAGGGCCATCTTCCTTCTCTCCTTGTCAACACTTGGAAGCCATGGGCTCAGTCCTTTCAGCAGAATGCCATTCACGTCACGTAGACACTGGGGGGCACTACATATTTCTTTAGTTTGCATACCACAACAAAATAATCTTGGTTTCTTGCATTTTAGTTGAAGGATCATGGGTAAAAGAACTGTGGGACCACCCACCTTGCTGGCACTTGAATGGCCTTTACAAAACAATAGCAGCAGCAGAAAAATAGCAAGTATCTCTAAGTGTATGGGAAATTGGAATCCTCGTACATGGAGGGTGGGAATGTAAAATGGTGCAGCTGCTGTGGAAGAGAGTTCAGTGGTTTCTAGGAAAAATTAAATATAGTATTACCATGTGATCCAGCCAGTCCATTTCTGGGATTATGGATGGTCCTTAATTTAGGATGGTTTGACACCCTTTACATGAGTGCGAAAGTGGTAAAGGGGTTTCACACTCTTTATGAGGTTTCACACCCTTTATGAGGGTGTGAAAGGGGTAAGCATGCATCAGAAGCTGTACTTTGCTTTTTGAATTTGGATCTTTTCCCAGGCTAGGGAAATGCAAGTAGGATCCTTTCTGGTGATGCTGGGCACTGGAGCGAGCTGCAGCTCAGTGATCATGGGGGAAACCACCAACCCTCTACAGTGTACTGTGGAGCTGAGCTAGGATACTCGGTAGATTAGAAGCATTAAATGCACTTTGACTTACAATAATGTCAATTTACAAAAGGTTTATTGGGACTGTAAACCCCTCATAAGTGGAGAAGCATCTGTATGTCTCCACTCTTCTTTTAAATCTTCGAGTTCTTTCATCAGCATTATGTAGTTTTCAGGATACAAATTCTGTATGTTTGTTAGATTCACACCTAAGCAGTGATTTTATTTTTTAATTAATTCTAAGTGTGCTCTCATTTATATCTGGAATATTCCCCCAAAGCCCATATGTTAAAGCCTTAGTCCTCAGCTTGCATTGTGGAGAGGTGATAGAAATTTAAAAAGTGGGCCTAGTGGGAGGTCTTCTGGTCACTAGGGGCATGCCCTTGGTGGAGACCCCAGACCCTTCCTCCTCCTCTCTCTCTCTTTCGTTTCTAATCACGAGGGGGATGGGTTGCTTTACCCTGCACTCTCGGGCCATGAGGTGCCTCCATAGACCCAAACCAAAGAGGGCCAACTGCTTATGGACTGAAACCTCCAAAGCTGAGTCAAAACAAACCTCTCTTTAAAAGTTGATTTTTTAGCCGGGCGCGGTGGCTCAAGCTTGTAATCCCAGCACTTAGGGAGGCTGAGACAGGAGAATCGCGAGTTCAAAGCCAGCCTCAGCAATGGCGAGGTGCTAAGCAACTCAGTGAGACCCTGTCTCTACATAAAACACAAAATAGGGCTGGAGATGTGGCTCAGTGGTCGAGTGCCCCTGAGTTCAATCTCCAGTACCAAAAAAAATAAAATAAAATAAAGTTGATTTTTACCATCTTTTTGTTGAAGTGATGGAAAGCTGACTAAAACAAAGTGACATTATATTTTTGATTTAATATCTACGTGCTCATTGATAGTATTAGAAAAGCAATTCATTTGTGTTTGTATAGCTTCTGTCCTGAGACCTTGCTGAGCACATTTATTAGTTATGGCAATGCTTTTGTGGATTTCTTGGGATTTTCTCCATAAACAATCTTGTTATTTGCAAATAGAGTTCCCCCTTTCTGATCTGTATGCCTTTGTTTCCTTTTCCTGCCATATTGTGCTGGTCAGAACTTCCATTGCTGTGCTGAAAAGAATTGTGAGAGTAGGCATCCTTGCCTAATGTTATCCTTAGGGGGAGAATTCAGTCTGTCAACATTAACTATAGCCAATCTGGAAAACAGCCAGAGAAAAACTACACTATATCTAGGGAAAGAAGCAATTAGAATGACCACTGATTTTCCACTGGGAACCATAGTTGTCTGAAGACAGTGGCTCAATATTTTTTAGGAGCTAGAAGAAAAGAACATCAGGGCTGCATCTTATATCCAGTAAAAAAAAATACTCCAGGAATCAAGAGAAGATTAAGACATTGTTAGATAAGAAAAGCTAAAAGAATTTGTTGCTAGCAGACCTCCCTTGAAAGAATGGCTGAAGGAAATGCTCTGAACAGAAGGGAAAAACTAAAACAAGGAAACTTGGTACATCAGAGAAGAAGAAAGAACCCAGTAAGTAAAAATGTGGGCAAGTGCTTTCCTTCTCTTCAGTTTTATAAATTATGATAAAATTTTATAAACTATGGTCCAAGCAAAGATTATAATGCCATATGATATTGTTCCAAATGCATATAGAGAAAATATTTAAGACAAGTATGTTATAAATAGGAGATGGTAAAGGGACATAAATAGAGGAAAGATTCTATACTTCAGTTGAACCAGTAAAAAGATAATGCCAGTAGACTATGAGAACTCATGTGCATACAGTACAATACAGCAATCACTAAAATAGCTATTCAAAGAGCTACATACAAAAACACTATAGATGAATCAAAATAGAATTTAAAGAATTGTTCTAGCAACACACAGGAAAACAAAAAAAAATAAAGAAATGAAAAACTTAACAAATAAAAAATAAAATGACATACTTAAGCCTTCACACATCAATAGTAACACCAAATGTAAGTGGTCTAAATAAACCAATTAAGAGAGATATTGGTATGTTGAATTTTAAAATATAATTAAACTATATATTGGGTATGAGAAAATCACCTTAAATAAAATATATAGGCAGATTAAAAGGATAGGATAAGGTAAATTATGCAAACATTGATCAAAGAAAGCAAGAGTGAATATATTTATGTTAGATAAAGTGAAGAGAAAAACAAAGACCAGAGACAGAGAGGGACTCTGAATAATGATTAAAAAAAAAATCTCAAAAACACATGGCAGGGGCTGGGATTGTAGCTCAGCGGTAGAGCGCTTGCCTCGCATGCGTGAGGTCCTGGGTTCGATCCTCAGCACCACATACAAAGCAATAAAATAAAGACATTGTGTCCATCTACAACTAAAAAAATATTTAAAAAAAACACATGGCAATCCTAAGTGTGTATGCACCAAACACCAAAACTGAAATATGCAAAGCAAAACCTCATAGAACCAGAAGGAGAAATAGACAAATCTACACTTTTAGTTGGAGACTACACACCCTTCTCTCAACAATGGATAGAACAACTAGAAAACCAACAAGGATATAGAAAAATACTGTCAATCAATACAATCTAATCAACATTTACAGGATCACTTTTATTGGATCACTTCATCCAATAATAGCAGAATACTCATTTTCTTCAAGTGTCTATAGAACATATACTAAAGCCATATTGTAAGCCATAAAACAAATCTTGACAAATTTAAAAGAACCAAAATCATATAGAATGTGTTTTGAAACACAATGGAATTGGAAAAGAGGGCAATCTCCAAACACTTTTAAGCAAAATACTTCTAAATAATCCATGAGTTCAATATTAAGAATCAATGTAATCCACCATATCAACAGATAAAGAAGACAATTACTTGACCATATCTATCAATGCAGAAAAATTATTAATCAATTCAACAAAATTCAGCACTCATTCATGACAAAAACTCTCAGAAAAACAGGAACAGAGAAGAACTTCCTCAACTTGATAAAGAGCATCTCCAAAAAACTAGAGCTAAAGCTATAGTTAATATCGAGCCACTGTCTTCAGACAACTATGGTTCCCAGTGGAAAGTCAGTGGTCATTCTAATTGCTTCTTTCCCTAGGTATAGTGTAGTTTTTCTCTGGCTGTTTTCCAGATTTGTTGTTTTTTGTTTGTTTGTTTGTTTTTGGTTTCTTGTCTTTAATTTTCAAAAATTAATTATGGTATACTTTGTTTTGAATTTCTTTAGATTTAACCTCTTTGGGGTTTATTCAGCTTGTTGAACATGTAAGTGTATGTGTTTTGCCATTCTTAAATTCCTAAAAAAAATGAACATTACATATTCTTTATAGTCCCCCACCCCAGGTTCCTAGAGATCTGTTTATTTTTATATTCAGTTTATTTTTCTCTGTTGTTTACTTGGGTGATGTCCACTGCTCTTATCTTCTAGCTCATTGATTCTTTCCTCTATCTTCTCCTCCACCACCGTGAGCGCCGTTCTGCTCCTGAGCCTTTGTACTGAACTTTTGATTTTGATTTTTTTTTAATTCTAAAATTTCCACTTGATTCTTCTCTAATTTTCCTGTGTTTTGTTTTTGTTTTGCTGATACTTTCTTTCCTTCTTCCTTCTTCCCTTTTCAGTTTGTATTCTTACATTTCTCTCAAGTATACTCTTAATAGCTCATTGAAGCATTTTTGTGATAGCTACTTTAAAATTTTCCACAGGTCATCCTGACAGCTCTATCATCTCATGGTTGGTATGTTTGATCTTTTTTTTTATTTAGTTGGCGATCTTCTTGGTTCTCGGTATGACAAGTAATCTTTGGTTGGAAGTTGGGCATTTTCATATTACATTATGAGACTGTAGTTCTTATTGAAAGTTTCTCTCTTATTTGCCTCCTTCTGACAAGTGAAGTGGAGGGTGGGCACTGCCTTCTTGCTGCTGTGTAGAAATAGAAGTTGGGCTCCCTCACTTCACCTCATTTGACACCTAGGGTTGCTATTGGTTACTGATGAGGGGGTTAGGGTGGGTTTTCCACATGGTTTTCACTAGCACTGCACTAGAGAGGCCTAATCAAGGCTGGGTGCTGGTGAAAACCCTGACTCCCAACTAGGCCTTCTCTGACACCATCTGGGAGGGACTGGGGGGAACCTCACTGCTTCTGGGTTGGGTGTAAATTGTGTCCACTGACATCATGGGCTGGGGCGATCTTTGTTACCACATAGCAGAGACTGAAGTTCCAGCTCTCCACTTGGCCTTTTTGACATCCCCCATCCTTGGCCAGGGTTTGCTGACTCATGATATCCATATCACCAAGGCTGGGGTGGAAGTTCTGGCTTCCTTCTTGGCTTTTCCAGGGAGATGGGGTTGGAGGTGGTTTCTTTGGTGTTTTGCAGGAGTGAGAAGTCATTATTTCAGAGTTTTTTGTCTTGTTAAGAGCCCCTTCCTTGGTCTTTGGACCCAAAACAGGAGTTAATTGGAATAACATTGATGTTTGCCTTTGAATATAGCACTACCTTGGCTTTTCTTTTCAGCCCAGAGCTTTTGTTTATTTGGGCCATCTTAAAGTTTAGCTGAATCTTCGGGGACTTCTCCCCTTCCTCCATGTTGGAACTTCCATCTGTGAAACACTAGAGTAGGGATGACAAGAGGGATTAAGATGTTGTCTTTGACCTCCTGGAAAGCTGTTTTCTGAAATCCAGAGTCCTGGGTGTACAACCCTGGCGATATCCCCTAACCACCATGGACTTTAGTTTTCCTTTTCTGTGTCTCTTTATAGGATTATTCAAGAACAAATTAAGTTAATATAGGTAAAAAAGACACTGTTAATATTAAAATTCCAAATGCATACTTTGGAGGGAGAAATCTCATTCATCTGTCTGTTCAGTTGTTCATTCATTTATTTATTCAGCATAAAGAGCCTTCTGTACCAATGGCATAATGAAGCTGTGCTATGGAACTGTACTTGTGAAGAGGCGGGAGGCCAGGACTGTGTGCCAGTCCCTCCTCCACCCGCTGCCCATCTTCTTCCTGCAGTCACTTTGGTCTGGGTTAGATAGATACTCTCTTATATGGCAGAGGGAGACAGTTAAATGAGGTTCCAAAGAACTTGTCTAAAAACTAAGCTTCCCAAAACTGAGTTATCCACACGATTGGAGTAGAATAAATTAAATCCTACAGGCTAAAGTAAGGTGCTGAGAAAGTAGACAGCTTGTCGGACTCAGGATCCTTGACCAACTACAGAGCAAGATGTGCAGTGGACAAACTGCAGATCATGGGAGCATCATGGCTACCCCACTGTGCTCTGAATTCTCCTGCAGGGACGACTACTTCTACCTCCCTACTGACTGACCAGGAGCTCCCTGTGGATTCTGCCTTACTCATTTTGAATTCTCGTGTTCCAGACGCTTTCTTGCTCACACTAAGTCCTTGTGTGGTGGGATCGATTAGTAGCAATGATGAGCACCCTTGGTTTGGACTCATAGATTGGAGCCCTGCCCCGACTGTGTGACGTGCTTCGACTGCTGCAGGAAGAACAGGACCAGTGCCTGCAGGAGCTCTCCAAGGAGAGGCAAGAAGACGTCAGCCCAGAGCTTCCAGCACCAGGTATGACATCTGCTCAGCTGTGCATGCATCGTGCACACACATCATGGCCAGACCCACCAGGTTGGGGGAGCACGTCCTCTGGGCCAGGATGAGATGTAGGGAAGCTGGCCCAGCTTTGTTCACTTAATCAACTCAGGCAGGGCGGTCTGGTGAGCAGTCGACATGGACCCAGAAACCAGCATCTACACTCTTCTTTTCTCGGGTATGTGGGGACAGCCAGTGGTTTCCTACCATCAGCCTCTGCATGTGGACCTGGTCAAGGTAAGGGTTTGGTGCGAATCACTTTGTAAGGCTGTTTGCCTCCTGTCCATGTGGTTACCTCCACTGCCAGGTTGATGAGTGAGGAAAGAATAAAGGCAGTATGGGGTCAGAGACACTTGGGATACCAGGCTTCCCAGCAGTCACTGCTGTGCGACTGTGCAAACATCATTTAACATTCTAAGCCTCAGTTTCTGGACCTATAGAATGGAGGTGATAATATCTACTTCCATAGTATAATGATAAATGAGATAAAATTTGCAAAATACAGGTGTTTTGTAAATATTGGTAATTTAAATTAATTATTATTAATCAACACTTTAAATATGATGAATTTTATATTTAGATGTTAATTGTATTGCTATTCCCTTCCTATACTTCTTTTCTTTACTTGCTATCATTGAAAGATGCAGCATTAAGAAAAGAATCTATTGCAGGTATTTTAAAAAGCATCTATATCCAAATGTTCATAGCAGCATTCTTTTTTGGTGGGGGGGTACCAGGAATTAGCTCAGGGGCACTCGACCACTGAGTCACATCCCCAGCCCTATTTGTATTTTATTTAGAGACAGGGTCTCACTGAGTTGCTTAGCACCTCGCTGTTGCTGAGGCTGGCTTTGAACTCACGATCCTCCTGCCTTAGCCTCCCGAGCCGCTGGGATTATAGGCATGCACCATCGCTCCTGGCCAGCATTATTCTTAATAGCCAAGAGATGGAAACAACCCAAATGTCTATCAGCTGACAAATGGATAAACAAAATGTGATCCATCCATGCAATGGAATATTATTCAGCCTTAAAAAAAGAATGAGAGGGACTGGTTGTAGCTTGGTGGTACAGCAGTTTCTTAGCATGTGTGAAGCCCCGGGTTCCAACCCCAGCACTAAGGGGGGAAAAAAAGAAATGAAGTGCTAACACATGTTATAACATGGATGATTCATGAAAACATGATACTAACTGAAATAAGCCAAATACAAAAGGTCACATGTCATATGATTCCATTTATTTGAAATGTCTATATTAGGTAAATCTGTAGAGACAACAATTAGATTCATAGTTGATGGGATGAGGGGAGGGGTTGTGGGGAATCATTGCTTGATGGGTGTGGGTTTCCTTTAGGGATGGTGAAGGTATTTTAGAACTAGATAGAAGTGACAGTTGCGTATTGTATTAGAATGTACTGAATGTCACTGGTACACTTTAAATAGTTAATGTTATGTGATTTTACTTCAATTTTAAAAGAAAGAAAGAAAGAAACCAACCAACCAACCAATCCAGCTTTTAAATTAGACTGTGTGCTCTTAAGTTGCTCCATGTCTCTAGGCCTCAATTTCCACATTTATTTTAAGAGATTGGTGTGACATGAAAAACATTGATTTAGGCTGGGGATGTGGCTCAGTGGTAGAGTACTTTCCTAGCATGTGCGAGCTCCTGGGTTCAATCCTCGACAAAGCAAACAAGCGTTCATTCAAAAAATATTTGCTTAGCACGTATTGGAATGAGATGGGAGTGGGGAGAACAAAGGATAAACGATGAGGAGCTGGAACTCCCTCTCCTCGCTGAGGAATGCATTTTGCATCATGCAGCAGAAGCTGGATGCACTGACTTCACCAAATAGGGGTTTCTTTGTTGCAAATTACAAAAACTTCAGAGATAGGGCAAAGTTCAAAGATATCATATATTCTCGATTCCTCTGTTGTTTGGTTTAATGTGTGACTTTTGTCTTCCTGGTCACATAAGGGCTGCTGTGCCTCTAGGGAAGAAAGCAATGTTGCTTTGTTTCTGGAAGGAAAAAACAGTAGGGTGTGGGGGTGCATACACTGAGAAGTCTGACTTTCCTGGAACTCTCCAGGGGGTTTCTGCTTGTACTTTGCTGGCTGGCGGAACTGGACCACACAGCCACCCCTGGCTGCAAGGACGGCTGGAGACCCAGAGGTTTAGCTATGCATGTGGCCGCCTTGAACAAAACCAGGTTCTGCCAGAGAGAAAGAAGGGAAGAACGGCAGTGGGTGATCTCTACCACAGTCACCATGACTCTGTGTGGGGAGGGGGCCAGGGATCAATCAATCACAAACCCATGTAAAATGGCACTGAGATAAGGCTTGTGTACTACTCCACCTGCATGGACAGCCCAGGGTCCTGACCGGGTCTGGGACTCTACGAAGGCTTTCCAGAAGAAATGATGTGTGAGCTGAGATCTGAACATGCCTAATCATTACTAGGGACAGAGATGCAAGGAGCAGTAGGGCCCTGGCACCCAGGAGCTCACCAGACACACAGAGGATTGGCATCCCGACTGGAAGAGCAATGGAAGGCCCTGCAGAGTCAGAGGCGAGTGGTGTGATCGTCAGTGCTATGAAAAGCCCCTTGCTGCAGCGTGGAGAAGGACAGGAGTAGGTTCAGAGAGACCCACTGGGAGGCTGGTGGTCTGGCAAGAGATGCTCATCACTGGACTGTTGTGTGTGTCTGTTTGGGTTCCTAGAAGCAGGTGATCAGTAGGATGTAGGAACTGAGACCTAGCAGGAAAGGAACTGGATGAACACAGCATTGTCACTGTGGGCAACCGGAATACAATCCCACTGGGGCACTTAAGGAGCCAGATGGGACACACACTTCCGAGTGGTAAAGGTGCTGGAGTAATCAGCCGCCAATGCCCCAGCAGTCAGAGGCAGTGAAGCAGCTTTCATTCCCTGGCCCCTGCAGCCTTCTGTGCTTGAGGGACAAGTGGAGCTGGAGAAAAACCCCAGACAAGGGAGTGCAGGGGCCATCAGTGTGCCAGGGTTACCAGCACTCTGGTAGAGCAGATTCCTGCTTGCAGGTGTGAACCGGCTGGGAAAATAAAAAGTCTGAAAATAACCAATAAGGAACAGAAGATGATAGACAAAAAAAAATAGTTTTAAAAAAGCAAGGCGCCTGGTGGATATTCCAGCCCTGATAGGAACTGGAACTGAACAAGGGGAAAAGGCCCAAATCCTTTATTTAAGGGGAAACACAACAAAAGGGTTCAGTGTGGCAGTCTTCTTGAGGAAAACAGGGTAAGAATGGGGAAAACAAGTTGTTCGGGGCTTGGCAGGTTGCACCCATCTCTGGGCAGCTGCGTTTGGACCTAGGGCTGTGAGCTAAGGCAGGGCGCCAGCATGATCTGGGCTTTCTCGAACCTGGGAATTTCACCCGAGAATTCCCAGAAAAGTAGCCTCCTTGTCTTATGATGGTTCAAACAAACCCATAATTTATACACGGCTTCCAAAACCAGTGGACAGTGATACTGGCAGATGCAGAAAAGGTTTAGACCAAGGACATGTGGGGAGAGGGTCTGCTCTGCAGGTGTGGTCATGGTGGACAGGAGCAGGCACGGGCCAGAGTTCTTTTGGTGGTAACATTGATTGGACATGGCGATGACTTGGATCAGGAATGAGGCAGGGGAGGAAAAATCCAGGATGTCCTCCAGGTGTTTACCTTGAGCAGCTGGAGGAAGAAATGAAGCAAGGTCAGGTATCTGGGGGAGCAGATTCGGTTTTAGACGCAGAGCTGAGACTAAAGACAGAGATCAAGGCCAGGGTTTAATTTAGGCACCAAGAGTGAGTGTGGCTGAGGCTTCACAAAGGGGGATTATGAGAGGGAAGAGTAGGGAGCCTGGGAGGGAGCCTCAAGCACTCTAGCACTTAGTGTCAGGAGCAGCTAGAAGCGGGAAGAAACCTGAGCGTCAGAAGCCAAGTGCTGTGGGTGTTGCAAATATCCTCCTGTTGATTCATTCATTCACTGGGTGAGGGACAGGGATGGAGAGGGCAATTCTCAGTTTGAGCTTTCTCTTGCTTATCCTGGCTCCAAGCAGCCAGACCCTGGCCTTGGACACTCTAGGAGGCACTCTTGAGAGTGTCCTGATTTCCGGGGTCCTCCTGCTATCCCGGATACTGTGTCTGGTGCAACAGAAAGCAAGGTCTGAACAAGGCCAGCCTGTTCGAGGTGGGCATAAGTTGTTGTTGTTTTCCTCTCCTACAGCTTGACACAGCACCTGCACGGATCAAGTATTGGGTGTGTGTTTGTTGACTGACTTAGGGAGTGAACGCGTGAGTGTCCATACTTGACCAAGAGCAGGGAGAAAGGAGAAACGAGAGGCAGCCCAGGGGGGAAGTGGGAACTGAGGTAGTTCCTTCAAGGTAGCCAAGGCCCCCTCAGAGGATGTGACTGCCCCTTGTTTGCCTGGCTTGTCACAGTTGGCTGAGATGAGCAGTCCAACCCTGGTCATCCTTAAAGGGACGCTCTTCAGGACCTGACCTGGGACTCCTCTATCCTTCCATGAGGAATACTAAGCCTGTTCCACCTGCCCCAGCCTCGCACTAAGTGACTCAATTGACTGGGGCCCCCAGCTCACCTTCTGGGTGCCCTGACATTCCTGTTGGATGCCCACAGTGCGAGGAGTAGACTCATGTTTGTAACAAGAAGAGGTTGGTTGGGCCTGGTGAGATTAGTGCAAGTGCTGAGCGCCAGCTGGGAGCAGGGGGAGATGGCAGGACTCTCAGCACTGCTACTTTCTCTGTGGTGATCTTGGGTAGGAGGCTTCACTCCTTCGCTCCTCAGCTTGCCCAGTTTTCATTGGGAATAATAATCTATTGCCTTTATGACAGTGTTGTTAGAAATAAGTGAATTAATACACAAAAACAGGCATCTTCTCATAGCAAAGAGCTCCTCTGGTGGCTTTGTGCAGTCAGGCTGAACTGGGCTATAGTGGGTTGGGGTCCACTTAGACCCTCTGCCCACTTTCACACTCAGCCCTGCCTGTGGATGGCACCTCCCATGTGAACCACAATCTGCAAGTGGATTGTGCATGTACATGACGGAGGAAGCTGTCAGCACGCCCATGCCTTGATGCTGGGTTGGCTCCTCTGAGCAGGACTGGTCACCTTTCTGCCTCAGGCTCATCATCTGGTCCTAATTGTGCATCCAGATTTGAGAAAGCTCTGCTGAGACTTCCTCCAGGGTTCTGCCTCACAATTCCCTGAGAAGCTAGTGGGAGGGTGGCAGGCCAGGCTTCCTCTCCACAAGTAGCTCCCGCCACTGTTTTTATTATTGAATTTCTTCAGTTTTCACTGAGGAAAAGGGGTCTGGTATTTTGAAACATGGTTTAAAACCCCCAGAAGAAGAGCATGTCCATGGATCCTATGTGCTGAAAAGGCCTTCAGGCCTCCCCTACCAAGTAGTTGAGAAAGTGAGGCCCGAGGATCCATCTGGAAAGGTACGAAGAAGGGACGTGGTGGCTTAGAGTGAAACTCCCTAAGAAACTGAAAGAGAGGAGAAATGACAAGGGGGAGAGGTGCTGGGGGAGCCGCATCAGAATCCTGAGTCCCCTGGAAGATTCTGGAGAAGCTGAAGGAGGGGTGCCTGGATGCAAATCCACCCTGTGCCCTCTCCCAGGCCTGCGACTGCAGCAGGTCCCCCAGGAGCTCAGTTGGAGGTCGTGCCCCGCAGAGCTCTGTCCTGGTGCCTGGGTGGGACTCCACGATGGGGGCACAGAGTTAATGGTTAAGCTGCTGGGGACTCCGTGGGGTGGAGGTTAATGTTTGAAAGCCAGACAGGTCACAGGAAATGTCACTCAGGGAGCTGTCACTGAGCCCAGTGTGCTTATCACAAATAAAAAATTAACTCTTGAGCTATTCCGGGTAGGGTGGCCAAGGCCCTCCTGGCATTTTGTGGGAGGTTTTCAGGGTCACACTAATAACTGCACAGTTTGCTCTGCTGAGATATTTATCACTTTATTTATGGAAGCCAATACCCCCTCAGAGGTGGCTGGTAGAAGGGATATGGCTCTCCCTGGGGGAAGAATGCTCCAGAAGGAAGGTGGAGTATCAGCAAATATGTAAGTTCTAAAGTCAGAAAGACCTGGGCATGTGTCTTGCTCTGTCACTTAGGCTTCAAGTGACCTCCAACAGGACACTCGCCCTCTCTGGGCCTTTGTGTGCATGCCTTCAAATAGGGACATGACAGCGTCCTTTTTTCTTGTCTTTCCCTAACTGGTTGCCCACCCCCCAGAGTAGGCTCTGTTTTCTTTTTCTTTCTGTATTGAGGCGAAAGTCACATAACAAGAAATTAACCATTTTAAACAATTCCATGGCATTTGGGCCATTCACATGCCATGTAACCACTACCTCTATCTAGTTTCAAAACATTTTCATTGCCCCCAAATAAAACCCCATACCCAACAGGAAATCATTCCCCATCCTTCCCTCTCTCCAGCTGCTGGCAATTACCCATCTTCTCTCTAACTCTGTGGAGTTACCAACTCTGGACATTTCATAAAAATAGAACTATCCAATACGTGACCTTTTGTGTTTGTCTTTCACTGAGCATAATGTTTCTGATGTTCATCCATGGTGTGAGTCAGTGCTTCTCACTGCGAGATTCAGGGTAACGATGCATCTTTTCTAATAAATGTTCCTAGCCCCCTCCCCCGCCCCCCGGGCATCCCCAGCTCCTGATGCACTTCGGCAGCCAAACCCCACCTTGCCCTGGGCCATCGCCTGCTCTACTCACAGCTCACTTCCACCCAACCATTCTTAGGCACAACTGATCTTGGCTCATTTTTCAGAAATAAGTTAACTTATTTGTATATTTTATATAACATTTTAGACAATTTAAAATTTTTAGTTCTTAAAACAACAGTGCAGTTGGGTCTTGTTGAGCATACCTGTAATCCCAGCTACACAGGAGGCTGAGGCAGGAGGATTTCAAAATTTTTTAATATATATTTTAAAATTTTTTAGTTATAGATGGACATAATATCTTTATTTTGTTTACTTATTTTTTGTAGTGTTGAGGATTGAACTCAGTGCCTCACATGTGTGAGGCAAGCACTCTTCCACTGAGCCACAACCCCAGCCCAGGAGGATTTCAAATTTAAGGACCGCCTCAACAACTCAGCAAGACCCTGCCTCAAAATAAAAAATAAAGGAGCTAGGGATATGGCTCAGTGGTGGAGTGCTCTTGGGTTTTATCCCTAGTACCACTAAACAAGTACATAAAATAAAATGATTTAAAAATTGAAAAAGAAAGACAGGTGCGGTGGCACATGCCTAAAATCCCAGTGACTTTGGAGGCTGAGGCAGGAGGATCTCAGGTTTAAGGCCAGCCTCAGGAATCTAGCAAGGCCCTAAAATCTTAGCAAAAACCTGTCTCAAAATACAAAAAAATAAAAAAGGGGCGAGGATGTAGCTCCATTGTAGAGCACTTCCCTAGCATGCATGAGACCTTGGATGTGATCCCCAATACTGCAAAACCAAAACTTACCAACCCCACCCCCACAAAAAATGCAATAAGAATGATTATCCCCATTTCACAGGTGAGAAACTAAGGTCCCGAGAAGCCCAGGATGACACAGAGCTGAAACGGGACTTTCCACCAAAATCTTCCGACTTTACATCCTGAGTACTTTCTAGTTGGTATCCAGTCTGATCCCATGCAGCATGGCTGAGCTATGAATAACTGAAGTACTTACCTCCAATCCCAGAGAAGGGTTTTTCATTAGCAAAAAGCAAGTGGAGGATGCAGCTCAGTGGTGGAGAGCGCTTGCCTCCTATGCAGGAGGCCCTGGGTCCTGGGTTCCATCCTTACCATTGGGAAAAAAAGAAAAAAAAAAAGAAAGGAGAGAAATTGGTGATGCTAATCAATCCTTACTATGTCAAGTGGCATGAAATGAAGCTCTTTAGGCCGGGCTGAGGAAGAGTTCTCAGGGTGAACAAGAAGGTTCCTCAGGAGCTGCAGTTTGTAGTTTATGGGAAACAAAATACTTAGCTCAGTACTTAGAAGTACTTAGAAGTGCTTAAAAGCTTAGGGTGGAGGATGAACAGCCTGCTCCAGGGAAGTGGCCTCTCAGCCCCAGGATTCTTAGGTCCTTCATGTCATCTGATACAGTCTCTCTTCAGTGCCTGATGCTCTTCCCAGTCCCCTAATTCCATGACCCTCTCTGCTTGAATACTTTCAGTGATGGGGAACTCACTGTTTCCCAGAGGACTCTTCTCACTGAATGGCTCATGCTCCTTGGTTTAAAGATAAACCTTCCTAGTCTTTAGCTGTGCCTCCTTTGATGTGGTTTTAAATGATTTTGCCACCCTGGGACTTCAGTCCCCTCACCCCATCCTGACCACACAGCTTGCATGTGGTTCAGACACCACAGAGGAGAGCAATGTGTTTCTGGACCTACAGGTCAGGTCAATGGCAAAGCCAGGGAAACCTCCTCAGGCCACCCGCTGGATGACCTAGGATGGGGCCCAAGTAGGGGACAAGGAAGGCACAGGAAGGCACCATGAAGCCAAGAAACAGGCTGGTGCTCATGAGTCGCCCTGGACTACTGTGGGGTCTTGAGGAAGAACAAGCATGAATGGAGGTGGGCTGGGCAGGAAGCGCCTGGGAGATGGATATGATGGTCCCCAGGCAGTGGGGAGGGCCAAGGCCCACGAGCAGAATCTACAAGAGGCTCTGTGGATGCAGGGCCAGGAGGAGCTCTGGGTTCCCTGGTGACCTCCAATAGCAGGTAAAATGAGCATCTAGGGAATGGAGGGGACATGAAGGACATAGCACCTGCTGTCCTGATGGTCCAATCCAGAATGGCCCCAGGGGCCATAGTTGTTCTTGGCCTCCTGTCACTGAAGCCTGTCACATTGGTCCAGAAATAGTCCCAGGTTATTGTCAGGCCATCTAAGTTTATGTATTAATAAATCAAGGTTGGAGGGCGGATGCTCTGCTGTGGGTGAACACAGGGCAAACTCAGAGCTGGCAGAGGACTCTCTGTGCCAGGCACCAGGGTGGGTGGGGCCACTTAGAGGTCTCCAAGGTACCATCCTGCCCTCTAAGATCACCCTTTCTCCTTCTTCCAGCTCTGCCCTGCTCTCTCCAGATCTGCCTCTGGCGCCACCTCTTTGTCTCTATGGGCAGGACCCAGGAAGCTAGTGGATTTGTCTGCCTTGGGCCTTGAGCAGGGCCAGGGGCTTCATAAATATAAACAACCCTATGAACTCCACTGGGTGAAGAGAACATTCCTCCTTCTCTGTGACTTTAATTCTGACTCTTTGCTCCTGGAGCAACAGAAACTTAAGCTTTGTTATTTTCTGGGTCTTTTCTCTGGCTTTTTGGGGATGTCAGAGAGTCACCTAGCGCCGCTGTGTTCAGGGGAGCCACTTTTTTTAGGCTTTGCTCCATAAGGATGGTGTCTGACAGACCCCATCCCTGACCATGTGGCTCTTCTGTGCCTGGCTGGGGGCAGCCACTCTGCATGGCTATGGTCTCATCGAGACATGTCCTCATAGTCAAGCTCCTCGGGGCCATTCAACCCACCTCTTGGGGCTAATTGGGCCTCTTTCTGGAAACGTCCATGCTCCTGCTCATCCCTACCCCTCTGTTTCTCCCAAGTCTGGGGCAATATTGCTCCTTTTATGTTTTCTCTCAAGCATTGAGATCACACCTGAATCCCTTTCATTCCCCTAGGAATGTTTGAAAACCTCCAGAAAGATCATTTTCCTGCCCTCCTCTGAGACTTTGAACGCAGAGAGGGAAGGAGGGAGAAAATGTGTCTGGGGAATTAAAAAGAACAGAGGTTAACAGAACAGGAATCATTCAGTTCTCACAAAAATCCTAGGGTAGGCGTGAGTCCAGAGCCCATTCTGTCTTGCCATGACACCTGTCCTCACCCAGGAACCCCGACGCTGTCCCCTTAGGCTGTGGACACTCAGCCAGAACCCCACACAGATGTTTGTGACCCGGCATTACGCCTGCATCTCTACTTAAGTTTCCCAGGTCTTGCATCCCACCTCCTGCAGCCAGGCTGTGGTAGGGACAGCGGTTAAGCTCTGTTAACTTCAGCCTGAGCTTTCCAGAGGCAGTGAGCCCTCCCTCAGGGTTCAGTAGCTGCAGCACTGTACATGAATCCCTTTTCTCATTGAGCCCCTCTTCCCCCGGCTCAGGTAGTGAGTTTTGCTGCTCTGGATCCAAAGCTGCCCAGGATCCTACAACAACTCCACTCCTGAGCTGTGTCCCTTCCCTGTCAGAGCTCCCCAGGGAAGGCCAAATCCAGGACAGGATGTCCACCCCTAGGCAGGGAGCACCCTCCTCTCCTCCCCATTCCTGCCCAGCCTGGGGAAGGGGGCATCTGGGAATAAAGTCTGAGATACTCCGCTCATACCCTGGGGGTCCCTGCCAGCAGCAGGGGTCCAGTGCAAGGGGGTCCCTGCCAGCAGCAGCCACCTGTCATTTGTACTGTGACTTTGTTAATATTTTCTCCTTTAAAAATGGACTTTAAAAACCTTTATAACCTAAACCATAAGTAGTTATAAAATCAGATGTGATATGCTAGCTTTATTATTTTTCTAACACATATTAAATTCTTTTTTAAAAAAATGTTGTAACTGTTTAAATCAAACATGTTCAACCATGTATCACCCAAAAGCTCAGGTCACCCATGAGGGATGTGTGCATTGCATGCTGGGAACCCCTGGGTCTGTCTGCGTAGAGGCTGGGAGAGAGTGAGACCGTGTCATGGGTGCTCAGAAAGCCAGCCATGTCACGTGGGGTTGGCAGCCAGGTCCACTGCCACCAAAGGGAGAGTGGGTCCTTACTGGGATGGGGAGACACAAAGGTTGGGTGGGATCCTAGTTCCACTGGTACCAGCTCAGTCCCTCCACACCTGTCACTTTCCCTCTTATTCTTTCTCTCTACCAGTGACCCTACCTGACCCTGAACTACTATGACATTCAGCTCCAGAATGTCTGATGTGTGTCCCGCTCAAGGCCTGGCATGGCCCTGCCCTGCCCCAGCCCGAGTGTCTTTTCTCTCTACATGGCTGACTTGGAGGACATGGCAGTGAGCCAGTGTCTAGGTCCCCACTTATTGGGAGGACAGTCTGCTCCCCTTGCGCCAGGCACTCCTGCCCTGCCCTCTGCCAGCCCTGGCTGGGTGTCCCTGTGGGCCCTGCCTGACGTGACCCAGCTCAGGAAGGCTCTCAGACATCCTGGCACCCTCTGCCTCTGGCTGGCCCGCTGGGCATGAGTTATCAGTTGCACGGACTGAAGCTTTCTGCCAGCCTCCTGGTGGCCAGCTGAGTGGCTCCAGCCAGCTCTGAATCCCTCTGTCCCCAAGTGACGTAATAGGCTTCTGCCTTGATCCATGCTCTGGAAGTGCTCACCTGCTTCTGGTGCAAGAAAAGCCACCCAGCAGGAAGGGAGGTTGTACTGTCAATAGTGTCCTGTGGCCACAGGGAGATTTCTGCATAAAGAGGACAAAGGGATCCCTTAGCCTCCTGAGACTCCAAATGCTCAGAGTGCAGAGAAGAAGTGCGTCATTCAGGAGGGGCCCTGCCAGGACCAGGTCACCAGCCCAAAGGCATCTGGGGAGGCCTCCAGTCACCCAGAGTCTGCTGAGTTCTGGGGACCCTGCCTCATGCCTGAGAGCAGCATCCACAGCTGGCAGCTGGGTGACCCAGGCTGGGTGCTGTGGGGAAGGTCCAAAATAGACACTCAGGGCCCTCTTCTTCCTGGGCTCACTGTGAGATTCAGGGCAAAGATTCAGGAGTATCCGGGGGCAGACACCTGCTTCTGGGCCCCACGGATGCTTTCACTGGCCTGTGGGAGTCCCATCAAAATCCTGCTCTATATCTCAGGGTCCCCCTCCCTCACACCCCTACCATCCTCGCCCTGGGTTACAGGCTTTCCTTGTCCCCCACCCCATTCCTGCATCTAAAGCCCCCTTCCAGGATCCCGACTGCAGGCCTGGGCTGCCCTCTGGGCTCTCCCTCGTCCTTCCTCCCTCTGGGGGCTGGTGCTATCGCCAGGGTAGAAACGCAAAGCACCTGCCTTAGCTTCCCACCTCCCTGTCAGTCTGTTCTCCTCACTTTGGGCCCAGCCCCTCCCGGCCTGGCCTGCCCCTTGGCTCTCTCTCCAGCTCCCTGAGCCTGGCTGGGGTTAGGCAGTGCCACCTGGAGACAGAAGCCTGTGAGGTGGCACCAAGCAGCAGGCTAGGCAGAGATGCAGCCTCTGCATGTCCTGGGTGTGTGACTCTGGGAAGTCACTTCCCCTCACTCTTCTTCATTTGTAAAATGTGGGTTGAGACAGGTGCCTCGAGGCTCTCAGATTAACAACCAAACCAGAGCTGGCAGGCAGGCGAGTGGAAGGCCAGGACTTGGACATGGCATTAATTGGAGTGGATGTCAAGAAATGAGGGCTGTTGAGGGAGCCCAGGCACTGGCATTGGTCTATTTATTTGTTCATTAGCCACCTATGTTGAGTCCCTTCACTATGCCAGGCCCATGACAGGCATGGAGGCTCCAGCAGTGGGCAGGCAGACAGGTTTCTGCCTGGTATGTGGCAGGGGAGGCCACTGAACCCCGTTGCTGCAGACTGGAAGTGACCTCCCCCAACCTCCTCAGGAAGTGGCTATCCCTCTCAGTCTCCTGGGAGCCAGGGGTAGGTCCGGGCCTTCTGCTATGGGGAGGAGGGCGATTCAGCACAGATTCTCAAGCAATGGCCACATACTACAGACACTCTGGGAAGCACTGGAGATGCAGATTTCTGGGTGTGGCCTGTGGATGGTTGAATGAGAATCTCTTTGGATGGGGCCCAGAGATCAGTGCATGGATTGGCTTCCAGTTGATTCTTTTTCTTTTTTTAATTTACCATCTTTTTAAAAATATTTTTTAGTTGTAGATGGACACAATACCTTTAATTAATTAATTAACTAATTAATTAATGTTTATGTGGTGCTGAGGATTGAACCCAGTGCCTCACATGTCAGACAAGCACTCTACCACTGAGCCACATCCCCAGCCCTCTCAGCTGATGCGGATGGGCCCTGAGGGTCAGAACCTCTGCAGTGGGGTGGGTCGCCAAGGAGACTTCACTTTGAAGGTTTGAAGGTGTCACAGAAGAGGTTTCTGGTACTTTGAGTCTGGTTGGATTCATGCCTGAAATAGACCGTTGCTTTTTCAAAAAGCTGGGAATTTGCCCTCTAGTTAATCCCAAGATGCACACATTCTGTATGCATCTCCCATCCCCCAGAGCTAAAACTGCAGTTCAGAGGACCCAGCCTGGCCCACCCTCCAGGCGCCAGGGTGAGAAAAGAGTGGGCCTGGGGAAGACATGGGGCAGGGGCTGCCGTTCACCACCCTCTACTGTCAAGAAATGAGGGATGTAGAGAGCTCCACACATGGTCTTTGAACTCATCCTCCTGACAAGCTCAGGAGGGAGGCATTTGTTCCCCCAGAAGAGAGGAGGGGATGGGCCAGGACAGCAAGTGTCGGTGGGCGGGATTGCGAGTTGGGTCCACCTGGGTCTTTCAGAATGGCCTTGGTGTAGTGGGTCTGCACTATGCTCCCCAGGTGGGATGAGGGGTGACTGCTATTCCCCTCATGGCTGTCCACCTAGCCTGTTTCCAGTCCTCTCTGAATCTGCCCCCAGTGATGGCCTCCCACATGGCATGGGTCACCAGAAGCCTGTTACAAGGAGTAACTTCCCTGGGTTCCTGCTTTGGGGCTCAACTTCGGGAGCATTCATAGGTGATTATGTGAAAGGACAATTTTTAGGGGAGTACAGTCATAACTCACATATGAAATGAATACCTGTCCAGCATTTTATGTAATTAGTGAAGGACCCAGTAAGATATGAACTCTGGTTCATGGGAGAATTCAAAGTACCTTGCATATAAGGCAGAATTGTAAAATGAATTTATAAGTGGATGCAAACTGGCTGAATATAAGAGAAACAGAGTGAAATAAGTTGTATTTCAATTGGACAGTAGTCATGTGTGTCTATGAATGAGAATCAATTGCATTGTTATCAATTACCTATAATGTATAGATTTGCAAAATAGTCCAAAGACAATAAAAGGCCCAGGACCCCATAGAATCACATAACCCAGAAGGTTGTGCTTAAACAAGGCCTAATTCTGCATTGAAGACACCTCATCCTCTTTTTGACTCATGTCAAAGTCTCTCAGTTACCAGAAGTGACCGCAAATCTGGATGTGAACTTTCTAGCAGCCAAATGAAAGAGGAAATCAGCTTCAAGATTCAGTGTCTATGAGGATAGTAAGTTTATAATAAGTTCAGCTTTTCACTGCACTGAGACCAGGAACAGTCCTCCTGAAGGGAACATAGTGAGGTAGAAAGGAACATCCTCCATAATCCTCAAGCACAGTGGTGACTCTGGCGTAGCTCCAAAGTGGTGCTTCTCAAAGTCAGTCCCAGACCAGCAGCATCAGCATCAACTGGCAACTTGTTAGAAATGCACAATCACAGGCCCACCCCTGACCACTGAGCAATCTGTATTTTAACAAGCCCTCCAGGTAATTCTGATGCAAGATGATGTTTGAGAATTAAGGAGCAATAGTTCTCGACCTTGGGCTGGGGTTGTGGCTCAGTGGTAGAGCACTTGCCTAGTAGGCACTGGGTTCGATTTTCAGCACCACATATAAATAAATGAATGAAATAAAGGTCCATCAACAACTAAAAAAATATTAAAAAAAAAAAAAAAGAAGAGTTCTCGACCTTGCCACCACATTAGAAGTACCCGGGTAGCTTTAACATGATATCATACCTGACCCCACCCAGACCAACTCTATTGGAATTCTTGGGGGTAGGGCTGGTTAGGTATATTTTTGAGGCCCTTCAGGTGGTTGTACTGTCCAGCCAGGAGAGAAGCCCATTGCTGCAGATCTTCTGTTGCAGAGAAATCCAGACCTACATAGGTAAGGCTTATCTGAGATACTGTAACACCTTCCTTCTTTGTGTCTTTAACCCTAAGCACTTACCATGCACATGGCGGAGTCCAAGGCCCTGAAGACAAAAAGGTGCATTTATTAGACACAAGGATTCAGTACCTAATGGGAGCTTCCTAAGAGTCTGATGAGAACTGCAGGCAGGCTAGGGGGGTGGGGAAGGTGACAGGGTGGAAGGGGGGCAGTCCTTGGCCCTTGCTCCATCCTAGTCTGACAATGCTACTCTCTCCACAGGCTGTGAGGGGCTGTGGGACAACATGAGCTGCTGGCCCTCCTCTGCACCAGGACGGACTGTGAAAGTGGAGTGCCCGAGGTTCCTCCAGATGCTCACGAGCAGAAACGGTGACCACTCAGCAAAGGGGCCTGGCCAGAAGGCTGTGGGGTGGCCTCAGCCTAGAGGCAGGAGACCCAGAGCCTTCTGTGGGGACAAGCAGTGGGTGAAATCATGGGATGCTTGTTGGGGAATGGAAGACTTGTTTGGGGGTCAGGTGGGCTCAACTCTCAGAGTCCCAAGGAGGTGGGTGAGAGACAGTGTCCAGGGGAAGGTGATCAAGAATGCCGGGCTTGCTTCCCTGCCCCCATGCCTCTTGTTTAGGGATCCTCTCCCTCCTTCCATATTGTGTCCCCCTAACTAGCAGGGTCCTTGCTCCAGACCCCCAGGTCAAGGACCCCACCCTGGCAGTGCCAGGTTTCCCAACTGCCTGACCTTCCAGAATGCTCACATGCTCTGCCCATTCTGCCAGGCCCTGTTGGTAAACCATGGCTTTCCTGGGAGTCTTGCCCTCCTGGAGGCCTTTTCCCAAGGACAGCTACAGGGTCCAAGGATTTTCTTAATTGACTAACTTTGGTTTAAGGCTGTCCACGTGCCAGGCATTTTTATATATGTGGTAAATCACCATAAAACCCCTGTAAGCAATGTCCCTTTTCTCTACACCTAGTAAATTACTGGATCCAAGTGAAGAGTAATGATAATATGAACAGGGCCTAAGAGAGGTTTGGCACTTTGCCTTAAAGTTCACAGCAACAGATGGAGAGACTAGGACTCAAACTTGGCTTCTGACTTCTAGTGCTCTGACCTTGAGGTCATGGTCAAGGTAGGTCTCTGCTCTCATGGTTTAGGTGATCCTGGAAGGAGGACAGGGTCCTTGCGTGGCCTTTGACTCCTCACCTCATCATTGAGGTCCCTTGTAATCTAGAGCCTGCTGCCCTTCTCCCTCATCCATGCAGGGAAGGAAAAGCCACCTGACAAGGCCCTTAACAAGGACAAACCAAAGAGCAGGTAATTTAACACCAAAACCCACCAAACTTCCAAAGTCAGGAAGGAAAGAATATTCAGAGAGACTGTGTTAGACAGCTTTCCATTGCTGTGATGAAACATCTCAGAAAATCCACTTGAAGGAAGAAAGGTTTGTTTGGTATTACAGTTTTGGAGATTTCAGTCCATGGTTGGTCAGCCTGTTGCTTTAGGCCCATAGCAAGGCAGAACCTCATGACTGAAAGCATGTGGTAGAGGAAAAACTGCTCACCTCATGGCAATTGGTAAGCAAAGAGAGAATGGAAGAGACCTGCATTCCTACCCTCCCTTCAAGGGCACATCCCCAGTGACCTAACTTCCAGCCATTAGGCCTCACCTCCTAAAGGCTCCACCACTTCCCCATAGCAGCAAGCTGAAAAGTAAGTCTTTCGCATACAGGCCTTTAGGGAACGGTCCAGATCCAATCTATAGCAGAGATAGACTGTGGGGTCCCAGAGATGAGTGTAGAGTCTTCCCATTGTAATTCTCTAGCATGCATGGCACACATACTCAAGTACTCATGCACATGGATGCACACACACACAGATCTGGAAAACATGCTGCTGTAGCCCACTGTCCCTCTGCCCCACTGAAAACCTTATAATACGGAAATAGAAGAGGGCCAGGTGGCTTGAACTCCACTCTTCAATTACTGATTTAGTAACAAGAGCCACTGGATCAGACAAACCCCCCAAATATCAAAGCCTTCATACAATGTTGGTCCACAGAAAGTCCCATTAGCAGGCGACTCTCCTCCAGATGGCGATGCTGGATCTTACATCTTGCCACTGCGGCTTCCACACACAGCTCCAGGCTGGCTGACCAGGAGTAAGGACCCAGAGGGTCACCTAGAGAACTTTGAAGGCCAGGCCTGAGGGGAACACCACTCTGCCTGCATTCCTTCAGCCCGAGCTCAGTCATACAGCAACACCTAATGGCAGGAGACGTGGGGAAGTGCAGTCCAGCCCGGTGCCAGTCAGCAGCATGGCCCAGATAGCTTATTGTCATTGAGCCTCAAGTTCCGTATCTCCAAAGAGGGGGCAATAAATAATGCCTGCCGATAAGGCTGGACTTGGAAATAAATTTTGAATATCTTTCTTTGTCTCTTCTCCACCTTCTATCAATCACTTCTTGTCCTTCTCACCACAGATTCCCCCTTCTGGTCCCTACCCATCCCCCTGACATATACACACCCACAAACTCACCAACAGTCTTTACTCCAGGCAGGACCCCTCCATGTCTGTCTCGAGGTCTGAGAGGCTCAGGAAGCAGGAGACCAATGCATCCATGGTTGGCCTAGAAAAACCTGAGGGTCAGGTGCAAGATCAGGACCAGACCCTGGTCTCTGACTCCCGTCTATGGCTGATGGTTTTTTCTCCTGTTGGAAAGACTTGAAGCTCTCCTCCTTCCCAGCCCTCCCTTCAAAGCCATTCCAAAGCCACAGGGCCTCTGCTTCCTATTCCCCTCCCTCCTGTCCTTCTGCAGAGGGGCCAGGCAAAACCAGTGCCCATGGCAACAGGAGTGACTAGGTACCAGCCCTATCACATCCCTCCCCAGTTAACTGCTTGAATTTCCTTATGCTTCATTAAATAGAATCCCATTGACCCCTCTTGAGACTTCCTCACCCTCGAATTGCTCACCACCCATTGGAGAATCCCCCAGGGACTCAATTCCCAGTCTGCAAGATTTGAGAACGGAAGTTGGGGTCCCTATGCCTACCTCTGCTGCAGTTTCACCCTGTCACCACATGGTGCCGCTGTGGGCTGCATATCCACACTGAGGTCCTGACTCCTGAGTGCTTGGTTCAGCCCTGGGGTGGTGGGGAGGACCACCCTGCTCAGTCCTGGCTCCGACTTTGGGGTGCCAGGTGGTCCACAAACATAGATTAGAACGTTTCCAGCTTCAGCTAGTCACCGAGAACCTTCCTTCCCTTTGCCTCTGATTGGACTCCTGCCCCTTATCTCCCTTCAAGAAGAAAAGCTTCCCCCAGTGGTGTCCCCAACCCCAATTCCAACCCCCTGTGGAGAGCCCAGTGAAGATAAGGTGGTGTTCTGGATGCTTCCTTTTGAACAAAGAAAAATAAATGCTAGAATTAATTCATAAATTTACTCTTTCCCAGGGCATCCACCATGTGGGCCTGACAGGATGGGTGTCCTTGTGAATGGAGAAACCACAGGCTGTATTCTGCCCAGAGAATTCTCATGCCAGGCCTAGAATGTTCCTCTAGGATGCATTCCAAAGGACACTGTCTTCCAGTATTCCTTATTTAAAAACACATTCTGGGTGGAGTCAGGCCTGGGCCCTCTTTTTCCTGCTCAGTGGGAAGCAGTAGTCCCCCACCTCATTAGGGGCCTGGAGGCGTGGATGAAAGCACTGGACCGATTCTGCCCCTAATCTGCCTGTGCATATGGCTTCAGGGGTCCCCCTGTACACACCCTGTACACAGATGGAGCACAGCTTTACATTTCTCTGGTTGTATGTGATACACTGGCTCGTATCTGGTTAAGGACCCCTTAGGTGTTAGGAGTTAAACCCAGGGGAAGTACATGGGGTTACCAGGACCCCAGAGAGTCCCGATGGTATGTTTGCAGCCCTGCAGGTGGCTCCATCAGCAGGGGACTTTACCTTGTCAGCAGTTCTTGGCACTGGCCTGGGTCACATGCAGATCTCTTGGGAATCCTGCTGGGTCAGCGAGGAGAGGGCCCTTAGAAAGCAGGCCAGGTGCACTGGGCTGAATCCACACAGCCAGCCCGAGGCAGGTGCTCTCTGCCAGCCTTGCCCCTGAGGTCTGGGTGCTTGTTCCCATTCAGCCATCCCAAATTGGACCACCATTCTTTTCCATCACCGCCCCTGAGTTCCAAGTCCCCATGGCCTGTGCTCTCCTGCCTTGTTTGGAAAGGCTGACCGGAGAAGGAAGTTGCACTGCCAGGCCTGCTGTGTGCTGGCTGTAGCCTAGACCCCTAGACTGGCACCTAGAACACCAGGTGCCAGTGTTCGTCCTGCTCGCTCTTGCACAGTGGGTGAGTATTCTGATGTGGCACAGAGAAGTGGTGCGTGTGAGGTCACACAGCAGTGCTGGGTTTCAAACTCAAGTCTGGCTAGGCTCCAGGCCTCCCTGAAGCTCCATAGGCTGGGCATGTCTGGAGGCCCAAGGACAGAATCTTCTGGAGTTAGAAGCCACACCTGGGACCACAAAGAAAGGGCCAGGCAGGAAGGCAGCACAGTGAGGAGGTCTACCCTGTCTGGCACTGTGGCCTTGGTTTTCTAGTCTGAAAAATAGGCAGCACTTCCCTTCCTGAGGTCTGTGAGGATTAGATCAGAATCCATATAGACAGTGCTTAGCACAGTGGCTGGTTCTAGAAAGACCAGCCATATTTCTCTAGCTCAGTGGAAGCTGTTTGGTCCTCAACTCTGTGAGTGGTGGCCCAGCCCCATGGGAGAGGAGTATCCCAGGCTCAGCCAGTGTTGTTAAGGAGCCCCTGGGCAGGACTCCCGCCCTCGCCAGTACCTAGTGACCACTGTCCTCACCTCATGTCTCACACTAGCAAGCTGGGGATCCAGATCTTTGTAGCCCAGAGTACAGAATGCATCCAGGCCACTCAGTCCAAGGTGGACACCTCCTCCTGGGGACCTTCAAGCCATCCTTCCGAGCTGGCAGCTCCTTTCCATTATAGGAATTGCTCCACGCAGGTCCTTCAACCCTATTCATGTGCCTTTCTGTCTAGCCAGCCAGTCAGTGTCTGGAGCACAAAGGCCCTGGGCCCAGCTCAGGGCAGCGCAGAGACCATTGCCTCTGTGGTGAGAGGGGTCAGCCTGCAGCCTCGCCTGGGTGCCCGGGGCAAACAGAACTTCAGTTGTCTCCACAGGTGGCCTCGTTGGTTGGCTAAAGGGCTGATAACTCTGACCTTCCCGTGAGGGGTGGCTGCCTGGAAAGGTTTATCTCGGTGGCACTCTGGTGGCTTTCAAATGGCCTGGTGAGCAGGACATGAAGTTAGATATAAAATGGAACTTTCTTTTTTTTTCAAATCTTTATTTTCCTTTATTATAATCATTTCTACTAAACATCCAAGGGCCTTTGTATTTCTTTCTTTCTTTTATTTTTTAAAAACTTATTTATTCTACTTAGGTATACATGACAGCAGAATGCATTTTGATTCATTGTACACAGATGGAGCACAGCTTTTCATTTCTCTGGTTGTACATGATGTAGAATCACATCATATATGTAGTCATTCATGAAGCTAGGGCTATGATGTCCATCTCGTTCCACCATCTTTACTGTCCCCTCCCCCTCCCTCCTCTTTGATCAGAGTTTAAAATGGAACTTTCTTGATGCAAAGTTTGTAACAGCAGGAGACTGAGTAAAGGTCATTGTGGGAGTGGCCAGGTCCTTGTCACTTCCCCTAGATGTTCCAGGGGACCCATCTGTTATGTGTAGGCAGAACCTGGGGTCAGGCAAAGGACCAGGCAGGAGTAAAGAAGAGGACTAGCAGGTGGAGTGTGGTGAAGGGAATGGGCCTGGAGCCAGGAGCCCCAGAGTTCTAGTCCCCTTCCCCCAGTTACTAAGGAATGATCTTTGCAAGTTATTTAATCCCCGTGTGCCTCTGTTTCCCCAGCTATAAAATGACTGTAACATTTACAAGTTACCATAGATTTTACTATGAAAATAATAGTTCCAGTCCCCACTGCTTACCTGCTGGACACTTGTCACCCACAGGTTCCCTGTTCCGAAACTGCACACCAGATGGCTGGTCAGAAACCTTCCCCAGGCCTGACCTGGCCTGTGGGGTTAATGTGAACGACTCTTCCAATGAGAGGCGGGTAAGCTTGTCAACCTCCACCTGCAATGGGGTCCTGGGAGGTGAGGAGGCCTGAGAGGGTAAAGCAGATGCCAGTGTGGTCCAGGGGTCAGGACCTGGGGTCACTCTCCAGCACCCTCCCCCACTTCCCTGCTCAGCTGAGTTTCTGTGAGCTGCCTCACCACCTTAGTCTATCAGCCTGGAGGTGAAGGTCAGGAAGATTCTGGACACTGTGAGCATTACCATATACCACCATGAGACTGGGTGTGGTTTATTTATAAAACCAAAAGAGAAGCTATGTGGTGGCTAAATGCTCAGAGCCAGGCTGGTGAGTCTGAATCCTGACCTTGACCTTGGTAAGGCTGGGGAGGACTTTATTGCTCTATGCCCCAGTTTCTTCATCTGGGAAGTCTGGCTAGCAATAGTTTGACTGTACAGGCTTGTCAAGAGAACCAAATGAGTCAGTACAAGGATGTGCCAAGATGCCTGCCTGGCCCCATAGTAAGTGCTCAATAAATGTTTGCTCTAAAGGGAATCTCTTGCCTCTGAGAACCAAGGAGAGAGCCACATGCAGGGCAGTTTAGTCTGAAAGGAAGCTTCTCTGAGCTGTGGGCTGAATTTTGGGTACTTCCAAAGACTTCTTCAGAAGGTCACTGTCAGGGTCCAGCCCAGGCTCAGCTCACTCGGAGTCTCTGCCTCTTCCCAGGACAGCTCAGCCTCTCAAAGCTCACATATCCTGCCCCCCACTTGACCTTTGCCCATCAGGACCCCTTCCCTTCTCTCTTTCCCTGACTGATTCTTTCACGTTCTTTAAGATTCCACTTGGGTTCATCTGCTGTAACCCATTCTGGAAAACCTCCCTCCCAACACACACACTGGAGAAGACCCCTTCTGTGCTCTGCCCTGGCCTCTGTTACC
Organism: Xerus rutilus; assembly: GCA_028644305.1. Lineage (NCBI taxonomy): Eukaryota > Metazoa > Chordata > Mammalia > Rodentia > Sciuridae > Xerus > Xerus rutilus. The sequence continues at coordinate 68,133,832 of CM053402.1, forward strand.
TACCTTGCTATGGTAAAATGATTAGCAAGTGCCATCTTTCTCCATCTCTCTCACTGAAAGGTGGACTTTCATTCACTCAAAGGCATTCATTCATGCAAACATTTGCTGAGCACCAACTATGGTCTAGGCCTAAGTCTAGGTATGGGGGTCCTGCAGTGACAAATCAGAAAGAGTATTATTCATTTCCAGACTATCACAGTGTCTGGAGGCTACAAGGTGCCAGATAAATGTTTGTTACTCTTGAGGTTAAGCGTGAGAATCTGGGTCTCCGGCATTCCTCCACCCTACAAAAAAAAGCTCGTTCTGAATGTCTATCATGCGCCAGCTACTTGATGGATAATTACATCGTCAAAATAGCCCTGCAAGTTCATGGGGGGAAGGATGAAGTTGGCTGGCACACCACACTCGCTTCTGCATTTTTCCTCAGATTCCTCTGTCTCTAATCTATCCATCTTCTCTACATGCAGGAATGGGCAAGGTGGAGGATAGAGTTTCCTCCCTTCTGGGGCTTGTGAGCCAATTGGGGACAATAGGAGGCCTTGGGGTCTGGCCAGTGTGGAGTGATTTAAGTGGGCACATAGGATCTTGGAGAGATGGGCAGCGAGTTCTCTGCAAATGACTATTTCCATCATTAACTTATGTGAAGGGGGGGGTATGTGTATCAGATTTGTAAAACCATAAAACTAAGAAGGAAGATTCTTACAATGAGTAGTAGGATGGAGGGTCAAAGAATATCAAATTTCTAACATTCATTAAGCAAGCAAACTCGCGTATCAGGGAATGCAGAGAACACGCTTCCGGATTCTCTGACGAAGAAACACCACAGAATCGCCAAGGGCCAGATTATTTTGATCTCTCTTCCCATCATCCTAGTGACATCTTCCTAAGGCTCCCGTTGCCATCAGCAATCCTGGCCAGAGAGTCCTCCATTTTTTTTTCACCTAGAAGGTGGAACAACTCTGCTTCCTAGAGTTCTTTCCTAACAGCCAAAAGGCTTCTTTCCAGCAAACCTGGTGAACCTATGTTTACATCTCATTGGCCCAAAATGGGTTAGGCCCACCCCATTTTGAACCAATCTTTGGTAGAGGGATGCATGATTGATGTAGGCGAGGGTTCCCAAACTTTTTGGTCTTAGGATCCCTTTACGCCCATAAGAATTACTGAAAATCCTACAGAGCTTTAGTTTTCATGATTTATATCTATCAAGTCACCCAACAGGTACCTATTGCTAAGAGAAGGGTTCAGGGGTACCACGTAGGTTCTGCTTGACGAGTTGGGGTCCAGAGAAGACGAGGAAGGGGTGTTCAGGGAGGAAGACGATATGAGGTTTCTCTGGACAGTGGCGGTCCGCGGAGCCAAATTCCCCAGGCCCCCGGGTGTAGGTAAAGAATCTGCTCTGCCCCAGTGAGACGCAGAAACACTGGAGCAAGATGCAGAAAACACCGTTTATTCCAGAAACTACAGAAGTTTATATGCACTCTTGGACCAATGAGGTCCAAAGGTCACAAACAAAGGGATTCTCTTTGGCAAGAGCACAGTCTATTAGCATAGAATGGGGAAGGATGGAAGGGAGAGGTTGGAAGGTACGGAGAGTGCTCCTACAGGTACCATGGGCTTAGACTAGTCAACTGGAAAGAAGAGAACCTGGAGCCGTGACCACAATGTTTATGGCAGAGTTGAAACTGTAAAATCCCAAACCAAGGAGCTGAGATTTCACC
>CM053402.1:68136049-68158526 GCA_028644305.1 Xerus rutilus
GACAAAAAGGAAAAGCCACCCAGCACTCTGGCATTTGATTCTCCATACCATCCGCACAGTGTTATTAAGGCAGACAAAAGCCCATCCCAAAGCCCGCAGGAGGATAAGCCCTGTAGGAGGTGTTTGAAAGACAACAATATCCTCATCTTCATACTGGGAAGTGCACAGAAAATCCCCAAACTAAAAAATCCACAAGTAGCAGCATCAGCATATTTATTTAGAATCAGTTTAAGAGAGTTCAAGAAATTGCCTCTGAGGAACAGGAAACAGGGGCGGGGGTGTTTCAGGAGGCTGTTGATTTTTTTAAAAATAAGAATTATTTGACCTTTAAAAATCATGTGCGTGTGCAACTTATTAAAAACAAAATCTGACAAGAAAGAGAAAAAGAAAAGAGGAAGAGGGAGAAGGGAAGGAAGGAGGGAAGGAGGAAAAGGAGGGAGGGAGGGAAAATCACCGACCTAGGAATTCTATATGATGTTTTGAGGTTAGAAAAGAAAAGGAAACAGGTTTGGGTAGAAGGGATCTTAATGTAAATACCAAACTTTACAATGTTTTTTATTTATTTACTCGGAAACTTCCTTAAAAAATAAGGTGATATCACTTTTGGGAAGAACACATGCAGGACAAAAAATCTACTTAGATGAAGAGTCAATGAAAAAAGAACATAAAGCCGGTTGAGTTTCTACCCAGAAACAAATTTGATAAGGTCCTATAAAGGTGGGAAAGGGCTGGGCGTGGTGGCTCAAGCCTGTAATCCCAGCACTTTGGGAGGCTGAGACAGGAGAATCACGAGTTCAGAGCCAGCCTCAGCAATGGCGAGGTGCTAAGCAATTCAGTGAGACCCTGTCTCTACATAAAACACAAAATAGGGCTGGGGATGTGGCTCAGTGGTCGAGTGCCCCTGAGTTCAATCTCCTGTACCAAAAAAAAAAAAAAAGGTGGGAGAGGTGGGTTCTTGTGTTGGTGTGAAGCTTCCCAGTGGCCATAGCAAGGGCAGAAACAGTCTGTTTCATGATTTACGGTACCCACAGGGGGAATGCACACAAAGCTTTCAGTGGTAGAGCATTTGCCTAGCGCATGAGGCCCTGGGTTTCATCCTCAGCACCATGAGAGGAAAAAAAAAAGTGAAGCAAATCAATTGCCCAGAGAAGCCTGGTGATGATGGGTTCTAGAACCTGCAAGAAAATCCTCACATTGGGTTTTCCTAAAGGAGTTAGACCATCCTCAGCGGCATTCCCACATGGACAGCACCGTCCAGTGTAGCCTTCACCAGGGCACACCTCCACCTTAGGGTGGGGTTCAACGCTCCCCTCATCCCTGGGGTTCGGTTCTAGGTAGACGTGGCCAGGGTCCTTTACACTCATAGGTTCCAGGGAGGACACACCACTGGGAACTCATCGTTGCCTTCCCTGTGCTTTCAGACCCCACCCCAGGGTGTCCCCTCTGCCTCCTCTGAGCAGCAACTCTGCCTAGGGCCCTGCCAATGTGCCAGACCTCCAGAGGACCAAGCTTCTGGTGTATATAACCCATGGTTCTTTTTCTCCTGACTAGAGAAATTTCCACCACTACTGTTCTCCTAATGTCTAGGAAGGTTGGCTCCCAGGCCCCAATTTAACAGCTGACAGATTTGAGATCTAGTTGCGTAGAAGAACTTGATGGCTCACGAAAGTGGGTAGTGATCATGTGGAAAGCTTGGAGACTCAGATCTGCCTCACCACATGGATGGGGACTTCCTGTCTGTCCCTCAGAGTTGGGGCTGTAGACTACCTAAGCAAAAGCCATTCAGCTTCTCTATGGGAAAACGTCCAAGAGAAATTCAAAAGCACTTTCCTGATATTCCCAAAGAAACTCTTATGAAGAAAAAGGATCATTAAAAGTTGTATATTTGTAAGTACAGTATGTATACAGCCTTATATATATGCAGGTATGTAAATAAAATACATTTATGTATACATATATGAAAATTTCTTCCATATACAAAAGGGAAGAGAATAGATTGAACCTTCATGTACCTGTCCTGCAGTTCAGCAATGTCTATTCGTGGCTTTTCTTATTTCACTTCTATTTTTACAGATATCCACACCCCCCCCCCCCCGTTTTTTTTTTTGATATGGGATCTTGCTAAGCTGTCCAGGCTGGGCTCATACTTGTGATCCTCCTGCCTCAGCCTCTTGAGTCACTGGAATTACAAGTGTGCATCACCGTGCCTGGCTAGGCCCTCATCTTTTTAAGTAAATCTAAGACATCATTTTTCTTTTCTTTTCTTTTTTTGTGGTGCTGGGAATTGAAACCAGGGGCTCTCTACCACTGAGCTACATCCCTAGCCCTTTTGGTTTTTATTTTTTGACAGGGCTTTGCTAAGGTGCCCAGGCTGGCCTTGAACTTGCAATCTTTCTGCCCTCAGCCTCTTGAGTAGCTGGAGTTATAGGCATGTGCCACTGTGCTGTGTTGACATATTATTTAACCTGTGAATATTTTAATATATATTTCTAAAAGACAAGGCTTTGAAGAACACACACAACCACAACACCATTATTCCTGTCATATACTTATTAAAACTAAATGCATTCTTTCTGATTGTATAAATATTTGCCTATTGTAGATAATTTGGAAAATAAAAGTAAAAATGAAAATCAAAGACAAAAAATGGGCTGAGGATGTAGCTAGGATTTGAGTTCTGTCTCTAGCACTGCAAAAAAAGAAAAAAAAAAGAAAAAGAAAAAGACCATTTCTTCATGTCATCAAAATTCTGCATAGTCTTCCTTGTTAATGATTACATAACTGAAATCTAGTAAACTTGCTGGCGTGTGTGAGGCCTGCCCTATCTACGGTTGGGCATAGCTAACTTTTCTTCATCCAGAACTCTTGCTCTCCCCTCAACAGTGAAACTGTATCTTTGGACCCAGGGCAGGTGAGATCTGGGTGACCTGGGTCTATGAGATGGGCAGCAGTTTCAGCCGGACCATCAGCTCTGGGCCAAGCACACACGGTTCATCTTGCTGGAATACCCCTCACCTGTAAAGTGGGGGGTCCTCCTACCTCCCGCCCAGGGCTTTAGTGAAGATTGAAGAACTCAGAATTCCACATTTACTTGGGGGAAGCTGTGCTCCAAATCCAGGTCCAGTTACTACACAGCCTGCCTTTACGTGCCTTTCCATCCTCTAACAGTGTGTTGAAGCCAGTTCCAACATCTAGTAATCTTGTTTTGGGGGGACTAAGGATTGAACCCAAGGGTGCTCTACCATGAGCTACATCCCTAGGCTTTTTTATTTTTCATTTCAAGACAGGGTCTTGTTAATGTGCCCCAAAATTTGGAAACCACAGCCCTGAGTAAGCATTCCTGCCATTCCATGAGATGGGCTATATATGTATATATGTAGCCCATCACAGACAGGCTGTGTCATCACCTTTGGGGTCACTTCCAATGTGGTAAGTAGCTAAGGGCAGGCCTGGGTGGGAAGAGGGCTGAAGCTGAGCACCTAGGGAAGGAAGAGCACTAGCAGGGACGGGAGTGTGTGCAGCCCTCTTAGGAAGGGCAGGCTGGCTGACGTGGGGCCCTGAGAGGAGGTAAGCAGGGTGTACCCTCCCCACTTATGGCTCTGCTGGCACCCCAGAGTGAAGTCCCTACTCTGGCAGGCTCCAAGGACACCATCAGGAAAATCCAGCTCCAAATGCCAGGGCAAGAGGGTCCAAATAGGCCCAGATCTCCCAGGCCAGGGAACAGAAAACCCTGACTATGGAGACGCACCCGCCTGTCTACTAGGCAGGAGGCCAAGTCCTGCTGTTGGCTGGCCTGGGCCTGTACGTAGTTTATTCCAAACACATATTTGTTCTTCAATGTGAATTAGTCCTCCAGGTTTCAATGTCTCCAGATTCCTAGCTTAGCTTGGAAATGAGACCACTCTGGGCCCAGGCTGTCCCACTTGACTGGCCCTGACCCCTCACAGTGGGGTAGGGGACATACTTCTGGGGCCAGCAGACCCTGCTGCTCTCAGATGGCACATCCAATTCATGTGAGCTTTCTGGTCCCTGCCAGCTGGGTTTAAGTTAGTAGCCCCTAAATCACTGTCACTGACACCATATGTGTTTGAGGCACTAGATGTTGGGGACAACAGATGAAAAGGATTCAGTCTATGCCAGATAGTGCAGGCAAAGGCAGGCACACTGTGTGGGCCCAAAAGAGGTGATCCCCCTGAGACAAGGGAGATGGAGAAGTGAGCCTCCAGAGGACTCAGGCTGGAGGTCAGGGGAACTCCAGGCCCTGCTGCCCCAGGCAGATGCCAGGGCCCTGCACTAACACCTGCTCTCTCTGGCAGGGGCTGGTGGTGGCCATCCTCTACTGCTTCCTCAACGGGGAGGTAAGTCATCTGGAGCTGCCACTGGATTCCAGCGCAGGAGCTACCTGGAGCCAAAGGCGGGAGGAAGGCTATTTGTGAAGGGGTGGGCATGTGGGCTTCATGGCCAAGGGGCTTGACCAGTCTTGTGGGAGTCTAGGCTTACTAAGAGTAGCAGATTCACCTGTTGGGCATCTTAAAATACTTGCCAGGCCCTGCTCCCAAATTCTGGTTCAGCAAAAATGGATTCTGTGGGTCTAGGCTGGGTCCTGAGAAAGTGTTCTTTTACAAACACTCCAGAGGATTCTTATCCATAGGCAAGTTTAAAAAACACAGGAGAGTGTAGGCAACCAGTGAGAACCTAGGCTCCAGACTACTCTGCTGCTTGTTGCATGGCTGATCTGGGTCACTCCCCCTCTCTGGCCTCAGTCTTCCCATAGGTGAAATGGGGACTCAGAAGTGATACCTGCAGCTTAATCCTCCAAGGCCTCAAAATGAGTGTGGACTCTCTGGGGGAAGACTCTGGCCTTGCAGAGCATTTGGGTCAGGACATGAGGCTCTAGGCACACAAAAGCCATGTAATGAACATGGGTTGAATACTGGTCTTGCACCCAAACACAGCCTGTCCAGACTTGAATGGAAATGACCTCTGATGTTTTTCAAAAGTCAAGCATGAAGCCTGGCCTCAAAGGTCTGACTGCTCCAGTTGGGGATTGTGAGGGGAATATCTGTTGAGCAATTCCCTGGCTCCCAGGTAGATTCAGAGCTAGGGTGGCTTCACGGGATTATTAAGCAGCCAGTTGTCTCATGGGGGTTCTGGATGTTTGAATTCTGCCTTTTGGGAAACACACCACAAGTTCTGTTTGGGACACAGTGTAATGAGATGGCAGGTCCCTGTGCCCAGGATAAAGGGAGCCCTCAGTACCTGTAGGACATGGGGCTGGCAATGGTTTAAGTGGCCTGCAGGTGAGGGCACAGCAGGAACAGCTGGGCAGGGGTGGCAGCACTGTGTGGAGGCCCTTGGGAGCGAGCCAGGCCCCGGCTGCCCTTCCCTCCTCGCTGATGGCTGGTGTCTGGCAGGTACAGCTAGAAGTCCAGAAGAAGTGGCAGCAGTGGACTCTCCAAGACCTCCCGCTGCGCCCTGTGTTCCTCAGCTCCTCCTTCAGCAACGCCACCAGCGGCACCACCCATGGCACCAAGGGCAGCCCCTCAGAGCAGAGCCGGGGCATCTGCAGGGCTAGCGTCATCTGAGAACCGAACAGTCCCGACCATGGACAGAGGTTAAAGCAGGTCCTGAGAGGGCTGAATACTGCCTTGGGACAGACCTGTCTCCCTAGCAGACATCCCGTGCTCTCCCTGTGGCTGCAAATGTCCTCCCCAAGGCCTAGGATGCCTCAGCACTGAAGTGACCAGGTACCATGAGGCAGGATGAGAGCCCGCGACTTGGTCTGTGGTGCTCTTCTGGGAACAGCAGTTCAGGGGCCCAAAAAAGGAAGCAGGGAAATAAATGGTACCTGGGAAGAGATGTGCTCTATTGGTCAGTCTTTTTGCCCTGCCAACGCAAGAGAAGGGAATATGCCCTGGCTTGCTCCCTGGCCACCCTCTGCAGGAAGAGAGGGCTTCCCTGGACCCCAGCTCATTTTTAGGGATAAGTTTAGAGGCTCAGAAAAAAAAATCCAGGCCCTTGGCCCAAAGCAGATCCTGTCTATCTCCCATTCTGACTCAACTGGCCAGTAGCTCTCACCAGGGCCTTTAGACAACAGTTAATCTGAGTCACAGGAAAACCCAAGGACCCTTGGACCCTTTTAGTACCCTGACATTGTGTGAGGCTTACCAGAACGGATGCCGGTGTAGGGGGAGGTAGAGCAGCAAGCTCAGCCCATCCCACTACAGATGATAAACAGGTTTACCAAAGCCCCAGGCCCTGCCCAAGCTACTCAGCAAGGAGGTGGCAGTTTGGTCCAAGGCCTTTGACTTCAAATGTGCCTGCTCAAGGCTGTGTCTGAGCTCTTCCCACTCTGAGGCAGGGAAGGGCAGGGTTTCTCCCAGCTCCACTACGCTCCTGGGGATGTTCCTCTTACCCTTCATTTGGGCTCTAGGTTCCTATGAATATATCTGCACTGTCTGCTCATGTGAAGATGAAAGAGGACAAAATACTGAAACCCTTTTGCAAAACAAAACCTAGTGCTCATTGGAAGTGTTCTGGAGAAAAGTAGAAACTGCTTAGTATAAAGAAAAAAGAATCTTGCTGGGGGAGTGAGCAGCTTTAGTCCTGGCTTTAGGCAGCTCTCCTGTCCTCTCCCTGAAGACAAGCAAGTCACCTCTTTGCACCTTACAGGCCACTGTAGGTTCCCAAATCCAGGATAAGATCCAGCCTATGTGATTGACAAACTCCACTCTCTGCAAAACCAACAGCCCTCAGGAAGGGTGGGGTATATCTCAGTGTTAGAACACTTGCCTAGCATGCACAAGGTCCTGGGGTTCTATCCCAGCACCACGAAAATCCTCTCAGGTGATTCTCATGGACTCCCTGCATCATGATGACTCAACCTTAGCATCTATAGCCTCGTGACTCTGTGCATCTTGGAATACAGATTTTTAAAGATCACTGTAGAAGGGCCAGGCTAATGGCGCTCACCCATAGTCCCAGCTACTTGGGAAGGCCAAGGCAGGAGGATCACTTGAGCCCACAAGTTCAAGACCAGTCTGGGAACATAGTGAGACCCTGGCTCCAAAAAAAAAGCACCAGATGTAGGTAGGATACATGACCAGCCCAGGAAGAGAGACCTGCAAAGACTAAAAACCCATGCAATCAGTAGCAGCCAGAATTCACTATGTGGGAGAATAAAACGTTCACTTTTTCTGGGCAGATAAAGGAACTGGAAAGGGGTAATGTGGGGAACCAAAGTACAGACAGATCTTCCTTCCTCCCAACAAGGATGGAAATCTCCACTCCTTCTTGACCCCTTCTCTTCTCCTCATCCCCAGGATGGTTGTTAATCATTACCCAAGGTATGGCTGTTCCCTTCACCCCCTGTGGAGCCCAGCAGGCCCAGATACGTGCTCTTTGAAATGTGTTCTAGGATCAAAAATGGCAGCCCAAGGCTGTGCAAATGTGCACAAGTGCACACACAGGCCTTGGGAAGGACAATGTGCTCCCGTCAGCTGGGCCTTCTGGGAGGGCTTGCTCAAGCGAAGGGTTCTGACAAGAGCCCCCCGAAGGTATAGCCAGTTGCTAGGGTTATCCAGGGCTTGTGTGGTCCCCACAAGAGTAGGACAGAAATCAAGTCAAATGGCTTGAAAACCCATTATGTGCAAGATGTTCTGAGGGAAAATACACATGAAGCCCACTGAGCTGGTGGAAGAGTCCTAGGCACTAATTGGTCCCTTAGCTAGAAGAAGCTGGTGGAAGAGTCCTAGGCACTAATTGGTCCCTTAGATTCTTAGCAACCTCAAGAACCCTGGGACCCCACAGCCAATACCCTAGCACAGAGTCAATAAAACAGGTGTGATCCACACTTGGCTGAGCAGCTAGCCTGGGCGCCATTTTTGGAGTTGCTTCCAAATCTATTCCAGTCCAATGAAGAAAACCCAAGAAAAGAGTTTTAAAATACTCTTCTTTTCAAATCAATATCTTAATAACTTGGCAAAACCTGTGCAGCTGGTGGCACTGAGGCAGGCTCCTGACCTCTGACCCTCCCAACCAGCAGCTAAGAGGCAGCAGCTTCAAGGTCATTGTCCCAACCCATCTCCACCAGAGATCACATATCGAAAAAGTTCCACCTTGTACTTTCTTGTAGAACCCAATGTCCCTGGAGCGGGTGCTAGAATTTCTGTGGTGGGTTCCTGATCTGGGTGATGCTGTTAATGTGAAGGCCACTGATGGCGTTCAGGAAGAAGAGGAATGAGGCAGTGAACTCGCACCAAAACATCAGGGTGAAGCCGATGAATGTGACCTGATTCCTGAGGAGGATCACAAAACTCAGGAGCCCCCCAGAGGACAGGATGAAAGACACCAGGAGAAGGAAGGAACCAATGGTCCACCTGCACCGTGCACGGACGTCCTCACACACCTGGGATACCATGAGGAACTCCAGGCCAAAGATGGCGGCCACCACAGCCATGGTGCTTGCGCTACGAGCCAGGCCCATGCCCACACCCAGCCCAGGCACGTGGGCCTGACTCAGGTCTCTGAGGCAGTGTGGCCAACTCTGGTTGGTAATGGTGCAGAACTGCCACAGCCCAAAGAGGCGGTCATCAGCCAGGAGCCAGTGCCCATCACAGATGGAGACCGAAGAGAGGACCACAGACAGGGCAGTACAGGTGATGATGAGGGTCCGGATGAGGGACTCAAAGAAGGACCGGTGGGGCCTCCTGTGGCCCAACAGCCTCTGAGCCTGGAATACAAGATAGGAAGCAGCAAGTCAGTGACACCCCATGCCCCACCCTCTCTAAATTCTCCAGAGAATACCCTGCGCCAGGCTTCCAACTTCCACAGCCCTGTTTTCTGCTCTGGTCTCATGGAAAGCCTGGAATTTTCCCCTGACTCAGTTTCCACAGCATAGATCCACCTTCACTGGGGGTGCCTTCCCTTTTCAGCCTGTCCTCTGTCCTCCATTCTAGACCTGCAATCATTGCCTGTCCAGGCTCCAAGGCACAAATGATTCCTTTACCATTCTTCCTTTCACCGTCTCTATAGTGAATCCAAAATGGCTGGCAAACCTTACTCAGTTCTGAACTCAGAAAACCTGATTTGCCTGACTCCTGTGACCTTGAGCAGGCAGTCTGCTTCAGTCTTTTTATACACAAAACAAGAACATTGCTTGTCACAGCTACAGGGTTATACGAAGCTCAGGGACATTAGCATATAATTATATAAGATGGTTTCTCTCCCCACTATACATCCAGTTTTATTCCAGCCCCCACTTACCAGGTTCTACACTTTCTGTGTTGGTCTGGCCTCCATGTTATTTATTATCTTGCTATCCTGAGTACTGCAAGAGATGTTTGCACTTTGCCCTTTAACCTTGCTCAGCCTGTACCCTACCCAGAGGGGGGCCAGCACCTGTTCTAGCAGCTTCTAGGCATGGGGTGGCCACTGCAGCACCTGTTCACTGGTCTCAGCCTTTGGAAGAGTGCATGCCCCACCTCCTCAGCCTCCTGGCAAGTGAGCTAGGTGTCCAGTGAGGTGCCTCACAGTCCCGAGGTGCCACCTGAGGCACCACTCCCAACCACTGACCCACAAAGCAAAAGACAGAACTATCAGAGAGTAAAACTCCTTACCACAGCCCACAGCCTTGCGAGACCTGCCTGCCTCCCTCTCCGACTTCACTTCCCAGTTGGCTCTCCCTCACCACCTTGCTCAGGCACCATGGCAGCCCTATTTCCATGCCTAAAACTTTCTTCCCTCAGAACTCCTGCTGCCTCTGCCCCATGGGCTCTCTGCAGCTCCCCTGCCCCTCCAGGATGACACTTTTTCTCCATTCTTCAGATCTATTTACAGTCACCTCCTGAGGGAGGACTTTCACCACCCAACCCCAAGCAGGTTCTCTTCTGGCATTCTCAGCCAGCTACCTGTTTGCTTTCTTCACTATTCCCATTGTGGTTTGTAGTTACACGTTATTGTCTGTCTCACTTGGACACTGTGTCCTCCAGGAAGGCAGGGCCTCTACATCAAGATACTGCTGTGTGCCCAGTACCTGGCCGGGTGTTTGACCTCTGTATTCAGTAGGCACTTGAGGAAGTCAGGTTTGCAACCACTGTCACTTCCATCCAAAGCACCTTTAAAAAGAGTCTCCTGCCAGTCACAAATTCAATCACCCCCTTTACAGTGTGTATAGAAGCAGGCCACACCCCAGTTTGGGAGGTAAGCAAAACAGATAGCTCACACATGACAGTCACTGTTAGGAAACCAGGAGAATGGAGAAAGGGGACAATGAGTGTGCCCCAAATGAGACCTCCGGTGGCAAGTGTGGGCCAACCTTTCCGTGTAGGATATCATGCAAAGCCTTGCTCCTGGGAGACTGGCCAGAGGCCCCCAAGGCTGTCTGCTAACGTGATTCGGACACAGGAGGCAAGTCTCATTTCCACCCCAGCAACACAGGAACAGGGATGCAGTGTGCGCTCAGCATTGCTGCCTAAGTAGCATCCTATTTTCTTTTTAAACCTGGGAGGTTGGTACCATAGAAAGCGTCACACAGAAGGCAGGACTTGCCCAGCATCTGTCATTTACATCACAATAATGCATATTACAGTTGCCCAGACAATTGCACAGCAGGCAGGAGGTAGAATGCATTCAGCATTAGATATTGACTTGGGCCTTCCCACTGAGGCCTCGATATTAGTGGTTAGGAAAAGGATTTGAGTACAGAGGGATGCCCAAAGGGCCACACCAGAACTAGGACCAGCACTGAGCTCCACTGAGCTCCCAAGGTGCTGCAGAGAGCACCCAGGTAGGAATGTGCACTGTGGTTCTCAATCCATGTCCCCTGGCTTCCTTGCAAGCCAACTCTGGGTCCCCTTCCTCACTTGAACTGAAATACATTCACTACTTGCTTGAGACCCTGAAAGTCTGGAAATCTGCACTGCATTTTATTCGGGAATAAAAAAGAAGATTTATTGGTAAGAAACAAACCAAAGGAAAGTTTGGAAATTATGCCTCTGTGCCTATACAACAAACCAGAAGAGGCATTTGTACTTGGGCAGTTTCTTAACCTCTTTGTCTCTTGTTTTCTCATCTATCAAATGAAGTTGGTGACACCTGCAGGTCAGCAGTGGCCATGAAGTCACCTGGCAAGGTTACAGAATTCCTAGAGACTAATATGGTCAGAGGATGGGAGAGCCCTGGATGCACAGAACAAGTCACATGAGCACAGGATCCAGAAGCCTTTGACCTTAGACATAGGTCTAGAAAACAGGCACAGTCCTGTCTCCTCCTCAGCCCCACCTGTCCTGGGCCCAGACTGGACTTTAATCTCCAGGCCCTAAGTCATCACACTGGGATCTGGAGAGAGGACAACTGATCTTATTTCATCTTTCCTTCCTCCTGCCTCAAAGCAGGGCTTCATTTAAACTCTGACCATTAAAAATGCCAAGGATTGGGCTGGGCTGCAGCTCAGTGGTAGAACGCTTGCATTCCATCCCAAGGGTAGGGGGTTGTGGTGGGGACTCCCAGGGATTAAGTGAGATCATGTACATAAAGATGCATGCAAATGGGCAGCTCTCTGTTTCGGGGAGTGATTCATAGTATTTGTAACAATGCACTTTGGAGTCTTTGTTCCGGCACCTCACTCCATGCTGCTGTCACGTATGCCAGTTTTCAAGGATCAGGGCCTGAAATCCTTTCCTGAAGGGCAACCTGGCAGCAGCAGCTCAATGGAAGGGTAATAAAGGGGGGAAGAGGGCAGTGGGAGTCTTACTCCCTACCTGCCTGCCCCAGCGCTGTGCCTTCTGGCAATCACTTAAACCTCGGGGCCTTTGACTTCTGCTTAAAAAATAATAATAATAAAATAAAAATGCATGTTCCTCCTTTTTATCTGTGACCTTGAATGATTTCTGGTGACTTGTAGAATAAAGATCTCTTGACTGAGTACAATGCCCTGGTCCTGCCCTCCTCTATAACCCAGGGCCTCAGCTGCTTTCCTCAACCAATAGCACCCCCAAAAAGACACCTTGGGCTTCTTCTGTATATTCCCTACACCCCCAACAGGACTCCCATATCTGCTGCCCCTCAACACCCACTGTGCCCCAGCCTGAGTCAGGCCATCATCGCCGCCACCACCACCACCACCCTGAAATCTCTTACACACCTGCTAACCTGTCAGTCTGCCTCCATTTCTTTCAGCCCCAGCATGCTACCGGCTCCTTCCCCCCAGGGCCTGTATGATCCAGGCCTTGTTTTTAGCCAGGTTATTTGTCCCCTTTCTTTTTCTCTCTTTCTCACCTATAAACAAAGGTACTAGTGCCTACCTGATATGGTAGTTATGGAGATGAAGTTATGGGCCAAGTGCTCCCAAGTGTCAGGGACAAGTACCAGGTCAGCCTAGTACTCCTTTCCTTCTGGGAGTTTGTGGCCTCCTCCAGCTCAGAGCAGGGCCCCTTGGCTTGACTGCATGCCCTGCCTACCCCTGCCCCCCCCCATCCTCCTCCTCCTCCTTGTCCATAATAGCTCTGTTCTCCTCACCTGGCTGTCTTTTTCCCTCCCTCAGCTCCATGAAATGTCCTCCTCCTCTGCCAGATAACCCTGCCCAAGGCTTTTGCACCTCCTAATGTAGCACTCACTTCCCGGTATGATTCCTTGTTTACAAGTCTCTTTCCTCAGCTGGATGGTGAACTCCTGGAGGGGAGAGACCACACCTGGTCCCACCCTCCTTACTACAAGTCCCCTTCCTCTCAAGGCTTGTCACTCGAGATGATTCAGGGCATGCTCCAAAACCAAGAGGAGGAATTGACTGCAGTGGGTCCCCTGCCCTACCCCAGAAGCAGGGTTTTGGCTAAAAGGGTTTATAGGGTGGTCATTGTTCTCCTGTTGGGGAAAGACAGTGGGGGCAAATAGTATTTGGAGGCAGGAAGACCTAGTTTGAATGTTAATTCTGTCAACTGGCTGGCCACTGTGGGCAGTTTACTTTGGAGCCTTGGTTATCTCATCTACAGAATGGGCAAGGCCAAATGCCCCCTGAGACCGCACCTGTAGTCCCTGCTACTGGAGGGGGGGGGCACTAAGGTGAGAGGTCCACTTGAGCCCACAAGTTCCTGATCAGCCTGGGCAATATAGGGAAACCTCTATCTCTAAATAAACAAATAAAATAGACGTTAGAGTAACATTAACAGTGTTCTGAGGAACTGAGCATACAAGTCAACTGGGCTCTAATCATCAGGGCTGGACGGTAAGGAAGCTCGCCCCGCAGGGTAGTGAGACGCCACTTGAAGAATTCCCTTTGGCAAAGCCAGCCTCAGCAATGGCGAGGCACTAGGCAACTCAGTGAGACCCTGTCTCTACATAAAACACAAAATAGGGCTGGGGATGTGGCTTGGTGGTCAAGTGCCCCTGAGTTCAATCTCCAGTACCAAAAAAAAAAAAAAAAAAAAAAAAAAGAATTCCCTTTGGAGTGAGTAGAAATTTGTAGGTTCTACCCCATAAACATAAACATCTTACACAACTCAAAGAAGAAATCAAGTCTTCAGAGAAGCGGGCCCGTCCCTTCGTTGGAGACTTTGCTCTGAGTTGTCTAGCTCCCAGCGAGTTCACGTCGCGACCAGCACCCACTGTGGAACTGAGGCTCGTTCTAGCTCCAGAAAGTTCTGACTTCCCCAAGAAACTTATCTTCCCTTATATAAGGCAAGCTCCACTTTGCGACTCAATTCTGTACATCTCCTTTTTTTTTTTTTACATTCCTCCGCCTAAAAGAAGGAGAGCGCCCGCCGGCGAACCTAAACGACAGATCGCTGGTGACCCCGAAAAGAAGCGGAAAAATCCTCCCCAGACAAGTTCGGTAGCCTCGGGTGCCTGCAGGGCCGCGAGCAGAGGCCTGGGAAGCCCGCTCCACGAGAGCACAGTTGCAGGGCGGACGCCCCAGGTAAGCTTCCCGTGGACCCTCCTGGAGACCCGGCAGGTCTGTAACAGGGGGTGGGCAACGCGGGCGCACGCAGCCCCGGGCCGGGCTGGAACTCGCGGTGGGTGCGAACTCCTTCCTCCTCCCCGCCCCCCCGCGGGCAGCACCCCCTGCTCGCAGCGCTCCGGCTACCTGCACGGCGATGGCAGTCATGGTGAGCCCAGCCCGCCGCGCGCCGACACCTCGCTCCTTTCAGCCGCTGGGCTGCAGCAGCCGCAGCCCCGGAGAACTCTCTACCTCGCCGGGGCTGGGCTGGGCGGGGGCGGGGCTTGTCGTAATTAACTAGGGCGGGCTCGGCGGGTCCCGCCTCCCTCCGCGGCTCAGGTTACGCTAAGTCTGTGGAGGAAGCCGGGAGGAGCCCCAGGGGAGCCGAGGGAGGATCCCACGCGCAGGATTGGGGATCCCCTGGGTCCGGAGGAAGAGCATCGGGCGCCAGGGACAGGGCTGACTCAGCCGTCTGACTTCAGGGCCCAGAGTCACTCCTTCGCCACGAGCTTGGGAGAATGGTTTCGCCTGGGGGGCAGTTTCCTCGACAGCGGGGATAGCGACGGAAAGGTCTGAGTATCTGCGACGGAAAGGTCTGAGGATCTGGTCGAGCCCCAGCTGTCCCAGTCGAGCTTCTAGGGAAGGCAGTAGGATTTAGAGGGAAGGGGGGGGGGCAGCTACCTTCACTGAGTCTTGGTTAATAACTGAGATAATATATGATAGGCCGGGCTCCTGCAAGGTCCTTGATGTGAATGGAGTGGAACCTTCTGGAATAATTCTGATTGTAGATGGGAATGTGACTCAGTGGTAGAGCGCTTGCCTAGCATGGTGTGAGGCCGTGGTTCTAAAAAATTTAAAGAGGAAAGGAGGCGAGGAAGCGGGAGGAGGAGGCAGATATGCAGAAATATTCCCATTCCCAAAAGAGTGGTGGTTGACGAAGGCCCCAAGGCAGCAAATTCCAACTGGCCCCCCCTCCCCTTCTGCAGATATAGGGAAGTGTGTGGCGGTGATGGGGGAGGGGCGTTCCTGCTCACGGTAAAGCAAGATCCCCCAAGCAAATACAGTACATTAAATTATCTGGATCCTTCAGGCAGGCAGACTGTTCCTCAATGACTTTACCCAGAAACATTTAAAGTGACTGCACTTATGTCTCCCCACCCCCAAGAACCTTGTGAGAAAAAGAGGAAGTTACAGTTGAGGCATCTCCCATTTAGATGTTCATCTGATTATGTCACTGCCCCCAGAGACCTGGTAAAATCAAGTAACCCAATCCTGGGGCTTGACAAATGGAACCATGGAGTCCAGGCACAGGAGAGCCTTGCCCACGTGGCCTTCCCAGTCCAGAGCTGTGTTCTGGTTACCATGTTGCTTGTTCAAACAGATTGCTGGGCCCCTCAGAGTTTCTGACTCTGGGTCTGGGTGAGACTTCTGGTAATACTGATGCTACTGGTTTGGGGGCCAGGCTTTGAGAACCACAGAGTTAAGGCAAAGGGCAGCTGCTCAGCCCTTATCTGCTCTGGTACCTTCTCTCCATGGCCCCTGTCTGCTTTCTCTCTAGTCAAGTGTCCCAGAATCCAGGTGCTCCTACCTCTGCAGCTCTGGACCCTCGAGGAAGGACTCATGTGGGAAAGAGCGCTCTACCACTGAGCGCTCCACTTATTGGAGGACCTTTCATGAAACCTTATGTTATGGCTTGTATATGAGGTGTCCCCCAAAAGCTCACATGTCAGACAATGCAAGGTTTGGAGAAGTGATTGAGTTATAGTTTTAACCTAATCTGTGAATTGATCCCTGATGGGATTAACTGTGGTAGCTGGAGGCAAGTGGGGTATGGCTGGAGGAAGTGGTTCACTGGGGGCTCCTCTATAGAGTATATATTTTGTATCTAGAGATTAGATTCTCTCTGCTCCCTGATCATTATGTGAGTTGCTTCCCTCTGCCACACTCTTGCACCATGATGTCCTGCCTCACCTTGAGCCCCAAGGAATGGAGCCAAACACTTATGAACTGAGACCTCTGAAACTGTGAGCCCCTAAATAAACCTTTTTTCCTCTACGGTTGTTCTGGCAGGGTCTTTCAGTTGCAGCCATGAAAAGCTGACTAAAACACCCTAGAATGCTCTGTAAGAGAAAACTTCAGGTTGCAGTACTTCACCTGATTGGGAGGGCAGTGCCTGGAATGGAAATCAGAAGGAGCTGTCAGGTTGGGCAGTCTGCACCCCCACCCCCACACTTCCTTCTAAGATTTTGTGTGTGGTCGAGCATGTTTAGGGATATGTTGACTATTATGCTTTGTTAGTAAGAAAAGTCTTGAATCAGTAGAATGTGGAGCAACTTGTCTTGTCAGCAAGATGTTTGGAGAAGCAGAAATGACTTAGGAATAATAAAGAGGAAGTAACTGCTCAGTGCACATCATTTTATGCCCGTAAGAGGGCTGGGGACTGAATTTGTGCTGAGATCTGAAGACGCTTGCGCTTGGGGCAGAACTAGGGAAGCCAGCATCCACAGACTCCCTACCCCTGGTGAGACAGCCAGAGAGGCAAGTAACTCACCGCAGGGATGTCCAAGAGGCAGGAGCCTCAGTGTGATAGGGGTTGAACCATGGCAGGGGTAAAGGTGGGGGTAGGGTAATAGGATGAGCCTCCAGGTGTTAAAGCCAGAGAGAGCATGGATGTGAATGGTGGGCTCTGGGACAGCAATCGAACCTGCCTACCTTTTGACTTTCTCTGCCTTTTCTCCACATTATGTAACAAATTCAACCTGTCCCTCCCGACTCCAGCCTGACCAAGGTTGGAGAAGGAGGAATGGCAGAAAGGCAGGAAATGGCCCCATCCAACCCCTCTGATGACATTTGTCTGAGAAGGGCCCAGGCAAGTTCCTTAGAGTTCCCAAGATAAGGGTGGGGACACATTCTGCTCAGTGGATCAAGAAGTGCTAGATCTATTGGTCAGTCAACAGTCTCCTACCTTTGTTTCTTTGTACATGGTGCTTCCTCTGCCTGAAAAGTTCTTCCTCAAGATATTCACATCTGGACTGGAGTTGTAGCTCAGTGGTAGAGCACTTGCCTAGCATGCACAGGGCCCTGGGTTCAATCCCCAGCATTAGAAGAAAAAGATTCCCTTTAAGACTCACCACTCGGGTTCTGGGCTCAGATGTCACCTTCTCAGGGAAGCCTGTCTTGACCACCACTTCTAAAATGACCCCCTCTTGCAGCTACTCAGGAGTCTGGCAGGAAGATCACAGGTTCAAGGTCAGTCTCGACAATATAGTGACACCTTATCTCAAAATAAAAAATTTCTGAAAAGGGCTGGGCATGTAGCCAAGTTTAAAGCACCCCTAGGTTCAAACCCCAGTCCCACAAACAAACAGAAAAACCCCAAAGACCAAAAAAACAGCTCCCTCCCTTCTTTTCCCTTCCCCCTTATCACGTCCATCACTCCATCTCCATAGTATAAGTTCTATCAAAGAACAAAATTACAAGTTTATTTTAATGACCTTAATTGGCTTTATTTTCCATTCTAGAATCGGGCAACACTTCATTCCATAAAATGGAACATGCATTCCAATGAATTGGGCAGAAGAGGTTGGTTTTATAGACAGAAGAGAGCTTGAAGAAAGCAAAAACAAAAACCCAAAAATCAGATTGGTCATTTCAAAGCTCTTTCCCTGTAAAGTGGGGACAGAGACAGGGAACAATAGAAAAATAAGTGATTGGTTAACATCAGATTACCTTTTATGTGAAAGGATAAAGGTAGAGGAAACTTCATTATCCTGAAAATGGAAATTGGCCTAATTGGGAAATTTGACTGTAATTTCTCTTAATCCTTATTTCTGGGAAAGTCAGATAAATAGCTCAATTTTGGCTGGGTGATGTAGAACTTTAGCATAAATGACTCCATTTTGATTTTTAGCCTGGTCTGTGTGGCCCAGTGCAGGTGCTTAGTCTAAAACAGGGCCTCCTGTAATGTTTAATGAATGAATGTTTTAAAAAATATTTTTTTACTTGTAAGTGGACACAATATCTTTATTTTATTTATTTATTTTTTATGTGGTTGCTGAGGCTCAAACCCAGTGCTTCACACGTGCTAGGCAAGTGCTCTACCACTGAGCCATAACTGCAGCTCCTAATTAATTTATTTTTGAGATCTTGCTATGTTCCTGGACTGGTGTCCAACTCATGGCCTCAAGCAATTCTCTCCCCACAGCCTCCAGTAGTTGGGACTACAGGCATATGACACTATGCGCAGCTTTATAATTTTTATTTAACAGCTCCAAGAGGCCAAAGACTTTGCCACGTTCACTGGTATATCTGTGATGCTTACAACAGAACCAAGCATACAGCAGGTGCTTAATAAATATTTGCTGAATAAATGAATGAATTGATCAATCAGTTTCTATGTACTCAACAGCATCCTGGTCAATGAGGGACAAAAAAGGAAAAAGCCAATGTCCCTGTCAATGATAGAGCGCTTGCTTGGGTTTGAGCATCAAAATCTGCCTCCATTTCTGCCCCCTTCCTGGCCACTCCAATCCAGGCCCCACATATTCTGACTCCTTCTTCCTCACAGTTCTCTTTTACTCCATCATCCTCTGTGCCCCTTCAACTGTTCAGCTTCAGCCCACTGCAGAACCCATTATCCCTAACCCGGGTGCCTGTGTGACAGTCTGTACTCTCACCAACACTGTTCCTTCAAGTGTCTTCTCTTCCTCTCTTTCCCAAGACCCAAGAGGCGGGAGGGACCTGGCCTCTGTCCAGACCTTCTCCCCATCTCTGTCCATAGCTCCCCACCACTGGTATCCAGCTGTATCTGCCTGCTCAGGCCCTGGAGAGACATTGTGTCCAGTCTCAGAGCTTCTGTGTAGCAGGCTTTCCCTGGGTGTCTGCAGGGCCCCTTTAGTCCTCCTTGACTTCTCCAGCCACAGTGGCAGCCCACCACTCACGCGCACACAGAATAGAATTGTCAGTCTCTGTTACCTTTGTATGTCTTTTTATTTTCTTTGTGGTTCTAGGGATTGAACCCAGTTCTACCACAGAACTACACCCACAGCCCACTTGTTGCTGAAAGCTCAGTCCTTGTCCCCAATGCCAATCTAATAGCAAGGATGCGGTTTTGAGAAAAATAAAAAAAGTTTATTGCTTTGCTAGCAATAAACATAGAGGACTCCCAGAGGCTGTGATTCTGCCCATCAGCAGGAACAGGGGGCTTTTACAGAAGTGATTCAGAGGCTGCATTCCAAATGTTCTCTGTTGGAGTTGTAATTCACTTGTTGATTTGGGAGATAGTCATTTCTGAGATCTTCTGGTGCCATCCCCAAAGTCTTTTTTTGTTCCTGTGGTGGGTGTGTACTCAGGGACAGATAACTCTGCCTAGGATGGGGAAGAAAGGTAATCCTGTTTGCCCTGAGATTAGGAAGGGGCAGAGTTTAGGGAAGAGGAGGAAGAGAGGAAGAGAAAGAAACAAGTTCATTTAAAAAATCAGTTGCAGTGGCAGAGCAGCAAGGGCTACATTCAAAGCATAAAGTGGACCCCTGTTACATACCTGTGTATATTCTTAATCACTAATTGAACTTTTCAACTTGTTTCCTGGATTTTCTCTTTCCCTTTCTAAATACTTATAAGTTCCATCAAAGCTGGGACTTTGTCCTTTTTTCATTGCCCTAGGCTCTGTCCCTACAATACGGGCTGCCTAGTAAGGTTTGCTAACTGATGAGCTAGGTGTCAAATGCATTCTGGGCAAATACTTCCCTCTTGGAGCCTCAGTGTTCCATCCACTGGGGGGAATCTCACTCTTGGTGTTGTGAGGATCCTATGAGACATCATGTAAAAGGTGCCTGCAGACTGTCCTGTTCAGCATACATAGGTCACAATAACCATCCAGGGTGCCCCAAGTCTGGTGTTCTCTGAACCCAGGGAACCATAGATAGGAGAGGTTGTCTCGCCTGTATAGGACTTTATTATTATTTTTAATTTATTTATTCTACTTAGGTATACATGACAGCAGAATGCATTTTGATTCATTGTACACAGATGGAGCACAACTTTTCATTTCTCTGGTTGTACGTGATGTAGAATCACATCATATATGCACTCATATGTGAAGCTAGGACTATGATGTCCATCTCATTCCACCATCTTTACTGCCCTCATGCCCTCTCCTCCTCTGTATAAGACTTTAGTCCGGGAGGAGATTGGAGCACTGAAGTTTTCTCCTTTGAGGAGGTAGGGGGATGCGATGGGACAAGGGCTCCTGGTCTCAGGACAAGATGAGACAGACATACGTCAGAGAGCCAGAGGTAATAACGAGAGCCTGCCAGGAGCAGTTCCCTGGGCAGTTTTAGAGCTGAGCTGTTTGGTGCCAGGATGACTAATCTTCCCTTGTCACCTACCCTTTGTACTCCTGATGTCTCCGACTGTCCTCATGTGATTGGTCGTCAAGAAAGAGCAGTGCACCAGCCTGTGCCCCCTGCCCCCATGTCTCTCTTTCTCCCTGCACCCTACCTTCACCTACCGGGTTTCCTCTTTTCCCAGCCTCCTCCCCACAGGCTGCTTGCTTGCCCTCCACCAAGGTCTCCTGCTCTTTTCTCCTGTGCCTTGAGCCCCAGTCCTGCATTCCTGAGGTCCTTCTCCACCTCCCTGCAGGCACCAGATTGCGACATAGACCCTGTTTACCACATTCTACTAGTGCAGCTGGGGGCTACGGGTGCGACCCCACACTGCCCTGCCCTGCCCTTTGCTTTCCTTCAGCAAGGTCCTGCCCTTTACTTTCCTTCAGCAGGGTCACAGGTGTGATATGGAACCTGTGTCTGAGGGAAGGGCCTGCTTTAGCCAGCCCGCCCCACTCCTCACCCCCAGCTTCCGATGATGGAGGCTAAGGCTGGAGAACCTGCTGCTGGAACCAAACAGAATGTAGATATCTTTCTGAAGCATTTTTGAATATTGAAAGTTCCCCCTACTCTTTGTTATTATTGTTGTTTTTTGAAGGATCCTCGAAAAAGAGATGACAGAGCCGGAGCTGGAGGAGCTGGGTATAGTAATCCCAGCAGCTTGGGAGCCTGAGGCAGGAGGATGGCAAGTTTGAAGACATCCTGGATAACCTAGTGAGACCCTATCTCAAAAAATAAAAGGGGTGCTGGGGGTTGTGGCTCAGTAGCAGAGCGCTTGCCTAGCATGCGTGAGGCACTGGATTTGATCCTCTGTATCATAATCAATCAATCAATCAATCAATAAAAATAATGTTATAAAAATAAAGTAAAAGGGGCTGAGTATGTAGTTCAGTGTTAGAGCACCCCTGGGTTCAGTCCACAGCAACACACACACACAATAATAATAATAATAAGAGGTAATGAAGTGTGGTGTAGATGGGAACTTTGAGGGGGATCTGTTTGTGAGGTCCCCACTTTCACTAGTCCTCCTTTGAGATGGGAGTCCTCTAGGACCTGGGAGGTTTCTAGATGGACTTTGCACCCCCTAGTGGGAGACTGCTACCACTTTTTTCTTTGCAAACTGGGACACTGGACTTGTCAGCAAACTGAGAGGTCTTGTCTCTTGGGGACAGTAAAACAGATAGAGGTACCCAGGGTCAATATATAGAGCAAACTGCCAGCTCATCCCTTCCAGGAATGTCTGTGTTCTTCCCTCAGGAAATCCTGCATGGATCAAAGTGCCCAGGAAGCAAAATTAGGTTCCGGGAGTTGGTTGGCAGGCACACAGTGATGGCCAGGGAGTTAAATGGTTTAGACAAGGCTTTGCCTAGGCTCCGAGGAAGCCCAGGAAACACTGCACCACTCAATTTGTCAGATTTGATGTTTACAAGGAAAGCAGACTGGGTTAAAGGATCCAGGGGCAAGGATAAAGGAGACTGGGCTCTCCAGGGAATTTACTGAGGAAGGCTGGCCTCTTGGGAGGGTGGGAGGTAACCTCCAGGCCTCCAGCCAACAGACTGGGAGTCTTCCTGCTGGTTACCTACTCTTTTCAGATTTTAGGTGTGATTTTTAGTATTGTTTTTGTTTTTATTTTCTGATGCTGAGGATCTACTACTGAGCTACACCCCCAGCCCTTTTTGTTTTTATTTCACTGACCTATTTATTTTTGTGGTGCTGGAGATGCAAGCCAGGGCCTCACACGTGCTTTACCACTGAGCTGCATCCCCAGCTTTAGAACTCATTGGTTGTATTATGTGAAGTCAGATTCCCTCCCTCTTAAATTGCCAGTCTGTTAGCCCAAAGTAATTTATTCTTATTTTACTTCATTTCTTTATGGTGCTGGGGATAGAACCCAGGGCCTCATGCATGCTACGCAAGCACTCTACCACTGAGCCTCATCCCATCCCTAATTCTTTTTTTTATTGGTTCTTTTTTAGTTATACACTACAATAGAACCATTTTGATATGATTATACAAGCATGGAATATATCTTATTCTAATTAGGGCCCCAGTTGTCTGGATGTACACAATGTTGAGATTCACTGTAGTATATTCATGTATGTATGTAGGAAAGTTAGGTTAGATTCATTCCACTGTTTTTCCTATCCCTCTCCCTTCCCTTTAT
>CM053402.1:68158626-68237321 GCA_028644305.1 Xerus rutilus
CTTCTTCCCTCCCTCCCTCCCTCCCTCCCTCCCTCCCTCCCTCCCTCCCTCCCTTCCTTCCTTCCTTCCTTCCTTCCTTCCTTCCTTCCTTCCTTCCTTCCTTCCTTCCTTCCTTCCTTTTCCTGGCAGTCTAGGATTGAACCCAGGGGCACTCTACCACTGAGCTACATCCCCAGCCCACCCAGGCTGTTTTCTAACTCCTGGGCTCAGGTGATCCTCCTTCCTCAGTCCCCAAGTAACAGGAACTATAGAGTATGTCACCATACCCTGACATATGGTGAATTTTATTAAAAGCAGAAAAAAATCAACTGAACAATTGGGGTTGAACCTTAAGTTCTGAATTTTCATTTTCTCTTAAAAATGAGATTATTAGAATCCCTGAGGGTCACTTTTCTGCCTGGTAACAATGGCCATGGATCCTTAGGGCTTCCCTATGGACTGTGAGGCCCTGAGGGCCCCACCAGTCTTGCCCCTGGCTGTGTCTGCTCCTCTGGGTTGTCTGCCCAGTGCCCTAGGAGTGTCGTTTGTGAGTGCATCCCTGTGTGACGCTGCTGTGATGGCCGGGCAGCTGCCTCTTTCTCCTACCACCGCCCGCTTCCCCTGGCACAGCCCTGGTTTCTGTTCCTTGTAGCCCTGGCCTCCTGGCCTCCCCCAGCCTCTTCTGTGCAGATCCTACCTCCTGGCCTTGCTGTGGCAGCCTTCACTCACACTGGCAAAAGTACTGTCCACTTCCGGGTTCAGATTCCTGAGAGAATCTCCTTAGCACAGTAGAGTCAGGTACTGGGTTTAAAGATAACCAGGCAGCCTGAGACTTGGTTACTGTGGGGTTAGGGCCCAATTCTGTCAAAAAACAAAACAAAACAAAAAAACTGTGATCAAGGGCTAGGTGGGGGTCATGTAGCAAGAAGCATGGATTCTGGGGTATTAGGGACCATAGGTGGGAACAGGCTAGCAATGAGGCACCCTCCTTGGTGCCATGGTAACCCCAAGCCCAAGCCCCCTCCCCTGAAGCATACTAGCCAGCCCTGCCTTTCTGACACTCTCTTTGCAAGTTTCTAAGCCAGTGACTTTCTTTTCTGCCTCCATGGTGAGGTGACCCTTCCTCCTCTCTTCCAACTTTGTGCTAGGAGGTACTTTTCTTCCTTTTGTGTGTGTGTGTGTGTGTGTGTGTGTGTGTGGGGTATTGGGGTTTGAACCCGGGTCCTCACACATGCTGGGCAAGTGCTCTACCACTGAGACATACACTCACCCCTGCACTAGAAAATACTTTGTCTCTGACATGATTTTATTGATACATGTAAAGAATTTTAAATGGCACCATTTGGCAGCTCCAACACATTTTCTGGATGTATACCTGATCTCTCAAAAAAAGAACAGATAGCCAGGTGCGGTGGTGCACTCCTGTAATCCCAGCACTTTGGGAGGCTGAGACAGGAGAATTGTGAGTTCAAAGCCAGCCTCAGCAACGGCAAGGTGCTAAGCAACTCAGTGAGACCCTGTCTCTACATAAAAACATGAAATAGGGCTGAGGATGTGGCTCAGGGGTCAAGTGCCCCTGAGTTCAATCCCCAGTACCAAAAAAAAAAAAAAAAGAAGAAACAAAGAAACAAAGAAAGAAAGAAAAAAGAAAAAATAAATTAAAAGGAACAGATAGGCCCCATCTTTTTTGTTTGGTTTGACTCTAGTTCAGAGTCAAACACATTGATCATGGTGCATTGACAGGATCCTATTGTTCAAGATCCTTCTGGAATTTATTTTCCTTTTTTTTTTTAAGAACTTTTTTAAAAAAACTAATTTTTTTAGTTGTAGATGGACACAGTACCTTTCTTTTATTTATTTTTATGTGATGCTGAGGATCAAACCCAGTGCCTCACACATGTGAGACAAGCACTCTACCACTGAGCCACAACCTCAGCCCCTATTTTCCTTTTTAATTTCTCCTGATAGCTCTTAAATGTGTTTGATATACTGTATATCTTTATCTGTGTGTATTCGTGTATGTGTGCATGCATGTGCGTGCGTGCGTGTGTGTGTTTTGTTTTCCTAAGTGACATTATTCTATAGATCTTGTTCTGTTTCTCAGTTTTCTCTCCTGGCAACATGATTTCAGACCATTCCTATTGGTATGGTTTAGATGTGAGGTGTCCTCCTAAAGCTCATGTGTGAGACAATGCAAGAAGGTTTGGAGGAGAAATGATTGGATGATAGCCTTAATCTAATCAGTACATTAATCCCTGATGGGATTACCGAGTGGTATCTGGAGGCAGGTGGGGTGTGGCTGGAGGACGTGGTTCACTGGAAGTGTGGCTATGGGGTATGTATTTGTACCTGGCAAATGGAGTCTCTGTCTCTGCTTTCTGATCGTCTTATGAGCCGCTTCCCTTTGCCACACTCTCCTGCCATGATGTTTAGCCTCACCTGGAACCCGGAGGAATGGAGCTGACTTGGCCATCTATGGACTGAGACCTCTGAAACTGTGAGCCCTCAAATAAACTTTTCCTCGTCTACAGTTGTGCTGGTTGGGTTCTTTAGTCACAGCAGCGAAAAAGCTGACTAAAACACCTATTAGTATACACATAGACATAATTCAGTGCTTTACAAATGACAAGTTAGGTCCACTAGTGACACCAGTGCGGTAAGGCAGAGCCATCATTCACAAAAAAATAATAAACCACCACAAAAAAAAGGCAAATATTTGAGGTGATGGATATACCAATGATCCTAATCTAATCATTACATATTGTATACAAGTACTGAAATATCTCACTATACCCCATAAATATCTACAATTATTATGTGCCATTTAAAAATAAAAGTATAAAATAAATAGAAAATTTCAGAGTACCTCAAACATAAGTAAATAATTTTTCATAATGTTTTCAAAGATATATCAAATCAGTCTTGGGGTACATTGTAAAAAATATTTCCTCTCCTTATTGTGGGTCACAGTAAGAACCATTTGCAAGCCCTTGATCTCATCTGTTGCTTCTCGTCGCTGACATTGCCCTGCTCTTCATTCACTGCATTTTATTTGTTCATCTTAATAATGAACAACTAGGTCACTTGAGAGTCCCCAGCCCCTCACCCCATTCACACTGATGAATATCTTTGTTCATGTTCTGTCATGCGGAGAATTATCTTTATGCTATGGAAACTTCCAAGTTCACTACTGGGTAGGTTGATCCAGAGGTCACTAGAAAGAAAAAGGCCCATAGATCAAATTAGGATGCCTGGGGCTGAGGCTGTAGCTCAGTGGCAGGGCGTATATTTAGCATATGGACTGTGGGTTCCATCCCAGCACCACAAAGCAAAAAACTACACAACAAAAAATGGGATGCACACATCATAGGAATTGTTAGATCTGTTTATTTATTTATTGCCATGCTGGGGTTGAACTTAGGTTCTTGTGCATGCTAGGCAAGCACTCTACCACTGAGCTACACCCCAGCCCTAGATCAATTAAAACACAATAAAAAGAAGTGGAGGGCTGAGGTTGTGGCTCAGTGGTAGAGTGCTTGCCTAGCATGTATGAGGCACTGGGTTCGATTCTCAGCATCACATATAAATAAATGAGTAAAATAAAGGTTCATCAACATCTAAAAAAATATTTTTTAAAAAAAGTAGAACACATTGACACACCTTAGAAGGGTATGAGTGGACTGGAAGGTGCGTACCACCTGAACACTGGGTAAACAATGCCCCCATGTCTTATCTGTCCCCTCTCCCGAGTCTCTGTCATTAGCCTTCTGTACTGAGAGTAAGTTGTAAGAGCTCCACTTGAGGTTTGAGGGAGTCTAAGAGACCAGAGAGCTCAGGGCAAATACCCACTTGCTCTGTTAGAGAATTGAGGGCAAGTAGGCCTGGTGTGTTAGTCAGCTTTCCATTGCTGTGACAAAATACCTGAGAAAATCAACTTATAA
Organism: Xerus rutilus; assembly: GCA_028644305.1. Classification (NCBI taxonomy): domain Eukaryota; kingdom Metazoa; phylum Chordata; class Mammalia; order Rodentia; family Sciuridae; genus Xerus; species Xerus rutilus. Next base: position 68,162,547 of record CM053402.1, read on the forward strand.
GGAGCAACAATTTATTTTGGCTCATGATTTCAGAGGTTTTAGTCCATGGTCCCTTGGCTCTGTTGCTTTGGGATCTGAGATGAGGCAGCACATCATAGTGGAAGTCTGTACTGAACCAAAGCTACTCACTTCATAGAGACCAGACAGCAGAGGGGGAAAGGAAGAGAGAAAGAGGAAAGGCTAATTATCAAGGTTTGTTGTGAAGACTTCTCTGGTGCATCCCCAAGCTAATAAGCATCTAGAATTGCATCTGGTAATTCACCTCTATCTTTCTTGCTAGAGAAGAGAGGTGGGACCCCTGTACAAATACATGTCCTGCATTTAGACAGATAGATAGAGGGGGTCAGAAGGTTCTTCTTGTACCTACTTGTCCTCAGTTGCTTTCAGCTCAAAAAAGTGCTTATAGCGAAGTAGCTTCTATTGGGGTGGCACATTTTACTATTGTTCAAACTCAGTTGTCATAAGTTGCTCCTCCCTGAAAGCAACAAGGAAAGGAGGACTCTTATCCTCCAACAACCGCAAGCTGGCACCACATCTAAACAGATGCTGTTAGAAGACTGTCATCATTTCCACCTACTATTCATCTTTCCAAAAAGTCATTTGATTTCCTGTGTCTTTTCTGCCACCTTCTCCTAGTAGGATGGTATATAACCTCAAATTCTAACCATCCACTTGAGTTTTCTGTGTGTGTGTGTGTGTGTGTGTGTGTGTGTATTCCCATATATCTGTGATTAAAATATGTCATTTCTTGCGGGAAGCCATTTATAAGCTGTATGGGAACTGAGCAACGTTGGAGCCATTAGGCAGGGAAGCCCGGTTTTGGGAACTCCCAGGCGGAAACCCCTGGTGTGAGAGTGCCCATTTCAAGTGGACGCCCTGTTCTGGCTCACAGCTCAAGTTCAAGCACAGCCTCTCAGAGATGGGTGTAGCCTGCCAAACGCCAATCAAATTGCTTACTACAAGACCCCTGACACACCAGGAAACCAGCACTGAAACAAGACTCCTCCCACTGAAACCTTATGTAACCTTTGATGTAACTCCCCCTTAAATAAACAACTGGGGCCTTTTTCAGCTGTTCAGTTCCATTTCCTATCAGGACTGGAAGACCCATCTGATGCTCCACTTTTTAAATCTAATCTTTAGCTTTGCCTTATTTCTTACTGATTATTTCAGACTTTTTATTTTCCCAGGCAGCTCACACCTCCTGAGCAGGAAACTGCTCTGTCCAGGTGCTGGCCATCCCATCAATTTCTCTTGTTCATCTGTCTTTGGTCAGTTTAATTCACAGACCCCCAAGCACTTAAATTAAGAGGGAGGACAACAAGTTTTTTCTCCCCAATAATAGTCAGTATCTTCTTATCTTCTTTCCTGTACGAATGTTTCTTAATGGTTTTCTTCCTTGATCAGTGGTCCCAAGCCTTGGCTGTACAATGGAATTTCCTGGAAAGCTTTAAAAACTATCACTGCTTATGTTCCACTGCAGAAATTCAAATTTAATGTTTAGGGGATGGTCAGGTGACAACCACTGCCTTACACTCTTGAAATTGTGGCAGAACCCACTCCATCATTCTCTAACTTTCTTTCCTTCATTGACCTGGAAGTCAACTGGTATGAGGAACTAATTTCTACTAAGTTGTAAATGTCCAATTTACACCTCTCCAGGCATTAAACCTTTAACTTGAAGAAAGTAGTTAACAGCAACAGATATCTAATGCTCAGATTATCTGGCAATATAAACAAGTAAAAAGAAACTCTAGAATTATAGTCAGAGGCCAAACCCTAATCCAGGGCTCTCAATTTCAATTGCATATTAACATATCCTGGGGAGATGGCACTGTACACATTCCTTAACCCCAGCTCCTCAGGAGGCCAGGGGGAGGACTGCAAATTCAAGGCCAGCCTGGTCAACTTAGTGAAACCCTGCCTCAAAATAAAAAATAAAAAGGGTTGAGAGTGTAGCTCAGTGGTAGAGTGCCCTTGAGTTCAATCCTTAGTACTGTAAAAAATTTTTAAAAATTACCTGGGAAACTTAGAAAGCAAAACTCTTCCCTCACCCCTAGATCATGAGCTCTGCATCTCTGTGGGGTAGGGGATGGGATTATTTTTTAAAGCTCCTTACTACGATAAGGAACAGGCATCAAAGACTTGGTCACCAGCCCATGGCATTATGGGGAAATGGTGGATCTTTTAGGAGGTAGGGCTTAATGAGAGAAAGTTAAGTCATTCAGAGCATGCCCTTGAAGGGGATATGAGGACCCTGACCCCTCCTCTTCCTTTCTTTATGCTTCCTGGTTGCTATGAGATGAATAGTTTCCTCCACTGTGTGCTCCCTGCCATAGTATTCTACCTTGTCACAGACCCAAAAGCAACAGGCCAACTGACCATAGACTGAAACCTCCAAACCTAAGCCAAAATAAATCTTTCTTTTTAAGCTGATTATCTCAGGTATTTTGTTATAGTAACAGAAAGCTGACTAACACACTCCTCCAGTGATTTTAATGTGCAGTTGTGACTGAAAACCTCTACTCCTAAAACTTTCTGCTTTCCTTATTTTTTTTGCTCTACCCTTTTCCCTTCTGAGTTCTTGATCTTAGAGTTTTATTTGTTCTTTTGTTTGTTTACAGTAATGTGGGCTCAGAAGTGGAGGGTTATTTGTTGAACATTTATTTGTTGAACATTTGTTGAATATTTGTTGAACATTTATTACCCGTTTTGTAGGTAAAGGGGCCAGCCAGAGGCTGCCTGGGTGTGTGCATCCTGGAGATTCATGTGACTCCATTGTCGACATATATATCTTGAGAGAGAAGATATCTTTGCTTATCTACATGCCACATTCTTGGCAATTTTGCATTCATCTAGCACAAGTAAGAACAAAGAAATGAGCCTTCCTGAAGTTTCTCCATAGTAAAATTTGAGTCATTGAAGTTATTATTTCATTACCCTAGTGCCCTTACTGATGCTCCTGCAACTTCATGTTTACAGGGAAGTCTGGCTCCCACTTGCTTTAGAAAGCAGGGAGCCCACGGACATTTAAAAAGATTTTGCTCTATTCCTGATGGACTATAGGTGCCTGAAGGCTCAACTGCAAAAACGTGGGAAATAGATTTATGTACAACCAGATAAATAGGGTATTAATGTGTAGGGTTTTGTTAGGACTCATAATGATATAAAAATATTTGTTGAACATTTATTATATACTTGATACTGTGCCAAACATATCATTCCATTCTTTCCTCATATTGGCTTTTGTAGGCAGGTGCTACTCTATCTTCATTTTAGAGAAAGATAGCAGAAATATGAGAAAGGCAAGCAACTGCCCCAGGCACACATGGTCAGTCATGGCCATGGGGAGTTCAACTCAGGCCTCTTCAGGACCAGCACTCTGTCTGACACCCGCATCTGGATTCATCCACCTAGGTGCTCGGAAAGACTGCGTTGATGCTTCCTAGAGACTTTCTAGAATGCCCAGCTGCTTTGATGGTGATCCGAGAACCCAGAAGTGCAGCTGTCTGGGGAAAATCCCACTGGGGCTGGAGCGGGCTGGACATGATCCAGGGCTCTGTCTGCCTGCCCTCAACTGCCCTCAACTCTGGGCAGGCTGGCAGGGCCGGGTGGTGCTGGCAGGGAGGGAGGAAGCATCAGCCATTCCTCCCACCCTTGCCACCTACCCTTCCCTACAAAAGGGTCTCAGCTTCAAGTAAATTTGGCTTCAGAAACAAACCCCACTGTCTCCCTCTGCTGGCCTCTGCCTGAGATTACAAAGAATCAGTGAATCCCCCACCAAAGCCTGGCACCCTGCCACCTCCCAAAATACACATCTTAAAGCCACGTGTGACTTTAAGTGCTCTGATATTATCATGTCTCCTCCTCCTCTGGTAGCACTGTTCTTGGGGTGGGGGCAGGAAGCTTGTCCCTTCCCCCCTGCCAGGTCACCTAATCCCAGTGGAGCCACAATCTCAGAATCCCATCTGTACTGGCTGTGACATTGACATGTGGCCTGGGGTAGTGTCAGCGATAGGTATGAGGATGGTGCATTCCCCGTACAGGACAGTCCAGGGAGTTATGTACATGCCACGAAAGTCTCTTCATCCTCTGAGGTTCCCTAGGTGAGGCTGTCAGCCAGGCTGTGTGTGGCCATGGCCCTCCCCAAGGGCACTCCTTTGCAGCAGGAGGCAACAGGCCGTTGCTCACAGGAACCCGAGGGAAAGCCGAAGAGCAACACGCATGATCCAAGTCCAGTGCCAGCAGACTGACCAGTTTGTCAGGAGAGTCACAACTTAAGTGGAGGAAAAGACCCAAAGAACCAAGCTGGGGTCCCTGGAGAGTTTTCCACCTTACCACGTGGACATGGCTGAAAACGCTGAGCCCTCTAACATTCTCTGAAGGGCTTGGAAGTATTATTGGAGCAAGATCCTTTAGAACAGTGCCAAAACGGAAACTTCTGTTGGTGGCCTCGGCTCCAGAGTGCAGAAATTGTTGTGTGTGTGTGTGTTTGTTTTTGTTTTTTGTTTTTTGTTTTTTTTTTTGCTTTTATGGGTGTGTGTGTGTGAGGTTTGAATAATCAGGAGCTCAGGGCAAGTGATATGTAGCTTAGCAGTAGAGCATGTGCTTAGCACAAGGCCCTGGCTCTTTATCAGGGCTGTCAAATTCTGTCAGATTCCATCCAGCCAGGGCCAGCTTCCTGGGCATGTGACCCATGCACGGGGGGAAGGAGAGGGGCTCCATACTTGCTTTAATGTTTTGCTGTCATGCCTTCAAAATGATAGCTCTTGTATCAGGAGCCCTGTATTTTCATTTTGCTCTGAGCGCACAGCATATATCTCAGGTCCTACCTTCAAGGATGGAGGTTATAAGTCCAAGGATAGATGGGGTAAGAAGCTAGGAGTGTTTGATGGAGAAGACAGAGAGCTGAGCTTTTTTACCCTCCCAGTTTGCAGACAAGGAAATGGAGACCCCAGGGGAAGAGACCCAAGGGAGCCAGCAGTGCTGCTTAGGGACTAAACTAAGACTCTGTGTTCCCATGCCACGCTCCTGGTGAAAAAGCAACTTCTGGGAATATCATGGAACAAAAGATGGCGTCCACCTCCTGTAGAGGCAGCTCAGAGCTGTGCAGACAGTCAGGCGGTGGCATTGGGTGGACTGGAATCTGATTCTCAGCTGCATTGGACAAGACTCCCAGCCTTCCTATGTCTTCACCAGAACAATGGGGCTAAAACTCAAGGCTGCTCTGAGGCCCTGCAGGGTGGGAAACTGAGTCACATCCTTGAAACTATTTAGTCAGCGTGGGTCCACCTCGCTCCCTCCACCTGGGGACAAGCTACAGCATCTACAGCCTGGATCGCTGGTGGGTCTGGAACATTCCCTGAGACTTTGAAACTCTGAGTGTCACGAGGGGGGCCTCCTCCTGGGGCTAGCCCTGCCCCTGCACTGTGGGTGCATTGTCCCTCCTTCTCATGCACCTCATATCTAACAACTGGTACACCTGTGCCAAGCCAGGCATCCTGGAGCAGGGGCCCGGGGCCTCTTTACTGGGCTGGCCTTGATACTTTGTGACCGGAAGTTGGCTCCTCATGAGGGGCTGAAGAGGCAAGGCAATAGGAGAATGGAGGAAGCTCCTGTTGACCAACTTGTCCTGAAGCAGCCCTGTCGCACTGTTAGTTTTGCATTTTCAGTGAGTGGCACCCAATGGTATTCAGAAAATGCTCCATAAGTTAATGAATGAACAATGGAACACTCAAATAATACCTGGAAGGAGGGGAAAATACTTATACACAAATGTCTTCTGGGCTTGGTTTCTGTTTGACTGTACATTTCAAGTCCTGAGCAGAAATTCCCCTGAGGCCCCATATGGAGTGGAGTGTATCAGGAGGGCTTGTAAACCAGTAACCTTTGGCCCTGCACTGTGGGTGCTGTCTAGAGTCCAAGATGTGGCGACAGCCTTTGGTGCTTAGGAAAGCATTACCTTATCACCCCTTCCTCTTCACCCCTTGCAACTGAGGAGTTTGAGCTCCAGCTCACCTAGTTTCTTCCCACTGGGTGGTAACTTGCAGGGTGGAGCCAGAAAGAGACAGTAGGATGTAGAACAGAAGTTCTCAAACCTGACTTTGCATCAAAATCACCGGGTCCTGTCCCCAGAGTCTGGTTTAGTAGGTCTGAGCTGGGATTGAAGAATTTGCCTCCTATGAAGTTGCCAAGTGATGCTGCGTCTGCTGGTTCAGGGTCCACACTCTGTATACTTTATACCAATGTTGTGTTATAGAACACTGGACCAAGAACATGGAGACTGGTGTTCTCCCGGGAAAGTCCCTGTGTGACCTGTGTCATCTGCAATCCTCTTTCTTCCTGGGTTTTCTCATCTGTGAAGTGATAATAGTAATCCCTAACTTAGAGTCATTGTGAGGATTAAATGTGATGATACATGCAAAGCACTTGCTATAGTGGTTGGAGTATAGCAAGTGCTCAATAAATATTAGTAATTATTATCTACGAAATAAAGGTGACTTCTAAGCTTGGTTTAGTAGGTATACAGCATGTGTGCCCACTTCTATAACCTTTCCTAGGGCAAACATCACTAGCCACCACTTGCCAAGTCCTGGAGGTGGCTTCGGAATCCTTCTCAACACAGTTCTCCAGTCAGCCCCTACTGATGGATCAGTTGGATTCTGCACTCCAGTGAAGGCTGATTTTCTGTCCTTCCATGTGGGAACCAACAGGCCTAGAAAGCTGAGCTGTGGAGCCTCTTCTATAACTGAGGGAGGGAGTACAAATTATCTGGAGAGGTAGCAGGTGGGCAGAAAGTCCACAAGAGGAAGAAAGGAGTAACTGGTTGGTGCCAGGGATTACCAACTTGGTCCAGGAAGGAATCCCCTGAGGAACCAGGATGTTCACAATGACAAGCACCATGAACCACTGAAGCATTTAATGCCCTTCTGTCAAAGAGGAAGGAAGAACTAGTAGAAAATCTGGCTGCATGATATGAATATATGGATAAGTCGCACATGGAAAAATAAGCTATCAAACTAACAGTCATCATTATTTTCTTAGTATCCATCAATATTAACTTTTTCATTAATTTTCTTTTTTTTGTACTGAGGATTGAACCCAGGGACACTTGACTACTGAGCTACATCCCCAGCCCTATTTTGTGTTTTATGTAGAGACAGGGTCTCACTGAGTTGCTTAGCGCCTCGCTGTTGCTGAGGCTGGCTTTGAACTCATGATTCTCTTGTCTCGGCCTCCCAAAGTGCTGGGAAATAAAAGAATTCTTTTTAAAAAACATAATCCCATATCATTATCACACTCTCCCAAATAAATAGTAATTCCTTAATATCATCAAATGTCCCAACATTATTCAAGTTTTCTAATGGTCTGATCACTTTTTAAAAAAAATAAGTTAATTTGCTGGGCATGGTAGTGCATGCCTATAATCCCAGCAACTTGGGAGGCAGGAGGATTTCAGGTTTAAAGCCATCCTCAGCAATTAAGACCCTGTCTCAAAACAAAAAAATAAAAAAGGGCTGAGTATGTGGCTCCGTGGTTGAGTGCCTCTGGGCTCAATCCCTTGTAGAAAAAAAAAATCAGTTAAAAAAAGACTTACATACCTCTAACATACAATGGTGGGTCAGAGGATCAGACACAAGGCAAACATTCTCTTTCTAAAAGAAAAGAATAGGGCATGTAGAAAGGATGAATAGGCCCAAAGCAAGACCAAAATTCAGGGCAGTCCTCATTTCTGGCATCTCTGACTTCCTGGGGTCTCTGTTGCAGCTTTGGCTCCACTCACGGCTTCATGCATTATTCTGTCAGGGGATGTTTTCAGGGACTCTGATGCCACCATACACAGCCTGTCCTCTCAGACTTTCCTTAGAAACCTAGTGGAAGCCTCCGTGTCCCCACAACTCATACATTCTGCATGTCTGCAGAACTAGCATCTCATGGATGCTGCCAAGGTCTGCTGCCTGCAGGAGCCGCACTTGGTCTCATTTGAACCACAGCTGCAGCAGCCTCTGATCATCTGGACAGCTGAACACAGGGAAATGAAATATATAAAAAAAATGTCAAAAATACACACACACACACACACACACATATATGACTAGACATGCAGCTCAGTGGTAAACATCCTCAGGTTCAATCCCCAGTATCCAAAAAAGAAAAGAGAAAAACTATCCAACTGTTGTGGTTTGGTTCTCACAAAAGCTCATGTGTGAGACAATTCAAGAAGATTTAGAGGTAAAACAATTGGGTTGTGAGAGCCTTAACCCAATCAGTGAATTAATACCCTGATGAGATTAACTGACTGAGGCTGGGAGGCTGTGGCTGGAGGATGGAGGTTATTGGGGGTGTGCCTTTAGGGTATGTATTTTGTCTCTGGAGAGCGGAGACTACTTGTGATGTGATGTCCTCAGCCACTTTCCTTTGCCTCACTCTTTCGCCATGATGTTCTGCCTCACTTTGAGCCCCAAGGAATAGAACCAACCTTCTATGGACCTTTGAAATCATGAACCCCCGAATAAACTTTTCCTCCTCTAAAATTATTCTTGTCGAGTCTTCTAGTTACAGCAGCAAAAAAGCTGACTAAAACACCAACTAAACAAAAACAAACCATAAGACTACTCCTGTGTAACAGTTTGGAATAATGTTGACAACTTGCTCCCGAATACTCCTCCCAGTTGGTATTCCTTCTCATGGTTAGCTTTTTAATTGACCTGAACTCCCAGGTGAGTGCTGGGTCCCCCTCAGGCAGTGCGGGTGGGGAAACATGAAGAGCCTTGGGAAGGTGGCATTGCCTGGTGGAGCTTCCCTGGCTATCTGATGCCTGAGCAGGCACCTGAGCATTTTCCTTGCAGCTCTGGGGTAGGTGGGATAAGCATTGCCCTTTTCCATTCTCCTTTTGGAAAGCAAATATTCCTAGACAACATTAAATCCTAAGTATTTCTGAGGAGGGGCTGGGTGAAAGGAAGGGGGAAATCCAGAAAGCAGAGACTTGCCAGGGGGATCTGTTAAGGCCAGCTCAGCTCCCATCCTGGGGGAGCAGTTCACAGGTGAGGGACTCTGAGGAGATACCAGGTCCTACTGGGTGGGATCTGTCTCAGGTTGTTCCAGAGAATAGCCACGCGGAGGACAGACCTTCCAAAGTCATTCTCAAAAAAGATGTATGCACATGTGTGCATGCACGTGTAAGGAGATGAAAACAGCGAGGGTCGGCTGGGGTGGGTGTGGCTAATGCATTTAGAATCTATATTCAAACTGTAGAATTTACATTTGGAAAAGGAAAAACCGTAGAGCATTGCAACACACCATGCAGAAGTAAGGTTTGATACAAATGCTCACTGGTGCAGCCATGAAAGGCTTTCAAGCAAAGGGAGCCTGCTCCGGACGCCGGAGACAAGCATCAGGGGTTTTGCCCGCCGGGAAAAAGCGGGACCAACACTTTGTCCTGGCGACCGCGCGCCCTCTAGAGGCCAAGAGCCCAAGCCGCCTCGCCTCTTTCCTCCAGCCTCCTCTTTCGGATGCACCCGGAGGGTGTGGAGTGGTGCGAGGTGTAAGCTCGCTTGGGCTCTTCTGGGCCAAGGGAGACTGTTGCAAAGTCTCCTCGAATTAAAACTTCCCTTCAGGACTCCCTCTCCTCTCAGAAGAGAGGTCAGCGGTTGGGGTCCTCACTGGATTCCTTGCTGATGTGTGAGTGGTGTGGAGATCTCGGGGCCCCACAGTTCCGGCCCGGTGCTAGCTGGCCCTCCTCTCTGCACCTGCCGGGCGGGCTTCGATCCTTGAGGCCTGGAGGCAGCGCTCTTTGGGGGCCTAGCTTCCTGTCCTACCTGGGTCTTCCTCTTCAGAGGTTTTCCTCAGACTCTTCCTCAGAGGAAGAGTCTCCCTGGGTTGTGTTTTGGTCTTGGGCATCTCTGGATTCTGGCCCTCCTGACATTGGCACCCTCTTCTCCTTGGCAGGGGCCCTCAGGCCTTCCCAATGGGAGGGTTACCTGTTTGACCCACTCCCACCCCCATCCCCACCCCCAAATCACCTGAGTATTTTGTTCTCGTTGAATTGAGTCTCTCTCCTCCATATTCAGCCCAGGAGGAAGGAAGGGGAGCCATGTGGGATACCCCTCCTGCCCTTCTCTTTCTCTCCAGCTAGCTCCCCTCCCCTAACCTCCTTAGAGGGCTCTCCTTTTTTCCACGGAGTGCAAACACCCTTTAGGTGAGTGTCTCTGTCCTTTTCCTGTCATTAATAAAACCAGACCACAGGCTGGGTAAATTATAAAGAAAATAGATTTATTTGGGTTTGTGGTTCTGGCCCCAGGTGGAGGGGCTGCATCTGGTGATGCTGGCAGAGTCCTGGGGCAACACAGGATATCACATGGGGAGATTCAGGAGTCCAGTGGCAGACCTAGCCAAACTGGCTTTATAGCAAAAGACTAGCTCTGGAGATAACCCATTAATCCACTAATTGCACTAGCAGATTAATCCATTCATGAAGGCAAAGCCCCAATTGCCTCTCAAAGGTCCCACCTGGTCCCACCTCTTAATGCCTCATAATGGGGATTGAATTTCAACATGAGTTTCAGAGGGGATAAACCATATTTAAACCATAGCAGACAGATTCTGTATCCTCTTTGTACTCAGTCTGTATTAAAGGTGTATTTTTGGCCTGCTCTAAGCTTTGCTTTTGATAAGTAATGACAAGTTTTGGGAATCACATAACCTTTTCTGTTTCCATTAAATCAACTTTTCAAGATTATTGCATTGCTAGGATTAAAAAAAATCAATTTGAAAGATAAGCAATAACACAGTAAAAAGACATCTCTTTTCCAGGTCTTTCATTTCAAAAATATCTCAGTGGAAGTATTTTGCCTAATTCTAAGTGCTCAGGTTTTGGACTCTGATATAATTCTACACCAAGAGGAATGAGGACTCTGGTCCTAATGTACTGTCCATGTCCTAGAAGCAGGGAAAGATCAGGATGAGCCGAGAATATCCTGCTGTAGGCTTCAAACAATGGAAGATTTCAGAAATGTAGTGCTAATTGGCCCAACTGTAACAATTGGCAACAATGTATCACGATTTGTCTGTGGAAACTGAATAATAATTATAGTGGTTGAGAACAGGTTTAGTCCAAAAGGACATGACATTATGATATCCAGAAAGGAAAAGTTTATATAAAGTACACAAAATAGCTTTTTATTTATGCAGAATGCATCTAATATAATCTATTTATATTGTTTAAGAAAGAATGAGCAGAAACAATACAATGTAGATCTAATAAACTATAAACTATTCAATATATAAAACTACTCAATATATAAAAATTATATAAATTATTCTATATAAAGAAATTTATATACAAATTTAATACAGAAGATGTAGGAATAAGATTAAAAACATGAAATAGAATTACTCACATTTTGTTTTCTGTGTTCAACAAAAGCATTTTCCTAATAAAATGGATGATAAAATGGAAAGAAAATCAGAGAAGGAAAGAATATAGAAATAAAAAGAATGAATAAAATTAAACAAGTTTTTAAGCATTGTTTTAAAATTAAGAAACTGACTTCATGTTTCATCTCTGACATTAAGTAATCAGAAGTCATCAATCTTATCCTTACGGTAACAAAATTTTCTGAAAATCAAATTACATTTCTTGAACCCAACAATGTACTGCTAGAGCTGTCAACTGGTATATATAATCTTGAAGAAAAGCTGGAGACAGAATATGGGCTAATTTGAGATTAAGGACACCTTGGGGTCCTGTAGACTTAGGGATACCCTTGCAGTTCCACAATTTTCCTTCCAGATACCCCACCAGTTCCCACTGAAGATTCCCAAAAGACCTCATATCTCTGGCAGGATTAGGTTGTGAATTAAAAGTAAAGTCAATTAAGGACAAAGTTTCAAAGAAAAATATTGGGAATATCGCAGTCAGAGACAGGAGTAAGGGTGCCAGTGAGGGTGGTGCACGTTGATGAAACACTTGTGAAAGTCATAGCTCTCAGACACAGACCCGCTTAAAGATTGGATAAGATTAGAAAAAACTCAGCTGGGCACAGTGGCGCAAGCCTGTAATCCCAGCACTTAGGGAGGCTGACACAGGAGAATCGTGAGTTCAAAGCCAGCCTCAGCAAAGGCGGGGTGGTAAGCAACTCAATGAGACCCTGTCTCTCCATAAAAAAAAAAACAACACAAAATAGGGCTGAGGATGTGGCTCAGTGGTCAAGTGCCCTGAGTTCAATCTCCAGTACCAAAAAAAAAAAAAAAGAAAAGAAAAATAAAAAACTCCTTTGTCCCATATCTGATCTGCACAACAGCAAGGATCTCATATAATAACAATCAATTATAGCTGAAAGAGTTGTAGTATAGATTCTTTCTCCCTGAAATAGTGTTTAAGGAAACTCAAATAGTGAGATAAAAATAAGTACAGGATGAAAACTTAAAGCCTCTGGTACCTTTAGCTGTAAGCAAGCATTAAACACCAGACAAGTCCTCACCAGATAAAATAAATACTCCTATTAGTGGCATATTTACCTCATTTTTTATTGTTCAATAAAACATGTCTGGCTTTCAACAAAAAATTACAAGACAGGCCAGAAGACATGTAGTCTGAAGATAAAAATCAGACTCAAACATATCATGCATGTTTGAATTGCCAAGTTAAAAAGAACTAAAGTAACTATGAATAATATGTTAAATACTCTAATGGGAAAAAAGTATACAGCATGCAAAAACTTATAAACTATGTTAGGGAAAATGGAAACTTTAAGAATCAAAACAAAATTCTAGAAATCTTGATGTCATCAATTAAATTATGGCCAAGGAAAGAAACCATGATCTTGATAATAAGTCAATTAAAAATTTCCCAGGGCTGGGGTTGTGGCTCAGTGGAAGAGCACTTTCTTAGCATGTGTGAGGCACTGAGTTTGATTCTCAGCACCACATATAAATAAATAAAGCCCATTGACAACTAAGAAAATATTTAAAAAAATTTTCCCAAACAAAAATACAAAGGAAATAAAAGCAACCCAAGAACTGTGGGACAATATCAAATAATAAAACATGCATAATTAGAATACAAAAAGAAGAAAGTAAAACAGAGGAGAAAAAGTATTTGAAGTCGAACTATCTGAAAATTTTTCAAAAACTAAGATGAGATAAAAAGCACAGATTTTGAGAGAATATCAAATAGGATAAGTACCAAATATGAATAGGTGGATAAATAAAGTCATACCTAGTCATCTCATATCCAAATTACAGCAAACTAAAAACAAAAAGTTTGAAAGAAGAAAGAAAAATAATTGCCTTACTTATGCAGCTCTTGAGGAATAAGGATTAGAAATTCATTGGATATTACAATAACCAATTTTTATCTTCAGCTGATGTTCCTAACACAGTCCTTTTCTCCATTGTAGGCATAGCCCTGAGCCAACATCCATGTGAATTCCACAATTTGAGTCTTTTTAAAATTCAATCTGCTAGTCTGTGTCTTTTAATTGATGAGTTTAGGCCATTAATGTTCAGAGTTATTATTGAAATGTGGCTTGTATTCTCGTTCATTTTAGTTTATTTTTGGTTTTTAACTTGACTTGGTTCCTTCTTTGACTTTTCCTTTAGTGTAGTTCCTCCCTTTGCTGATTTTCATTGATGTTTTTCATTTCCTCCTTGTGGAATATTTTGCCAAGAATGCTTTCTACTGCAGGCTTTCTTGCTGTAAATTTGTTTAACTTTTGTTTATCATGGAAGGTTTTCATTTCATCATCAAATCTCTCTTTCTTTCTTGTACCAGAGATTGAACTTAGAGACACTTGACCACTGAGATACATCCCCAGCCCCATCTTGTATTTTATGTAGAGACAGGGTCTCACGGAATTGCTTAGGGCCTTGCTTTTGCTGAGGCTGGCTTTGAACTCTCAATCATCCTGCCTCATCCTCCTGAGCCATTGGGATTACAGACGTGTGTCTGTCCACAGTCTCCATTTCTAAGTGTGAAAGGAGACTGTGGACATGAACATGAAAGTGTGAGCAAGTGAAAGATAACCAGGGAATGCAGGGAGGGACCTACGGGCTTGGGTTGCCAAAGTCACAACATGAAAAGAGGCCCAAGAGAATGTGGCAAGATGATAGGTGGACCAGGTCAGTCTCCAAAGACAGAAGCTACTTGCCTAGACTTCATTCTTTAATTTCTGGGGATAAAACCTCTAGTTGTCCTAATTAATCAAAATGAATCCTGAGGAAGCAAACTTGTTTCCCCCTTTTTTTCTTGTCTCTTTTCTTCCTTCTCCTTTTTCTCTCTTTTTCATTTTTTTCAGGGTCTTTCTACTTTATCCCTTCAAGGTAATCAAATAAGCATTAGCATAATCCTAAAAAGGTTACAGAGCAAGTGCGAGGGTGGTGACTGCAAGATGAATTCCACAGGGAAAGCATTTTATTTACTTATTTTTCAGTGCTAGGAACTGAACCAGAGTCTTGTGCATGTTAGGTAAGTAAGTGCTTTGCCACTGAGCTACATCCCCAGCCTTGTGAACTTCTTTTAAAATACTCACCGTAGGCTGGGTGTGTAGGTCAGCAGTAGAGTACTTACCTAGCATGCACAAGGCCCTGGGTTCAATCCCCAGCAGTGCAAAAACACAAAACAAACAACAAACAAACAAAAATAGGTTTTATAGTAGTTCTCCCATGTCTATGATGCCTAAGGGATGACTGCAACCAATAGTACCAAACTCTATATACTGTTTTTTTCCCCTGTATACACACACTGCAATGAAATTTAATTTATAAATCAGACACAATAAGAAATTGACAGTAATAATTAATAATTAAATAGAATCATTATAACAATAAACCCCATACTGAAAGTTATGTGAATGTACTCTCAAAATATTGTATTTTTTGCCTCTTTGCTTAAAAAAAAACCAAAACACTTTATGGCTTTTCTTTTTTCTTTTTTTTTTGGTACCAGGGATTGAACTCAGGGGCACTTGACCCCTGAGCCACATCCCCAGCCCTATTTTGTGTTTTATGTAGAGACAGAGTCTCACTGAGTTGCTTAGTGCCTCACCGTTGCTGAGGCTGGCTTTGAACTCGCGATTCTCCTGTCTCAGCCTCCCTGAGTGCTGGGATTACAGGCTCAAGCTACCGCGCCTGGCTCCCAGTCTTTTTCTTAAAGGGCCATATAATCAATAATTTTGCCTTTACAGGCCATGTGATCTCTGTTGCAACTACTCAACTCTGCTGCTTCAGCACCAAAGCAGTCACAGGTAGTATGTAAGCAAGGGTGTTTCTATGTGCTAATAAAGCTTTATTTCTGAAAGCAGGCAGTGTAGTTTTTTGACTCCTAGACTAGAATATTTGAAGTTTCAAATAATGTCATGATAAAACTATACTTTTAGTTAAATTGTTTAGAATATTTATTACATTACGTTTTAATCAGTGATCAAATGTTTAAGCCTGGCAAGTGTTCCTGTCTACTTACAAAAGTCTTTTTGCTATTAAAATAGTTTTTTACTACCATGTTTGGTGGCACACCTGTAATCCCAGCCACTCAAGAGGCTGAGGAAGGAGGATCACAAGTTAGAGGCCAGCCTCAGAAACTTAGTGAGACCTTGTCTAGAAAGAAGGAAAGAAAGAAAGAAAGAAAGAAAGAAAGAAAGAAAGAAAGAAAGAAAGGAAGGAAGGAAGGAAGGAAGGAAGGAAGGAAGGAAGGAAGGAAGGAAGGAAGGAAGGAAGGAAGGAAGATTGACTCTAGAGAAATTAATAACAGAGCTGAATCTAAATCCCCAAATGTTTCAATGGGGAAAAATTCCCATTAAAGTGGCGTAGCAGAGATTGACTGGCTGCTAATAAAACTCATTTTCTTTATCTCTGGGCACACACAGTGAGACTACATTTCCCATTCTCCCTTGCAACAAGAGTGCTATGGGACTCATTGTCCATCAACAGAATATCAGCAAAAGTGACACAAGTCAGCTCCAGACTTGGCCCTTAGAAACCTCCATCATCCTTCCCAGTCCACAGGTCAAAGCCAAAACCTGGAAGGTGACATACTCTGAGCAGAAACTCTGTTTGGGCTTTCCTTGGGTCAGCAATAAAATTCTATTATACTGAACACTGGTTTTGTTGTTGTTGTTGTTTTTGGTGTTGGGGATTGAAGCCAGCCTTGCATGCTAGACAAGCATATTATCACTGAGCCACACCCTCCAGTCAAGCCACTGAGATTTTTGACTTAGCTGTTACAGAAAATAGCATTATCTTATTTTTAGTAGTGATTGACAGCAATGGGGATACTGGGCATCAGTGAGCCGAA
This sequence comes from Xerus rutilus, assembly GCA_028644305.1. Classification (NCBI taxonomy): domain Eukaryota; kingdom Metazoa; phylum Chordata; class Mammalia; order Rodentia; family Sciuridae; genus Xerus; species Xerus rutilus. Next base: position 68,178,838 of record CM053402.1, read on the forward strand.
GCTCCCAGCCAACCATGCAGTCACGATTGTAAATGACTGACACTCTACAGTGTGCTGTGTTACTAAGCCATGATGTTTGGCAGTTGGGTGTGTTCAATGCATTTTGGACATGATACGTTCAGTTTACAATGGGCTTATCAGGATGAAACCCTATGTGAAGTTGAGGAGCCCTTGTGGGATGGGGGTGTAGCTTGAACTCTGAAAGGGGTTAGAACTGAGGAAGGCCAGAAGAAGGTAGAAATTTGACATTAGTCCATCCACCCACAAATATTTATTGAGGATTTAAGTGGCTGAGATCTGAGGATATGGAGATAGAGAACACACACCTGTCTTCAAGAACCTCAAGGTCCCAGGTCCTTCAAGCAAGCGGGAGGAAGCAGGCAGCTGTGCCAACTAGCATTTAGAGGTCTGTGATAGAGTGTGTCCATGTGGCTGGGTGGAGCAGAGCAGGGAGTCATCAGCTGAGGGAGGGTTGGGAACAGCTTTTTCAAGGGCAAACAAGGGTATCACAACCTGGATGGAGTCAGGTTGGGGTGGGGAGGTGTACCTACAGGTAAATCAGAAGCAGATGCCCACATCGGGCAGGCGGCAAGAGGCAGGTGGTGGAGTCCAGGACTAAGCTTTGCTTAGAAATTTCAGGATTCTGTAGGAATCTACTTTCACAGCACCTTTTCCAGCCTACGAAAGAGACTGCATAGTAAGCCTAGTCACAGGACTTGACAATCTCATGAAACTGCTTCTGGGATGGTTGGCTCAGTTGTAGTTGTTTATTTGACCTCCAGAGGGAGCTCCACTGCTTCCCATGAGGGTTCATCCTTTCAATGCTCACTTGCTAATGTCTCTGCTCTGTGCCAGGTACAGTTCAAGTCCCTGTCCAGCAAGCAGGTGTGTGTGTGTGTGTGTGTGTGTGCGTGGGCAACAGACACATAAACAGATCACTTATATGCATGTGGTAAGTCTACTGAGAGAGCTATGTGTTGGATATCTTAGGAACTGAGTCAGGGTCTGATATATCCTCGATAGGTGAGGACTTCTTTGTTCTCATCTTCTGTAATTTGTGCACCAAGTCTTAGTTCCCTACACCCGATAAAAATTGCCCAACTTATTGAGCAGATAGTGGGTGCCAGGTACTTTATATATCTGAACACATTTGATTTCATTCAATCCTCATAACAACCCTGGAGTTTCAGAGAGGTTAGGTAGCAGTAGCAGAGGTCAGATTCAAGCACAGGGGGTGGAAGCAAATCCTGTGCTTTAAGCACAGTGCCCCAGGGCTCCCTCTCTGGGGGCTGCATGCTTGGCTCACAGGCCCCAAGGCCCACCTTCCTCCAGACCTGAGCCCACTCCACTAGGGAGCATTTGCACCACCTTTCTGCATGTCCCTCTGACAACCTTGATGCTGGCTCCCTCTGGGTGTCTCCAGACCTACTCCACCTTCCTAAGCAGGTGGGAAGATCTGCTGAGCCCTCTCCTCAGGCTGCTGGATAGCCAGGTGTCTTTTTCAGAGCTGAGCCATTTGCACCTGCAGAAATTTCATGACCCCTCTCATCTCCATGGCTTTAGGTTTGAGGTTTCTTCACCTCCAATGATGCTTCGGCCTCCTACATAAATTCTACTCAATCCAACTTCTGCCTCAAATTCTTTCATTTCCAGGATGATAACCTCAGCTTTTGAAAGGCTTCATTTTATCTTCATTGTTGGGACGTATTGTCCCAAGACAACTCTCTTCTCTAATACTTTATTCTAATATAGTTATCATATATATGACAGTCCTTCTTATTAGCTATACTGGCGGTGTGTCCAAAATGTTCAGTAAGGAGAGGATGTGGAGAAAAAGAAACACCTTTACCATGTTGGTGAGATTGCAGATTAGTACAACCACCATGAAAATAAAAAATGTCCCATAAGAGACTAGGAATGGAATTACCATATGACCCAGCTATACTATTCCTCAATATTTATCCTAAAGAATGAAAGTCATCATACTATAGAGATACAAGCATACTCATGTCTATAGCAGCTCAATTCACAATAGCCAAACTATGGAACCAGCTAGGTGTCCATCAGTGGATGAGTGGATAAAATTAATGTGGTCTATATACACAAAGGAGTTTTATTCAGCCATAAAGAAGAATGAAATTATGTTATTTGTACAAAAATGGATAGAACTTGAGAACACTGTGTTGTGAAATAAGCCAAACTCAAAAGGTCAAGGGTCATATGTTTTCTCTCAAATGTGGAAGCTAGAGAGGAAAAAGGTGGGGGAGGGGAGGGGAAGGTGGTGGTGGTGGACTTCATGAAAAATGGGAGGTCAGTAGAGGAAAGTGACCAGGGGGAGGGAGGATGACAGGGAAAGGGTAAATACCAGAGAATGATATTGGCCAAATTATTTTTATTTGTTCTTTTTAGTTATACATAACAGTGGAGTGTATTTTGACATATAATACATACATGGAGTATAACTTCTCCTTCCTGTGGTTGTACATGATGTGGAGTTACACTGGTCATGTATTCACATATGAACATATATGTCAGATTCAATCTACTGTCTTTTCTATTCCCATCCCTCTCCCTTCCCTTCCCTTCATTTCCCTTTGTCTAACCCAATTAACTTCTATTCTTCCTCTCTCTACCCTCCCTTGTAGTGGGTTAGCATCCACATATCAGAGAGAACATTGGGTCTTTGATATTTTGAGACTGACTTATTTCACTTAGCATGGTATTCTCCAGTTCCATCCACTTACTGGCAAATGTCATAATTTCATTTCTTCTTTACAGCTGTGTAATATTCTATTGCATATATATGTGTGTATATATATATATACACACACACCACATTTTCTTTATCCATTCATCTGTTGAAGGTCACTTAGGTTGGTTCCATAGCTTGGCTATTGTAAATTGAGCTGCTACAAACATTGATGTGGCTACGTCGCTGTAGTATGCTGATTTTAAGTCCTTTGTATATGCTGAGGAGTGCGATAACTGGATCAAATGGTAGTTCCATCCAAGTTTTCTGAGGAATCTCCATACTTCTCTCTATAGTGGTTGCACCAATTTGCAGTCCTACCAGGAATGTATGAGTGAACATTTTCCCCCACATCCTCAGATACTGGCCAAATTATATTGTTATGTTATGTGTATGTACAAATATGTAACAATGAATTCCATTATGTATAATTATAATGCACCAATAAAATGTGAAAAAAATGTTCAACAGGCTTACTATGTAAGATGTGATTAAAGATCAGCTTTATTTTGCCTCTAATTGTCATTTCTTGTTTTGGTTTTTTACTCAAAAAACAACTTTGCGAGGTATAATTTAATACAATAAAATAAATGCCTTTGTGTGTATTCATGTATGTGTGTGTGCGCACGCGTGTGTGTGTGTGCGCGTGCAGTGCTGAGGATTGAACTCAGGGAAAAACAAATCCACTTTCAACGTACATTTGATGAATCTTGGCAAATTGATGTAACCATCATAATCAAGTAGAGAACATTTTTAACATTCCAAAGAATTCCTTGGGGTCCTTTCCCACCTATTCCCCTCTTCATCCTGGCTCAAGGTTGACCCAATTAAAAATCACTGGTCTTGTTTCTGGTAGTATAGATTTGATTAGGCTTTTTCTGGAGTTTTATGCAAATGAAATAAAAAGGACACACTTTTCTATCTGGTTGCTTTCACTTAGCTTAATGTTTTGAATGTTCATCTGTGTATGTGTTAGTAGTTGCATCTTATTGCTGAATGTTAACTCCATTGTATGAATACATCTGGATTTATTTTTCCATTCTCTTGTGATGGACATTGGAGTTCCAGGAGAGATCCCCAAATGGCCTTACCTGACCTGGCACTCTCCCTCTTGCTTGCACTTCTGCACAACGCAATGAAAATGCAATGTCCTGAGAGAAGGAGGAATTGTCTGCAAGAGGCCAGTCTTTGTCCTTGTCCCTCCTAGATCAGGATGTCCTGCCACTTTTGAGCTCAGTGACCCATCATCTCCTGTATAAAATCCAGAACAGACTACATTCCAAGTCCCTCGGCTGCAGAGCAAAGTGGAGCACTTCTAGATGAGTCTCCATCTGCCCTAGGCAGTTTTCCTGAGCAAATCTTTGCTTTTGTTTCAATTTTAAGTTGTTTATTTCCAGTATATAGAAGTAGAATTGATTCTTTTACTCAGTGCTGGAGATCAAACCCAGGGATTTGTATGTGCTAGGGCAAATGTGTTACCACTGAGCTACATCTCAGCCCCTAAATATGGACTTTGTGTTCTGTGATGTTAAACTCAATTATCAGTTCTTGTAGCTGTTTTGAAGATTTCTTTCCTCAGAGTTGTTTTGAAGGTTTTTAGGTTTTTCTGTAATCTGATCTGTGTGTAAAGATAGTTTTACTCCAGGCACGGTGGGACGTACTTACCCAACCTATAAGTCAAGTTGGGTAAGAACGGACATTTCGACAATATTGAGTCTTCTTATCCATGAACATGTAATTTCCCTCCATTTATTTAGTTCTTCTTTGATTTCATTGATCAAAAAGTTTGTAGTTTTCCCCATATAGATCATGTATATATTTTTTTAGGTTTGTACCTAAAGAATTCATTTTGGGGGGCTTGATGGAAGTGATATTGCATTTTTAACTTCAAATTTTGCTTGTTCAAATTCCACTTGGTATACAAGAAATGATGAATTTTTATATATGAATTTTGTATTCTAAAACCTTGGCTATAATTGCTTATTAATTCCAGGAGGTTTTATTGTTGTTGTTGATTTTTTAAAGGTTTTCTACATGGACAATCATATCATCTGTAACACAGATAGTTTTATTTCTTCCTTCTCAATCTGTATTCTTTTTATTTCTTTTTCTTGTCTTATTACATTATCTAGGAATTACAGTACACTGTTGAAAAGGAGAGATGACAGGAGATATCCTTGCCTTGTTCCTTGTTTCCTTAGTGAAGCTTGGAATTTCTCACCATTACATATGATGGTTAGCTATATATTTTTATAGCTATTTTTTATCAAGTCATAGAAATTCCCTTTTATTGTTAGTTGAATGAGAATTTTTTTAATCATAAATGAGTGTGGGTTTTGCCAAATGTTTCTTTCTTTTCTTTTTCTTTCACACAATTTATATGATTGTGTGATTTTTTTAATAGCTTGTTGATTTTTCATTGTTGCCCCAGGCTTGCATACTTGGGATAAATTCCACTTGGTTATGGTGTATAATTCTTTTTATATACTGTAGTATTCAATTTGCTAATATTTTGTTGAGGATTTTTGCATCTAGGTTCATGAGAGATACTGGTCTATAGTTTTCGTTCTTGTAATGTCTTTGGTTTTGATATTGGGATAGTGCTGGCTACACATATGAGCCATGAAGTCTTTGTACCCTATTAAGGTGTTTCCCACAATCATTTTAAATTCCATCCAATGAGAAAAGTTTTTCCCTTGTCCCTAAATGAAAACAGGGTCCCCAGGAGGCCCTATAGTTTCTTCCTAATAATGTATCCTTAAATGCAGTGAAAGGAGCCACACACAAAAGCCGCACACATGTGTAATTTCTATGGGAAGTTGCAGAACAGACAAAACTAATATGTGGTATAAAAATCAGAGCAGCATTTGCTTCTGGGGTTATGAGGACAGATACTGACTGGCGAAGGGCATGAAGGAACTTTCTGGATTGATAGCAATGTTCTATGTTTTGATAGGGATTTATGTTGTACAAGCATATGCATTTTATAAAACTCATCAAATTGTCCACTTAAGATTTGTGTCTTTTGTTGTTGTGTTAGCTTTCCTTCTCTGTGAAATACCTGAGATAAACAAAAGAAGGAAAGGTTTATTTTGGCTTGTGATTTCAGAGGTTTCAGTCCATAGTTGCTTGGCCCAGTTGCCTTTGGGCCTGTGGAGATGCAGTACATCATGGCAGGAGCATATCATGGGACAAAGGAGCTCATTTCATGGTGGCCCGAATATATATATATAAAGAGAGGAGGGTCCTCGGGTTCCAGTATCCCCTTCAAGGGTGTCCTATGACCTAACTTCCTCCCACTAGGCCCCACCTTCTAAAGCCCATAGTGCCATAGGCTGGCAAACAATTTTTCAACACATGAGACTCTGGGGGATATTTCAGATTCAAACCATAACAGTGGTACAGAAATTTTGCCCCAAAGTAATGATAGACCTGTAAGCAAATATTGAACTCTAGTTAATAATGTACATGTTTAACTATTAGGAGGAAGTATACTGAGGTTTGCTGCTTACTTTAAAATACATTAAAAAATAATTCAGATTGCTCGAGAGATAGAAGAATGGATTGATTATAAAGCAATCAGAGTAAAATGTTATGATAAACTGGGTGCAGTGGCTGAGGCCTGTAGTCTCAGGAGGATCCTGCCTTGGCAACTTTCTCAAAATGAAAAATAAAAAGGGCTGGGGATATAGTTCAGTGGCACAGAAAAAAAAAAGCTACGATAAAATCTATGCAGTAGACACATAGGTATTGGCTATAAATTTTTTTTGACTTACTTGTGTATTTGAAAAGTTTCATAATAAGATGGTCATAAATAAATAGGAAAAGGTTCTTTAAAGTTCAATGTGGGTAAAAGACTGTTCTCTGTTCTGGCCCAGGCCAGATTAAATTAAATTAATTAATTAATTAATTTTTTGTATCAGTGATTGACTCCAGGGGCACTTAACCACTGAGCCACATTCCCAGCCTCTTTTATTTTTTGAGTCAGGGTCTCGCTAAGTTGCTTAGGCCCTCACTAAGTTGCTGAGGCTGGCCTTGAACTTGGGATCCTCCTGAGTACCTGCAATTACAAGCATACCCTACCATGCCTGCCTGGGGCAGGTTCCTGTTGCTCATCCCCCCCCCCCCACCATGTGTCTGTCTGTCCCATGGATCTCTCCTTTAGAGAGTGGTTTCCTCCCTTCAGAGCCCTGAATACCACTTCTGGATGACTCACTGTCTCTGCCCACGCAAAAAGATCTCCCGGTTTGTTTTAGAGCATTTGAGTCCTGATCACATGCATTTTTAAGGAGGTTTGCTTCCTCAAGTACTTGCTGTATTTGAAGCCAGAAAAGGCTGGCTTTTGGCTCCCCCAGAGCTGCATCCAACCACCCTGCTGAGAAGCGGTGCCACCCCTCAACACCTCTGCTGGACGCAGGGGGTTCTGGTTCCAGCTAACTAGTTAACACACAGTCCCTTGGTGAACAGAGAACATCTGGCTTGCTGCTCCCAGGCACAATGAGACTTGGGAAAGCAGAGCCAGAATTGCAAAAAAGAAAAGTCCCCGGGAAGAGCAACAGAGCCAAACAGGAAGGAGGACAAATGATCAGAAATGATGCAGGGTGGCCCAGAGAGAAAGAGATCATGGAGAAGGTAACTATCAAACCTTCACTTGCAAGGGAGCCTGAAAGGCAAGATACTGTTTTTTATCTGCTAAGTTATAAAAACAAAACAAATTTTTAAGTGATAAGACTTAAGGCTAAGTCTTATCATTTACTATTGAGGTTTTTATGGCATCCTGTAATTTAACAATATGTTTTAAAGGTTATACATTTTGAATTAATAAATTATGTCCAAGGATATGAGTACTGCAAGTTTGAGCAATTGAGATGTTTTCAAACATCTCCATATAAAGATGTTTCATAGGTTATTATAATAGAAAGAATGGGATATAATTTTAAGGGTATTAATTAACTTGTAGTTTAACAAAGTGATGCAAATATTATGCAGACTTTCTGTGTGTGTGTGTGTGTGTGTGTTGCTGAAGATGGAACCCAGGGCCTCATACATGCTAGGCAAGAGCCGTACTGCTGAGCTGCAGCCCCAGCCCCTGACACTTTTCATGATGAGCTTTTAGGGAAGAAAAATTAAGTTACAGAACTTTATATGCAAGATGATTTCCATTATACACTAAGAAAGTATGAGAGAGATTTGTTTTCTTTTTCACAGTTTTCAGTATTCCCTAAGCTTTCTGTAGTGTACACACATTATTTTTCATATTAGGAAAAATTTTTTTTAAATACAGCTGTTTTAAATGTGCTGTGAAGCAGATTTCTATCTGGAGATTGATACCATAAAAATTAAAATGGTTGTAGAATGGTCAAAACGAGCAGAAATCCTTTCCTAAGCCTTAGAGATTTTTCTGACAAGGTAGTTACCACAAAGTCATCATGTCAGGAAATGAATCTGTCAGAGGGAATGACTTTCCAGAATCTAATAACACATTGAAAAGTTTGAGAACTACTAGATTTGCCAGTTAGATTGCTTCTTCATCTGGACATGCCAATGAATTTACAAGTTTTCAACCACCTTGGTTTGTGTCAGTTTCACTGAATTTACCTCAATCTTTACAAATCTTTCCCAAAGAATGCTCCTTTCTGTCACAAAAGCCCTAGTTCTGCTGAACTTTGGTGGGGCCCTTGCCTGGTGTCTAAAGAAGTCTGTTTTCTAGTATATAAATCTATTCTGCACCTCAATACAACTGTCCTTGTTTTATTTTAACCTCTTTTAGGATTTCTGGGTTTGCAAGACTGAGGATGGAATGTGTTTAAGGAAACTATTGTAAAAGTCTTCTTTACAGATTTTTAAGAATCACTTTGCAAAACACTTTGTTTATCATATGAAGACCACATGGGTCCCAATTTAGGATCATATGGTGGTTGGGTAGAAGGAACCAAGACGCTTGCTAAGACAGAGCTCTGCATCAGGCTGGAGCAAAGGCATTACAAAACTTTCTGAGAATATAATGGCAAGGCAGGGCTGTGAACCATCCATAGTGGCAAAGATTGCTGCTGCTGCTTTCTTGCAATATAGATGGTATTGGTGGCAAATTTTCACCATCCACAGGGAAAATGAAGGATCGCTGGAAGAGAGGGAATGGGGAAAGGGAACTACCAGTTATAGAACCCACTTTTGACCTCTGATGAAACATTTACAAACATTATCACTCACCTCATCCTTAGGACAGTCCCATGAGATGTGCCTTATAATATTGGAGCCAGGCTGTGAGAGAAACATGCCTCATACCAACATAAGCAAAAGGAGATGCATTGCTTTAGCCATCTGGCAAGGACAGCTTGATCGCATATAACATAGAACAATTTCATGAATCTTTGGCAGCTTATATTTTCTAAAAATGATTGCAACAGAATCTCCCATCCCACAAGCCTTTCCTGCAAGGTGACTTCAACATTCTTCTCACCAAGAATTGGGGGGTTTGTGTTTCTTGTCCTTGAATTTGGGGGTGCTTAGTACCATGGTGAAAGTGATCCTATGTGACTTGCAAGGCTAAGTCAAAAAAGGTGATGCAGAGTCTGCCTGGGACATTCACCCTGGGAATTTAGCCACCATGCTGTGGGGAAGCTCAAGTCACATGGAGAGCCAAGAATAGGAGTCCTGGCCACAGCGAGCATCACCAGCAGACCCATGTGAGGAAGCTTTGAGACTTGACCATCATCTAGTTGTGGCCACATGACCATCCTGAACAAAAGCCCCCCATTTGAGCCGAGTCAACCCCAGAACCATGTGGACAATAAAATTACCATTATTATTTTAAAAGGCACTAATTTGGGGCTGATTTGTTACATAGGAGTGGATAACTAGAACAACCTCCATCTCTTAGCTCTTCTCTTATTGTTGAATTCATTCTGCCCTGGTAGAAAATGTAGACAGTCGCTACACCCAGGCTTGTATCAGTCCCACTAGTAATTCCTTAGGAAACATTTTTCTTCTAATGTACAAGAAAAACCTCAAGTAAGAGCTAGTCTGTTGGATCATAATGTCCATCTCTGGAAAACCACCATGGCCCCAGGAATGGGATTCCTGTGCCCAGGTTGCCATGTGTGTGCTCCAAATTCGTTCTTCCCTTCCACTGTGCTAAGGTTTGAATATGGTTCATTTCCTCTGAAACCCATGTTGAAATTTAATCCCCATTAGGAAACATTAAGAAGCGGAAACTAAGAGGTGATTAGGTACAGAGGTGCACAGGTGCACGCCTGTAATCCCAGTGACTCAGGAGGCTGAGGCAGGAGGATTGCAAGTTTGAGGTCAGCCTGTGCAACTTAGTGACATCCTGTCTCAAAATGAAAAATAAAAAAGACTGGGGATGTAGCTCAGTGGTAGAGCACCCCTGGGTTCAGTTTTCGGTTATCCCCTCCCACACATACATACCAACAATCTGATTGGGGTTCTGCCATTCATGTGAATAATGGATTGATGGATTAAGGAGTTCATCTCCAGAATGGGTCTGTTATAAAAGCCTCTTTGATTAGATCTCTCACACACCCCTCTCTCTTACCATGTGCTTCATATCCAGACTGCCAATAAGAGAGTTATCACCAGATGCCAGCCCTCAACCTTGAACACAATGTATGAGACAAGCCAGGCACAGTGGCAGATGTCTATAATCCCAGCTATCTGGAGGCTGGGCAGGAGGATTCCAAGTTGAATCCTGTCGCAAAACTAAAAGAAGATAGGGGGTCCTGGGGCTGGAGCTGTTGGTCAGTATAGAGTACTCTTCAATCTCTAGTACACAAGAAAAAAAATAATAACCATAAGTCAAAATAAAATTCTTTTTAACTTTCCCAATCTGTGGTTTGGTGCTATTAGCAACAGAAAATGGACTAAGACACTCTAGTAATGAAATCCTGATTTTGTTTGGGTTGGCAATGTGCCCAGTGTCTCTTGTAGCTATGCATGGCTATGTGGTTGAATTTGGGCCAGTGCGTGTGGTCCTTGATGGCAGGATCCTGTACTCCTGTATTAGTTTGCTATTGTTGCTGCAACAAATGACTACAATTTAGTAGCTTAAAACACAATTTTTTTTTTTTCCTTTCCCTTCTGGAGGTGGGAGTGTAACATGGGTCTCACTAGGTTAAAGGCCAGGTGTGGCAGGACTGTTTTCCTTGTGGAGGCTCTAGGGGAGAATCTGTTTCCTTGACTTTTCTAGTTTTTAGATGCTTCCACATGGCTTGGCTTCCAGACCCTTCCGTCTTCAAAGCCAGTGGTGGCCACTTGAGTTGTTCTTTTGTGTCACCATGTTGACCAGACGCTGCTTGTTTTTCGTGCCTTTTCCACACCTAAGCACCCTTGGGATTACAGGGGACCCATCTGAACAATCCAGATAGCTTCCCTATCTAAAAATCACCAAACAATCTACCTCCAATCTTAACCTCCCCCTGTGCCATGCGATTTTACGAATTCATAGGTTCTGGGGAGAAGGGTGTGAACATTATTGATGGGATCATTATTCTGCAACCCCAGATCTTTATTTTTTTATTTTTGTTTTAAAGTACCCTTTTGTCCTTTCTTCCTGTTTCCTGTTCCTGTGTTATATCCACTTCTGGAATGAGGTATTATGGTGGGTGGCCTGCTAGGGTGATCTTTTGGCAGTTTCCCTAAAAGAAAGAGGAACTGTTATCAGTAAGGAACTGATAAAGAGGAACTGTTATCAGAAGGAATGCCAGACAGAGAAGCCAGACTGACCACTGACATTTGCTGGAATCATGCTGCAGATGGCAATCAGTTGACAACACGGATACACCTCTTTCTAGCTCACAGATCTTCAGCTGCTGGTGGCTTTGCCAGGTGTGTCTGGGATCAATTAGACTTGACTCTAAGCTGTGGTTGTGTTCAGGTGTGTTCTACTTACCTCCATCCACCTGGCAGCAGCTGTTCCTCAGGTACATTCTTCTTGTGGCAGATAGCAGAAGCACAAGAGGGTGAGCCAAACTAAATAGGCACCTTGAAAATTTTTGCTCATATCACATTCAATCATCTTTCATTGGTCAAAGCAAGTGCCATGACCAGACCCAGCAGTGATGGGGAGGAGATGAGCACTTATTCTCCTGGAGGCTCTCAGAGTGGCCTAGTAAAGGGCACTGAGGTGTGACTCATTCCAGGGAGGATGGCAGGGACTTCCCAGCTCTGACACCTATTCTGTTTTCTACATTATTGTTTTCTATTTTCTCTTTAGAATTACTATCCATGTCCTTCTTCATGAACTCTGTAACTGGAGTAGGCAGGGCCAACATCCTTGTCCTGTGGACTTGAGATTTGGTCACAAGACTCTTCTTGTTTTGTTTTGTTTTGTTGTAGTGATACTTTTTTGTAGTGCAGGGCCTCATGCATGCTGGGCAGGTGCTCAACCACTGAGCTACATCCCCAGCCTGAGACTTAGGTCAATGAAAAGTGAGCAGATACAACCAAAGCAGTCTTTGACAAAGTTGAAGAGCTTGGTTTTGTCTCTTGTACTTCAGTCTTCCAGCAGAACATCATTCCCCAGTTAGTTGCTAGTCCAAAAATGAAGAGACACATGGAACAGACCTGAATCCAGACCTCAGCCTGGAGTCAAACTCAGCTGACCTCAGGCAAGTCTATCAGGGATGTGACTGATCTGCAGACCTTTGAGTGAGAAATGCACACTTTTTGTGAGGCCTTGAGTTTGGAGGATTATTTGGTACAAAGTATTATGATAGCCAAATACTGACTAATGTATTCACCAGGCTGGTAAACTCAGGAGAAAGAGTTAAGGATACAGTTTTATACTTTTTCTGTTGAAAGTGTTAACAAGAAGCTAGTTTATGTCAGCGTGAAAAAGGAATGTATTAGCTAGCATTTATGAACATCCCATATATGGAGCTGGTTTCTGTATAGCTGGATCCAGAACCTAGATGATGCTATGAAGCTTTGTGTTTCTTTTCATCCATCAATTACCCTCATTTCTATTTGAATATTGGCACTTTTTTTTTTTTTTGCTATGGCAGACAGTTTCTCCTATGTTGCTTGAAAAAATGACACAAACAGTTCTGGCTTATAGCATCCCTACAAGTGGAGGGTCCAGAGGACGGGTGGACTTTTTACCTAGGCCTGACCAATCAAGGTGCTTCCTGCCTCTAGCACAGGATTGGTACAGAGATGCTCAAGTTACCTGAGCCATCAGTCTTCTCTGGGACTTTCATGCTAAGACCCTCAGGAAAACACTTTGTCTTAATACTCTAGGGTTCTAATAGGTTTCTGATACAAGGACTAAGGATGGCAGGGTGGAGGTGAGTGATTACCCCTCAAGTAAGGGATGCTAGTCCAAGAAAACATAAGCACAAAACACTCCAATTAAAGAGTCTGAGCTTCCTCAACTAGAATGTCTCAATTCTCAAAACCCTAAAAAACATTGATCCATTCTTTATTCACTCAAAACTCTTGCTAATTACTAATCACTATCATGTATTGATGCGCTTGTTGTATATCAGGCACTTAAATATCCTCCTTCAATCCTGCAACTTAGGAATTATCCTTGTTCTACAGACAGAGAAAATAACTTGGTCAAGACACACAAAACACAGAAGTGGTTCTGCTGTGATTTAAACTCAAGTCTGTCTGCAATGTCCATCCCCAAATACTGCCTGATAAACTGTTATGGCCACATCCTTCAGGGCCACCTTGGGCAAAACTGTGCTAAAGGCCAGATAATCAGCCCCCGCAATCCCCACTGTGTAGTCCCACTTTCTTACGGCAAATCTCCTCCTGAATGCTGATAGTCTGTACTGGTGGGTGACTTATCGGTATGGCCACACTGGTAGCGACCTTAGCTCTATCATTCTTTTTTTTTTGTACTGGGGACTAAACTCAGGGGCATTTTACCATTGAACTACATCCCCAGCCCTTTTTTATTTTTTATTTTGAGACATGTCTCACTAAGTTGCTGAGGATCTTGGTAAATTGTTGAGTCTGGTCTTGAACTTGAGATCCTCCTGCCTTATCCTCTTGAGTTGCTGGGATTACAGGTGTGCACTACCATGGCCAGCTTCCTTCAGAAAAGCTGTAAACTGGGCATGATGGTGCATGCCTGCAATCTCAGCTACTTGGGAGGCTGAGGCAGGAGGATTGCAAGTTTGAAGCCAGCCTGGGCAACCTAGTGAGACCCTGTCTTGAAATAAAACCTAAAAAGGGCAGGGGATATATAGCTCAGTGGTAGAGCATTTGCTTGGCATGCGCAAACCCCTGGGTTCAATTCCCAGCACTGCTCCCCACCACAAGCACAAACACAAAAACAACAAAACAAAATAAAAAACAAAACCAAAAAGAAGGTGTCAAGTGCTTCCTTTAAAAGTGCTTTGAGGGCTGGGATTATAGCTCAGTGGTAGAGCGCTTGCCTCGCATGCATGAGGCACTGGGTTCGATCCTCAGCACCACATAAAAATAAATAAATAAAGATATTGTGTCCATCTACAACTAAAAAAAATTTTTAAAAAAAGTGTTTTGAGACTCTTGGGTCCAATCCTCAGTACAAAAAAAAAAGTGTTTTGAGAGATGGAGGAAGGGAGGGAAATGGAAGGCACTGGGGAATGAGATTGATCAAATTATGTTATGTGCACATATGAATATGGCATCATGAATAACAAATCTCATTATTATGTATAATATAATGAACCAATAAAAAGTGCTTTGAGAAAGAAGCCACTTTTTTTTTTTTGTACTGGAGATTGAACTCAGGGGCACTCGACCACTGAGCCACTTCCCCAGCCCTATTTTGTGTTTTTTGTAGAGACAGGGTCTCACTGAGTTGCTTAGCGCCTTGCCGTTGCTGAGGCTGGCTTTGAACTCGTGATTCTCCCGTCTCAGCCTCCCTAAGTGCTGGGGTTACAGGAAGAAGCCACTTTCATGTGACTTTTATTACAGTATACTGTTACAATTGTTTTGTTTTATTATTAATCTCTTTTTGTGCCTAATTTATCAATTAGTTTATCATAGGTATGTACGTATAGGAAAAAAACATAGTATTTGGCACTACCCCTGATTTCAGACATCCACTGGGGGTCTGAGAACATACCCGCCATGGTTTAGAGGGGACCACTGTATTTCCAAGTAAAGTCCTATTTATAAGCACAGGGGTTAGGACTTGGATATGTATTTTGGGGAGGGCACACAATTAAGCCCACCACAGCAGGGCATTTGGGGGGCCCCACAGTTACCCCATTAGGTTATTCCACATCTCCACAGTCCCCCTCTCAAGTACAGAGTCCTGTGCTGTCTTCAGTACTCAGCAATTTCCCTGGAAAGACTTTATGGTGCTGTCTTTATTAGCTTCAGAAAAAGGAAACTATTTTCAGTCTAGACTCGTGCTCATTCCTTAGTTAGCAAGGCTACTTAGTGAAAATCACAAAACAGAAGAAAAAGCTGTAGAACGATTCCTGGTCTTCCAAGGATCAAGCTGTACCAAGGCAGGGGTGTTGCCGAGCAGAGGAGTCTCTGCTTGGAGCGGGGCAGAGAGGACCATCCAGGGCACTGCTGTCACACTGTGGTTTGTGGTTTACAGCTCTTTTCAGGGCAAGGCTGTCACATCCTGGGGTCCAGCACAGAGCTTCCCTTATTTTTCAGTTTCTTTTCTGCTACCCTACATCCTCTCTAAAGAGAGGCAGAGTGGGATCATAGGAATAAGCAAGGGAAGAAATACTGACCTTCTCTACATGGTGCTGCCAAGGGGGCAGGAGGATCTTGCCCCAACCTAGACCTTAAAGCCACAACTCTGTGAAAGCCCGCCCCCGCTGGTAACTTCTCTTGGTTCATCCTCCACCCCAAGGGCCTGTAATTTAATTTTAAGCACCTTTAATCATCTGGCTGCTTAGATCGCCCCCTCACAACTTCCCAGCCTGGCTGTGGTCAAGCCAACCACCCCAGGGGCTTTAACTCTTTTACTCCTCTGGCTTTCCTGGGACACATAACCTGCTCAGTTCCATTTTATTGATGAAGAAACTGAGGCTTATAGAGGTGACAGCTTGCCCTGTGTCTATTTACGTTGGGCAGTGACTGAGCCCAAATCTTCTAACTTACAATCCAGTGACTCTTCCATGTTCCTTTGAGATCTGGTTCTGGATCATGGAACTACTTTGGTGTGGAAAGACATCCTTGGATGACCCATGCTTGCTGGCTTGGCTGACTCACCAATTCCCAAGCACCATCAAGGCAAGGCATAGCACTGGGAAGCACCAGGCCAGGACTGTCCAGATGGTGGGGAGGGAAGTTCGGAGGGGAGGAAGACCTCCAGTGGCTGCCCAGCAGGCATTGTGCTAAGTACTTTTCCTGCTTTGGCAGTCCTGTAGGGTACAGATTGTACCCATATTCCAGACAAGGGAAATGAGGCTCCAAGAAAACAAGTAATCCAACACCTGAGATGACGTAGGATTCCTAAGTAAGTCTGTCAAAAAGTCACATCTGAGGTAAGACATGCCATGGAGGTGCTATGGGCAATGAAGCTGAAAATGGCTGATACCCCCACTGTGATCTCATTAGCTCCCTGGTGGCACTCTGGGGACCACCCCATGGTAGGCACAGAAGCAGAACAGCCCCTGAGGCTGGAGCTGACTCGCTCCCAGAACACCACGCCAATTTTACTTTCTGAGAAACCGGTACAACTGCTTGCTGGTGAGTGGAGAGGGCACCTCACAAGCTTGACCGAGCTCCAGAATCACCTGAGGTTCTTAAAACATACAGCTCACCTGGGCCTCACTCCAGCTTGGAGATGTGATGTGCTTTTGCAAGCTGCTCTGCAGGAAAGGGTCCCACAGCCAAGGGCAGGATTTCACAAGAACACTTTATGCTACTCCTGTTATCAGACAGATGGTGAAGCTGCAAAGCTGAGTGGTCATGGGAGGGAACATGAAAGGGACATGCAGGGCATGTCCATCAAAGAGCCCTGGGTGTAGATCTATTTACATCACCTCAGCCTTAGTTTCTCATCTGAATAATGGGCACAGCAATCCCAATCACAAAGCACAATGTCACCTCTATAAGCCTCAGAGTCTCTCTTATCTGTGGTTTTGTTTTCTGTGGTTTCAGTTGCCTGAGGTGAACCATGGTCCACAAATATTGAATGGAATATTCAGAAATAAACAAATCATAAGTTTGAAATAACTTATAACTTACAATATATTACTATAATTGTTCTATTTTTATCAGTTTTTGTTAATCTCTTACTGTGCCTAATTTATAAATTAAACTTTATCATAGACATGTTATAGTGTGGATATAAGGTACCCCCCAAAAGCTCATGCAGGAATGTTCAGAGATGAAATAAGAGAGCTATAACCTTATCAATGGATTAATCCATTTGATGGATTAATAATTTGAATGGATTGCTGGATGGTAACTGTAGGTAAGTAGGGCTTAGCTGGAAGAATAGGTCATGGGGGGTATGGCCTGGACTATATCTATGGCCCCTTCCTCTTTCTCTCTCCATGAGCTGAGCAGTTTTCCTCCATTATGCTCTTCCATGATGATGTTCTGCCACATCCTGGGCCCCGAACAATGGAGTCAGCCAATCATGGACTAAGTCCTCAGAAACCATGAACCCAAATGCTTTTCCTCCTCTACGTTGTTCTTGTCAGGTATTTTGGTCATAGTGACACAAAGCTGACTATACAGTATGTCAAAGGCCAAAAATTAGAGTTTGGCACTATCTGAGGTTTCACAAAATCCGTACAACATCTTGGGATATATTACCAAAAATAAGGAGTGACTATTATGTGAGGTATAATCTCCATAACAGAGGACTGAGGGTTAAATGCAAGAACTGAAGTGAAGAACTAGAGTCAGAGCTTGGCCCTAACAGGTAGGTCCTCAGTAAATGATGGGTCTCAGATCTAAGCCTTTTCATTTCCATCCCAGGAAAGGGGAGCAACAAGTAGTCAAAATACAGTCTCAGCACAGTGTAACTGCACAGAGGCAGACTGGGGCGCCTTCAGAAGGGCTTCCTTGGACCCTTTGATTCTGGCCAGTGGTGAGATAGAGACTTTGTGCCTGGGATCTAGTCTGCCAGCTCAGCTGCCTCGCACAAGCAAGAAACAGTTCAGAAGAGTAGGCAAGTGCTTCTGATCCCCACCGTCATCATCAGTGGAGCGATGCTTGCTCATGGACTAAGTCCTTGATGCATGTAGATATTGCAAGGGAGGTTTCCAGGGACTAGAGATATTTTGAAAGCTGGTGGGGACAAAATTCTCGATCAAGTGCCATGCGTTGGGTGCACACTTCATGCCAGGAGCTTCTTATACTACCTCACTGAACCCTCATCACCCTCTGGACAGGTGTGCTTGGACTGAGCCTGGAGCCAGATTTAGTTGGACAGGAACATCAGCTTGGACTCCATTTAAGGATGTTTTGACTGACTTTTTTTTGTGTGTGTGCCCAGGGATAGGACTTGGAGCCTTGTGCATGCTGAGCACATTCCCCGCCGGTGAGATATACCTTCAGTTTATTTTACTTATTTATTTTTTGAGATGAGATTTTGCTATCTTCTGTTGCCTGGTCTGGTCTTGAACTTGATATCAAGTGATCCTCCCTCCTCAGCCTCCCAAGTAGTTGGAACTGCAGATGTGCACAACTGCAGTGGGCTCTTTTGATTTACTCTTGAAACAACCAGTAACTGAGCAAAGGAAATGATCCAAACATGGCCACATTATTTGGTGGCTGTGGCTCTCCATTGCTTCACTTGGATCTCATAGATGTGCCTGAATTTGGTGGCACTGGAATTCTCACTGGAGTGTGGAGCCAGGTGCAAATGACACTATCATTCAGGAAGTTTCCTCCTTTGGATGCATTGGTGGGTTTTGGACCTTGGCCTGTTTGCTTTCTTGGAGCAACTTTCCATCTGCACCCGAGTGGCTGGGCCAGAACTGGAAACACTGTTCTTAACAGCTATTGATTTACTCAGATCACCTTTTATTGTAACTGCTCCCCAGCACTCCCCATCGCCTGGGATCAAATTCCATACTTGCAAGCCCCTCCACTCCCTAGTCCTATTTTACAGAGAGTGTGCCATACCCAGCCACACCAAGCATCTGTCCCTTGTGTTCCTGCCTCTCTGGAGGTTCAGGCTGGGAGCCAGGGATGATGGTTCTCAGTTCCTTTACCAGTAGCAGGACTGTGGGCAAGTTATTCTCAGGCCCACTGTTCTTCTGGGGGTGAGGCTGAACTACTGTCTAAGACCAGAGCACAGTCTATGGAGAGAAGAAGTCTGAGAGCCATCAGGCCTCAGACAGCATGTCCTAAATTCCTTTCAGCCTCAGCATCTTCACCTGCAAAATGAGAAAACCATGACTCATGTGTGACTGCAGAAGTGATGGAAGGGAAACATCTGGCAATTTTGATCTTGTCCATTCTTTTTCTTCCTCCTTCCTTTCCAATAACTGAAATCCTTCAAACTCCAGCCTTTCTTCTCTGCGGCCTCCTGGAATCCTGCTCCCCCTTCTCCCTGCTGAAGAATTCCTTGGTTCACTGACCAATCTCACTCCCACTCCTGTTGGTGGCCAAGCTTCCTTAGGAACTAACCCTGGGGAAGCCTCATGCTGAAAGTGCACCCTCCTGATGGGGGCTCCCACTCTGGTGTGGATTTTTTTTGGTACCAGGAATTGAACCCAGGGGCACTCAACCACTGAGCCTCATCCTCAGCCCTATTTTGTGTTTTATGTAGAGACAGGGTCTCACTGAGTTGCTTACCGCCTCGCCGTTGCTGAGGCTGGCTTTAAACTCGCGATTCTCCTGTCTCAGCCTCCCAAAGTGCTGGGATTACAGGCGTGCGCCACCGCACCCGGCTCCACTCTTTGTTCATTTGGATCCATGGACTGATTGGCTGTTGGACAAAACTCCAACACTCGTCAACCCCACTTCCCTCCGAACCTGAGGCCAGCCACGTCCCTGACGGATGGCTGGTAGTATGTGCAAACCGAAGTCTCAGCTAGTCTGCCTGATCTTCCTCAGTGCAGAAGATGACACCTCTATAACCCTTTTTCTCCCCACCAAGGCTGAGTCCACAAGGGGCCTAGGAACAGGTGAGACCACCTGACTCACATTCCAGCAGGACACAGAGGAAGGCAGGCAAAGTACTTCCAGAGAACATCTTTAGAAAAAGGAAGTAAGGATTGGAGATGGGAACAGGACGAATCATTTCAAGAATCCACATTACTAAAGACTTCAAGTAACAAACATACTTTTAATAATCTCAGATAAAAACTATTCAGGGAGGGTCAGTCATCAATTCTGCCTCTAATCTGTTAGAGCCACATCCTGGGAAGCCTTGATAAAGTAGGTTAACTGATTATTTTCACTCTTTTCAACATCCATGGTATTAGAAAAAACAAGGCATTGTATCATTTTAGGTTCAATGTGTGGCTGGCAACCAAATCCAGTCTCTTACATCCCATATTTTTTCTTTAGCTCTTCTACTTTGTTGACGTAAGATTTCATGGCACTTTCCTTGGAAGTCCCTGGAAGGAATCAACAGGATTATTTTTCAGGGAGGCAGCGTGGTAGAGAAGCAGCAGGGTTTAAGGCCCTCATCAGCCCCAGTTGAACTTTCTGGGCCTGGTTTCTCCCCTGTATGGAGGAGGTTCACCTACATCTCAGAGAGCTGATGAGAATCAGACTTAAGAGCACCTGAGAATGTGGCCCTGAGATATGCTCTGTAAAGCACTGAACTCATCGTGCATGGAGGGGCTGATCCAATGCCTGTCCCCCATGTGTCTCCTATGACACTGTGATCCTCGGCCTTCCAAGTCAGGCAGGCAACTATCACCTCGGCGACTTTACTTGTCTTGCTGATTTCATGCCTGGTTTTATCCAATCAAGTATTTCTGTGTTGGGCTCTTATCTTCCAGAGCTGCTAAGCTCGCAGTGACAAAGCAAAACCAACCACACTCTTCTCACCAGAGAGAAGCTATCAGAGTTTTGAGACTCTGAGCAAAAGCAGCTGATTCTTGGAGGGGAATGAGTGTTTCTCCCTGCTGCAGCATAAAAAGACACTGAATATATCTTCTGAGACAGTCACACCCAGTTCCCTGGATTCTCTGATAAAAAGAGAGGCCCTCTGGGACTTGGGACTTATTCTGAAGTGCCTGGGGTCTGAGAATGGTGTCAAGTACATGGTGAAAATGAACAGCTAGATGGGCATCCCCCTGCTTGCAAATCCTAGGAGTATATTTATTGCATTGTGGCCTTTTCTGAATTCATGGACTTCTCATTTGCAGGAAGACAGAAGGCTTATTCAGCAACTAGCTAGTGAGGACACAAAAGCTGCCAGGAGCTTTGATGCCAACTTTGGGTCTTGCTGCCATGGGGGCACGTGATTCAATAGGAACTTGGATACTTGTCGTCTGTTGGGGCTCAGCAAATAATAGCGCCATTCACTGAGCCTACCAGTGGCTGGCCAGCCATTACCTCATCCCCTTTTTTCATGCGCCCTTCTGGCTGGAAGGGAACTGGGGAGGGCCATTCCAGCTAAAGGGTCACTGCCTGGCCTTCCTGGGGAGAGGGAGGTGTGGACAGGAATCCATCCTTATTCTGAACACATCCAAGGACATTACCTCCTAGCCTGTTTCTCAGTGGCCTAGTCCCCTCGCCCTTCTCCTCCAAATGATATCCTTGTGCAAAGATGGCACTTTTAAAAAAGGCATGAAGAGTAGTAGGAGAGAAGTAGGTGGCCTAGTTTTCCCCACTCTGGCTGATTTCCAGCATGTGCCTCCTGTACTTTGTTTCCTTTCTGCCCCGAAATACTCCATAACGAAGAGTCTTTCATTACTGGGCTTCACAACAGGGGGAAACTGATTTGAATAGCTACCTTTCAGCTGATTCCAGGCATCCCACTTGGCCTTGCCTTTGAAGTCCAACATCCCAGGCCGTTCTTAAACAAGGGGAAAAAACACATTATTAGATTTGCTCAAGTTCTAACATAGAACTTTATCAACTTTCTTTCCATGAAAGTCATCTTCTGTTACTCTGATTCCTTCTAGGCTCTCCCATGGAGTTTAATGAGTCTTGCACAGTGGGTTCTGCCTTAAGAGACCCAGGTGTACAGAAATCCAAACTTAAAAATCTAGAGAAAATAGGAGGAAAACTGTTGTCATTATGGAACAGTTTCTGAATGGCAAGTTACTTTCAAATTGTATCCTTTAAAAAATCCCTTAAAAAAATTAAAGATCCATTCACATGGCTCAGAATTAAAAAGCTACAAACGTTAACAGTATCAAAGTTCCTCCTACCTCTACTCTCCATCACCCAATTTCTCTCCCTAATGCATCATTGTTATTAGTCTTCTCGGCGTTCTAGCATGTGAACTGTCTGTTCATATCCTGGTCTCATTGTTCTAACAAGTTGTTAGACTATTTTCAGATGGGTAATCATCTGTAGTTGGGAAACACTCCCTCCCTCCTTGTTAACCTATTTCACTGCCAATGGGAATAACTGCAGTGTCCATAACCTGGAGCACCGTGTTGAAGAAAACAACAATTGCTCCTGACTGTTTTCAAGGAAGCAGTCCTCAGAAGGCCTAAGAAGACTATATCCATGCAGCAGTAATCACCAGAATCCCAGAGCTGTACTCTCTGCCAGCCCTTTATACCCACTACAGAAATGTATACTTACAACACCCAGTTCAGGATCGTTTGCCACTTGTTGCAACTAAGTCTCCCTGAAATATAGCTCATGTGGCTAGCAACTGAACTTTAGACATTATTTAACTGTTTTGAGTTCTAATGTAAGTAGTCACATGTGGCTAGTGGCTACTGTATGAAAAGCACAGCTCTAGAGAGAGCCAATATCTCCAATCAGGCAGTGATAGATTCCATGGCAATCTACTTACGTTCATATGAGAGCAAGTCCCTTTAGCTCGAACAGAAGCCACACTCTTTGAAAACACTGGGCTGCAGAAAGCATCCCAGCCCCTCTGGCCACACCCACTTCATCTCTCCTTTCCTTCTCTGGGAGGATACAATGTATATACCCACTATAAAACTCATCTTTGCCACAAGACCTTCCTTAACTAAGCCCTTGACATAAACCACACCGTCTGATTTGGGATTGCCCAAGATCCTTAGTTCTGGGCATTGCGGCAGCTGGCCATCTGCCAGCTTACCTGCTCCACCCTCCACGGAAGCTCCAGTGGAACTGGGGCTATGGTCACCCTCCTCCTGAAGGGTCTGAGGGGCACCTCCTTTGATGCTGACATGACCATTGACTTTTGAGTCCCTGCATGGAATGCATTATGCTGTTGCCTCACTCACTATACAGCTGTATTTCAGGAACTTGGGGACAGATTAAATGCACATGGCAGGAGAGATAATATTGTAGATAATAGTGGTAGAACACATAGCTTCAAAATCTGCACAAAGATTTTTGGATAGGGAACAAACTCATCAGGAAGGAGAGACTGGTTAGCAAAAACACTTCTGACTGGCTTAAGACACCAGCTGCTTCTTTGCTCCTCCATAGGGCTTGGTGGTAGGACTGTCCACCTGGGGTAGAAGCAATACTGCTCAACAAAGCTACTTCTGAGCTGAGAGCCTGGAGCAGACCTCTTCTCCTAGGGTTTTGCTTCTTCCCCAGCAGATGGAAACTGCTGTTGATAACAGGTAAGCCCTTCTAAAACCAGGATTGGAATTCTGCTACCTGAGACACTGAGGATCCAGGAACATGGTCTTTGGGGGAAACTCCCCAGCATAAACTTCAAGAACAGTGACCACGCCACGCCTGAAGAATTGGGCCTCTGGCAGTTTGAAAGTGAAGTTCCCATAGACTTCCAGTCAAGGAAGCCCAGTCACTGGCAAGCCCCTGCTTTGATGAGCAGTTCAGCATACCTGTATTTATGTCGCCCACAGTAGCTTGTTTGTAGTGGCTGTAGATGAACAGCATCTCATCATCTGCTGGCTGGGTCTTGAGATGCTTAACTTCCTCAGCAGCTTTGTCAAACTCGGCCTAAGTGGGAGGGAAGGGAGAGGAATGAAGGTGGCTTCCAAGTGGAGGAAGGTAGAAAGTAGCCTGAATGGAGCCCAGGGACAGGTTGAGAGGAGGGAAAGGTGGCACTCCTAGTGTCATGCAGGCCAGGAAAAGCACCCCCTCTCAAGAGTGTCTCCCTTCCCCACAACAGATTCAGTAAAATAAAGAGCGGAAGTACATAAGCTCACTCATTTAATCTACAACTACCATCTGGTGCTCCCGCTACAGAAATGTCAAGTGTTAGAAATATAGTGGTGAGGGAAGCAGGCCAAGACTTGGCCTGCAGTGGGTGGATACTGCTGAAAAGTAGCACGGCCAAATGCCTGGCCACCACTGGGCCAGACTAGGGAATGGCGGGCGACCCATTGAAGCCCTAAGGACAGGGCTGGTACACTATGCTCAAAACATCTGAAAAAGGGACAGGACACAAATGCAGTGATCTCCAAGCAGGAGTCCGCTTGCCCCCTTCCCATGGGGCCTGGGAGTTCAGCGCTGACCTCTGTCCCAGTGCCCCGAGTGCCGAGAGGCAAGTGGGAGGAGCCAGAGGTCGCGCCACATAGCTCGGTGCGGGACAGGGGTCTACACTGGAGGGCAGGGTAAGGCCTCTAGGTCACTCCTACCGGAGCAGCCACTCCCCTCTCCCTGCACGCCAGACACTTGGCTCCTACTTCTCCTGACCTCCAGTATTCAGCCACAGTCTTTTTGCATTCCCACTTGGCCGTGACGTCGCTCCCTTACCGCCACGTCCTGCCGAGTCCTTCCAGGTGTGGGGCTCAGTCTCCTCGCTCCGTCAGTCCATGCAACCATCCACCCCACAATCGCCTGATATTTCTATCCAGGGCCCTAGCCTCCCACCTCTATGCCTGCTTCGCCACGAAGTCCACCCCATGGGCAACTTTCCAGCAGTTGCGGTGTCGGTAGCAGTTTTAAAAATCCCCAAACGGAAAGTTCCGCTTACGAGGCTCTGTGCAAAGAATTAGAGCTGGGCATGGGTCCAGGAGCAAGAGCAGGGCATCCGTGGGAAGGACTCCGTGGGGTTCTGCCAGCCGGACGATCCCCACACTGGCCTCCCGCCCCGCTCCACCTCCGCAGTTTGGCAGGGCACGCGCTGTACCTGAGACATGCTGGCAGGGTTACCAGGATTCCTCGGAGTGGAGAAGGCAAGAGCAGGAACGGACAGCTAAGAGCGGACTGGCCAGCGCCTTTAAATGCACAGCCTCAGGGAGTCCCAGTCCTGCTCGGGCGAGCATCAACAGCCAATCCGAAGCCAGTTCTACGTCGGGGGCGTGTTTAGGTCCATCGCCGGCGCCAGCTCCGCCCAAGCCCACGAAAGGCAGACTGCGCACGCGCAGGGTGGAGCCGCAGGGGACGTCGGGAGCAGGTGGGGAGCGCCGAAGTGCGGGGTGCTTGGTGGTGCGGGTTGTAGGTCCGGAGCTGGGTTAAGCCCGCTGCACCCGGGGCAAACGGGAGGAGGCTAAGGCCAGAGGGCAGACGCTTTAGCGGTTTTTAAATCTCGTGCCCGGCGCGAAGAGGCCGGAAGTTGCATCTCTGGACAAGTAACTTCTCAGGCCTGGGGATTGCCAAGTGGGACCCGCTGCTCCCAGGGCTGACCCTCCGGAAATGGTCCCTGGTGAACTGCGTGATGGTGGCAAGCTGGACTGGTCCCAGAAACGCCAAGTCTTCCTCTGAACTTTGGACTGTTCTTTGACCTCTTAGTTTGCAGTCCTGATTTTAAACACATTTTTGGTGTCATGCTCCATCTGGTGCGTTAAAGGCAGGGACAGTAGCTTGTCTTAATGAACTTGGACAGGAACAGGTGCTGAGCAAACCTTTATTAAGTGAATGATTCTTCATTCCCAGATGTTTATCGAACCTTTGTCAGCTAACTTGCACTGTTCTAGACATGGTGGATACATCACTGGACAAAACAGATGAATCCCTGTAATCCTGGAATTTATAGTGGGATAATAATGCAATAAATTATATAGAGAGTTTTTAGGGACATAGAATTGGACGTTTTAAATTGAGGGCGTGGCGTAGGGATATTGACATTTGAGCAAGTCCCACAAGGACAGGAGGGAACATTCTGGCAGAGAACAAGCGCAAAACAAAATGTGAAGCTGTGCGCGCACGCCTGTAATCCCAGCCACTTGGGGAGGCTGAGACAGGAGAATCTCGAGTTCAAAGCCAGCCTCGCCAACGGTGAGGCGCTAAGCAACTCAGTGAGACCCTGTCTCTACATAAAACACAAAATAGGACTGGGGATGTGGCTCAGTGGTCGAGTCCCCCTGAGTCCAATCCCTGGTACCAAAAAAAAAAAAAAAAAAAAAAAAAGATGTGGGCAGGATATAAAGGGGGAAGAGTAGAAAGGCATGAGGCTGGGGAGGTGGCAGACAGGTTGGCCATTATAGATTGGACTTTTCATCTTGATGGAAACGAGAAGTAATCATATGGTTTTGAGCAGAGATGAGACAAGGACCCATCTTTGCAAGGTGGGTACAGAAGCTAATCTCAATGGGAACAGAGAGGAGAGGCACAGGTGGATAGAGTAGTTTGAGGGTGGATGCTTTGGAGGCTAAAGGAAGAATTTTCAGACAGTGGTTAAAAGGGAGTTGGTGAAGGGAAAGAAATGATGGGAGATACCTTGGAGATTATTAATAAAGAGAGATCATTCTGAGAATAGGATTAGAATTCTGTCAAAGGCAGGACATAGCAACTAGAGGCTTTACCTGGGGGCGGGGGTTGAGGCAGAGGAACCTGATCAGATATCTTCCCCCTCCTTGCTTCTGGCACTGCATGTAAGAAAAAAATGACTAGGCACTGTGGCCCATGCCTGTCATCCCAGTGACTTGGGAGGCTGAGGCAGGATAGGAAAATTGCAAGTTTGATGCCATCCTCAGCAACTTAGTTGGTGAGACCCCATGCAACTTAGTGAGAACCTGTCTCAAAATAAAAGGGGCTGGGGATGTGGCTCATTGGTTAAGCACCCCTGGGTTCAATTACCAGTACCAAGAAAACAACAACAAAAACAAAAAACAAACAAAAAAAATCATTTCTCTGCAATTCCTGATTTGTGACAAGAGGGCTGAGCTACATTTTTCTAGTCTTCCACCACCATTTACAGCTGTAGGTATTCAGAAAGGAAGACCAAGTAGAAGCTTTGAGATATCACTTCATAATGTGAGTCAGGCTTTATAAATGGGAAGAAATGGAAATTTAATTGTAGGGAACAAATCTAGAGTTTTGAATAATTTTGTTTGAGAAAGCAAAACTAAGTTAGCAAGAACCTTGGGGTTGGATTTGGGGAAATTTCATCCCAACTGTAAGAAATATGGGCTCCTTCCACAGTGATTCTTCAAAACATTTTTTTCTTACTGAGGCCCAGATGAATACCTGTGGCAGATTGAAAATACTAGATAGCCAGGCATGGTGGTGCACGCCTGTAATCCCAGCACTTAGGGAAGCTGAGATGGAGAATCGCCAGGTCAAAGCCAGCCTCAGCAATGGCGAGGCGCTAAGCCACTCAGTGAGACCCTGTCTCTACATAAAACACAAAATAGGACTGGGGATGTGGCTCAGTGGTCAAGTGGTCAAGTGCCCCTGAGTTCAATCTCCAATACCAAAAAAGAAAAAGAAAATACTAGATAACCTTGGATAGTATTATTTTCCTTATCATTTCTCCAAGATCAGTGGTGTGATTGATTTCTGACTGGAGTTAAATGTAGAAAGTGAGGCTAGTGGGAGTGTTGATATTAACTGTGTAGTCTCCGGTTCAAGTAGGGTTGATTGGTTGGTTGCTTGTTTGGAATCTACTTCACCCTTCCAAAATAATTTTTTCTACGTGGTGGTTTTGTGTCCCCCAGTTAAGTCTAAAAAAGTTAGTTCAAGTAAATGAAGCATGAAATGAGCAAGGACTGTGAGTTCCAGAAAGGAGGATGCCAAGAGACCTTGACAAGGAAAAGGAAGAGTGCTTTTGCTTATTGATCGTGCACCCTAGGCCAAACTTCAAAGTAACTGGGGGTGTTCTTTTTAGAATGCTTTCTGTTTTCTTTCCTCACTTCTTGGTGGCTATTTTTGTTACCTCTGTTTAGGGAAATTCTACCTAAAACCCTTTACGGGGTCCTTATACTCTAGGAAATAGAGATGGCATTCAAGCTGCCACCTGGGATTTCCTTTTTTTGGGGGTGGGAGTGGGATGTTAAACAGGTGCTTATCACTCTGTTAGCAACAGCAGCAACAAGAGCGACATTTGAACTGTGCTATTTACAAAACTCATCCATGCATATTTTTCCATTCATGAGGCACAAGAAGTCTGATGGCTTCTGTGTTCAATTCATAAATAGTAAAAACCAAGCTAGATGGATGGGTTGATTTACCTAAAATAAGACATGCACCCTCTGTCGTGGGGGTTCAGATACTTGTGTTGGATATCTAACAGTCCTGGCAGTAGGCATAGGGCTGAGCCCTACTTTCTCCTCCCTTACACATGGGATTTCATTTTTAAATATAAATTTTAGAGTATATTTGAGGTCAGTAGATTCTGTGAGTTTTTTTATTCTGTATTTCTATAGGACTGGAAAGGATCATTACTCTTCATAATCCTGAGAAGGTACAAGATCTGCCAGGCACACTACTCAGGAGGCTAAGGCAGGAGGATTGCTAGTTTGAGCCAGTCTAAACAACTTAACAAGAGCCTATCTCAAAATAAAAAATAAAAAGGGCTGGGAATGTAGCTCATTGGTACTAGATTTAGTCTCTAGTATGGGATGGTTGGGGAAGAGTACAAGATTCTCAGCTCTGTTTATGTCTCTATGAGCAACTATCACATGTTGTAATTATTTTGTTTACAATTATTTTAATTTAATTTTCTACTTCTAAGATTTCTCCCCTACATAAATTAGGGAGGATAGGGATCACTGCGTATTGGCCACTGCCTTATCTTCAAGTGCATTGCGCTTACGTACTCAACGAATTATCATTGCATGAATGAAGTGCTTTTCTTTCTATGAAATCTGTCCCTTCTGATTAGCTGTGAACTTGGAAACCAACTGAGTTTGTTAGAAATGAATGTTAAGCTGTGGGCTTGAGTAAAGCAGATGAACTCTGGTGCAAGGCCCACGTAATCTTTTTGTGGCAGTCCAGCTTTGGAAGCTGTGTGCCTGGAGGGTTAAAGGAAGATGGGCAACCTGCCCAGCCAACTTGTCAGCCAAATTGACCTAGCCAGCCAATAGAGAGGCCATTGTCATTGTCGTTCTTTGCTTTTACATCGTGGGATACCATTTTGACCACCCATAGGCTTCACTTGCTGGCTTTCCGCTTGATAGGTACGATATATCAACAGGTGTAAGTGGTTTTTGCCCCATGGGTGAATAGTAGTTTTTTTTTTAAATATATATTTTTTAGTTGTAGATGAACACAATACCTTTATTTATTTATTTTATGTGGTGCTGAGGATCAAACCCAGTGCCTCACACATGCAAGGCAAGCGCTCCACCACTGAGCCACAACTCCAGCCCTAGTAGTTTAATATTAGGTTTCTTGGTGTAAACCAAACCTCTAATTTCTAAAAGTAATCTGATGATTTAGAAGTGAACTACAGTTACAAGAGCACTTTCCTGGAAGGAAATGCATTCACAAATGATGTTCATTCTGTATTTGTTTTCCTTTTCTTGGAATGTGACTCCTGTGGCAGGTCTTCAGCAAAGCTGGGAGGAGGCTTTGGGAATGCTTCATGCTTCTGGGACAGCAGAGGGGAGAGATGGGTGGGGCAGAGGGTTGTGTGATGCTGGGGGGGGCGGGTGTTGGAGCTGAAAGTGGTAGGGTAAGAAGGCAGCAGGCTTTCCTCATTGCTAGCAAGAGGAGCTGGGCACTGCCCTCTTTGCCATTTGTATCCTCTTCTTCAGAGGAATTGCAGCAAGGGGCAGGAGAAGAGAGTGAACAAGGCTGTTTGTGTGGCGTGCCCTTGTGTGTCATTTCTCCCCTCCCCTCCTACCCAGACAGCATGAGTGGGGTGGTAGGATGGATTGAAGAGAGAGAGGGAGATGGCTCAGGAGTGGGAGATTCTGGTAGGGAAGTGTCCTAGGCTGGCTGGGGGTAAGGAAGGGAAGAAGACTTCCTTTAGAATTGCTTATCCATAGGTTTGGCATCCACTGGTCAGGTCCTTCCTGTACTCTTGATTAGAAATAGTTATGATTATAGAGCAGAAATAATGAAACACGATGTAAAATATTTTGAGTTTAATACTACAGTTCTTGTTCACCCTCATTAGAAACATTCTACATTGTTTTCTGTATCTTTGCCTGTTTCCTAGTTGCACATGAGAAGCACTTGGTAAGTGCTTCCAAGTTAAGCTGTTAGAAATGAATTCTGAATATTCTCTCTCTCTCTCTTTTTCTTTTTTCTTTTCTTTTCTTTCTTTCTTTCTTTTTTTTTTTTTTTTGTGGTACTGGGGATTAAACCCAGGACCTCATATTCTAGGTAAGTGCTCTACCCGTGAGTTGCATTCCCCTTTTAAATTTTACTTTGAGACAGGATCTCTCTGTGTTGCCCCCAGGCTGGCCTTAAACTTAGAGTCCTCCTGCCTCAGCCTCCAAATTGGCTGGAATTGCAGGGGTACCATAGCCACGATCAGGGAGATGAATTTTCTCAGCTCTTTGATCACTTGCCAACAAGGAGATTAGAAATGTTGAAATCTGGTGGCAAATGCTTTTCAATACCATTAAAAAGAAACTTTTGAAATAATGCCATTTTAAGAAAACCTAATTTTTGAGATAACTAGATTCAAATGCAGTTGTAAGAAATAATACTGAGAGATCCCTTGTATCCATCACCAAGTTCCTCCTAATGGTAACTGCTATGGTTTGAATATGATACTATCCCTCAAAGGTCTTATGAAAGAGCTTGGTCCCCAGGGTGGCTGTATTGGG
Source organism: Xerus rutilus (assembly GCA_028644305.1). NCBI lineage: Eukaryota > Metazoa > Chordata > Mammalia > Rodentia > Sciuridae > Xerus > Xerus rutilus. The sequence continues at coordinate 68,209,528 of CM053402.1, forward strand.
AACGTAATCCTAGTGGCAGGTCCTTAGGTCATTGAGGATGTGTCCCTGAAGAGGATTGTGAGACCCCAGATGCTCTTCCTGCTTCCTGTCTCATGATGTAACCACTAGCTCCAACATGCCCTCCTTTCATGATGTGTTGCTCTCGCCAGAACCCCAAAACAATGGGGCTGCCCTATTTTGGACTTGTATATCCAGAACCATGAGCCAGAATAAATCTCTTTACTTCCTAAGTAGGCTGTGTAAGATATTTGTTATAGTGGTATGAAGCTGACTAATACAGTAACATCTTGCAAAATCATATATAAGGCCCAACAGTGTATTGATATATTTTAGTGAGATAACAAAACATTTCCATCAACAAGGACCCCTTGTATTTCCCTGTTAAAGCCGTTACTACTTCCTTCCTGTCTCTCCCCCTTCCTTAGACCTCATTTCAAGAACGTTAATTTAAATGAAAGCATGCACTGTGTAACCTTTTGGGGTTGGTTTTTCACTCAGTAGTTCTCTGGATATTCCCTTAGGTAGTTTGCTCTTTTTGTTGCTGAGAGGTTCGTCACCTGGATGAACTTAGCCATTCCCTCCTTGAGAAGGACATCTGGATTGTTTCTACTCTTTGACTTTGTGAGTAAAGCTGCTGCTAATCACATATACAGGATTTTGTGTGAATGCACATATCCTCTTTTTCGGAATAGATGTCCAGAGTGAAATTCTGAGTCATAGGTAATGATTCCATGTATAGTTTTGTAAGAAACTGCCATACTCTTCCAGAGTGGTTGCACTATTTTAACATTTCCACCAGCAATGAATCACAGACCTAGTTTCTTCACATCCTTGCAAACATGGCGTCATTACTATTTTTTTCCCAAGCCAAACTATCCAGCTTTATTAAAGATACTTTTCATAAACAATCATGATATTTCAGGCAGGACATGGGCAGACAATTGTTAATAGTGTACAACCACTGTCAAACTCCCCTGGATGGACTATCAAAATTAAAGCCACTATAAAACCCAATGAAGTCCTTATTTGATCCTCTGAATAGGGACAGTTTAGAGTGAGGGTTGATGTTTCACATTTAGCATGTTGTTTAATAACTTTTCATGAACTGATCCTGACTTTCAGGAAATGAAATGAAAATGGCAGAATTATTAATCTGAAGATCTACAATCTAAAAAAGGTACTGCTACTCTTTTGAGAGACATTATCTCAATGATGTCACTGGGAAGTCCAGATTGCCTAACACATTGGTAAACCCAATTGGTGGGTGTCAGGTCCCAACAGGTCTATGGGTTCAGGGAAGTTAAGTCTATGCAATTGGAAGAGAGAAAGGGGAGGACATAAAGATGATTTGAGTGTTTCCACACTACGGGGCATTTGTGCCATGGTGGCTATGTGTGCCAACATCAGGGAATTCCTCCTTAGCAATCCAGGTTTGGAAACATTCTATCAGTGCCATCTGCTCCTTCCCCTCAAAACAACAATGGAGTGTTCTGTATACTAGCAACATAGCGTTAAAATAAAAAAAAAAGTAGCCAGGTGCAGTGGTGCACGCCTGTAATCCCAGCACTTTGGGAGGCTGAGACAAGAGAATTGCAAGTTCAAAGCCAGCCTCAGCAATGGCGAGGCACTAAGCAACTCAGTGAGACCCTGTCTCTACATAAAACACAAAATAGAGCTAGTGATGTGGCTCAGTGTTTGAGTGCCCCTGAGTTCAATCACCATTACCCTCCCCCAAAAAAAGTAAAACTCTGCTTTTTTTTTGTACTAGAGATTGAACTCAGGGGTACTCGACCACTGAGCCACATCCCCAGCCCTATTTTGTGTTTTATGTGGAGACAGGGTCTCACTGAGTTGCTTAGTGCCTCACTGTTGCTGAGACTGGCTTTGAACTGGCAATTCTCTTGTCTCAGCCTCCCAAAGTGTTGGGATTATAGGCATGTGGGCCTGGTAAAAACTACGCATTTTTATGAAGCTTGATAAAAAATAGTATTTCAAACTGCAGTCACCAGAAGTAAACAGTTACCAAAAATGTGCACACTTCACACGGCATCTCCAGCACCTTCAGCTTTCTGTGCCTTCGCTGTTTTGGTATCTCCATTTTCTTCAGGGTCATTAGCATCCTTGCCAGTGTCAGCTCTTCCTTTTCCCTTTGGGCTCTGGCTTTGAGGAGCAGGTTTAGCAGACAACCTTGCGGATCTTCTCTGTGGTTCATCCTTCATCTTGGCTTTATCTCCTTAACATCTCCTCCAGCTTTTCTCTTGGGCATGGTGGCCACAGTGATGGGATGCAGGCACTGGACACAGAGTCGCATGGTGTGCAGTTTTGGTCAGTTCAGAGGTGTTCTTACCTCTTCACACTGCTCTCTCACTGTCTTTTATATTCTGATAGTTGTGTAGTGATACCCCATTGTGGCTTTAATGTATATCGCCCTAATTGCTGATGACATTGAGTATCTTTTCATGTTTGTGTTTGCCATTTATCTGTTTTCTTCTGGGAAATGTTTTCTCATGTCTTTTGCCCATATTCTCATTTGCTTTTTTTTAAGTTGAATTTTGAGCATTCTTCATATATTCTAGATATCAGTCCTTTGTTGTATAGGTAGTTTGCAGATATTTTCTCCCAGTTTTTATTTTTTTATTCTCCTAGCAATTTTTCACAGAGCCTAAATTTTTAATTCTGATGAAATCCAGTTTACCAATTTTTCTTTTTCTGGATCATACTTTTGATGTCTCAGAATTCTTTGCCTAATCCTAGATCTTGAAGATTTTCCATTTTTCGTAAACATTCTATAGTTTTGTATTTTATATTTAACATAATATATTTGGAGTTAATTTTTGGTATAAAGTATAAGAAGAAGGTTAAAAGCCAGGCACAGTGGTACGTGCCTGTGATCCTAGCCACTTGGGAGGCTGAGACAGAAGGATCACTTGAGCCCAGGAGTTTAAGGCCAGCCTGGGCAACATAGTCAGACCCCGTCTCTTAAACAAACAAAATATTTAGATTTAAGGTTCTTCCCCCCGCCTCACCTGGGTTTCCATTTACTCCAGCACTATTTGTTGCAAAGGTGTTTTTCCTCTGTTAAATTGCTTTTGCGCCTTTGTCAGTAATCTGTTGGGCCTGCTTATGTGGTCTCTTCTGGGTTCTCCATTCTGTTCCATTGATCTCTTCCCCTGTTCCTCCACTAATACTGCACTGTGTTGATTACTGGAGCTACCACCATATAGGCGAGTCATGTTTTTAAATCCGCTCTGCCCTTTTCTTAATGTATTTAGATTATTTAGATTTAATGTAATTGTTTTTTTTTTTTTTTCATGGTTGAACTCAGGGGGTTGAACTCAGGGGCACTTGACCACTGAGCCACATCTCCAGCCCTGTTTTTGTTATTTTTATGTAGAGACAGGGTCTCACTGAGTTGTTTAGCACCTCGCCATCACTGAGGCTGGCTTTGAACTCGTGATTCTCCTGTCTCAGCCTCCCTAAGTGCTGGGATTATAAGATTTAATGTAATTGTTGACATATTAAGACCTGCCATTTTATTTTTTGTTGCTTCTGTTCAATTGTAGTTCCTTTTCCTACTTCTGTCAGTTACTTGAACATATTTTAGAATTCTTTATTTATCTGCAGTGTTTTGTGTGTATCTTATATAGGTTTTTAGTGGATGCTCTAGCTAATGCATATTATTTAGCAATCACAGTCTTAGTATCATTTTATCAGTTTGAGTGAAGTATAGAGAGTTTACCTTCCTTTATCTCCTTCTGCCTGCTCTGCCATTGATAATGGCTGTAAATATTTCCTTTGTATGTATTTTGAATCTTATCAGGTAGTGTGATAACTTTTCTCTTTGTATACATGTATATAGTATTCTTTTTAAAATTATAATTTAGAAAACTCAGAAGGAGAAGGAATGCCTGTTGTATTCACCCACCGTTGTGCTTAGTTTCCTTCTGTTCTGTTGATTGAGGTTGTATTCTCTTACTGCTTTTTTTCTGTTTAGACTTCCTGTCAACATTATTTTAGCTGAGGTGTGCTGGTGATGAATTCTTTTAGTTTTCCTTCATTGAAGAATATATTGATTTCCATTGTTTCTAAAAAATGTCTTCATTGGACAAAGAATTCCGAGTTGACAGCTTTTTTTCTGTCAGTACTCAAAGTGTATATACTTCCTTTTGGCCTCCATAATTTATGGTGAAAAACCCACTGCCATTTGAATTGTTGTTTCAATAGGCTCTTTTGCTCTAAGTCTTCTTCCAAAAATTTTTTCTTTGGCTTTAGTATTGAGAAGTTTGTATTATGTTTGGTGTAGATTCCTTTGATTTTGTCTAGTTTATAGTTCGCTTCTCAAGTCTACAGGTTTATATCTGTTAACACATTTGGGATGTTTTCAGTTTTTACTTTTTTAGGTCCACCCTTTCGTTTCATCTTTTTGAACTCATATGACAAGAGTAGTTCCACGGGTTCTGTTTTTGTTTTTGTTTTTTTCCCCCTCTACTCAGCCATCTCATATAGAAGGAAAACATTTGAAAATCCTCTTCAGATTATGGCAACTTGAATGTATCCCATAAGCATAGCCACAGGTTCTGTTTGTTTATTTTTTAAGTCTTTTTTCCCCCCTCTGTTGTTCAGGTTGGATAATTTCTATTGCTCAATCTTCTTGTTTACTTATTCTTTGCTTTGTTCCTTCCATCCCGGTGTTGATCCTACCCATGGAATTTTAAAATTTTGGTTATTTTATTTTTTAGTTCTAAAGTTTCCATTTGGTTCTTTGTACCTCCTATTACTTTGACAAAACCTCTTCTTCCTTTGTTTCCAGCATGTTTGTAATTGTGTATTGAAGCATTTTTATGCTGACTCATTTAAAACTTTGCCATGTTATTCTAACATCTCTTGGTGTTGGCATCAATTGATTGGCTTTTTTTGTTCAGATGATGCCCCAGTTCTCAACATGTCAAATGATTTTTGTCACTTGAAGCCTGGACATTTGTTGTTAGGTTCTGAGACTCTGGATCACTTTTAAATCTCCTGTATTAGTGACTTTCCTTGACACCACTCTGCCAGAGGAAGGGAACAGCTGACTTGTTATTACCATGCAAAGATAGAAGTTCAGGTTCTTTGATTCTTGTTGACAGCTGAGGTGGGAGTGGGAGTTCTGGGAGATGGATGCTTCTGGGAGGATAGGAGTGCCTTGCTACTCATCCTGACATGTCTTGTAGAGACACTGAGTGAGGTGTGGGAGGGTAGCTTCATCACAGTGGGTAGCAGTGTAAGTCTTGCCCCTCCAGTAGGCCTCACCTGGCCCCACCCCATCGTGGAGGGGAAGAGACTGTCTTTACTGGAAGTCAGGGTAGAAGTATGTGCTCCCCAGATGGTCTTCACTGACACAGGGAAGAGTGGGAGTCACGCTTGTTATGGCCCAGCTCCCTGCTGAACTTTGACACCCTGGCAGGGTCACTGGGATGCGTGGTTAGAGAGCTTGGCAAGTGGAGTTTCAAACTCCCCACTCAGGCTTTGCTGGTGTGTGTGTGGGGGGCGGGGGGCGGGGGGTGGGTGGGTGGGTGGGAAGCAGTTTTTCCTGATTCCTGGCTGGAGTGGAGCACTGACTATCTGAGAGTTTTCTGACTTGTTAGGCTGCCCTTCCCTGGTCCTGTGGCTAGAAAGAGCAGGCTTGTGTTGAGGCTCTTCTTTTCTACACCTATTGGTGTTTCCAGTTGCTAAGTTCCTTAACTCCATGTCTGAGCCCCAGGAAAACCCAGTAAACTCAACCACCATGCCAGGCCTTGAGTCTCGGGTTCCCTAACCTGTCTGCCTTCTTCTCCTCATCTTTCAGAGTCTTTTATGTTTGTTTTATACATAATGCCCACAGTTTTTAGTTGTACTTAGCAGAAAGTATAGGGAAAAGTATACCTTCTGTGTATAGGACAGCACCATTTAAAGTTTATTTTTGTTATTTCCAGGAAATACATTGGATCCTGAATTTGTAACTTTTGTTGTGGCTACTAAGTCTAACAAAGATTCATTGTTTCCCATTTTCTTCAAGAGAACATTAGTATTGGTTTGGCCATTGGAAAGGTGTGGCAAAGGTTGAGTATTATTGCTAAATCTAATGGCAGACTTTTTTTTCTTAAAAAAATCCATGTGGTCAGGTATTTATTGGTTTGTTCATTAAACATGAGTTTCAGTAAAGCCAAATCTAATTTTAACTAGTATTTAATAAGATATACACTTCTGAGTATTAGCTATAGAAATAGTTTATTTTAAAAGGCATCCCTTCTGGCACAGATGTTGCCAAAAGAAAGGTTTTAATTTATCTTTCCTAATAGTATTTTCTGATTGGACTAGTTATTCTTTATAGTGTGTCAAATACTTTATTAGTATAATACAGTGAGTAGCTCTTGATGGAAGTGAGAAAACATGTACTTAGTTTTGGCTCTGTTACTGAATTAGCAGCATTCCTAGCTCACATGTCTTTCATTTCCTTACCTGTAAAATGGGCATAATTTTACCTACTTTGCTCTATTGTTAAGTGAAGCTTATGGGTAACATATCTGAAGCATTTAGCACCATGTTCAATACACGCTGCATAACTGTTGTTCCCATAATTGATGAAATTTATGGAACATGAAGCCTTGAAGCAAACTCAGAGCAAATAACTTGCTCTGGTTCTTATCATAAAGGCATAGAATTGAGATTAAGGAGTTGTGGCCTTTCTTTATTGACATTATTATAATTTGTCAGGAACTATTCTTTTTAGCATGGATTGATGGAATAAGATATTTGTCAGATTTTTTTTTGTGGGGAGGGGGGACTGGTAGTGAGGCCTCACTGTAATATAGTCCCTATTTTAATAGGTTACTTTAAAACAGGAAAGTTTTATTTATTTATTTATTTATTTTGGTATTGGGGATTGAACCTAGGACCTCATGCTTGCTAGACAAGCTTGCTACCACTGAAGTACACCCTGAACCTGATATTTTTAATTTAAATAAAGAGACACAATAGTAAAGCTGCCATTCATATCCTCTTTACCCCTCCCTACCCTCCCTTAGCATCCCTTTTATTTAAATAATTCCAATTTGGCATTTGTGTTAGTTTCCTAGGGCATCCAGAACAAAGTAGCACAAACAGGACAGCTTGAAACTGCAGAAATCCACTGTCTCGCAGCTCTGGAGATCACAAGTCCAGAATCGAGGTGTTGGAAGAGTTGTTTCCTTGTCAGGATACTGAGGGAGGATCTGTTCCAGGCCTCTCCTGCTGCTGGCAGCCCCAGGTGTTCTCTGGTTTGTGGGTATGTCACTTCAGTCCCCATCATCACATGGTAGTTTCTCCATGTGTTTGTTTTGATATGGTTGTTTTCTTGTAAGGACACTAGTCATGTTAGATTACACTATACCCACTACTATGTCTATACCCACTACTATGACAAAATGCCAGAGGCTAGGTAGCTTGTAAATAATAGCAGTTTATCTCATGGTTCTGGAAAATGCAAAGTCCAAGATCAAGACATTGGTAGATTTAGTATCTGGTGAAGGCCTGACTTCTGGTTCATGGATGGTAGCTTCTAGCTGGGTTTTCACATGCTAGCCTGGGCAAGGCAGCTCTCTGGGCACCCAGAGAGATTATAAGGCATTAATCCCATTCAGAAAGCCTCCACCCTCAGGACCTAATCACTTTCCATAGGCCCCACCTCCTACTACTATTACATTACTATTACATTACTATACATCAACATATAAGTTTTGAGGAAGTTCTCTGCACTGACTCAAGTGGCCACTTCCATTTTCAGTGCTTTGTGCCTGGAATAAAGATTGAACAGCCACAGCAGACCAGTGGATATCACTGGGTTCCAGCTTAGCCAAACCACCTGTGGGTAAGGGTGGCCTAGGGATTTAAGGGAACCTTGGTGAATTAAGAGTCTTTAGGAGACAGAAGCTTCACTTCAAGTGGTAGAGTGGCGCATAAAGCTTTCTCCAAGTGGGAAGCTGCTGTTCCTGCACATCAAGCTGATAGGCTGCTGGATGGCCAGCTGTGTTCTTGAATATATCTTTTCCAGTTGACAAGTGAGCTTGTCTGGCCCATTCCACCTTACAAGTTAGAGTACTTGCTCCAAAATGGGAATTTCAGGCTGAAGAGTAGCAATGCTCCATGAGTTAGTTATTGAATTTAGCCAAAGCCTGGTTGTAAGCTTATAGAAGCTTGTCAGAAGCAGTGATCTTGGTGGCTGTGTCAGGGAGGTGAGGCTTCCAAGACCTAAAGGGGCACCTTTGGGTGGAAGCTGCCTCCCTTTGCTAGAGACTCTAGTTGGCAAAATCATCATCCACAGAGACTGGTGTCTCAGAGAGGTCTTTAGGGTTGAGGGGCACCAAGTATGTGCCATAGCTTGCTGTATGGCTTCCAATATAGCCAGTTGGTTCAGACACCATTCAGGATGCTTGCTTGTGGGTTAGCCAATATAAATGACCACAGAGAATGTTCAGATGTGGACTCTTGTGGTCAGAGTTCAAGTGGAGAAGCAAAACCAGTAAAGAAAAATATAAGACACCTGTATGCATGCACACAAGTGTACAGAATTGGCTTACTCATTTGTGGGTGCTGCCCGAGCAAGTCTGAAGTCCAGAATAGGAGTCACAAAGGCTTGATGAAGAGCAGGCTGTGCTCCATAGGCAGGAGCTGAAGCTTGTTGTTCCAGGCAGTAGTCAGGAGAGGGACCTGAGGGAAAGGGAGAGCAATGACAGTTTGGTTTTCTCTGGGAAGGCCTACATCCACTTGCAGGGTCAAGTGAGTCAGACCCACCAGGATAATCTCCCTTTTGACTAACTTAAAGTCACCTTCCTGGAGCCTGGAATCACACCAGCAACATCCTTTCCCAGCAGCCCTTCAATATGATTGAAAAATGGGGGTGGTGGGTATGGTATGACATGGCCACTGTTCCACCCAGTCTCTAACTCTCAGGAGAGAACGCTGTCCACCTGCATCAGAAACACCCTAGAAAGTGCATTTTGAGGACTGCAATTCAGCCTGGCCAAGCTGACACAGCACAAAGCCATTCCAAGCATATCTTGTCTCTAGTACTTAAAAGTCAAACAAGTCTAACTAGGTGCTAGGCTTCCTTCTTGGTAGTAGAGACTGAAGAGATAGCCATTTCTCCTTGACACTCAGAGGGATTGTGCATCTTTCCACCCTATAGTCCCAAGAACCTCAGCATGATGCACAGCCCTTGAGTTCTGCTGGTGGAAGTGCAATTGCAGCAGTCAGGACTGCCAGTCCGTGGAGGCTTATGAATTGGTAACCAGCATGCCATCATTTTATAGGTGCATTCTTGGGACATTGGAGGGTAGGGACAAGTACTTTAAATCCTGACCTACCCACTGGCAACAGGTGGGAGGAAGTTTGTCCTACTCTTCCTGATTGTGAGAGCTTCATCTGGCACCATGGACAGGGAAGTGCAAGTACGTTTAATAGGTCACTTCATAATATACTTTCAGATGTAGAAATGACAACAGTATATTGCATTGGCACGAATGACCCTGTTCACTAGGAAATGTTTCCCTCCCTGCTTTGGTTTGAATCTTGAGTGTTTCCCGAAGATCCATGTATGAGAGAATTGGTCCCCAGCTTGGCACAGTTGGGAATCTGTGGGACCCCTGAGAGCTAGGCCTAGAAGGAGGTCTTTGGGTTATGGGGGCATGGCTTTGAGGGGAATTGTGAGACCCAGTCTTTTCCTCCCTTTTTCTTGCTCCCTGGCCATGAATTGAGCAATTTTGTCCTAGCATGTCCTACCATGTCCTACATGATGTTCCACTGTAGACCCAAAGCAACAGGGCCAACAAATCATGGGATGAAACCTCTAAAACTGTGAGCTAAAATAAACCTTTCCTCTCTATAGTTTGATTTTCTCAGGTATTTTTTTTTTTATAGGAATGGAAGGTTGACTAATACACTCCTCAGTTGTGAATCCTGTTCAATCCCTATTAGCTGAATCTGCGTCCTCCTCTCCTGAGGCCAAGATGGTGATTTGGGGCCTGTGTCCACAGAACCATGAAAGTTTGAGTCCTCCTGGCCCCCAGTTCCCCCAGCATACTTGGATGAGTGCATAAGGCCTTCAGTCCCTCTTAGGGACCAGGATAACTGTGGCCCATCCTTAATCATCTTTCTGCTTAAAGCAGATGTCAGGCTAGAGGACAAGGGGAGGGACCAGGGAGTGTGAAGGAGACTGACTTTGCTCAGTAAGCAAGGCACATTTACTTTCAGATTCAAGTAGTCTGATGGCTACTCTGGGCTCGACATAATGCCCTTTTCAGTCACCTGAAGATATCCATTTTCATTGCTGACATCATTCATTTCGATTTTGGGGACTCCTATGCTCAGCGGTGCAGCCACTTTTCCTCTCATCAGGGGCTTGCTGCCATATTGTCATGGTATCACCCCTTGCTTCCACCCGGAGGAGAGTGAGCAATAACCACTGTACCCACTGCTGGAGCAGCTTGTGTAAATCCTACCCCTTGGGGCTGAGGCTGTAGCCCAGTGCCAGAGCACTTTCTTGGTATGTATGAAGCACTGGGTTTGATTCTTAGCACCACATAAAAATAAATGAAGGCATACTGTCCATCTACAAATACAAAAAAAAAATTAAAAAACATCCTACCCCTACTGCTTACCCACTAGACATTAATTAATTGTATTCCCCCATGCCTACCGCTTGGACAAGAACAATTGCTACTGAACCCTAGAGAATCTTCTCATCTCCCAAACCTATAGACCCTTGTCAGTTCTGTTCTAGAAAGCCTGTTCTGTTCTAGAAAACCATCCTTGTCATAAACTGTCAGTAAGTGGGAGGGGTCTGAGATTATATCCTGCTTGTGAGCTGACAGCTCCGCCTGGCAGTTTACTGAATGCTTTCAGAAGACACAAGACTCCTGAGTCAGAGACAAAGGGCTATATTACTTGTTTCACAGCCAATAGTGTGAACTTCTTAAATGAAAATTTGAGACAAACTTTAACATGATTTGTTTGAGTAAAGAATGATTCATGAGTTGGGCAGCATCAGAAACAAATGCAGAGAGCCCCACTCTAGCTGTGTGAGAAGCAAGCTTTTGTAGGCCAACACACAAACTATACAAATCTCTGATTGGCAACAGTGAGGTGTTTGCCTTATTAAGTATGGTATAATGAGGCATTTCCTTTATTTGAAAGTGATGCTAGGAGAGGTTCCTAGTTGTATAAACAGTCAGCAGATTGGCTGTTCTGTGATGGGCTGTGGCTTGTGTTTTTGTTGTTGTTGTTTTGTTTGTAATGTTTCCAAGTTAAATTCCAAGTTGTTTACATAAGAACTCTGGTACAGAGACAAACTTAGGCTAATTGCTTCCCATATTTGCTTCAACAGGCTTCCCGTTTGTATCAGTTCCTCTGTCTCTATTGAATCAGGGGACAATGTTGAGCCGCCTTGATGGATGCTATACGTGTAGTGGTTTTTTGTCATAGTTGAGGTGCCTTTCATTTAAGTAATCCAAATCTTTTTGTTGGCAGAAGTCATAAGACTTCTGGGTCAGAGACAAAGGACTGTATTACTCATGGCAGAGCCAACGACATAAGCTTGTTTGTGTTAGTTCCTCTTGCCCCATTAGTCCCTTATGACCAATGTAAGGTGGCCCAGGTGGCCATGACATGTGCAGTATATTTGTGTTACAGATATATAGCCTTCAAGTTTAGGTGATCCAAATTCTTTATAAAGAGCTACAGGCAACCTTACCCTAGAGGGAGATATTGTCTTTATTTAACTGGATGGTATACAAACCTACTGTTGGTTCTGATGGAAAATACTATGTCTTGCTGGGCTGTTCACTATAGGCACATCATTCAAAGAAAGTTCAGAACAAAAGTAGCTGGCACAGAACAAAATCTCATAAAACATGCAGAAGTGCCAGAGGCCCATAGAGAAGTGTATCTCCCAAAGCAGGACAGGATTAACACTCTCACTGATGATTGTGAATGAAGAAAAATAGAATTTATATGCCGTATGCCCTGTTTAACCTGTTAAGTCCCTATTGTGCCACATGTGGGACACCTATAAAAACTTAAGTTGAACAACAAATACACCACTTATAGTACGTTTGGAAATAAATGCTGTTTTAGAGTTCTATTCTTTTGAGAAAAGTAGGTGAATGATTAGAGTATTTGAAAAGAAATACAAATATTTCATATATATTTGAAAATACATATGAAGGATATTTAAGCTGTAGATTATGATTTCCAACTTAATTTTATGCACCCTTGTCAATTTTGTTCAAATAATTTCAGAATTGGAAGCTTGGGACTTAATGAGTTAGGATGAAAGTATATGAAATATTCTTTCGAAGTGGTTGTCTCTAACACTTCAGAAAACAGCCATCCAGAATAAGTTCCTGACTCTTACATGCCTCGAGTAGAGAAAACAAATTATGCTTTGGGTATTTTCCCCAGATTGTCACAATGAATGCAGGTTCATGGAAGTGGAGGTAATGGTTGTCACCAGGTGGTGTATTCTGGGTGTGGGCAGTAATCATGGGTTTATTTATTTAGCATTGATTGTGATCTGTCCTCAGTATGGCTGGCTGCAAAGGTCACTGTGCAATAAAGAAGTAATACATGTGTATAGTTCTCAGATTTAGTTCATATTTATTTTGGACCTACTGTGTTACTTAAACACCTGCAAGTAATTTTTTTAACCTACCTAAAAAATGGTTGAGGTCAAAGACTTTAAAATGATTCGTAAATAAATTATTGAAAGAACATTTCTCAAAAGTTTTATTAAACTGATCAAACTGAATTTTCTAAAATAATGGCACTTTGGTTTATATTGTGCAAATTTATAAAAGGCCAAGAAGTTTTCAAATGTTTATTTAATCCTCACATAGTCCTAGTTTATAAATGTATGCTTAATTTCATATATTAAAATTATGCTTTTGAAAAAATTTGAAAGCAAATTCCTGGTACCTTTTTTCTTTTTATTATAATGACCAACTTTTGGTTTTTCATGGTTACCAAGTTACATTTTTAGAGGAAAATTTTGTTCTCCATTTAAGAGTTAAAAGAAAATTGTGCTTTTGAAATAAGGCAGAATAGATTAAAATGGAATGAACATTTCCCTTTTAGTCATTGTCTTAAATGTGAATTGATGATAATTGATCATTCTTTTGAACCTTAAACTGGAATTTTATATAAAGTTATTAATTTGCCAAGGTTAAATTCTCTTTAAAAGGTGAATACTTATCACTCACCTACTAGCAGTATGCTAGGTGCTGAATATTTTTAGAAAAAGTAATAAAAAGAATGTAGGTTATCCACCACCCTGGCCTTAACCTTTTTTTTTTTTTTTTTTTGGTAAAATGACATCTGAATGATGTAATGATATAGAATTTAAGGATTATTTACTCCAAAACCATTAGGGTATAATTCCAGAATCATTTGCATATTCAGTGATTTTCCTCTCAGCAGAACTCTACTCTCTTCTGCCTCCTACCCTTTTTTTGAGACAAGGTCTTATTATGTTGCCCAGCGTGACCTTGAACTCTTGGGCTCAAGTAATCCTCCTGCCTCAGCCTGTCAAGTCACTCAGCCTGGGGCTCTAGCTGTGTGCCACCACACCTGTACTCGTTCTACTTTTATCCTTGCTAATCTGTGATGGTTTATGTACCTAATATGAAAGAACAAAATACTGTTTTCTTTTTATTGATTTATTTGTTTAAAAGGAAGGTAATGGACTTTTTGACCTGCAATTCTGGATCCTAATTCTAGAGGAAAGTTAAACATTTAGAGTAAGATACGTGTATTGTTTTGTATGTGGTTAGAACCATACTTTTTTGAAAGTTGTGTTTTTTTTTTTTTCATATATGGTTAAGACCAGCTTTAAAGCAAACATCGTATGTGACAATTTTGATTTTACTGTACTTAAGGGAATAGATATAACTTTATAAAATGGTTCAGTTTTTCAAAATAATTCTTCTGGGAGTCTTAAAACCCTGCTTCTCTTGGATGAAGGAAGGTCAGCCAGGTGCCTTCCTGCCTAGTTGCTGTGGAAGTCTTCTCAGTGCTCGAATGCTTTTCTAATGCTCCAGTTTCTGATCATTAGCTCATTTTGGATTCCATTCTCAAAGAGGTCAAGGGCATGCTGGTTTCAAACACTGGAAGGCAGATGTAATGTTATTTAGGAAAAATAGCCCTAATTATTTGCAGATTCTGTTTGCAAATTCACCTACTTACTAAAATTTACTCACAACCCAAACCCAAAGCAATGGTCAGAGTGTTTTCTCAGTCATTCTTGGACAGGTGCAGAGCAGTGAAGTTTGATTCACCTAAAGCTCACATTCCCAGCAGAGGTCAAGCAAAGTTGCCTTTGGCTTTCTTATTCTGGCTCTCTACTATAAGCAAGCATCCATTTTGTAGTCTATGTAGTTTGTTTCTTGTTTTTTATTGGTGATTTTGGTGTATATGATGCTCCCCAGGTGTAGTGCTAAAGTGCTGTTGAATATTCCTGAGTGCAAGAAGGCTGCGGTATGCCTTACGGAGAAAATACACATGCCAGATAAACTTTGTTTAGGTGTGAGTTACAGTGCTATTGGCTGTGAATTCAGTGTTAAATGAATCAACAGTATATATAGAGATACAGATAGAAATCTATCTAAATAGATATTTATCAATATATATCATAACTAAAGTCTAAACAGATACTTGAATGAAATGAAGTTATATATTGATTGACTGAACTGTTGCGACCAGAAGCTTCCAGGAACTTAACCCTTAGAAGCAGTGGTTCAGGATTTGCTAGTTCACTGTTCACAATGATATAGAATGTAGCTACCACAAATAACCAAAATTGAGTTTAGTTTTTGTTTTTTTTTAACTGATACAGATCAGTCCAAAGTCAGGAATCAAGTGTTTTGTAAGCAGGCATGTTTTATGTTTCTCATAATGCTGGGCTCAGAGGTTTTCTGTGCTGTGTTAGTTCCCATCTCTCTGGTTTATGACTTTTCAGTTGGGAGTTCTGCCACCAGGGAAGGATCCAGCTTGGGAAGGACAGTAGTTGGGAAAGTTAGGGAGCCTGGTGGCAGCTTGCCTGGCTTTCCCTGGTTGCTGAGTTGCTACCACAGGCTCTGAGAACTGGAGGCTGAAAGCCCATCTCAGCTCTAGGGGCCCAAAACATGTGTCCCAAGCCATGTGTCCCTCTTCATGCTGGAATTAAAAGCAGTTCTTACTTCCCAGGGAGGACCTGGAGGTGGGTCTCCAGCCTGCTTTCATGCCAGTGATACTGGCTGGGGAACTGGGAGCTCCATGAAGGGAGTTCCTATGTGGATTTTGTTTGTATTGTTTGTTTTTTTTATTTGTAAGAGTTTTGTTTTGCTTTTGATATAGAGTTTTCTTCATTGTCCCAGACCAGCTGGGTAAAGTAGCAACCAGAACAGTTTTGTAGGCAGGGAAGTATAAAGACCTTCCTAAGCCCTAGGCCCTCTTACTTCTCCAAGCCCCACCCTGTGTCATATGAAGCGTATTAAAACATGCCTACACATTACATTGAACCTATATTAATTATGAAGAGGACTGAGTTGATGTTGAAATGTTATGGTTTGTAGATATTCAGTTAAATAATAATTTTGGTTTTAAAAAAACATTTTCATATTCTAAAGCAATAACATTTTTTTTCACAAGGTTCCGTCTTACCTATTTTCTATTTTTTCTTTTCTTTCGTTTCTGCCTGTCTCCTTCCATCCCTCCCTTCCTCCCTTCCTCGCCCTCTTCTGTTTCTCCTTTCTCTCTCCCTGTTCCTTTCTTGCTGGGGGTGGAACACAGGGCCTCTGCACATGCTAGGCAAGCACTCCACTACTGAGCCACACCTTTGCCCTCGCACGTTTTCCTGCGCCCTGTGTCTTTAGGGCAGGATTGCTACATCAGTGTGTCCTTTAGGAGAGGAAGAATTCAGATTTTCCTTAGCCTTTTGGTTGCTCATCAGTTCTGTAAACATTATGATGCCTCTAATGTGCCTCACGCTACACAAGTTGCTGGGCACAGAAAAATAAACCACACGGCATTCTTACTTTCAAGGAGCCCGTGGGCTAGATCCCCTAGATAGGTATCTTCAGTATGGCAGCAGACAGAGGGGCCTGTAACTCAGCCTCGGGGGAGGAGGAGCTGACCTTGAAGGTGTCCTGCAGAAGATGGTCCTTTGGTCAAGACTTGAAGGATGCTTATATTGGCTGGTGAGGGTGGAGGGGGTTTGGAGAGAAGCTAGGGTAAAAGCAGTGGCACAGGCTTGGTGGCAGTGTGGTAGGTGTGGGGAGCTATGAGCCATCATTACTAATCACTGCAGCTGGAAGGATATGTGAATAGTAGATTGTGATGGTGACAGGTACCGTCTGAGTCAGGGAGGGTCTGAGCGTGGAAAGCCTTTTGTGCCATCTTAGGCAGGTTCAGACTCTTTCTGGGCATGTAACCTGCTTCTCTTGCCTCTGACTACTGAATGCTTTTTGAATTTATTTGTTATTTCTCAATACGTTAGGAGTATAACCAGGTGATGCTGAGGATTGAATCCAGGGCCTCATGCATGCTAAGCAGGAGCTCTAGCTCTGAGCTACACCTCCAGCCTAGACCCCACCTTGAAAAGATCCCGCCACCATTCTCATCACCACACTGAGGACCAAATTTCCAACGCTTGAACCCTTGGGAGACATACTTAAACTGTATCTAAACCACAGTCCATCAATGCCTTTCACCTGTTAATGTGCATAGGGTATTTTATTTTATGGAATGACACAATTCACTTAACTAGTTCTTCACTGATGGACATTTAAATGCATTCTAATTTTGTTAACTATTAGAAATACATTCAATGAAAGATAATCATCCTTGAATGTACATCTTTATGTATTTATCTTAAAATGTTTTTGTTATGAAATCATTCAAGCATATACAAAAATAGAATAGTATAATGAGATAATGAAGTTTTATACATACTCGACTCTTCAACAGTTCACAATATGTTACTGTTGTTGTTGTCGTCAGTGCTGGGTATTGAATGTGTCTGTAGACCAGCACACTACCACTGAGCTACATGCCCAGTCCTGCTCTTGTTTTTAATCAACACTTCCATAATTGTCTTTCCTCTGCCAGGGTATGTGAAAGCAAATACCAGTATCATATCATTTCACCTATGTATTCCTTAGTCTTTTAAGATAAGGACTGAAAAACATAACTATAATTTCACATAAACAGAATTAGCTTTAACTCTTTTTTTTTTAATATTTATTTTTTAGTTGTAGGTGGACAGAATATCTTTATTTTTATTTTTATGTGGTGCTGAGGATCGAACCCAGTGCCTTATGCGTGCTAGGCGAGCACGCTACCACTGCGCCATAACCCCAGCCCAGCTTTAACTCTTAATATCATCTAATACGATGCAAATCAGGACCCAGAAAAGGCCTAAATGATGCATTGCTTGATACAGCTCTTCTAGTCTCTTCTAATTTAAATCCTCCCTCCCCTTCTTCATTTCATAAGTGATTTATCTGTTGAAGTCATTTCTCTAGTAGGCTTTCCCACCGGTTGAACTTGGCTGGTGGCCTCTTTGTGGTATCACTTTACAAATCTGCCACATCCCTCTCCACATAGCTCATAACCTGGGAGATCTGGAGGCTCCTTTCATTCATTAGTATTGGTTGGGAAGTTCAGGTGTTGTCAGCCCCTGCTGTCTCCCTTCCAGAGTTCCCCATCAGTCTTTTACCCGACAGTTTTGGCACCCTGTCATTTGATGCATTGCCTACATTCCTTGTTTCCTTAGGGTTTTCAGAATTATACTTTTTAGAAACTTTTTATTGTGAAATAATTGTAGTTTTACATGTAGTTCTAAGAAATAAGAGAGATCCCTTACATCCTTTTCTTACTTTCCTCCAGTGGAAACACCCTGCTTGAGTATATATGAAGAAACAGGGAAGCCAGGCACGGTGGCACACGCCTCTAATCCCAGCACTTAGGGAGGCTGAGACAGGAGAATTGCAAGTTCAAAGCCAGCCTCAGCAACGGTGAGGTGCTAAGCAACTCAGTGAGACCCTGTCTCTACATAAAACACAAAATAGGGCTGGGGATGTGGCTCAGTGGTCAAGTGCCCCTGAGTTCAATCCCTTGTGCCAAAAAAAAAAAAAAAAAAAAAAGAACCAGGGAACCGACAGTGATGCAATCATCCCTGGTGGCCATTGAGATTTCACTACTTTTACATACCCTTTTGTGTGGGTGTATGCAGGTGTTGTTTTACATACCCGTGCATGCCAGTGTGTGCAGGTGTTGTATGCAGTGCTTTAGTTAGAAGAAATGTGGTAACACTACAGGCAAGAACCAGAACCAGGATCTATCACGAGGATCCTTTAGGTTACCTTTTGTAGCCACAGCCACCTCCTCTCCCTTTTGCTTACCCCAGGAAACACTAATCTGTTCTCCATTTCTATAATTTTGTTTTTACAAGAAAGACAAAGAGAATTATACAGTATGCAACCTTTTGGGTTGGCTTTTTTTTTTCATTCAGCTTAATTTTTCTTGAGATCCACCCAGATTTTTGCAGGTATCAATGGTTTATTCTGTTTTATTATTTAGCATTTCTAACCATTCATGTGTTGAAGCACGTTTGGGTTGTTTTCAGTGTTTGGGTGTTGTATATTAATACGCTGCCAGCATTCATATATGGGTTTCCTCTTGCACAATGCCCAAGAATGGGGGTGTAATGGCATGAGCCTGTGACCCTAGCTACTTAGAAGGCTGAGGCAAGAGGATAACAAATTTGAGGCCAGCCTGGGCAAACTAATGAGAGCCTGTCTCAAACTAAAAAGGCTGGGGTGTAGGTCAGTGATAGAGTGACCCTGGGGTCAATCCCTAATACAAAACCAAAAAACCAAAACCAAAAAAGCCCAATAATACAATCATTGGGTCATATGATAAGCATACTTAGTTTTGTAAGAAACTGTCATATTCTTTTCCAGAGTGGCTGAACCATTTTATATTTCCACGAGCAATGAATGAGACATCTAATTTTACCAACATTTGGGGTTATCACTGTATTTATTTAAGTCATTCTGATAGCCTTGTGAATGATGATTTTTAAATTGTTTCATTCTTTCACTACCTTTTAGTTACAATCCTTCTATAAAGAACTCTTCTTCATCAGTTATTTGGTAACTCTGAAATAGTCTATATAAGAAAGGAAGAATAACATGTTTTTTTTGTTGTTGTTTCTCTATCCACCTCCCTGAAGCCAATTTTTAAAGAAAACAGATCTGTGCCCTGCCAGCCTCCAGAGTGACTAATAAGCTATTTTTTAAAGTATCATCATGAAATCATGGATTTAAAAAATATTTGATGCAGTTATCTTTTCCAGGTAAATTATTAGAAGAGAAGTTGTCCTGTGACAGCGTAGACAAATTTAAAATTTTGATACAGATCGCCCCTCTCATCTACAGAAAGATCATACCGTTTTATCCTCTTACCAATATATAAAAATATTTATTTATCCATATCCTTGCCAACACTGATTTGGCCTGTTTTTTATTTTTTTTAACTTTACCAATCTGATGATAAGTTGTATCTTACTGTTTCTATTGCAGTGCTTTAGTTAGAAGAGATCTTTTCACATTATTGACTTTTAAAAAAACTAGCCAGTCATCTGTTAATTACCTTTACCTGTGTTTCTATTAGGATATTAGTCTTTTATTACATTTAAAAAAATTATTTTTAGTTCTAGAGGAACACAATACCTTTATTTTATGTGGTGCTGAGGATCGAACCCAGTGCCTCACATGTGTGAGGCAAACGCTCTACCATTGAGCTAGCTCTACCACTAGCTAGCCCTTTTATTACATTTTTATGTTGTTATGCCTATCAGTATTTTCCTTGATGGTTTCTACTTTCTTTTTTCTTAGAACCTTTCCTACTCTAAGATTATAAAAATATGTACTTATTTTTCTAGTGCCTTGCTACAATTTTATAGCTAAATTTAAATATGCGTTCCATGGACAGCTTATTTTTAATTTAAGAAGTAAGGCGCAGCATTACATTTTCCCAAATGTCTGACCAGCTTCCCAATGCCAGTGTATTAAATAAGTTATCTTTGTTACCAAACCCAAGTTCATTTACTTGGGCCACTCAAAAAGAGGCCCAATGTATCAGTAAGCCAATGAAACCAAGAATATAGTGGGCCACTGCCTAAAAATTCATCTTACCTCAGTGTATATTTCAAGCTCCTTCTATCCTTAGGCATAGGGGGAGGAAGGAGGGCTTGAGTCAGCAAAGGACTGATGACTGGAGACTTCTAAGGTACCACTCCCGTGATGTGGAACAGGGTGCTGTGAGACCTGGCGGTTGGCAAACTGTCAGTCACGATACCTCTGTAAATCTTGAAAGTATCTTAGTTACTCTCATTTTGGCATCTTCAGCATTGAAGCAGGAAGAGAAAGATTACGGAAGTTTCAAGTCCATCAGCCTTGTACTACCAATTCCAGACAAAGATTCCTTAAATGACTAACATGCATCCGTGCAAAGCTGAGCAGCAGCAGTCTGACCCAAAGGTTAGGGCAGCGAAGCTGACAGATCTGAAGGCAGAGGGGGGCCAGGCTTTCTTCACCTGTGTCAGTCACCCCTTGGACACCTGTGCTGGCCCAAGTGAAGAGTCAGTGCTTTCCACAAAAGCATTCTCCAAGTCCCTGAGAAGAACTCTGGGCCACTGTGTCATCCATCATAACACACGCACATCAGAGGTGTCATCTGTATCAAGGCTAGTGGGGAACTAATAATGCATTGCCCCACGATGCAGCTTCCAAAATTAGCGATTTTTAAAGTCAGCTGCAAGCAGGTAAAGCTGGAAAGTTTACCCTCAATCACAACTTGAAATGCCACTTTTGTGCTCAATTTTCTGTAATTTTGAGTATTTCTGAGTTTTCTATGATGTTCCACTGATAGATCTGTCTATGGCTGCTCTCCTGTCACAGTTTATATTTCCATAGCTTGATTTTCCATTAACATTTTTGTTGCTGGAATTTAGGAAAATTTGAAAATTATATGAACTTATTTGTGTATGTCTGTTGCTTTATAATGTTTAATTTTGTTGTTATTATTTGGTTTTGCAGTGCTGGGGATCAAACCCAGGGCCCTGCACATACTAGACAAATGCTCTACCACTGAGCTACATCCCTAGACACTGTGACATGTTCTAATAATTGCTGCCGGTCTCTTTTCTATTTTTTTTTTTACTTTATGACTTTGCTGCAGAGCTCACAGATTCATCCCAAGTGGATTTGAAAATATTTGTAAAGTTCCCCAAATACCTTTTATACTTTATTTAAGGAGGATTGGTTTTACAATTTTAAAATTTCATGTTTAAGAATGTAGTTTTTCATTCATGTAAATCATCTTTTGTGTTCTCGAGTACTTTTTATTAGCTTATTTCTAAGTTTATTTTTGTTGGTTTCTCTGTCCCTTTGTTTGAGGAATGCCTTTTAAACTTGATCAGATTCAATTTTTTTTAATGAGGTCATACCTTCTGGGAAAAATGTCAGACTTTATTATCTGTAATATTAGCTTTCTAAGCTGCTCCCTAAGCCGACAAGCTCTATTTCCCACTGTCCTTAAGGCAAATTCAGTCAGTTTCCTTCTGATAGTCACTATTGTTTAGTTACTGAGTATAAATTACAACAAATTTCTGAGGAAGATGATAATACATTGTTCATAAAAATTAATGACCAATGCAAATTTGGAATTTTTAATTGAAAACTTCAATTATTTCATTACAGCATTCAGGCAACTTTTTATTAAGTGACAAGATGAACCTACAGTTATAAAAGATTTTCATAAGGCATGTGTCTGCCAGCCTGCCCCATTTTCTTGGTTGGACTATTTATAGCATCCATTTCATTGTACCTGGGAATTTGTTATCTTTTCCTGCTGCTTATATGAGCTGTCTTAATGCTCAAACCTGTTTTATCCCAAGTAGAGTAGTAAAGATAAAAGCGGCTACTACTTACTGAGATTGTCCTATGTGCTAGGCTCCGTCTTACATGTGTAATATATGTTAATTTCTTTAATTCACTGAACAGCCTTCTAAGGATTTCTCATGTTGCATATCAGTTGTAGATAGGAGGTAGAGTTGATAGTGCTGTTAAATCTGTGTAGCTTCAACTCATCGGAGTCTCAGACCACATTACATTACAGCAGTCTCAGACTGCTGTGTGCGCATGTGTGCAGATGTGTACATGCGCCTGCATTTTGGAGGACTTTTTTGTTGTTCAGAGGGATGAGAGGAGAGAGAAGTGGTCATAGTTTCAGCAAACCTGCAGACACTTCTTCTCAAACACAGAAGGCTTTTAGAATACACCATCTCGTTTTCAAGAACTATTCCTCGTTAAAGACCTAATTATGTTTTAGACTTCTATTTTGCAGATGTTTGCTGAACTGCTATTATTTGGTGGATTCTAGGATCAGTTTTCTAAGGAGTATTGTAAACCAGGATTAATAAGAAATAATAGAATAATATTGGAATTATCAAAGGATTTGTTAAGGTTATTAATAACAAGACAAGATTATAAGATGAATCCTTACTTTAGGGGGAAATCTATTTTCTAGTCCTTTAAAACTACTCAACTATAAATAATATGCTAATTATAATTACAAATCATTTTTATTTGTTCAAATAGCAGAACCCTTTGCTTTTCATACAAGAAATTCTGTATATATATTGAGAGAGAAAAAAAATATATACACACACACACATATGTATTCTCTCAACTTAGTAAAATAGCTGTATAAGCATTCTGTGATTCAGAGAGACTTTTCAGGCAAATCAATGTGGCTTGTTTGTGTATGTTATAAAATATTTGAGAAACACTAAAAGGCATAAAGATAACATCCCATCCTTATATCTGACATGTTATTTGAGGCATAGAGTGTTGTTACCTTAGTATAACTGACATCCCTCCGTACCCCTCCTCAAGTGCATAATTCTTCCTCTGCCTCAGAAATAACAACTAAATATCTGCTTTTAAACATAATAATTGTGTTTGGACTTTGTAAATGCTAGTATATGCTAATTGTTCTTTAATATTTTTTTTCATCCAATATAATATTTTTGAGATCTACCCATGTTGAGATGTGTAGTTCTAGTCTGTTCATTTTCACTGCTGGTAGTATTATGTTATATAAGCATGTCATCATTTACTTATACAGTCTTATCCTGATGGACAGGTGGTTGTTTCCAGTTTTTGCACTTAAGAAAATGCTACTATTAATGCTCTTTTACAGGTCTCCCTGTGCTTATATGTGAGAGATTCCCTAGAGTACCTGCTTATGAATGAAATTGCTGGATCAAAAGGTATATGTATTTTCAGTTTTGCTAAACATTGTCAAATTGTCACCAAGGGTAGTAGTACCCATTTAGATCCCTATCTTTGTTAATTAGGTCTCTCATTGTTCTATACTCTACCAACACTAGGTATTATTGAAGTTTAATTTGTCATTGAGTGATGTCTTGTGTTTCGAATCTTCTTGATTATTGCCATGCTGACCTTTTCTTCTTGTGTTTATTAGTATTACAGATATTTCATCTTTTTACATTTTCCCTCCATATCTGTGGGCTCTACATCTGTGGATTCAACCAACCACAGATAGAAAATATTTGGGAAAAAATGCATCTGTACTGAACATGCAGACTTTTTCTTTTCTTTTTTTTCTTTCTTCCTTTTTTTTTTTAAACCTGGAACTGGCTTTCCATGTACTAGGCAGGTTCTCTATCACTGACCTCCATCCCCAGTCTTTTTTATTTTTTATTTTTTGTTTTGAGACAGGGTCTCACTAATACAGTGGTCTCACTAATACAGGGTCTCACTAATACACTAAGTAGTTAAGGCTGGCCTCCAACTTGAAATGCTTTTGCCTCAGCCTCACAAGTAGCTGGGATTATAGGTGAGCACCACTGTGCCCAACTATATAGACTTTATTTTCCATGTCCTTATTCCCCAAACAATAGAATATAACATTTACATAGCATTTATATTGTGTTAGGCATTATAAATAATCTAAAGATGACTTGAAGTATACAGTAGAATATGTGTAGGTTATATGCAAATACTATGTCATTTTATGTAAGGGACTTCAATGTCTTGATATTTTGGGATCCATGGGGGTGAAGAGTCCTGGAATTAATCCCCTGAGGATACCACGGGATAACTGTACTTATTCAATTGTATGTAATAGTTGAAAGTGACATGCAAAGTTGAAAGTAGCATATTGTAGCTACTGCTAAATAGAACTATACCACACTTTTATCCTTAAAACATTGGCAGTTTTGTAGATTTTTTGGAAGATAATTTGGGGTGGTTTCTTGATCATGTATTTTAAAAAAGCATGTACTTTGGAATTGATGCTTCAATCACAGCTCCGTTATTTATCGCTTTATGACCTTCAACTATTTATGAAATCTGAGCATCTACCTCTTCGTCTTTAAAATGGGTATAATATCTTATGGTTTGCTGACAAAATTAGATGTCATTAACACCTACCACATAGGATTAGTACATAGTTTCAGGATGAAATATACATACTCAGCTTCAATAACGTGAAAGATGGGTGATACCATGGTGTAAATGTGGATCAGTCCTGATATTTGGCAGCATTTGTGAGAATAAAAGGCTGCCTGTTGATAGTTGACTCTAATATAAATGTACTTTAATCTCAATCAAGGAGACCATTGGCATAGAAAATGTGGAACCATCGAGTGTCTGTATTGGACGGCCCTCTTCCTTCTCATCTTCTGTGCCCTATCAGTTTCCTGAAGGTCAGAACACAGTGACAGAGCTGTGTACCACCCACAGTGGGTGGGTGGGCCTAACCTTGGGCCCCTTCTGTGTGCCCTGCAACCTGGCTCTATTTGGGAACTCAGTCAATAACCATACAGTATGGAAGAGTGCTAGAGAGCCGATGGTGGACATGCAGACTGGTCAGTTGTAAATCATTGTGAGCTGATGTCATTTGTATTGTTCTCATGCCTCTCACCACAGGAGTTCCTTCACATGGCTGCTGAGGAAGTGACCATTACAGTGCGCCTCATTCGTTCATTTGAGCACCGTAATTTCAAGCCTGTAGTGTATCATGGAGTTAATTTGGATCAAACTGTAAGGGAATTTATGGTATTTCTGAAGCAAGGTATGAGACATTAGAGTCATTTTGTTTTATTGGTGTTTTGAAAATATAGTTCACTGTGATATTAATAATAATCTTTTTAAAACACAGAGGTACTTGGAAGATATTAATCTAGGTACTGAGCCAGGTGCTAGGCTGGCTCCTGTCCTGGGCCTTGGCATCAGCCTTCCCCAAGATTTCTCAATAAGCTATGTGTGTGTCCTCACCACAGATTATCACCATCATGCTTGACTTAAAAAAAAAAAAATCTGTATTTTCTTATAATGGGCTTATGTCTCTGGAGGTTGATTAACAAGGAAGTGTATTGTGGCTAATTGTTACCCAGCTGAGCACACAGGGCCAAACTGGGGAAGGCGACAGGAAGGTAGTGAAGGCCTGCACAGCCAGATCATGAAGCTGTCAGTCATTGTGGTCACAG
Organism: Xerus rutilus; assembly: GCA_028644305.1. Classification (NCBI taxonomy): domain Eukaryota; kingdom Metazoa; phylum Chordata; class Mammalia; order Rodentia; family Sciuridae; genus Xerus; species Xerus rutilus. The sequence continues at coordinate 68,235,137 of CM053402.1, forward strand.
AAATGGTGACCATTCTGATGATGGTGGTTTATCATTTTGAACTTAGAATAGGCATAAAATTAGTCTTCATTTTGATAGGTCTTTGATGGGTTTGTCACCTCTGGTTTTCACTATTGAATCAACATTTGATAAAACAGCTAGCATGAGCTTTTATTATTTTAACTGAAGTGTCATTAATACATAGTGCAATGGATACACCTCACGGTATGGTTCAGAGGATTGACAAATGTATCACTTTATATCCAACTTAGTTTCTTTGACATAATTTCAAATTCGTAGAAAAGTTGCAAGAACAGGGCAAAGCAGCCCTGGCTGCTCTTCATGCAGATTCCTCAGAGGTTAATATATATCACTGTTAAATACAATACTGTTAATATAGGTTAATATACAATATTGTTACAGTGGGGTTTTTTTTGTTTTGTTTTTCCTGTGTGTGTTTTTAAAAATTTTTTTTAGTTGTAGATGGACACAATGCTTTTATTTTATTTATTTTTTTATGTGGTGCTGAGGATTGAACTCAGTGCTTCACACATGCTAGGCTCTACCCTGAGCCATAACTCCAGCCCCGTTACAGTGTTTTTTTATCTCTACTTCTTTTTCCTCTTCTCCTTATTCTCTCACCCTCCTTACCACCCCAGTCCCTTATTTATTTTTGTTTCGTTCTGAACCATTGTATTAGTTAGGTTTTATTTGAAAGAACAACTTAGAGAAGGAAAAGTTTATTTTGGCTTATAGTTTCAGAGCTTTTAGTTCATGGCTGACTGCATTGCTCTGGACCTGAGTGGAGGCAGGACATCATGGTGGAAGGGGATCATGGAGGAAAGTTGCTCAGCTTCTGACAACTACCAAACAGACAGAGAGAAAGAGGGAGGAATGGGCCAGGGGATAAGTTACAATCCCTGGGGACACATCCCCAGTGACCCACCTACTCTAGCCATGCCCCACCTGCCCATAGTTACTACCCAGCACAGTAGCCCTTTCAAATTATTAATCCATTAAGTGGATTAATCCACTGAATAGGTGACAGCTCTCATAATCTAATCATTTGACCTCTGAACATTCCTGCAGTAGCACAGGAGCTGTTGGGATACCTCATGTCCAAACCATGACAACCATTTAGAAGTACACTGCTGACATGATTCCCCTTACCTTTCAGTATTTCAGTACGTATGTCCTAAAAACAAGGAATTCCTTTTCTCTTATGTTACTGCAATACAGTGATCAAACTGAAGAACTTGGTGTTGAGACAATACTATTTGATCTACAGGCCTTATTGAGATTTCAGTTGTCTCAATAAGGTCTTATGACAAAAGATCATACACCACATTCAGTTCCTTTAATTCAGAATACTTCTGGAGTCATCCCTGTGTTTCATCACATAGATAGTCTTGCACAGCACAGGCTGTTCTTCAGAATGCTCTGTGGTTGGGTTTGTCTAATGCTTTTTCATGGTTTAGATTTAGGTCATGCCTTTCAGCAGAAAAAATACAGAAGTGATGCTGACATCTTCTCAGGGCATTGTACCAGGATATGTACCATCAATCAGGCAGTGGTCACTGACCAATTGGTTAAGGTAGTGTCTGCCAGGTTTTTTCACTGTCATTGTCATTGAAAAGTAACTTGTGGGGCTATAGCCTGAGACTAGATGAATTTCCTGTTACTTCTCAAACTTTCATCTACCATGTTGGCTTTCTTTGATGATTCCTACCTGACTCAATGATGATCATGATGATTGACAGCTGGTGATTTTTCCAATTTCAGCCTTCGTTTTACATATACTAATTGGCTTTCTACAGTAAGGAAGAGCTTTCAATGTTCCCTCCCTCTTTTTTTTATTTTTATTTTTTTATTTTTTATTTTTTTTGGTACTAGGGATTGAACTCAGGGGTGCTCGACCACTGAGCCACATCCCAAGCCCTATTTTGTGTTTTATGTAGAGACAGGGTCTCACTGAGTTGCTTAGCGCCTCGCCATTGCTGAGGCTGTCTTTGAACTCGCGATTCTCCTGTCTCAGCCTCCCTAAGTGCTGGGATTACAGGCTTGAGCCACCGCGCCCGGCTCTCCCTCTTTTTTTTAATCGTTCATTTATATCACTGTGGACTCATGTATTTCTTATATGTATTTTTTCTTATTTATTTTTTGATACTGGTGATTGAATTCAGGGGCATTTTATCATTAAGTTGCA
>CM053402.1:68237821-68259474 GCA_028644305.1 Xerus rutilus
CTTTGAACTCGCGATTCTCCTGTCTCAGCCTCCCTAAGTGCTGGGATTACAGGCTTGAGCCACCGCGCCCGGCTCTCCCTCTTTTTTTTAATCGTTCATTTATATCACTGTGGACTCATGTATTTCTTATATGTATTTTTTCTTATTTATTTTTTGATACTGGTGATTGAATTCAGGGGCATTTTATCATTAAGTTGCATCCCCAGTCCTTTTTATTTTATTTTGAGACAGGATCTTGTTAAATTGTCCAGCTGGCCTGGAACTTGGCGATTCTTTGGCCTCAGCCTCCCAAGTAGCTGGGATTACAGGTATATGCCACCATGACTAGTATGAATGCTACATTTAAAGGACTATAATTCTTTTTTGTCATTGGGAGCCCTTTCATTCTGGCTTGTGTGTCCTTTTAACATGTCCCTATCATCTTTAAGTGCTTCCTTATTTTTGGTGAAACAAGTTGTTCTAGACTTGGCTGGCATGTTCTTTCTATTCCAGCCCTGGGATCAGCCATTTATCTGAGCAAGTCTAATTCTGTTACTGGAGAAAGATATTTGAAAATCAAGCTTTTGATTTGTATGTGTATAACTTACTTTTTACTTTTATTTATTTATTTTTCAGTGCTGTGTATCAGGGCCTCTTCCATGCTAGGCCAGTGCTCTGCCATTGAGCTATACCTCTAGCCTGAGTTAACCTTATAAAATGTAGTGAACATTTCACTTCTTCTTGGACTTTGTAAAACAAAACAAAGTGACTTTAACCTTTTTAATTCCCCTTATAATTTTAGGTAGTTATACTGCCCTTTGTAATACACTAGTAATTGGAAGGAGTAGTAGGAAGAAGACTAGCTTGATCAGCCTGTCACAGAAGAAAAACCTAAATAAACTCCCTGGCTTCACTTGTTTTTATTTGACTTGAAAACTCACTAATTTTGAGGTCATGCAGCTGAGCAATATACTAGTAGTTCCCACTAGTAATAGATATGGATGACATCTCTGGATGGGTGACATCTCATCATAGGGGTTATGAGATAAAGTCGCCATTGCTTTTCAGGGACTTGAAGGCTGCTGTTTTTTTTGTTGTTGTTTGTTTGTTTGTTTGTTTTTGTACCAGAGATTAAATCCAGGTACACTGAGCCACGTCCTCAGCCCTTTTTATTAGTTTTTATTTTGAGACAGGGTCTCACTAGGTTGCTTACAGCCTTGCTAAATTGCTCAGGCTGGCTTTGAACTCACCATCCTCCTGCCTCAGCCTGCTGAGCTGCTGGGATGCAGGCGTGCACCACTGCACCCAGCAAAGGCTTCTTTTTTTGCTGAAAGCACTGACTCTTCATTTGGGCCCATGCAGGTGTCCAGTGGGTGATGAAAACAGAGTGAAAAGCTTGGAAGCTCTGCCTTAATGTCGTGTTTGTCCTCTTTGCTGCCTTAACCCAGATTTTTGCTAACCCTGCCTGTAGACATTAGTCACTTAGGGAATGTTTATATGCAACTGGTAGTACAAGATTGATTTTTCCCTAAATTTAACTGATTTTACCGAGATAAAAGGAAGATATTTTCAAGATTTTCAGGGGCATCATCACCCTGTGATTAGATGTGTACCAACCATCAGATTTCATAGAGTCCAGTTTCATACCATGACAGTGGCACCTGGAAATACCCAGTCATCAGCCCTTCCCTGACCTTAGCCCCATTCTTTTCCCAAGGCCCAAGGATGGAAGGAGCTTGAAACTTATGCTAAGATGGATATTTTCCCAGGATGCTCCCTGGCCTGCTGGCCTGTTTTTCTGGCATTCTGAATACATCTTTTTTCTTGCCCCAGAAACCTGTCCCTAATTTGTTGGGTCCTTTTAGAGTGGTGAGTAAATAGACCTGAGTTGCAGAACAGGTCTACTTTATTTAAAGGATTTTATAAAAAGGATTATTTAAAGGATTTTATAAAAAGGTCATAATTACTTATAAGGCAACCTTATTGACTTACATAGAGAATATAAATATTTTTGCTGTGTTCTTAGGACACAATCAACAGTTACTACTAAGAGGTAATATTGTAGGGGAGGAAAAAGGATTTTTTTCCTCAACTCTCATAAGTTCTTAGTTGGAAAGGACGACTTTTTCAAAAGATGGATTAACAAGAGAAAACCAAGCAAGAGTTTATTAACAAGTATATTTCATATGTATACCGCAGATGCCCAGGGAGTGAGTCATTCTCAAAGAGAAGGCTTTGAATTCTAGCTTATATAACATCTTCATCAAAGAAGGGTAAGTGAGTTTTTAAAGAAGTGACACAAATGAAAAGGACTTTGAATCCTTGGGGATGGCAATGTTGGGGAGGGAGCAGGTGAAAGCTAGTCAGTAAAGTTTCTAACACAGATCCCTCTGGTGCCATCTGCAGACCAGCAAGGATTGAATTTGTCTTCAATGGCTGCCCTTTGTTCTCCTTAGTAGAGAGGGAAAGGGGATAGCCTTTGCCTTTGTAAATCTGTGTAAACGTACTTTTAGACAAACTGAGGAACAGCAGAGAGCTTTTTTGCATCTGCTTCTTAATTGATTCTTTAGCTCAAAACAATCCTTATGCCAAAGAGACACATTTTGAGGTGGCATGTTCTGGTCTCCCACGAAGTTGATTACAAAGTGTGCTGCTTTTGTGAGTTCTTCACCTAAAGCCTGTTCAGTTTTGAACTAAAAACAAATCCCTACATTTTTATTTCATAATCTTTCTGTGTACTGAGAGTTACAGTGTTTCTTGGCATCGATACAGTGAGTGCTGTGATGTTCTTGGTACAGGCAGAAAAGGTTCCTCTTGAAATCCTTGAGAAGATGATGTAATTTCCAAACTGCCACAAGGGCAGGGGAAGTTGTGGGCCCCCCCAATCCCCTGCTAGGAGGGGCCATGGAATGCCTCCCCAGCAGAGCAGTGGTACTCAGCCCCACTGGATGTTCGGACCTGCCGCGTGGGTCTTTCACCTGAGTCAGCAAGAGCCTTACCACTGCTTGTTTCGGTTGTGCACCTGGGGAAGTGTCTTCCACTAACTATACAAGGTCAGCTTGGGTGGGGTACAGACTCTTGAGCTGTGAGGTCTGTGCCCGAGCCTATGTCTGTCATCTGATTTGAGGTCCTGTGGAACTCAGAAAAGTTGGCAGGCCACATCTTTGCATTTTATGAATTGTGCACATAACAAAAAACAAATGGTTTGACATGAGGCATTTTTAAAACTGTAAAATGATAGCTAACATTGCTGTGTCAGGTGCTGGGCCAAGAGTTTTACCAGGGCTTTCTCTTTCATCCTCACAGTGTCCCTTTCGAGAAAGAATTGTTCTTATCCCCATCTTATCCATGAAGAAACTGAGCAACAGAAAGGCTAAGAAACTAGCCTGAGGTTACATGACTAGTGAAATGCAAGGCTGCAACTTAACCCAGGCAGTCTGATTATGGAACATGTGCTCTTAAGCACTATCCCAGATTGCCTCTTTGTTCTCTTGTGTGTCACATGCGTAAGTAGGATCTTTGAAATAAGTAGATTCACCTGGTGTCAAAAGAATCTTTGAAATTTGTTAATCTTGATCTAGTGTTTTGAATGCTGAGAGCTGGAAGGTTGGTCTGACACTGTGGAATGGTGAATTTTACCCAGAGACAGAAATGGTCCCTGTGATGAGTGATCTTTTGGGGTTATTTTAGATGCCTTATTGATTTTTCTCAGTGTTCTTGGCTTACCCTAGTCACTTCTGTCATCTGTGGCTTAACCTAGTTAACTGACACCATTTGTCGGTATTTGCCCTGCAGCCAAGGAGCATTGGTTAAATTTGATTCACTCTCTATTGAGAACCATTGGACTTACAGCATCATGTCATTAAACATGGAGTTGTACAGATACAAGAAGTATAAGTGTGTGTATTTATAAGTAAATATAAACCTAAAGGCACATTTAGATAAGGATAAGTAAATATAATAAACCTATTGTTGACAAACAAGGAATAGGTATGAATCAGATAGTGCCATAATATTACCTTGAAAAGATGACTAATTTTCTAGATTCAGGATAGTACACAAACCATTTATCTAGCTAATAAAAAGACATTTTTATTGTTCTTTGATTTGGAAGCATTTCCGTTCTTTGTTGTGCTTCAAGTCTTCCCTCAAATGTAAAATCATCTCACTTATGAAAAGAGAAGAGTGCCCTGAGGAGCTGCCCAGCCTTCCAGCTTGGATTCCTCCCTGGTGTCCTCTTTCTCCTGCTGGCATGTTGCTTTGTAAAGCAGTCTGTTCCATTTGGGAAGTGCTAAATAGTTTGATTTTCTTTTTATGTTTTAATCTTTTATATTTCTTCCCATCAAATGCCTCCCAGTTTCTTCTATTGTTAACAATGTACATTAGTATGGTGTATTTGTTACAATTAATGAATGAGCCAATATTGATACATTATCATTAGCTAAAGTCCATAGTTTATTTGGATATCCTTAGTTTTTACCTAATGTCCTTTTTCCAGTCCAGGATCCCATATTCCATTCAGTTTTCATGTCTCTTTAGGCTGTTCTTGGCTGTGACATTTTCTCAGACTTCTCTTGTTTTTGATGATTTTGACAGTTTTGAGGAGTATTGGTCAGTTATGTTGTAGGATGCCCCTCCATATGGAATATTTTTGATGTTTGTCTCCTGATTATGATGGAGTTGTAGGTTTTTGAGAGTAAGATAAAAAGGATGAGTGTGGCTTAGACTTACCAGAGCACATACATTTTATTTAATCCCTCTTGAGCCTATGGTCTAGGAACAAGGGTGCATACTTTCCACGTGACTTGTGGTTGGAGATGTTGCACTTGATCGCTTGGCTGAAGGAGTGCTAGGTTTTGCCACTGTAAGGTCACTGGGTTTTCCCCTCCTACTTTATCCCATGCTCTTCAGAAGCAAGTCATGTGCAGAGTCCACAGTTAAAGAGTGGGAGGTTTTGCTCTCCTCCTTCAAGGTGGAACATCTACATGATTTATGTGGAATGCTTCTGCATGGGAGATTTTATTTGCTATTCATTTCTTAATATGCTTGAATTGCTCTAGTTTGGGCCATTGGGAGTTCTTTCAGTTGGCTCCTGTGCCCTTCTGACACATACCACCCCTTTGACATATGCTGCGTGTGCACCACGTGTGTGTACGTTCTTCCCTTCTGGTAGGACAGGATGCTCCAGGCTTACCTATTTTTTTGTACATTTTTTATTGGTGCATTGCAGTTGTTCATAATGGTGGGACCTCTATTCTAATGAACTCCCTTTGATTTTCATTAGATTCCTGCCCCAGCCCCTTTATTTTCCTTTTTCCTCTCTAACTTCCACATTTGAGAGAAAACATACAACCCCTGATCTTCTGAGTTTGGTTTATTTCACTTAACATATACATTCATCCTTTTTCCTGCAAATAACATACTTTCATTTTTCTTTATGACTGAGTAAAACTCTATTGTGTATATATACCATTTCCATTGATGGATACCTAGGCTGGTTCCATAGTTTTGCTATTGTGAATTATGCTGCTATAACCATGGGTGTGCATGTATCACTATAGCATGCGGACTTTAATTCTTTAGAATAAATACTGAGAAGTGGTATAGCTGGGTGGTATGGTGGTTCCCTGCCTAGTCTTTTGAAGAACCTACATACTGATTTCCATAGTGGTTGTATTAATTTACAGTCCCACCAACAATGTAAAAGTGTTCTTTTTTATCCATATCCGCTCCAGCATTTATTATTGTTTGTGTTCCTCCTGATGACTGTCCAGGCTTGCCTTGAGTGCCTTTTCTCCCCGTGCTAGACAGCATGGGTTGACCAGTTACCTTCTTGGGACCTTAGTGCTCTCAACTGCCAGTTGAAGTGATTAAATTATATTAATTCATTCATAAGTATTTCTGCCTGCAGTAGTGACATCACAACGAAGAGAACAAACTGCGGTCCTTGCCCCCACAGGATCAGTATTTGTTAATCTGTTCTGTGTTGGACACTGTCTTAGGTTTTGAGAATTTATGAATGAGCAGAATAGAGACAACAATAGGTAAGTAGACAAAATTACAACTGTGAAAAATGTCACCAAGGCAGCGACATCAGAGGATACCCCTCCTTTAGGGAATGTTGTTGGGAGAGGCCTTTCTCTGGAGGTGACACTGAAGCTGAGGTCTAAGGGAAGAAAGAGAAAAGGAGCTCTTGCATGTCCCAACGTTGCCTCTTCTCTCTGAAGTCTCTAATGATAGTAGCTTCGTGGAGTCCTCTGCTCTTCACCCCACCCCCTTCTTCAGGGTTTTTCATTATCAAATCCAGGGACTAGTAATGGCAATACATTAAATAGATTTACTTCCCCTTTCTGATGTTTAATGAATACTTTTTTTCTTTGGCCCATGGCTCTTAAGTGAGTAGGAACAAAATGGATTAAATGAAGTACATGTGCTCTGATAAGTCTAAACCAGAGGTTTCACCTGGCAAGTGTCTGCCAGGCAAATGCTGTCTCCAGAGCGGTTTCCTTTGGATACTGGGGATTGAGCCTTCTGCATGCTAGGCACTCTACCACTGAGCTACATCCCCAATCTTGGCCTGTCATGTTTTAAATCTTGGGAAATTTTACCTCAACCCCTCAGACTTTTAATGTTTCCATTGATATAGATAGGGCCACGTGCCTGTCGCACAGAGGTCAATTGGAACTGGAAGGCAGTGCCCCCTTCTGCTGGGGTGTGTGTCTTGGATCTCGCAGCTCCCTCTTGCTGACCTGCTTTCCTCACATGTAGCAGCATTGACTCCATACTGGAAAGTTGTGTTAGCCCTAGAAGATAGAGGTTTGCTAAAACCTAATGGCTCACCAATAATGGCACAGAACACAGAGCCAATACAAACACTGCCTTTAAGCAATCTGTTCCTGCATGTAGGTGGCAGGAAGCAGATGATCTGTTAATGTATAACTCAAGATGGCGATTTATACTAACAAGAAACAGCTACAGAAACTTTGGGAAGTCTGAATGGCCTCAACCAGAGAGGCCTGTGACCTACAATTTAAAAATAATTTCTTTTTTGTATAAAGGCATCCTTCTTTCTTGATACCATGTCTCTAGACTTAATTGGCCTGTGTGTGGCAAGCAGACTGTTTTGGGTCCAGTAACATGGTTACCTGTCTAGTCCCATGTGAATATATTCAACTAAAAGATGTTTCAGGAGGATTTTTTTTTGTGTGTTTAAATATCTTCTGCATAAGGATAGCCAATTTCCCCAGCACCATTTATGAAGAGACTGTCCTTTCCCCAGTGTGTGTTCCTGGCACGTTTATCAAAAATCAGTTGGTTGTAAGTACATGGATTTATTTCTAGGCTATTTTGTTCCATTGGTCTATGTGTCTGTTTTTGTGCTAGTGCCATGCTATTTGGATTACTATAGCTTTGTGGTATGTTTGCAGGTCAGGGAGTGTGATGCCTCCAGTTTTGTTCTTTTTGCTCAAGATTACTTTGGTTATTTGGGGGCTTTTGTGATTCCATATGAATTTTAGTATTGGTTTTTATATTTCTGTGAGGAACATCTTTTGGCATTTCCATAGGGGTTGTATCATCTATGCCCAGGGCCAGCCTGCTATGAGGACTTGCAGGACTGGGAACTTCTCTTGGTAACTGCTTATTTATCCTGTGCCTGGTAGGTACCTGGAATGCTTATAGCGTAAATGAATAAAGCATATTTTAGTTTGGGTATGTATTTCGTCTCTAAAAGGCAGGGGTACTTAAGAAACACAGGCCCCTTGTTGATTTTGTTTGCTCTGGGGCCTGGTTCCCATCATGGGACTCATTTTAAAATAGCTGTGGAATAAAAGAATGAGTTTCACCTTGAAAACAAAACAACACATTTCCTAATTCAGATGGGTGGGTTTTGTTTGTTTAATTTTCTTCAGTAACTAACCATTTATGTGGTTTTAAGATCAAAATACAAAAAAGACTACGATGGAAATTTTGCCTCCTTCTTCTGTTCCTCTCTGACCAGTGCATGGGGCTCCCACCCCCACAAGCATGGATAAGCAAACACCAGCAGCCATTTTTGTTTTACCTTCTTACTGCTTATTGAAAGTGGCTTGCTAAAAATAATGTTCTCCTTGCAACTTTTTACCCTTGACATATTTTGAGGATCTTATATTAACAGAGAGCTTCCTTTCTTTTTTTTCCACAGTTGAGAAAATATATTTTATTGTTTGTGCATATTATAATTTATTTAAAGAGTACCTCATTGAAGGGCATTTGGAATTTTCTAAACACTTGCTACTGAGAACAATGCTGCAGTTAGATTCCTTGTATATATGCCATTATCTCTATGATCAATTCCTAACAAAGTGGAATAGGCTGGACCAAGGAGTACATACACATGTAATTCTGAGGTGTTACCAAATTGCCCTCTGTAGGGGTTGTATCATCAGATATTATTAGTCACATATGTGATATTTGGAATAGGTTTTTAAGATAATATTTACTCTGTTTAGTTTTCTTTGATGAGTTAGAGGATTCATGTTGTAAGTTGTCTGAATTTTGATAAGAGTATGAAGATTGTTCTAGGTCATTGGTTCCCACTAATGGCTGAAGATCTTCCAGGGGTTCTTGAATTTACATGCTAAACAAACATCAGCTTTGTCTCACAGATGCATTTTATAGGTTTTGAGGGTCTATCTAGATGGTTGCATTGACCTGCAAACATACCACAAAGCTATAGTAATCCAAATGCATAATATGGTGTTATGGTGTTGTCTGAGTTCAGTTAGGAACTGCTCAGCAGCTTATTGATGGTGCCATAGTCTTCCCTGGCCCTTGGATATTTTGATGCCATTTTGTCTTCCATCAGTTATTCAAAGGTACCCTAGTCTGTGGATGTAGGAGAATAGAACCAAAGGCCTATGCATTCTGTTTGAATGTTTTGTAATAAAAATAATCTTTCTCTTGTAGATGTCCCTTTGAGGACCAGCCTACCACCACCATTCAGAAATTATAAATACGGTAACTGATTTTTCTTATTCTTTAAAAATGAATATTAATATAACTTTGTATTAGTTTTTTGTTGACACAAATTCAGATTCGGTTTTCAAAAATTAATTTACTATCTGCAAACAAAAACCAGTTTGGAAGTTTATTTAGGAATATAGGAATACTGGAATGTTGTTAAGGTCCACTATAATTATACAGGGAAATGCTGTGTTGGTGAAGAATTGCATATTTGGCAAAACTAGGTTTAAGATAGGTTTCTTTGCCAGGGACTCAGGGAAGGAAAAATGAGGACTAAGAATTTAACATGTTAAATGTTATATAGTAGTTTTATATGTTGCAACTGGTTATTTAAAAATATAGTAAGAAACTGGGTGTAATTAATCACTACAAATATGGTATTGTGCAAACTTGAATTTGAGACTATATTTGAAAGTTATGATGTACCTAATGCATATTTCTGTTAATTGGTGCAGACATTTTAAAGTATAAATTTTTTATTACTTTAGATCATTTTTTGGAGTGGCTTCTCATTCTGTTCCCATTCGATAGGGCAGCTAGTGACCTACAATCCTTTGAAATCACAATCTTCTCCGTGCGTCTGCATTTTAATATCCAGAGACTAATTGTGAGGTCATAAGGGGTAGTCAAGCAGAAGTTGGAGGCACTGAGTGGAAAGTACTTTGATTTATTGGCCCTAAAGAATTTACATACTCAATATTGAATAAGAGAAAGGAATAAAAAGCATGATTAAGGTAAATATGAAACTTCTCAGTTGTAGCTTTCATGGCTTTTGAAGTGTAATGCCCTGAAATATAACCTTAAACTTGAATCAACCTACAGATGCCATTTCAAATTAAAATAGTTACATATGGTTTCCCTTTTCGCATTGTGTGTGTATCTATGTGCAAACCTGTGTTCCATGCAAGTTATTTCAAAAGATAAATTCTAAATAATGAAAGCATTAGAGTATCTGAGTCACAAAGCATCATTGGGGTAGATAATGTACCTTTTAGCTTATTCCATCTCATTAACGCCTTTTTCACTCTAGTGTTTCTATATATTCAGGTGAATTGGCAGAAAAAAACTAATACATTTGTCAGAGAAGAAATTATAGAACCACTAGTGTTTTGATAGATTTTGGGTGGCTCTTTCTTTGAGTTTGGCTCTTTAATAATCAGCCGCTTTGGGTTGAGCAGAAAGGCTGGCATGTTGCTTTTCATCTGTCACTGTCCTCGCGTGCTGCATGGCCCAGGGGAATAGAACATTGCACTGGGTGTTGGGGAGTGGAAAGGGTGCACAGTCGGGTTGCAGTTTTGCTAGTTACTATCTCTGTGCCCTTGGGCAAAGGGCTCTCTCTCTCGGCCACCCGCTGTCTGAGATCTCTCAGAGCCCCTCCTCCCATTTAATTGTCATCATCGTGTTATTGATTTAATGACTCATGCTACTTATTTTTAAATCCTTACTACCTAGACATACATTTGGGCACACATTAATGTTGATTGATGTACACAGTGTGGCTGCTAATCCCTGCCAGTTTCATGAGACTGTGTGAAATTAAATTATGCATGTGCCAACTTGTTAAATGTCCCACAAACAAAAGATATTATAAGGTTCCTTTCCTCAAGGAGTTTGCATTAAGAAAACAGTGCCCACAGATGCTGTTTTGGTTAATATTGAGTCTAAAAAAATATTAAGTCTATTTTTAAGAAGTCAAAACAAGTGAAGGAGATTATTCAACAAAGAAAGAGACATTAATACAACACCCTTTGCTAGCTTGTCATTTTTTCTTCCTTACCCTCTTCTTGGGTCCTGCCATTTTCTGTTGGGGTGAAAAATCAGTAGAATTTTCCATTCCCAACATTTCTTTTTCTGTTAAAAAAATGTAGACTTCTTATTGTGGATTTGCTGGACCTTTTAGAGCAAAGTTATTTCAAATTTAAAGGCTTATTAGCAAAATATATAGAACACGATTAATATTTATAAGGTCAAATTATAGTTTTGCAGCTTGATTATAACAGACTTTAAACTTCTTTTATTAAAAAATTACTGTTGACTTCTCTAACTTGTCTCAAATAATAAACCAATACCTATTTATAGTGGGGAAAAGAATGTAATAGGCAACTCAGGATAATAGATCATCCCAAAGTCACATTTGTTTATTTTCTCATGTCCATTGTAATTTTATTTTTAGCATCTGTGGCATATTTACATTCCTGATGTGCTTATTTTACTTGGATTTTGTTTTTATTTCTTACGAATATAGTCCTAGGGTGCTGATCTTGTTTAAAATTGCAATTAAAAAAATTGAAATAGTTGAAAGTTGACTATTTAAAGTAATGGGTAATGTAGAGTTGCCAGTTCTTAACTAGGTGGTTGGTACCCTATTCTTTCTTCAGAACTATGACAACATGGTTAAACTGAGGTTTAAAAAGAAAAGATCCTTTTATTTCGTATTACTTTTGGAATTTCTTGTTATAGCATTATTGATAGAAATGAATTGTTGAAGTTTGAGAGTTTATTCAGATAACTTATAGTCAATAAATGATTAAATAAAGCTGAGTGAAGAATTGGAAACTTGGAATTTAAACATGTTGAAAGGCTATGTCTGCTATATAATTAGGGGCTGATTATCTCAGAGTTAGAATTTTACCCAAGTGTGAAGAAACTGCCTGTTGCAAAAGGACTTTGTGGCCTGACTTCAGTATAAACAGATTAAAGAATGAAATTCGGTTTGAATAAAACATACTGGACCATGTAAGCCTGTGCAGTATTTGAAAACCAAGAAGCAGATCTTGGTATTCTTTAGTCATTAACAACCCTGCTCAGATTACCAGTGATCCCAGATGGTAATGTTAGAAATCTGAGAGTGGTCACACTTTTTCAGCATGATTATTTAACCTCCTGTTAGTGTATCTACCCTGAGAGCTTAATAGGTTTTTAAACTGCCTTTGTTACTGTGTTGTTATTTTTATATATAATATATAAATATAATTATATATAATATATAAATACATATACAAACACATAAAATTAAATGCATAGATAAGATCATATAGATGTAATTTTTGACAATATCTGTTAATCATAATTTAGTGATTCTAAAAAACAAATTAGAATAATGTGATTTACTTGTCTTCTATCCTAAGGAAAAACAAGTTGAATTGACTTCAGGTTATGACACTCACACAGTTGTGTGTCAGAACCCAAGGCTTTAAAGTATCTGTGTGCTTTTTTTTTTTATCATTGAGCTACGTCCCAAGTTTTTTTATTTTTTAGTTTGAGACAGGATCTCACTAAGTTGCTGAGGCTGGCCTCAAACTTGTGATCCTCCTGTCACAGCCTCCCAAGTCACTGAGATTATAGGCATCCATCACCACACCTGGATTATCTGTGTACTTTTATCTGTGTGTACTTTTTTCTGTGTGTGTGTGTGTGTTTCTGGTGCTGGGGATGGGACCCAGGGCCTCCTGCATGTGGAGCAAGTGCTGTACCAATGATCTATGCCCCCCAGCTTCCTTAATTTAAATTAAATATTAAAATTTAATTTAAAATTAAATTTTATCTTTAATTTTAATGATTTGCAAAAGTAAATTTCCTTTTACTCTGTAACATATTTTCAAGTGAATGTGGTAATAAAATCATAAAGAACTTAAAATTTCTCAATTTCATAGGTACTCATTTGTCTCACTAATAATTTCAAAAGAAGTTTTAGAATATTCTGTGTGAAGAGACAACTTGCTTTTTTTCTTTCAGATAAACTGAAGATTATTCACCAAGCACATAAATCAAAGGTACGTTCCACATATGCAGTATCTGGCACTTAGCAGTAATTAGCATTAGTTGAACTAGTGAGTAAGTGAATGTGCATGTAAGTCTTTTCCATTATAATAGCATTTTTATCTTATAGGTTCTCTTTCTATAGCTTTACTTTCCCATTAAAGGATTAAAAAAAAAAAAACCCTAACTTATATATACCTGCTCATAGATCCTTTTAAAAAGTCATAATAAAAACAGCATACCATGCCTGCGTGGTGGCGCAAGCCTGTAATCCTGCACTTTGGGAGACTGAGACGGGAGAATCACGAGTTCAAAGCCAGCCTCAGCAATGGCGAGGCGCTAAGCAACTCAGTGAGACCCTGTCTCTACATAAAACACAAAATAGGGCTGGGGATGTGGCTCAGTGGTCGAGTGCCCCTGAGTTCAATCCCTGGTACCAAAAAAACCCCCCAAAACGTGTTATTTGTCTCCCACATATTTATATAAAATAAGCATAAAACAATAAAGAAAATTCACAGTACACATAAGGAAGCCACTTATTATCTGTCAGACTAGTCTCTTTGGCTTTCATAAGTCCATAGAAGAACTGGGGCAGAAGCAGATCCAGATGATCTGCTTGCCTTGGTGCAGGCTGTGAGAGGAGGCCAGGATGGCGGCTCACTCCGTGGAGGGCACCCCCTGCCATTCTGAACTGTCTACTTCAGCTGTTTGTTTATATATGTACCATATTTTTACATTGCTCTTTCCTTACTTTTTTAGAGTGATATTTTATTAAGCCACAGTCAAAGATTTGCTTCTCATTACAGAGCATTCTTTTTTTCCAAGGGCCTTATCTATGATGTTAACCACACGAGGTCAAGGGACCATATCTTATTCTATATACCTCTTGTATTTCCAATACCTTAGACAATGCCTGGTTCATAGAAGTTTTTCCATAACAAGTTTTGAATGAAGTATTTATAAAATTCATTTTGTTTCATTCTGTGTCTAGTCATAGATACGCTCCACGAACTCAGTCAGTTTTAAAAAAGATGTATGCCACACATCACAAAGGGAGTAATATCTGTTGCCTCTGGATTAGTAACTTTGTGGGATTTTTCTTTTGTATGTGCAAATTTGATCATATCCATTGTCACATACCTCAAAATATCATGCCCATAGGTGTTAGGGATCAAGAGTGGCATCTTCCTCTCTTTTGGGTACTAGAGAGTTCTGCCACTGTATCTGACCACAGACTTCACTTATTTTCCCTTCTCCAGGTCTGATGTGTTTTCAACCTGGTTCTTAAATTGTAGAGAATAGCAAGTTTTGTTCTGTATTACATGGAAGAAACATATGTAAATAAATTATAAAAATATAAATAAAATTGAAATGAAGCAACATGCTCTTTGAAAAAGTTGCAAAGCAAACTGTGTCCTGCTATTCTTCTTTCAGTGTTGCATTTTTGCATTGTTGGTCTTGCTTATAAGCTCATGTTTCCCAGAAAGAGGAATCGGCAAACTCTGTTCTTTATAATGAAGACCTTGTTCATTGTGTTCAAATAATCAATATTATACATAAAAATGATTTTTTAAAAAATCAGGAAATTTTCTTGCAGGAAAAAAGATTAGAAATAAGAACTTAAAAGAAAAAATCTTAGAAGTGTTATTTACACTTAAAATGCACGTTCCTCCTTGGCATGTTATATATAGTCATCCCTCAGGATTGGTTCCAGAAAACTTGTGGATATCAAAAGCCACAGATGCTCCAAGTTCCTCATATAAAATGGTATAGTATTCATGTATAACCTATGTGTGTTCTCCCATATATTTTGACTCTATTTCTAGCTTACTTACAACACTTAATACAATGTAAATGCACTGTAAATGGTTTTTATACTATGTCATTTAGAGAATAATGTCAAGAATAGAAGTCTCTACATAATCAGTACAGATGCAACCAGCATAGACCAAACCATGTGTTCAGTCTGCAGCTGGCTGACTTTGTAAATGACCAACCCTTCCATACAGAAGGCTGGCTGTAGTTTCAAAATTAGGAATTGTTTTTTCAGTTAAATAATTTGTTTAAGGGTGGATCCCCCAAACAAATGAAGTCACTTAGAATGTTTCTGGACTCTGGCTTTATAAAACTTCATTTAACCATAATAATCCAAGTCCAGACTGTACCCTGGAGAGGCTTCTTGAAATTTCTAAGGGATGCCATCCATTTTTACAGATATAGTTTTAAAACTTCAGAAAAACTACATGTTCTTATTGGTGCCTTATCTGATTGCAGGACATTTTTCTCATTTCCAAGTGATTGCTGTCCTTTCATCTTCTATTTTCATCTCCAGGGCCTGTAGCATCTCTGGCCAAGCTAGTCCATTTTCTAGGCCAGTTGGAATTTAATCTTTTTCCTCAGCCAAAGGGAGAAACTTCCAACTAACCCTTGGATCTTAATGAACTCATTCACACAAGAGTCTAGAGACTTTCCTAATTGCAATTACCAGGTGTTCTCAGAAATTTCTTCTCATCACCACAATAAAAAAGCTGTCTGGATCTCTGCCCACCTAACTAAGCCTCCTGTTTCGACTATTAGCTAAGTGTCTTTGAGTGAATGAATCAACAATAGAATGCAAATGATTATCATAATGACTGTGCTCTGATTATCAAGAAATTCATAAAAATGTGTGTATATATATTATGGATTGTAATCAGTAGGCTGTTTGTATTATAGTGTAATATGTATTATGGATTGTAATCAGTAGGCTGTTTGTATTATAATTTTTGCTAAAAAGATTCAAAATAAGCTGAGTATGGTGGTGTGCACCTGTAATCTGTAATCCCAGTGTGGCTCAGGAGGCTGAGACAGGACGATTGTGAGTTCAAAGCCAGCCTCGGCAACAATGAGGCGCTAAGCAACTCAGTGAGACTCTGTTTCTAAACAAAATACAAAATAGAGCTGAGATTGTTGCTCAGTGGACAAGTGCCCCTGAGTTCAATCCCCAATACCAAAAAAAAAAAAAAGATTAGAAATAAAAACTTTGATCTCTATCTTACATTTTGTGGATTTGGAAACCAGATAGCTCTCTTTGTTAAAGGAAGAAATCATATCCTGGAATAAACTGCAGAGGAAACATGCAAAATTTTTAAGGAGGAAAAATTTTTTATTACTTATTTATTGTGCTGGGGATTGAACGTAGGGCCTCACACATGGTAAGCAAGTGCTCTACCACTGAGCTACACCCCAATCCCAGAAAGAAATTAAAAAATGCTACTGTCCTTTCCCACCCTCACCACAAACATACTTGAAAAATGAATCCAAACTCTGGGACTACTTATTCAGTCTCATTAAAGTAAGCTCCTCTTGGGGTTGGGGCTGTAGCTCAGTGGCAGAGCGCTTGCCTAGCACGCATGAGGCACTGGGTTCGGTTCTCAGCACCACATATAAATAATAAATGAATAAAATAAAGATCCATCAACAACTAAAAAAATATTTAAAAAAAAAAAGTAAGCTCCTCTTAAGATCTATGCATTTTGTTATGTTAAATTCCACTTTAGTTTAACAACAACAACAAAAAAGTGAAATATGCTTTGAGGAATCCAAAATAAGACTTACATAGAAATACTTAGGATATTTTGGATAAAAACATACAATAGTATGAAGATGTCAGTTCTTAGTTACTTTACGATTTTAATGGCTTCTCATAAAGTACTACCAATAGTTGCATATATGTAAATTAGAGAAGCTGATTATAAAGTTAATAAGTAAAAAATAGCAGAATTCTGAAAAAAATGAGAGTGATTATACCTTACATATATAAAGATATTATAAAACTCTAGTCATTAACATGGTGTGATATTGTCACATGAACTAGGAGGTGGCACAGAATTAAAAATTCAGATATACATGGAAATTTAAATATTGCCTTTCAACTCTATGGAGAAAAGATGGAGGATTCAATAAATAGTATTGAAACAGCTGGGTTGGCATCTCTAAGACTAGTTGAATTCCTGTCTTTTCATGTCAGAATAAATCCCCATTGGGTTAATGACTCATGTAAAATTTAATCCCATAGATGAGGTTAGAGAAGAAACTGATTAAAACTGAGTGGATAATATGTTCAAGCTGGGTGATGTGTATGGGGCGGGGTTCATTACAGTGTTCTGTATATATCATATGTTTGAAGGTCTCCACAATTAAAAGTTTAAACATGAAATTCATAAAAATATGTGAAGAAAACGTGGAGACACTTCTCTTGCAGTGGAGAAGGTCTTTCAGGTATGATAGAAATGGAGCAGTCATAAAAAAGACTGACATTTTATTTCATGCATTAATTTATTCAATAACAATAATTTAGCAGGAGGTAAAAAGGAAGGTGTGTTGCTCTTCTCCCTTTCTAGAGATGAGGAAACTGAGTCTTAGGTTATGTAGTTTGTTGAATGCACGTAGCTGGGTGCTGGGGGAGTCTGAATTTGAACCCAGATCTAACTGGAAAGCCAGGGCTATCACAGTGTCTCTGCAGCACAGTGTACAGTATGTGTACTTAGTAGGTCTGCACTGTGTATTTCTCACTGCCATCGAGGGAGTAGAATGTGACTTGGATTATTACTGTGATTCTAACACCAGCTCCCGTCTTTCAGAAGTCTTACTGAATGTATTGATAAAATGCAGATTTTCTTTCTTTTTAGACAAATGAACTGGTGTTGAGTTTGGAGGATGATGACAGACTCCTGCTAAAAGAAGACAGCACCCTGAAAGCAGCAGGAATCGGTGAGGAAGGGGGTTTGGTATTGCTGAAGGGGCACTCGCATTCCCGGCTGTGTGGCCAGGCCCAGCTGATTATATTTGATGACTCCCTGTGACGTGAATGCCCCTGCTGCTCTTCAAGTTCTCCCATCACTATTCAGAGGAGGAGGAGGAGGAGGAGGAGAATGCCCCGCATTCTGATCATTTGACTGAGAGCAGTCGTTATCTCTTCTCCAGATGTACAGAATGCAAATGGTTCTTTCAGAAGGTTTGCTCAGAATCCTGCTGAGGGTTATTTTAAATGATTGACAGGTTATCAGTACCCTGTCCACCTACTCTCCTCAGTGTCATTTGAACCGATGGTTTGAGAGAATTGGACGTAGTAGAACTAATGTGGAATAATGAAATGAGATGTTGTTTGTATAGCAAGCTGCATGGCTTCTGATAGTCATCTAAGTCATTCAGGACCGACCAAGGCACAGAATTTTAAATAGGGACCTAGTATGTGCAGTTGAAGAGTTGCCTGATTTAACTTTTCAACCTGGGATGTGTATATAGTTCTGTTTTTTAAAAGATGTTATATGACATATCTTGTGGCCATTAGATGTCACTGTTATTCTACTTACATGGTCACCTTAAGCTGATCTGGCAATAGAGGAGTGAAGATTATCAGGGAGGTCTGAGCAGGTGGAAGCACTGTGCCTCTGACACACCTCTGTGGTCTGTGACCAGGATGCAACGTCACAAATCATACTTCCTTCAAAACACACAAGGCAAGGTTCACACTGGGAACCTGTACATTTTGTTTTGTTTTTTTTGTGTTCTGTTGAGTTGCCTTTTTTTCTTTCTGTCTTTTTAAACTGAGGATTGAACCCAGGAGTGCTTTACCATTGAGCTACAACCCCAAACTTTAAAAAAATATTCTAATTTTGAGACAGGGTCTTGTTAAATTGCTGAGGCTGGCCTCAAACTTGAGATCCTCCTGCCTCCGCCTCCCAAGTTGCTGGGAGTATAGGTGTGCCCAACTGGAATTCACTTTTGAAATGATTCACGTGACTAATGTGAATTCCTGACATGGGTCTTTCTATTTAAATAGAATTTTAAATAGCAGCTTGTAAAGTCTTAGACTTGTTTTCAGTGTTTAAGTCTGCACTGTTTGTTAGGATTAGTGTCTTTCCATATTATGAATATGTAAGATAGATTGTTATTTGAAAAACATTATTTAATTTGCACTTATTTCTTCAAATTTTATTACATTATTGTAGCAGGTGGCACCTGTGTTATTGAGACATGTGGCACCTACAGGTAGCCCTGCTTGTTTTTAAAGCATAAAGCTATAATGAATATAACAGACTGGCATTGCTGTGGGAATTGGCAGATAACTCCATGGAAAAGGTTAGAAAATGCAAAAACTAACCAAAAAAAGAAAGAAAGGTAAGATTTTACAAGATGCTGCAGTTGACATCTTATATAAATGGGGAAATATTGAATTAGCCAGAAAATTATATCTGGCTTGTTGCCAAAGCATTCAGGAAAATAAATTTCAAACCTTTATCTCAGTCTTTATTACAAAATAAAATCTAGATAAATTAAATGTACTATAAAAGTTAAGAAAACAAAAAATGTAGCTCAATTATAACCTAATCTTGGAGAGAGAAGAGCTTTCCAAAGGCCAAGGCCCTAAAGGAGAAAAGCCATAGATTTGACCAAATAAAACTCCCAAATTATAAACCATTAAAGGACAAACAATAAACTGTGAAAAGTATGTGCAACATAAATGAAAGATAAAGTTATTATCCAGACTTTTGTAAAGAGCTCTTGTATTAGTATGAAAAAGATAAAGAAGAAATTTTGATAGGAGGAATAGCTAACATAGGAAACACAGCTCTACCTTATTAGTAATGAGAGAAATGCACGTTAACATAGATGCTGCTTTTTAGCATGGCCTAGTGGTTAAGAATAACAGCCCAGAGCCAGTGTGTGTGGGGTCAGACCTTGATTCTGCTTCTTACTATCTGGGTGACCTTAGTCCAGCAGCAGTTAGTACAAGATTAGCGGTCATAGGAGAAAACAATGGAAGCATCCAGGGAAGCCCGTGGTGTAGGGAAATGATATTCTCCATAGCACTGTTGGGAATATATATTGCCTCTAATGTTCTGTAGGCCAAGTTTAACAGTCCCTTGTATTTTTTTACTAGATCAGTAGGCATGTGCTTCTTCCGACTCTGAGATTGTGGTCTGCCTTCAGGGGGGTGTGGGGTTCTCTTTCCCTTTCCCTGTTTGTGAATCACTGACACAGGAATTTTTGTCTCATAGAATAATGTGCAATACCATTATCATTTGAAAATGTATCTATGGATATGTTTGTATGTGTACATGGAGAAAAGATCATATATCAAAATTATAGAAATGGTTTGTCAGGGTAGTGGCATTGCCAGTAAACTGAGTTTTTCCTTTCTTCTGTGTATTGTCTTAATATTATTATTGGAATTTACAAAATCTTCCATAGTTTATAAGTTTTCCTTATAATTAAGGAACTAGCCGGGCACGGTGGTGCATACCTGTAATCCCAGCACTTTGGGAGGCTGAGACAGGAGAATCGTGAGTTCAAAGCGAGCCTCAGCAATGATGAGATACTAAGCAACTCAGTGAGACTCTGTCTCTATATAAAACACAAAAAAATGTGGCTCAGTGGTTGAGTACCCCTGAGTTCAATCTCCGGTACCCAAAACAAAACAAAACAAACAAAAAACTAAGGAACCAGTTTTTTTAAAAGAATAATAAATCCCTAAATTACAAGCCACTTGGCCTCTCTGAACTTCAGTTTTCTGTATAAATGTGAATAATGATACCTATTTGAGAAGGTTGTCATATGGATTAAATGAAAGAATGAAGGTGTCCAGAATAATGCATGTAAAAGGCCCTACAGAACAACTCTTTTATTTGAAAACCATTTTGGAGATGACAGTTGGCAAATATTTTGCATTTGCTAAGACAGAGTCTGCCTCATTCTCTTTTATTTCAGACTGACTTAAGTAACGAACCATCTTTAAAAGCAAGGATCAAATCTCTCTTTTTGTCATTCTTGTTTTAAGGCTACAGGACTTTGATCAGAATCAGGTCGTTTTCATGGGTTTCTCCACTTGTTTCGGGGTAGTATGGGGTGTTTCAGGGTGGTATGTCAGACTGCCCCTGACACCCAGGCAGAGCATTAACCTTGGCCATGGGGAGAGTTCAGTCCTTGTCACGAGCTGTTTCCTTTTTTTCATAGAGCAGTGTTGCCGTCCTCCTGGCAACAAGCCACGGTGGTACCTAGGGAAAGAAATGAGGATCCCCAGAGAGCAACAGAAAATTCCAAGTAGGAGTTGAGTTGCAAAAAAATGAGAATTGAGAGTCAGGCATGGTGGTGCATACCTGTGATCACAGCTACTTGGGAAGCTAAGGCAGGAGGATCTCAAGTTCGAGGCCAGCCTGGGCAATTTACTGAGACCCTGTCTAAAAATGAAACAAAGGGCTGGAGTTGTGGCTTAGTGGTAGAGTGCTTGCCTGGCATGTGTGAGGCACTGGGTTTGATCTGCAGCACCACATAAAATAAATTGTGTCCATCTACAACTAAAAAATATTTTTTTAAATAAATAAATAATGAAATAAAAAGGCCTGGGGATGTAGCTCAGTGGGAGGGCACTCGCCTAGTATGTGTGAGGCCCGATTTTAATCCCTAGTGCCACACCAAAACCACAAAGAAACAAAAACCGTGATACTTGAAGTATGTGATTTTTCTAGGGAATTTTCCCTCCCTCTGTGCCTTGTCTGATTAGGTTTCTAAGAGGTTTAAGAGAAAAAGTCGAAGTCATCCCTCTCTCCCTTTTTACCACTTGATCTTGCTGGAGAGCTGTCACTCTGCCGTCACAGCCAGTTGCCATGGGAATAATGCTCGTGTAACAAGTTTATCATTCTGACTCTTCTGCAGGAGTCATGAAAGGAAAAGAAAGGCTGGGAGGGGGAAATTAGGGGGAAACTTGCTTGAAGAGTCTTTCATCTGCACTGCAGATCCCCACTGTATATTCCACATCTTCCATCGGTGCTGAAATACATAAATAGAAAAGATTTCCTTTGTGGGAGGAAAAGAGAGAAGGGTTTTACCTAGAAACGTTGTTTAAGATGGAAAGATTTTTACCTTGTTTT
>CM053402.1:68259974-68320724 GCA_028644305.1 Xerus rutilus
GTGTGTGTGTGTGTGTGTGTGTGTGTGTGTGTCTGCCTGTCTGACCTGTTAGGAAGCATTATAAAATTGTTAATTTTATAGCCAAAGTTCAACTGTACTGGCTTGTGTTCATTTCATTAAACTAGAACATCAGTATTAAACTGATCCACAAATGCATTTGGAGGGCTCTGACTTGATTTCATTTGATAGTGAGACGAAGGGACAAAGTGGCAACGTATTTATTGGATTTTTAGATTGCACATTCATTTCAGATTCCCATGCCAAGGCGCTCTGCACCTGACCGCACTGCCGCCTGCAGCACATTTAATTTAAAACCAGGTGCCCGAGGGGATCGGCACTTGCTAGACTTCCTGAGTGTTCTTCCCCCACCATTTTTAAAAAAGCCATTTTAAATAGAATTTGGGCAGCGGGAGTGTAAGGGATAATGGTGAAAAGGGTGATTGTGTAAAGGTCTTCAAAATCATCTGTAACTTGTTTCCACTTAAATTGGCAAATCAATTTGCAGTATTACATCCAGGAAATCATTCTCTAACATTTTCAACAGTTTTAGAGGGTTTTAAAAACATTACTACTTCTGTTTGAAGACTATATCAATGAAGTTTAAAATCCATTTTGTTGCACTTTTGAGTGTTCAGAGAAACTTGGAATTTGTGTGTAAGGGTGAGCAGTTTTGTTTTTTGTTTTTGTTTTTTTTTGGATCACCTTGAACTATTGAATTATTTGAGTTTAACTCATTTGTCAATCTAGCTTTTTTGCAAAAGAATGGAATCACATGAAGATAAAATCATTACCCTGGATGATTTCATTTGGAGCCTATGAGGGATGGCCTCAATACTTTATATAAATAACAAGTCGCTCTCTAAGTTAATTAGACTCATCGAAACAAAACTGCATTGTCAGTCTTCGCTTCCTGTCAGCTTATTCTGAACCTGCTCTGCTGATCTGCATGACATATTAGCTTCTCAAAAGGAGTACAGATAAATGTCAACTGCAGTAAGTGAAATTTGTAATTATAGGGAGCGCGGCTTGAGCCAAGTGCTGGCCAGGCAAAAACTATGTAAAGTTCCATCTGTAAATAGCACATCACAGATACAGCTTGCTCCGTGATTATTATCCCTCTTGCTCCTTCTTCATTATTGCAAATTATCTACATCTACCTCTGAGCACACACCTCCCTTCAAAAAGAAAACCCAACAAGCTTTTTGATAAAAGGATAGCTTTCCAGATATCTTCTTTGAATACTGAACTTTCTGATGCCCCCTTTTCAATATGTTGCTGATTCCAGGTGTGGGGGCCTCTGACCCATTCTTTTAAATGCTGTTTCTTGTAAAACTATCCTGCACACTTACCTATTTGCTCAGGGTGCAGCCCCTTCTCGTTGGTTCCCAGTCTCTCTGATGTGTCCCTGAACAGGCTCGTTGTGTTCAAAGCTTGTGATCTGATTTTCATCCACTCAGATTAAATTTAATCTTGAAGACAAAGTAGGCCCTGAGAACCTCATTTTATTTTCTTCTCTTAGGATGGAGAGAGACTGCATTTGATATTCTTGCAAATGGCAAAAACATTTTTAATGAGATGACATTGCTAATCTTGTTAATTTCATTCTTATGTGAAAAGTTCTAATGATGAGATTAGAGCTCTAAACCCCACACCAGTGGTAATCCGCAGCACCCTTCTTATCATCCTTTTTATTTGGCTTGAAGAGTTCTACTTGCCTGTTTTTAGAGTATATGTTAATTGCGCACTCAGTATTCATTACAGATAATCTCATCTGTTTTCTCCTCAGGATTCCAAAGGCCCTTTTGCTCTTTCTGTAAAAGCCAAGCAGACTGTATTAACTTCTGGTTTAATTTAAAAAACCAATGTGGAACTTGTTGGCGCAACACCTTAAAGAACCGCATGTTTAATAAATTGGAAGGCTTTCCATCAGATTTGTCTCCAGTCTGAATTAATAATGTTGCTGACTTATTGTTTTAGAAGACGGAGTCCTTGACCTGCTAGGTTGAAAGAATTGTGACTGCTCTGAACCTTTGTGGGTCCTTTAGCTGTGCCGTCTCCCCAGTGAATAATTAGAGGTATTGAAGGTATTGCGGTAGAAGCCAATTTGTGTCTTTCACTTTGCATATTGTTGAAGCCTCATGAATTAATCATAAGCAGGGCAAAAAATTAACTTCTTCAGACACATATTTTGATGGGTCATGAGGGAGAATGTAAAGTGATCTGTAAAATATTCTACTGATCCTCTAACTATTAAATTATTATACCTACAGGCTAATTTCAGGGAGGGGGGAGAGTCCCTCCCCCCTCAGGAGCTGAGTAGCATATAGGAAAAAATATCAAAGTTTGTTATTTTCGAGGACTGTAAAGAAGACTATAAATAAGCAATTTCATGATTTTCTGAAAAATCTTAATTCTTGTGTTAACTCTTGATTTTAATTTTGCCAGTTATTTTTCTTCTGACTTTTAAATGATTGCTTTTTAGATTCTTAAAACTACACGTAAAACTTCTTGCTGATTTGGTGAAATGTATTGGCCACCCAACAACGAACTGATACTTTTCATTTCAGGCGTCTGAAACTATTCCAAAATGCCAAACCAAGGTGATGCGGATTTCCATACTTGTTTAAAATTTAGTTTTACATTAAAATCTCTTTTCCATTTTCTGTTTCTCTTTTTTCAGCCAGCGAAACAGAAATTGCATTCTTCTGTGAAGAAGATTATAAGAACTACAAAGCTAATCCCGTTTCATCCTGGTGAAAACGGCTCGCCTTGGGGGCTCCCTCTTTGCATACCTGTATTAAGCTCTTTATTCCACTAGTGAGTTTTTGAAATTGACAAATAAATCTTTAAAAATTAATTCCAGGCTCTGCTGTTTGAACTAAAATTTGGTGATTTCTTTCTCTTTGGCCAGGCCGGACTTCCTTCCTTCCTTTCTTTTGATAATATGAGAAAAATATTTGATTTTTTTAAGTGAAAAAAATTATTATTGAATTAGTGATTCTTTTAGTGGTTTGCATATTGGGTCCTTTAGAAAGAGAAGATCAAGGTCATACTGTTTATTTTATATTTTTTCATAGTTTCTGACGAGCACAGCTATTACTGTCTTTGGCTGCCAGTGATTGTAAGAGGCTTTCAGGACTGTGGTGCTATCTTTTAGCTCAGGGAGTGTGTGATGCTCCCGCCCACCACATGTGACATTGAACCATGTTACATGAGGGACGTATTATGATGTCAGAGGGTCACTTGCCTTTTTTAGTTATCGTGTTAGTCAGCTTTCGTTGCTGTGACTAAAATACCTGATGAGAACAACTTGGAAGAGGGTTTATTTTGGGCTCACAGTTTCAGAGGTGTAGTTCATGGTTGGCCAACTCCATGGCTGGAGCTGAGGTGAGGCACAACATCATGGTGGAAGAGTGTGGCAGAGGAAAGCTACTGAGCTCATGGCCACCTGGAAACAGAGGGAGTGAGGTGCCAGGGACAAATGTAATTTCCAAGGGCAGGCCTGCAGTGACCTACTTCCTCCAGTCACACCCCACCTGCTTACAGTTACCTCCCTGTACAGATGTCCTTTCAAATTATTAATCCATCAAGTAGATTAAACCTCTGATTCAGTTACTCTTACAGTCTAATCATTTCACTCCCAAATATTATGAACATTCATGCATTGTCTAACATGGGCTTTGGGGGGACACCTCATATTCAAACCATAAGTTATCTAAGCCTGTACAAATAAAATTGCTGAAAAAAAAATTTTTTTTTTTTCTGGACCATTTTCTGCCTTTCATTACAGTAAACTCTAGTAGAGCCAAACTCAATTTGTTTGGAGAGAGGAGGTAGCCAGATATTTGTACTTCTAAAAATGTTTATCCTAGAAGATACATGCTTTCAAAGTAATATAATTTTGGTTCCTGAGTGGCTGATGACAGGGACAATGTCTGGGCAATAGTGTAGTGGCACCCCCTTCTCCACAGAAAATCTTAATTGAGCTTCTCCAGAAATCTGCACCATAATTGATCTTAGGAATCTCAGCAAAAGAGTCTCTACAAAAGAGTTCAATGTAGTTAAACTTCCTATTTCCTGTTGCTCTATCTTACTTGGCCACCAGCCTGAAAGAGATGAGCACTCCAGGTGCCGAACTCCCCTTTACTAGTTTTTTCACAAACATTTATGGACTGTCTAGTATAGTAACAATGTAGTAGGTTATAGAAGTGTGTTTGCAAATGCAAAGTGTGGTAGGAAAGACAGGTCCTTAACAAGGCCTCTGGCCTTGAGCCGAACTTCACAGAGATGTTTACAGTTCAAAGAGAAGAGAAGATGTTACTCATTGGGCTCCATGGTAACAGCTGGCAGAGGAAGAAGCAGCTCTCCCCTTCTAAGACACTATCCTTGAAGGGTTAACTTGCCCAGAACAGTGAAAGAAAAAGCTGCTTCTGTGTGAACTTCTGCAGGCTGTGACCTTCTGAGCCCCTCCTCTTACATGTACGCTGGGTATAAAGTTCTGAAACTGCCTGAACTCAGGGTTCAGGAGGGTTAATTGATAATAGTGAAAGCTTTACCCTCTAAACCGGCTGCAGTCAAATAAAACTGTTCCTGCTGTCTTCGGTGCCTGGTCTTGTCTGTCTTTACAACAGTAGTGGTTCCACAGGGGCCTCTCAGTCAGCATGTGTCCATGGGAACTCCTGGAGAGATTGGTTGGCTCTGAAATTACCCCATTTCCCTTCTAAGTTGCCTTTCAAGTGATGCAGAGGACTTAGAACTTTATCTGGTAGGTAGTTGGGAGCCAGTGGCAAGATTTAAACAGCTAAATTACACGATTCAGTTTTTAATTCTATAAAGTGAGTTTGCAGCTGATCATGGTGGTACCTGCCTGTCGTCTCAGCTACTAGGGAAGCTGAGACAGGAGGATCACAAGTGCAGGATCCACCTGGGCACCTTAGTGAGACCTTGTTTCAAAATTTTAAAAAAGGTGGAGGGGGAGGGCTAGGGATATAGCTCAGAGGCAAGCAAAGCACCACTTGGTTCAGTACTGGGAGGGAAAAAAAGTGAATTTTGGTGGCAGTGTCCAGATGGTTGAAAAACTAGGAGACAGTTGTAGACAAGGTGAAGACTGGAGGGCCTGGCCTAGGGCCAGGACAGAGGGCAAGTTGAAGAGGGGAGATGATCTTGAGAGTGCTCACATTGGATCATGCATGACACAGCAAACGTGGTGGCAGGTACTTCACATGTTAAATGCTCATTTAACCACAGCTCTCCAAAAGTGATAGGAGCATGTCTATTTATAGATGAGGAAATTGGGATGGGGAGGACTGGAGGCAAGTCTGCCTTAAAATTCTGACCTTGCCCATTCCAGCCCATGGCCTGGACACAAGGTAGAGTGACCTGGAAAGTTTGGGACTTGGTGAATTCCTGCCTGTGGACAGTGAGGAGGGAGCTGTGGAGTCTAGTGACTTGCAGGAGTGAGTGGCTGGATTGATGTGACAGCATTAACCCAAACAGGAACTCAGGAAGGAGAACAAGTTCAAATATATTGTTTCTTCATTTCGCAGATATTCAGTTTATGAACAGGCTTTTCTTTTTATGTAACATTAAGCATATCTTTACCTGTATATTTTCTTTCTAAGAAATAATGCAAAAATTTGTATGTGTATGTGTGTATAAACAATCTTTTTGGTGTGTATTTTTCTTATGAAAGATACATATATGTATGTGTTTATATACATGTAAACAGACTGTTTTTACATGTAAACAGAGACTTACAATATATTATGAGAAAAAAGATTTTTGCCAGGAATGGAAGACTAGTTCAAAATTAGAAAATCTACCTATGTAACTTATAAAATCTATAAATTAAAGAAATAATTATGCTCATCTTTATAGATGCCCCCCCAAAAGCATTTGATTGTATTTGTCTCCATGCATGAATACATATTAGCAATGGATAGAAATGCTTTTAACTTGATCAAGGTTTTGCATAGAAAACTTACTTAATAGGGAAGTGGTTAAACAGATCTATTAAATACAAATAGGACAAGTGTGACCAGTGCTGCTGATGCTACTCAGTGTCGTGCTGTGGGTCTCGTAGCCAATGCAATAAGGAAAGTAATAAGAACCACAGATGGAAAAGGTGGAGACAAAACAATCATTTGCAGACAACATGATTGCAAGAGAATCAAGTGACAAGCTATTAGAACTTGGAGACTTCAGGAGTGCTAGATAATAAACTTAAAATGAATTGTTTGCAAAAGCTATCGAGTGTTATTAGAGGGCTATAAAAGACCTAAATAAAGAGAGAGAGATTACATGTTCATAGATGGAAGATATAAAGACATAGAATTGTACCTAATCTGCAATTTAGTGCGACCTTAATCAAAATCCCAAAGGACTTTATCATGGAATTTGACAAATGGATTTGAGAGTTCATTTGGAAAGGTAAATTGCGAGAATAGCCAAGATCAATTTGGAAAAACAAAAAGCAGCGTGGGGTGAGGTGTTGCTTAACAGAGTCAAAATATACTTTAAAGTTGTAATAATCCAGAGAGCTTGGTAATGATATAGAAACAGACAAATGATCAACTGATAGAGGATGGAACCTGACCACTGTGTATGGAAACACTATGTAATAAGGGTAGCATTTGTAATCAGTGGAGAAAAGAAAAACACTTGGCACACAGCTAGACATCAAGACAGTGGTGAACGGTCCTACTTCATATCATTCCAGAGCATTTCAGATGGATTAAATGAACAGGAAAAAATGATGAGCTTATTACAATAGGGATTATGTTATAACCTTGGGAGAGAGAAGGCCTTCTCAAAACACAAGACGTGACTGCTGTAATTTGCCAAATTTGAAAAACTAGATTAAAAACTCATAAAGGCTGAAAGATAAGTAAAGACTTGGAGGAACTACTTGCACGTGTACAACAGACAAAGGATTAATTTCTGGAATATATAAAGAACTCTGGGGGCTGGGATTATAGCTCAGTGGTAGAGCGCTTGCCTTGCATGCGTGAGGCACTGGGTTCGATCCTCAGCACCACATAAAAATAAATTAAAGATACTGTGTCCATCTACAACTAAAAAAATATTAAAAAAAAAAAGAACTCTGGCAAATCAGTGAGAAATGGACAAGCATACAACAGAAGAACGAATTATAAACATATATTTTGTTCAATGTTATATCCCGTCCCAATTCTCAATAAATATTCATGAATGGATAAGTGAAAAAAAAAAGGACGAATGCATTTCACAAAGAAATTCACATGAAAGGAAACAGTCATGGCTTACAGATATATGAAAAGATGCACGTCCTGTTTTTCTAGGAAATTCAAATTGAAGTACAGAGTACCATTTTCAGTTATCAAATTGGCAAAAAGTGAAGGGTTTGGCAATAAATGTTGGCTGTGCCGTTGTGCCTGCACTGCCAGTGGAGCACGAATCACACACAGTCACTTAGGCAAGCAATTTAGTATGCTATCCATTGAAATAACAAGTGTGTGCATTATATTGACCCAGCAGTTCTAGTTCTTAGGATTTATTCCAAAGAAACCCTCTCATGCCTGCAGAAGGAGGCATTTATAAAAGAATTCACTATAGTGTTAAAATAGAAAAACACTGAGACAACCTAGATGATATTACTAAGAAAGTTAAGTAAACTATGGTATGTCTGTGTTCTGGATTTCTAATCTAAAACAATGAGGAACATCCAGATCATTCACTGTTGTGAACTTTGAGACATTGATGGATAAAACAACAAAGGGACTCATAAAATGTGATGTCACTATTTAAGAGAAAGCACAGAATGGTAAATAAATGCATTTAAGAATGTATGTTGTTATGGTCCAAATGTGAGGTTAGGGTGGAAAGTTAGTTCTCTATGAGGACTAGCCTTCCTAGATACTGAATTTGCCAGTGACTTCATCTTAGACTTTCCACCCTCCAGAACTGTGAGAAATGTTTCTTGTTTATAGACCATCCTGTCTATGATATTTTGCTTGCAGCCAGAATAGACTCAGACATGTGAGCATGAATATACACAATGAAATATATGTCCACCCAAGGGTACACTCTGAACTGATCACACTTTATTCCTCTTGGGAGAAGAGTAAGATTGGGAGGTGAGGTGGTAGAACACCTTGTCTATAATGTTTAATTTTATCAGGAGAATGTATTTGTGTCCAAAATTAATTTTTAAAAACCCAATATATGTATAGAAACCAAAAGAAGCATGAAAAAAACCCTCTCAGGCAACTGCCATGAACATTTTGGCATATTTCCATCTAGGTTATTTTCTGCAGTTTTAGTGTTTCTTCTCTTTTTGATGTTTTAAGTAGTCTTGCTTGTTAAAAATAACCAACTTGGAGGTGAAAAAAGTAAAAATCCCCTTCTTTAAAAGTCACTCCATTCCATAGCTTGATGTATTTCAGATTTTTTTTCTCCACATATATTATTATTTAGATCTATAGGTGTGAGCTAGGTATGGTGCTGCTCACCTGTACTACCAGTACTTGGGAAGCTGAGGCGGGAGGATCACTTGAACTCAAGTGTTCAAGAACAGCCTGGGCAACATAAAGAGACCGCCTCTCAAACACAAAACAAAACAAAACAAAACAAAAATCTCTGTGTGTATGTGTATATAAAGGATTGATTTTTTTTTTTTTTTGTACCAGGAATTGAATCCAGGGGTGCCTAGCCACTGAGCCACATCCTCAGCCTCTTTTTGTATTTTGTTAGAGACACGTTCTCACTGAGTTGCTGAGGCTGGCTTTGAACTCCCTGATTCTCCTGCCTTAGCCTCCCAAACCGCTGGGATTACAGGCATGTGCCGTCGTGCCCTGGGGTTGTCATACTCAAATATGAGACATCTTCTCATTTTCCAGTTGCCGCTGTGTGCTAGTGTGCTGTTCATTCCGTGCTCACACAGACCTG
Source organism: Xerus rutilus (assembly GCA_028644305.1). Lineage (NCBI taxonomy): Eukaryota > Metazoa > Chordata > Mammalia > Rodentia > Sciuridae > Xerus > Xerus rutilus. Next base: position 68,268,900 of record CM053402.1, read on the forward strand.
CCGTCAAGCCCTGGAGACAAAAAGGGCCACTCACTGAGTTTGGGGATTGAATGAAAACATGGCCTGCAGGGGGCCTGGCGCAGAGTAAACACTCCTTACCTGTCTTGTGGTGCTAACAGAGAGCAGGGCAGCACACAGCATCCACTTGACTTCTTTTTTTTTTGGTCCTGGGGATTGAACTCAGGGGCACTCGACCACTGAGCCACATCCCCAGCCCTATTTTGTGTTTTACGTAGAGACAGGGTCTCACTGAGTTGCTTAGCGCCTCGCCGTTGCTGAGGCTGGCTTTGAACTCGCGATCCTCCTGCCTCAGCCTCCCTGAGTGCTGGGATTACAGGCTTGAGCCACCGCGCCCGGCTCCACTTGACTTCTGAGCAAAGAACTCTGACCCTCACCAATGTTAAGCCCCTGGCCCAAGGCCTAACATATTAAGTCAAAGAACAAGGTCTTTATTCTGGCTTTTGAACTCCATTTTCTGCCATTCTTTGAAAACATAGGGCATGGGGCATTAGAGAAGCATGGTAGGAAGGTTGTCATCGATGGACTGAGAGACAGCTCCCTGTTTGTGTGGCCTGACTGACACCTTTGCATGCATCTTTATGGCTCTTAGTTACAGAAAACCTGTGCTCTCTTCCTGTGCCAAAGGAAGGTACAGGCCCTGACTAGCCAGGCGGAGGAAGTTTCCTGCCATGGCAAGTGTGCTTTCTTCCCTTCTTTTTTCTTCCTGCTCTAGACACAAGCAGGAGAATGATGATACTCCTCATATGAGACACCCAAGGAAGTGGCCTGGACCCCTTTGGGGAATGGCTGCCGACTGCTGAGGACAGGAAAGAGAGGGAAGAGTGGAGCTTCCTCATTTCTGCTAATGTGTGTGTGTGTGTGTGATTTTGGAGTCTGAGATTGCTGGACCAATTCTTTAGTGGGCAGAGGGGTCCAGGTACAGCATTGTTCCAAGAACTGGACTCATCTTTCTATCACTGTGTGTGTACGTGCACGTTGGAACACAGTGCTGATGATTGGTTGCTCCGAGCTTTGCCTTATTTTACCCTTAGAAACTCTCCTTATTAATCAGACTTGCAAAGGTACTGAATGTGTTTGAGGTTAATGTCTTGAACTCCACCATCCAGACAGGGGTTTGGGGGCTCTGGAAAGTACCCATGTCTCAAGGTGACCCCACAGCATGAAGCCTACTCTGTGCTTTCAGCATTTCCAGTGGCTTGGGTGTGGAGGAGGAAGGCACAGCTTGGTCATTTCTTTCCATCAAAGGAGACACATTTATGCAATGAATCAGACCTGAGATCCATCCCTCCCATCCCCAAATGTCCATTTTGGGTTAGAATACAGACATAAGAGTTTAGATAATGGCCTTTGGAGGCTCGTTTTTTGATCATTACTCAGTGAGAGGATCATATAACGTGTAATGACTTAAAAGAAACATCCAGGAGGTGTCAGGATGCTGCACATCCCCTTTTTTGAAAGGGCAGCCACCCTTCTCTGTCCCACACTGAGGCACTCCCTGTGAGTGTTCAGTGTCTAGTCATTCCTAGGTTGCAGGATTTAAGTTAGAGGAAATCCATCTCAGGTCCCCAGTGATGTCATGTGACTCTTTTGAAATAAGTAGAGTCAGACTGGGGAATGCCACCTCAGAGACTCACACTTTTGATTCTGGCCTTCTTCCTACTCAGTTCAATACACAGGGAAAATGCCACCACTGGTGACGATGTTCTGTGATCAATCAAATCCAGTGAATGACAGCAGTAATTTAAGGCTGGAGTACATTTAAGGCTCTGATTTTTTAAATTTTATTTTGTAGTAGTGGAGATTGAATAGAGGGGTGCTTGACCACTGAGCTACATCTCCAGCTCTTTTTATTGACTTGTTTTTTGAATTTTAAAACAAGATCCCACTAAGTTGCCCAGGCTGGCCTCCAAGTTACAATCCTCCTGTCTCAGCCTCCTGAGTCACTGGGATTACAGGCGTGAGCCACTGAGCCTGTCGAAAGCTACGATTCTTTCACAGGGCTAAGGCATGTGGCAGGGGTGAGGACTGGGTGGACTTCTTCCCCTCATTTCTGGTGTGGTGGGTCAGGAAAGATGGAGACAGTCAGTTGGGCGTGGTGGCACAAGCCTGTAATCCCAGCACTCAGGGAGGCTGAGACAGGAGAGTTGCGAGTTCAAAGCCAGCCTCAGCAATGGCGAGGTGCTAAGCAACTCAGTGAGACCCTGTCTCTACATAAAACACAAAATAGGGCTGGGGATGTGGCTCAGTAGTCGAGAGCCCCTGAGTTCAATCCCTGGTACCACACACACACACACACACAAAAGATGGAGACAGTCATTCGCAATTCTGTCCTTTCAATTATTTGGTAGAGATCAGATCAGCCACCTCATTTGATTTCCCGATCTTGCTCCTTCCTCCTGCTCTAAACCCTGGCTTTGAGCCTGATGCCATCATCATGCCACAGACATCGCCCCACCTACCCTGCCACACTGGTGCAGGCCCTTCCAGCACCTCCCTATGGCTTGATGATGGTTCTGTCACTCTCTCCACCAGGACTCCTGTTGTAATTCAGGGTGGACACAGACAGGCCTTATTGTATCTCAGGGCCTCTTGGGTCACTGACAGCTCAGCTGTGACATCTTGTGTCCTCTGTCTCGGCCATCTGCTCCCTGAGTCACACCTTAGGTATGGTCACCTCCATTGACCACGCCCTCATCCCCAGCATTGCCTGGGCATCAGGCCTCCGTTCTCCTCCCCCTTCCTCCACCTCTGGGTCCTCCTCCAGCAATTCCTGGACCCCACCTGACCACCTGCAGTTCACACATCCCGCCGCCCTCTCACTTTCCTTCCCCCTAACCTAACTGAGTCTGTGGTCCTTTGTCATTCCTGTGTGTAGACCCTCACTTCTTGAGCTCCGTCCTCATTGCGCCTGCGCTGGGGGAGCTGCGTGTGGCTGGAGAAGGACGCGTCAGCTGGCCAAGATGCTGAAGTGGTGCTTTGAAGTGCAACCATGAAGCCCCAGGGGGTTCCTGGTGCCGCCCTCTGGCTCTCTGCTCCCCTGGATCCATCTCCCTGTCCCTGGTTCTCTCTCATCTTTTTTTTTTTTGTACCAGGGATTGAACTCAGGGGCACTCGACCACTGAGCCACATCCCCAGCCCTATTTTGTGTTTTATGTAGAGACAGGGTCTCACTGAGTTGCTTAGCACCTCGCCGTTGCTGAGGCTGGCTTTGAACTCGCGATCCTCCTGTCTCGGCCTCCCTCAGTGCTGGATTCCAGGCGTGGGCCACCGCGCCGGCTCTTGGTTCTTTCTCATCTAACAGTCCTGTGCTGCTCACTCTGAGCTGCCATCCTTGCATCCTATTTCGCTGAGACTGTAGAGGCCACCAGGAGATGACATGCTTCTGATCCACCACTGTGTCCCCTCCTGCAGTGGGACCTGTGTGCCCTGCCTGACTTCCTGTGCCACTGGGTGAACCGGTTGCACTTGTTTCTAAATCTAGCTTCATGTGTCCACGGAGGCCATCGCTGCTTGGATACGTGAGAGCACCTCTCCTGCCCTGACCCCTCTCTCTCCTGCATCCTAGGATCTCCTCTTCCCCCCGCTACCCCAGCATGCACAGGTACGACAGTGTCTTCTGTCCTGACCCCCTGCAGCAGGTGCCCCTCTCCCCAGCAAAGGTCCTTAGCAGGACCTTTGTTCCGTTTTCTCCTCTTTCTCCAGGATCTCTTGATCATTTGTGCTTCTGTCCCCATCCCTTTACTGAAACTGCTCCTGCCAAAGTCACCCATGGTGTCACAGGAACATGCTTCAAGTACTTCACCCATGAGTAGCTTTTGACAGAATCAATGGACACTCTTTGCTATGGCTTGAATGTGTCCCCAAAAGTTTATGTGTTGAAAACTTGGTCCTTTCAAAACCATAATGTTGATGTTTTTTGGAGGTAGGTTCTTTAGGAGGTAACTAGGGTCAGGTAGGATCATGATGGTGCACCCCCATGATGGCATTAGTGGCTTTCTAAGAGGAGGAGAGATCTTGGCTAGCACACGTTCTCTGTCTTGCTGTGTGCTGCCCTCTGCCATGTTATGATGCAGCAAGATGACCCTCACCAGATGCCAAAGAGATTCTGGGGCCATGTTCTTGGATTGGCCATCCTTCAGAACTATGAACCAAATAAACCTCTGTTCTTTATAAATTATCCAGTCTCAGGTATTTTGTTATAGCAGCAGAAAATGAACCAAGACACCCTTCCTCTTGCAAAGACTTTCTTCACTTGACTTCACCAGTCACTTCTCATTTCCCCTGCCGGTTCTTCCTTGTCTTCTTAACTTTTAAACACTGGATGGACCACCCCAAAGTCCTCTGACTTCTCTAATTGTATCCAACCCTTATGGCCTCATGTATTCTCACATCTTTGAATGACAACTAGATGCTGTGGACTCCTGTTTCATACCACAGCCCAGATCTCTCCCCTGTGTCCCTCTGGCTACACTGAGTCTCTATGAAGGTGGCTATTAAGTCCACTAATAGTATCCACTTATACTTAGTATCTACTAATACTAAACTGCTGAGCATATACTCCACCCTCCAGTCCTTCCTCAATCTTCCTCATGAAAACAAATGATCTGCAGTCTCCATCTGTTCAGGCCCAAAACCTTAGAGTCATTTCTCTTTTTTTTGTGCTTCTGTCCCCATCCCTTTACTGAAACTGCTCCCACATCCAGTCCCTCAGCCAGTCCTGTTGGCTCCACTGTCAAAGTCTATCCAGTGTCCAGCCTTGACTTACCCTTTCCACTATTACCACCCGGCCTGAGGCTCTACCATCCCACCCTGGGTTATGGTCATAGTTTTCTTTGTAACTGGATTTCTTGATTCCACCCCCACTCCACTACAATTCTGCCCCATCCATCAGAGTGATTCTTGCAGAACATGAGTCAAATCCCATCCTACTTCCTCTTAAAACCCTCACCCAGAGTCAAAGCCAGTTTCTTGTGAGGCTTACAAGGAGGACCAGCCCTTACACCTCTCTGACCTCATCTTCTAGGATCTCCCCTTGCCCTACAGTAGGCACCTTGGCCTTGGTTCTTGCCCAGTACACACCAAACACACTCATGCCTCAGGGCCTTTGCACTTGCTCTTCTCTCTGAAAGGCCTTTTCTACATCTATTTGCATGAGCTGTCACTTCATTTCTGTCAGTTATCTGTCTGCTCAGATGCCATCAAAACGGCCTTTCCTGCTCACCTTATATAAAATAGCTAACACCTACCTCCTGCAGGATTTCCTGGTTCTTTAACTCTGTTACCCTTTTTTTTTTTTTTTTTTTTTGGTACCAGGGATTGAACTCAGGGGTACTCAACCACTGAGCCACATCCCCAGCCCTATTTTGTGTTTTATGTAGAGACAGGGTCTCACTGAGTTGCTTAGCACCTCGCCATTGCTGAGGCTGGCTTTGAACTCATGATCTTCCTATTTCAGACTCCTGAGCCACTGGAATGACAGGCGTGCCCCACCGTGCCTGGCTCTGTGTTACTCTTTAAAAATCTCTTTATGACTGGGCACGGTGATGCATGTCTATAATCCCAGCAGCTCGGGACACTGAGGCAGGAAGATCTCAAGTTCAAAGCCAGCCTCAGCAACTTACCGAGGCCCTAAGGGATTTAGCAAGACCCTGTCTCTAAATAAAATATTTTTAAAAATGGCTGAGGATGGGGCTGGGGTTATGGCTCAGTGGTAGAGCGCTCGCCTAGCACACGAGAGGCACTGGGTTCGATCCTCAGCACCACATAAAAATAAAATAAAGATATTCTATCCACCTATAACTAAAAAATAAATATTTAAAAAAAAAATGGCTGAGGATGTGGTTCAGTGGTTAAGCAGCCCTGGGTTCAATCCCTGCACCAATAAGTAAATAAATAAATAGATAAACAAATAAATAAATAAAATCTTTTTCTGCCGTGACTTCTGCTGTTACAGTGTTCCCAGTATATAGAACAGTGTCTGGTTCTTAATAGGCCAACATATCTCTTGTATGGATGCTGCCCTGTTGTACTTGACATTGTATTTAATTTTGTGTGTGTGGGCAGGGGGGTACTGGGGATTGAGCCTAAGGGCACTCTACTACTGAACTACATCTCCAGCCCTTTTAATTTCTAGTTTGAAACAGGATCTCACTAAATTCCCCTCGGCTGACCTGGAATTTGTAACCCTCCTGCCTCAGCCTCCTGAGTCACTGGGATTACAAGCATGCACCACATAACAAGCTATACTTGAATTTTAAAGCAAAATTTTATAGATTCTTGAAGCTCATTGCATAGCAAAGTACATCCCGTAGATCTGTGTAGATTGGATAAATTCATAATCGTTGGAATTATTAAACTGATGTAGACTGGGCTCTGGAATAAATGGGTTAGCAGCCCTGTGTTTCAGAGTTAAGAAAATGAGATTAAAAGCCGCGAGTGGCGGGGCTGGGATTGTAGCTCAGCGGTGGAGTGCTTGCCTCGCATGCGTGAGGCCCTGGGTTTGATCCTCAGCACCACATACAAAGCAATAAAGACATTGTGTCCATCTACAACTAAAAAAAAAAAAAAAAAAAAAAAGCCGGGAGTGGCGGCACATGCCTGTAATCCCAGCGCTTTGGTAGGCTGAGCGGAGAATCGCGAGTTCAAAGCCAGCCTCAGCAATGGCGAGGTGCTAAGCAACTCAGTGAGACCCTGTCTCTACATAAAACACAAAATAGGGCTGGGGATGTGGCTCAGTGGTCGAGTGCCCCTGAGTTCAATCCCCAGTACCAAAAAAACCAAAAAAACAAAAAAAAAAATGAAAGAAAGAAATAAAGAAATTGAGATTAAAGTCATGTCAATGTTAAAAGCTAGTTTGTATCGTTCTGAATCCAGTTGTACTATGGTGACTGCATTTTCACGTGTCTGTCTGACAGTGCTTCTCTGCTGCAGAATTCCTGTGTATGCCCAGAGGCAATCCTGTGCTTTTTAAAGGCTTTTTTAAAACCAGCTAGAAAAAAAAAGTCTAAAAATCCCCACCATGGCGGTTATTCACAATAGGCTAGATAAATGTCCTACATTGTCATTTGTTTCTGTTTGAACTGTCCCTGGAAAGCTGAGTAGAAAACTTAATAGTGGATTCTACAACTGTACAAATTACAGCAGACTTTTCCCTCCACTTGCCTTAAAGCAAAGTTGCTTGTTTTAAAAGTGACCTAGAAGTGAACTTGCAGTGACATTTAAAATTATACAAATTGGAAAAGGCAAATGGTGCGCTTTTGCATGGGTTGGAATTATTTATCTTAGTGAGTTTGCTTTAGGCAGGCGTGATGAGGAGGAAAGAACCCTGGCTCTGAGTCAGACAGCCCTGGGTTGGAAGCCTGCTCTCACCGTTGCCAGTTTAGAGGTCTGACCTTGGGCAGGTGGCCCAGCCTCTCCAGGACTTGGTTTCTTGCTCCATTCAATGGGGATGATAGGGCTGGGGATATAGCTCAGTTGGTAGAGTACTTGCCTTGTATGCACAGGGCCCTGAGTGTAAGCCCCAGCACCACCACCACAAAAAAAAAAAAAAAAAATGAGGATGATAACAGTGACCTCACAGAGTTGCTCTGAGGCTACAGCAAAATGGCTGAGCATGGTGCCTAGCATGTGTATACTCTATTTGGGGGAGAGCTCCTATCACAATGAGAGGTTTTTAAAATTAATTCATTTATTTTGGTACATGGGATTGAACCCAGGGGTGCTCTAGCACTGAGCAGCATCCCCAGGTCCTTCTTCTTTTTTATTTTGAGATGGGGTCTCACTAAGTTGCTGAGGCTGGCTTTGAACTTGAGATTCCTCCTACAGTGATAGTTTGCTAAGAAAGAATATTAATCCCATCACACAGAAACTTTAGATGCCGAGTGAGATGTTCTATCTCACATTGAACATCTGCAGTGGAGACATGCCTTCTACCAGGCAGGCGCCTTCTTCTGCCTGCCAGTTCTTTCTCACCTACCCGTCAGCTTCAGCCACACGGCCTGGCAATGGACCTGAGGAAGCACCATTTTGTTTACCAAGAACGCTTCCCTTCCCACTTCCTTTGCTGAGATGGCTTGTTATTGGATGAGGGTAACCAGGAGCACGTTACCTGTCAAGTGTTTCTCTTACATGTCTCTTATTCTGCTTGGAATGTTTCCCAGTTAGGACTAATGGGCTCATTAACCACACCAGAACAATTAAATGTCCTTTTTACAAGAATAAAGCCACCTATTTATTTGTTTATTTATTTAGGTGCTGGGGTGCCTAATCACTGAGCCACATTCCCAGCCCCCTTTTTGGGGGGTACTAGGGATTGAACTCAGGGGCTCTCAACCACTGAGCCACATCCCCAGCTCTATTTTGTGTTTTATGTAGAGACAGGGTCTCACTGAGTTGCTTAGTGCCTCGCTGTTGCTGAGGCTGGATTTGAACTCATGATTCTCCTCTCTCAGCCTCCCAAAGTGCTGGGATTACAGGCGTGCGTCACCGCGCCCCACCCTAGCCCTTTTTAATATTTTATTTAGAGACAGGTTCTCACTGAATTGCTTTAGGACCTCACTGAATTGCTGATGCTGGCTTTGAACTCGTGATCCTCCCTAGTCACTGGGATTGCAGGAATGCACCACCGGGTGCTCTGCTACCCCTTTATTCTTCGGGCCTATCTTGCTTCAATCAGGGTGGAATCTAGTGGAAGAATGAATGGGTGCAAAGGAGTCCTGATAGAATCTTTGGGAAGAAAATTCTTGCAAAGACTGGGTTTGTAGCCTGAATTTTCCAGATACCTGCCCAAGCACCAGCCAGCAAATGCCCAACCATTTACCGACAGATTGTGTAAATCAGCTACTCTTCCAGTGTGACAATTTTCCTGGCATTTTAGTACAATAGAGTCCAGGCAAGCAGGTCAGGTGGAGTGCAATCGGCTCTGGACTCAGCTTCTCATACCAACTTTAAACACCAGGTGGCAGCAGAGTCCGCCGAGGCCTGGAAGACAGGGTGGAGGAGATGGTGAGTCATTTGTTCATGACAGCCTGTGGTGGGGTGGGTTTGTCCACCTGCAAGTCAGCCTTGGAGTCCTTTAGCACAAAGTCAAAGCCTTCAGTTTATAAATGGTGTGGCATGTTGTACTAGTGCTCTAAAGTGCTGGTGGATTGCTACTGCCTAGCATCTTATTTAAGTCAGTGCCTAATTACTTCAAATCCAATACCTGTTATTGTTTGTACCTCTGTCGTCTTACTTATTTCTAGAATACCCATAATGTGTTAACACTTCAGAGAATGCCCCTGCTTATTTGTTGAGGATTATTTTTTAAAGCTGAGGATTGAAAGGTAGTAAGCAAATTTTAATAGATCTTTTGCTAAATGCTTCCAAATACACTGCATTATATGCAGCTTGCATTGTTTGGCCGGGGTGAGATGCTTAAATAAATTCCATCCCAAACCAGTTGCAGAATCTGTTCTGCACAGTGGCAGAGGGGCTTGGGAGCTGTCTTTTGGCACAAGCAAAGTAAGATTTCAAGCCATGGCCAGAGCTTGGGGAGCAGCAGAGTGACTCCCACTGCAGGGACATGGGACTTGCTTTGTAGGAGAGGATGTTCCTCTTTCCTTCTGTAGACTGGATGCTTTCATGTGAGATCAGGCAATGCCATCAACTTTTTGCATAGTACATAAGACTTTGTGTCTATTTCTAGGTTATTTTTAAAAAATCAAGCAATTTCACTTTAGGTAATGAACACAATAAAAACCAATCTCTCACAGTGCAAAATTGTGCCTCCACTGGTTCTCTGCCTGGTTCTGCTTGACTCTGGGCATGGTATAGAACTATTATAGGCAGAGGACTGAGTTGAGGCTAGGAGCAGAACCTGAGAATAAATCTGAGGTGGCAGGGTCTCATCACAACTCTGGAGCGTCCCTTGGTATCTAATTTCAGTCCCCAGTCGTGGCAGTGCCACGAAGCTCTCTAATGCATGCTCCGTAGCTAGAGATGCTTCTAGATTAAGATGCTGGGGAGAGACGAGGTTAAGTGTAAAATGGGAAGAAGCTAAAAAGGAGAGAGGAGAATCACAGAAGGGTTATCTGTGATAGGTGCAGAATACAGTATGCAAACTCCCCCCAGGTCCCTGTTTTCCAAATTCTTACCGTCCTGGATTGAAGAGGACTTTCCCGACCTAGTGCACATTCTAAAGTCTCAAGTTCCCAGTATTTGACAGAAATGTGTTGGGACCTGCTTGGCAAAGTTCCTGGTGCCTGATCTTCTTCTGGGTCCCCAGATTGTGGGGACAGAGTAGCTTATGAGACAGCAATTTGAGTGAGGTTTTCTGCCTTCTCTCTTCCGGCCTTTCCAAGAAGTTAGGCTCTTTGGTGTCCTGGCCCAGAGGTACATGTAGGGTTGAAAGCTAAAGCAGCCCAAAGGCAAATTCAGTCTTTCCTGAAAGCCTTAGCTGGCCAGGGAGATTTTGTTGCGTGGCTTGAGGTAGAGGGGATGGATAGCAGGGATGGGAACTGGAGTAGCTCCCCAATGCTGGGAGGGGATGGAGACCATTGGTGGATGTCTGCATTCTGGGGAGGTGGCCCAACCTTAGAGGGGTTAATATCTGCCTTTATGCTACTCCCATTCAGCCCAAGACCCCAAGCCTCTGCTCAGCATGGGAGCAGCCTATGGATTGAGATGACAGGCATGTCTGGGAAACTGAACTGAACACTAAGAGTCTCCTGGAGCACTTTACCCAGGACCTTCGCATAACCAGGAGGTGCAGGTGGGTAGGGAAGCCCAAAAATGTCGCATATTGAATTACGAAGTAGATGGGGACTTGGAATCAGATTTAAAAAAAAAAAAAAAGAAACACAAATTTTCTTTCACACATGTATTTATAATTGCAGATTCACAGACAAGGTACCAGTTGGCCTAACCTAATAGTTAAGGAAGGGCAATGTAACACATACACATGAATTCACTTTTGAACAAAAAGAATAATTTAATAAAAATGGTGAGTAGTACAAACTTCTACTTCCAAATTATCAAAAGAATCTAGCTGCCTTTTTTAAGAATAAAAAAATACATTTTTTTATTTTTACCAAATTAAAAATCCAATAGCACTCAAAGTCTCATGTAATGGTTTTCCTGGGGCTGGGCAGATAGCTCAGCAGCAGAGTGCTCCTCTAGCATGTGCCAGGCCCTGGATTCATTCCCTAGCAACACAAAAATAATAATGATAAAAAATAATTTTCCTGACTTAACTCCTTTTTCTGGTCTCAGGGCTCCAAAGCAACTATTTTATACTCTCCTAGCAGTTTCTTCTGTTCTCTCTGTATTTCATCTGATACCTTCCGGTTGCTTGACTTGTCCAGTCCAGGAAGAACCTGTTGACTCCTATCATGGCAGGTAAGGATTTAGCCCACACTCTTCACAGGCCTGTCCCCCGCTCTCACCTGCGTTGTGAAGGTTTTCAGTTAACAGTGTTTACAGGTTATGGTCATGCCTCTTCTTGGACATTTAAAAAATAAGTTTTCCCCCTCACTTGCACAGTTGTCTCTATACTTACACAAGCTTGTCCCAGGAGACTGGTCATAAGACTTTTGTTACTTTTTTCCCCCCAGCTGTGGAAGCCTATCAGACACCACCTACCTCCCTTTTCCGGAACCGTCTGTGTGTTCCCATATGGATGGGTTGGTCCTTTGGTCTGCTGGAGGAGGAGACTGCACCGGGACTTCCTGTTGCCCTTACCCTGGGGTTTCCCTTCCTTGCTTGGCTCCTGGTTTCCAGAGTCCTGCATTTCTGCACTGCTGACTTGCTGTGATATGGTTTCTAGTTGTTTCCTAAGATTGAGTACATGGAAGCTACATGTTTGAAATGTTTCCAGATGTTTGTGTGTTCCTCTTGGACACTTGTGGTGGGTGTACAGGAAGTAGCTGAGGAGCCCACGGCCATTCTAGTTTCATTTCCTTGTATATAAACTATTTTTTCTCCCTAAGAACTTTTAAGATATTTTCTTTATCCTGGGAGCTGAAGTGTACTTTAGTGAGGGAGTATTTTCAGGCTTTGAACTTGGTATTTAGTGATCCCTTTCACTTTGGAAACAGGTCTTTCATTTGGGGGAAATTTTCTTATAGAGGTCCTTTGATGATTTCTTTCTCCTCCGTTTTCTTTGTTTCTGGCATTCCTGTTAGCCAGAGGTTAGACTTCTTGGAATGTTCCTGTAGAGCTTTTAATTTGGTCTTCTGGTTTTCCTTTTTGTCTTGGAAATTTACTGAATTTTATTTTCCTATTTTTCCATTGATTGGCAAATATTTCTGCTTTCATGTTTTTGATTTCTTTCTGGTTCTCAATTTTTTAAAGTATCATTTGTTTTGCTGGGCACAGTGGCACACACTTGTAATCCCAGTGACTCAGGAGGCTGAGGCAGGAGGATTACAAGTTCCAAGGCCAGCCTGGGCAACTTAATGAGAGCCTATCTCCAAATAAAAAATAAAAAGGACTGGGAATGTAGGTCAGTAGAATGTCCATGGGTTCAATCCCTAGTATCACCACAAAAAAAAAAGAAAAAAGAAAAGAAGATCATTTGCTTATTTTATGTGTAATTAATATCCCCTCCCCTTTCCAGTCCTGAGGATTGAACCCAGAGATGCTTAACTACTGAAGCACATCCCCAGACCTTTTAAAATATTTTATTTAGAGACAGAATCTCTCTTAGTTGCTTAAGGTCTCGCTAAATTGCTGAGGCTGGCTTTGAATTTACAATCCTCCTGCCTCAGCTTCCTGAGCCGCTGGGATTACAGGTATGCACAACCATTCCTGGCTATAACCTCTTTTCTAAGGATGTTGTTTTATTAAAACATTTTATTTTACTCTTTGTATTTTCTGTTTCTTCTGAGTACCTTTTCCCAGTTGTTTGCTTTGGCTTTTTTGTTACATGGTAGAGGTGATCCTCAAATGTCTGCCTTTTTATATTTAAGCTTGAATTTCTACAATGCTCTTTGCCAGCTCTCTGTGTTTGGGTGGGACTTGCTGATTGCATTATTTGTTTTTATTTTCATCTGCTTCCTGCATTACTTTTGTTCTTCTGGGGTCCTCCCCCTTTTTTTGGTCATTTCTTTTGTTGTACTGGAAGGTTTTTCTCAAATATTGCTTGAACTTGGTCTGCATATGCGTTAGGAGTGAGGCATGGGCTGGTGCGGGGCAGGTGTACTGCAGGGCAATTGGGTCCTGGACACTTTCACCAGGGATGGTAACCATCAGCATATCCACATGCTGCCCTGGCTTCTCCCCTTTCCCCACCTTCCTGCTGGGCAGGACTGTGGCTGGGCTCTACCCAGTGCAACAATTATAAGCCAATGAGGACAGTTCTATCTTCTCTGTCGGTTGTGGAAGCAGCACGCTGGATGACAGAGCCAGGAGATGAAGCAGCCTGTATTCCTGAGGCCCCAGATGGACAAGGACAGCTGCCCCCAAGAGGCAACCTCCTTTCATTGAATGTATCTGATGATGTTAAGCCATTGAGAATTGAGAATTAATCTGTTATCACAGCATAGCTAAGACTACTCTGACTAACATATGATCAACTTGTAGATTTTTAGTGTTCATTTCTGGGGACATTTTTTTCAGCAATTAATCAGTTTCTCCAGAGAACAATCCTTATTTATTTATTTACCTTCTGAGAGCAAAATCAGGGAAGCGGCATAGGATTTACCCCTTTTCTCCTATGCTCCAATCCTGGAGTCCAGAGAATAACTCTCCAGGTTCTGACCCAGGCCGGGCCTGAAGCTCCTGGGATTCTGAGGGCACCAGAGGCTGGCTTCTGGTGGAAGTGGCTTTCTTTCAGCATTGCAGTTTGAGCTCTCTCAGCTCAGTCAATTCTGGCTCCTTCAATCACTTTCAGTCCATAAATTGTATCAAAGGGCTGGGGTGTGGCTCAGTGGTAGAGCAACTCTGGGTTCAATTCCATTACTTGGAAGAAAAAAAGATAGGTCAAACTCAAATATATGTCTGACCTCTTCTAAAAAATAAAACCCCAAAACCCACAGTATCAGCCTTTCCTTCAAATCACCATCTGCACTGTGTGTGCGGCCTGTGCACTTGTGAGTACAGGGCCCTCATGAGGTAGGAGATCTTGGTGACCTCATGAAGTTTATATGAGACAGAGCCAGAACTGTTGATCTGCTGAGGACTGAGGTGTCCCACTTGCCAGGTTCCTGTAGACCTGAGGTAGGACAGAAGAAATAGGGATAGGTAGAAAAGAGACTAAAGGGAAGGGAGAAGAAGCTGTACCTTTAAATCTAGGAAGCTCCATGCACACCCCACCTTTACTCCCCAAGCTTGTATTTGTAAAAAACCCTTGAATCTTATTGTGAGTCCAGATGACTGATGCCTACATGCATTGCTAGTTCATACAATGTATTTTCTTTAGACTAAATAAGGCCAAGGGAAAGTATCATTAGAGACTTATGATGTGGGTATATTCCAAACATTGTCTATTGACTGGGTGACGTCAATCTAGAGATCTGGAAAGAACAGACCACCATGACCTGCCCTGTGCTCCTCAGGTAGGAGAGTTGAGCTCAGCAGTCTGATGTCACCCTCATGTGCTTCCCAGGCTCACTGTTGACAAAGTTGCCTACAAAAACAAGAGCCTGCGACCCCAAGAGTGCCTCTCACTCTCCCGGGCCTGCACTCCTCCCTTTGAGTGTGTATCCCACCCTATTGCTTGCTTTTCTGAATAAATATCTTCACTTTCTTAAATTTTAGTGCCTCTTCTGACATGTCCTGAAATTCCTTTTTGTGGCATAAGTCAAGAACCTGCCCGGCTGAGTTGAGGTTCTCTTCGGGGGGACCTCCTCAGATAGACCTTCTGAGAATGACAAAAGATATATTTTAAAATTGCTAATATTTGTGCCATAATGAAGTTCAGCAAGCTCTAATAGGCTAAGCATTGGAAGAGAGACTGAGGCAAAACATGCGGCATCTACGCAGTGTTTCTAGGCCCAGCCTTGCTAAAGCACTTCAGTATACAGTTGTCCCTGGGTATCCGGGGGGAATTGGTTCCAGGACCCTCCCCGCCACTGCACGTGGCTACCAAAATCTGCGGATGCTCAAGTCCCTTTACAAGATGGTGTAGTATCTGCACATAACCCACACAATCCTCCCGGTACTCTAAATCATCTCTAGCTGATACAATGTAAATGCTCTGTAAATAATTGTTATACTGTATCATTTTAGGGAATATGGCAAGGGGGACAGTCTGTATGTATTTGGTAAAGACACAATTTTAAAAAAATGCTTTCTATCCGTGGTTGGTGGAATCCGGGGATGGAGAGCCTGCAGACGGGGTGGGGGTGGGGCGGCTGACAGCGCTTACTCGCTGGTGCTCATGCCGCCCTGTGAGGTGGGCGCCGCTGAACACTGTCTCCATCCCACAGGCGCTGCGAGGTGAGCACCTGCCCAAGATTACGCAGCGAGTGAGCCCTGTTCGTAACCAGCTATTGGGAGGGACTTCAAGGGTACCAGAGCCGCATCCCTAGTTACAGCTGGAGCAAGCGGGGTCCTCCTTTGCTTTGTTCTATCTGCTGCTACCTCCACCTCCCCGGCCAGCTCAAAATCACTGGGATTAACGTCTCCCAAGAGTGCCCTCCCTTCTCTTTGCACTGCCCCTGTCCCAGTTTGGGCCTCCTCATTCCTCATCTTGACCACGGAGACACGCTCCTGTCTGGTTTCCTTCCCTGCAGACTCATCCCGCCAGTCCATCCTTCATGCTTGCTGCCAGCGCCATCTTTTAGAAATGCAACTCCAGCGGTCCCACTCTGTTCAAAGACGTCTGACAGATCCCTGTTTCCTCCTGGATCAAGTGCACGCTACAGCAGGGCTTTGGGGACTTCCTTGACTTAATCTCTAGTCAGATCTCCCCCCTTTTCTCTGCCTTTTATTTATTTATTTCTTTATTTTTTGAGATGGAGTCTGGCCATGTTGCCCAGGCTGGCCTTGAACTCCTGGGTTCAAGCCCTCCTCCTGCCTCATCCTCCCCCGGAGCTGGGACTACAGGTGAGCACCACGGTGCCCACCTAACCTTTTCTCTTGCTATATGATTTATCACTCCTTTCCTGCCTCCCACAGTTCTCTACTGTCCCCTCTACCTAGTCCCTCTGGACACACAAGGCCATCACATCCTTTGGACTTCTTCCTCTGTCCCTGTCCCTTCAGGCACAGGTTTATCTTGGGAGACACTACCAAGGATCATCTCATCCCTAAGGCCTTTCCTGCCTCATCCTTCCCTCCAGCTCATGGCCAGTACAGTGGATTCTGCTCTCCTTTGGGCCCTCATCATGCTCTGGGCCATCTGTCAAAGCACTTGTAACATGCCGTGACCTTGCTTTCCTCTCTTCCCGTGGGGCTTTCCCTGAGTTGGGGGATCAAGTCTTATTTGCTGCTGTATCTCCACTCCCTGACACATACTGGAAATTAATAAATGTACAGCTCTATTTATTTGTGTACGAATGAGTGGATTGGCTCTTCCTGTTCATTGTGTAGTCCTCTAAAAGTTTCTAGGCTTTGCAGAACTTATATTAAAAAATTCAGATACCAGCAATCATATCAAGGCTCAGCCTCTGCCCAAAGTGCTTTAAAAGATTATCCATCCCTCCAGCTAGCACCACAATGGCTGCTGCTTTTTTATTCTCTGTGTGCCCTGATAGAGTGTCAGGAATGCACTACCAGTCTAGAGTTTATTTGATTTGGGTTGACTGGGTGTTGGGGGAAGGATACAAAAGACAGAGGAAATGTCGTATCTATGGAGGACCTGACATGTCAGAAGGGGGACAGGACAGATCCTGTGGGGGGAAAAGCCTCATTAAAGTCAATTAACAAGGCTTGCCTCCACTGTCCTCAAAGATGCCCGCACACATCTCCAAGAAGCCCTTCCGAGTTGCATGACCCTGATGAAGGTCTTCCTTCACCATATGATTAGTTGCAGTAAAAAGAAGGAAGGAATTTGGAAGCAGTTAAGGTCACTTTGTACTGAGACCACAGCACTATATCATGTTAAATAAAACGTCAGTTGATAGTTATTGTGTCATTCTTTTCAAAGGATTTTATGCACAGTAGATAATTTTATCTTATATATATTTGTATGATTTGGATTTGACCACATCTTCAATTCATAAGAATTTAGTATGTAAATAAGTCTGTATTCCCTACTTAAGGAAACCCGAAAAGGACCCGAGAAGAGTAATGATGCTCTGTGAAAGACTGGGATGGGCTTTTTGTCTATGTCCTTGTCTGATCTCCATAGATACCATGTCCCCTCCTAGCAGATAAGAAACCCAAAAGTCAGCAGGTTAATCTGCCTAAGGTCCCTTCCACAGCCCTATGTCACAGAATATGAGTTCAAATTTTAGGTTCTCCACAATATACCACCTATAGATATTCAAATGTAAATGCATTCGCATGGAATTATGGATCAAATTCTTTAGAAAATTGTCAGCCATAAGATTCAGTTGGCAAATGTCTGATATATTTGTTTTAAAGACGTTTTTACCCATGCATGTATATTTCAGTTTTAAACATGAAAAATATTGTAGCTGATAGATTGCGAAAGAGAGAGAGGAAGAGAGAGAGAGAGAGAGAGAGAGAGAGAGAGAGAGAGAGAGAGAGAAATAAACAGAGGCTGATTTACATAAGTATTTCTATTCAGCAACAGTGTGAGGAAACCTGGAATGATATTTCAGGGGTGGAAGTAATTTGGCCATATATACCTAAATCAAAATTACCTAAGTCCAGTGATCCATCAGGGCCTTTTGGGGATCCTATGTGCACAATGACACGATGGTGCCATAATTAAGGGCAGAGGCCCTGGGTCGCCAGAGACCTGCTGTGGAAATGTTTCCTGCCCTTAACAAGCTGTATGACTGTGGGTAATTGAGTTGGAGCCCCATTTTCATCACCTGTGAAATTAAGCTACTAGTCCCTACTTTCTGGGGGCATCAGGATTGAATACTGGGATGTCTGTCAAGTGCTTGGCACTGTTCCTGTGGATCACATGTCCCAGCCAGGGACGGGAGCTCTTGTCCTGGTGGGATTGCACCCTCCGTGGTTAACGAGGTACACTCTCCTAGCTGTGAAGACTGAGGATGGGCAGCTGCCGATGATGGTAATCATGGAGGCTTCTGGAACCTCAGTGTTTGGAAGGAGGAAAGGATGTGGCTTAGAGGCCTGGTGTCTGAAACTGCTTTCCTCTCACAAATGAACAGGATGAAATCCCAGATTCTGCCAAGAAGCCAACACAGAAATTCCCAGCAGTGTTTCCTAATGTCTGGGCCGCTTCATCACATACTCACTGGGAGCTAGCTTGTACGTGGACTTTCTGGGCAGACCCATTATTGAAGCCCCATTTCTGGTGTTGGGATTTAATTGTGGAAGTATGTAGAAGTGGAAAGATCCTCAAGTCTGGGTGTTTAGACTTTGTAAAATAGAAATGGACATGGGGAAGAGGAAGAGAGAGCCACAGGAGCAGGAAAAAAGAGTTCAAGAAGGATGATGGAGGGAGGAGAAAGTTGGAACCGAAGCAGACCCTGGGCTGGATGCCCAGGAGCGTGGGGAGGTTGCAGTACTGAGGGGCGGACTCCAAGCTTCCCGGGCCAAGCACATTACATAAACCCCAAACAGGAGGGCAGGAGGAGGCCAACAGAGATCTGTGTGCCCGGCTCTTGAGCAGCTCCCTGGTGCCCCCTCTGGCACCCAGACAAAGCTTCATCGGAGGTGGCGTCTTTCAGGCACCTGAGCATCTCACAAAGGTCCCTGTAGAGAGACTTCCTGGGGAAAGAGGACTAAGTTGTGCCCTGCCTAACTGAGAATGGCCTAGCTAATTGTTTGTGACACCCTTTCAAGGTGTTTTCTGGGCTTTTCCTGTGCTCATCCTCAGCAAGATCCTCAGAAGTGGACCTTCTTTGTTTCAGGAGGGACTGAGGATTCTCTCAAGGACAAGTGTGTTGTTTCTTATCTCAGCCTTGAGGTTTTAAGAGAATGAAATGAGGGTGCTTTGTGATTCTGGGTTTAAAGCTTCCACCAATTCCCCATTTCATCACACCCCTCAGTGCTATGAAATCTGGATTATTTTTTAATCTTCCCATCCCATTTTTGTTGTTCTGGTGTTGAACTGATTATGCAGAACTGTGTGTTGATGGCTCTGTGGCACCTGCCCTCCAGGGATGGAGCTCTGCTTTCGAAACAGCCCCCTTAATCCTCTTAAGGAGGGAAGAAGCACCGGGGTGCTCACCCTGTCCGTCAGGGCGCACCAAGACTGACATGTTACAGGTGCTTGTAACCTGGGACATGCCAGACAGGAGGCTCAGAGGGGCCAAGATCCCAAATCTGCCTCCCACCCCTCTGGCCATTGTCTCAGGTGGCTAAAGAATAAATGCATGGAAATGAAGAGCCAGTTCTTTCTGGGAAAGAGAATAGAAGGCAAGTTGGCTGTAGGCTGTCACCTGGAATCACCTCCCGGAAGCGCTGAGTCACCCCAGATCAAGGACAGAAAGGAGGCTTGGTGAGTGACAGTCCCACCCTGGCAGTGCCTAGGACAACACAGCTTCAATTCAAAGTGAAAACAGATTCAACCTCCCAGTGCAAGATATTTCACTCTCAACTCAGGGATGTTTGTGATAAATAGATCGACACAGGATGCCTGCTTTCATTTTTCATTTATATGGGCTACTCGGGGACACCTCTCACTTCGCCAACTTTTTACATCTTAATGGACTTTCTAGAATTTTCCAGAACATGTACTACCTACTCTTAGTGGGCCTGGGGGTGATTTGTGGTGGCATAGTGGGAAAGTTACTCTTGTTTCAATTCTCTTGCAGGTTTTCCTGTCTAGGAAAAAGGCCATCTCAGTTTGGTGCTGGCAAATCTTTAGCCTTGCCTTACCTTCTACTTCCTGTTTTATTTTTGAAAAGAGACAAAAGGTCTCCCCCTTCACACACCCCAAGCAGGTAAATACTTAGCTAAAACTTAATTTTCAATACATTCAAATAATTTTTTTGGGAGAGTGCTGGGGATTGAACCTAGGGGCACTTTACCACTGAGCTACATTCCCCAGTCCTTTTTTAAAATTTTTATTTTATTTTGAGATAGGATTTTGTAAGTTTCTAAAGGTCTGGCTAAGTTGCTGAGGCTGGACTTAAACTTGTGATCCTCCTGCTTCAGCCTCACGAGACGGTAGGATTACAGGTGTGCACCACCATACCTGGTGGATTCAAATAATTTTTAAAAATTCATTTTAAGGTTGTATTTCTTTTAAGATCTGTGGCAAGGAATATGGTTTCCACTTACACTACAGCACTTACTCTGGGAAAGGTCTGTTTTAAATGCTTCCTAAAAAGAAACTATGATTCTTGTGTGCTAATCACAAGTCTCTGCATTGAGAACTATAGTCACTTTCATTTTCTAGATGGGGAAACTGAGGCAGGATGGGGTGAAATCAGGCTTGGAAGGCAGCGCAGCTCCAGGCTTTGTGTTCTCCACCTCTGACTGTGCCGCCTGCCTCTCCACAAGGAACATTCCAGATAGAAGCAGAAAGGGGGGAAAGTGAGTTGATTGAAGGATCACTGATAGGAAGAAAACGGAGGTGGGGGTGGGGAGCACCTGGTGGAAATGGCCAATAGAACAAGGAAGGGTCAAGCCGATTGAGCACTTGACCTCAGCCACAGCACACGCCTAGAAGGGTCCCTGGAGCTTCAGATAAATCTTCCTGCAGGTTGAGTCTGAGGTAGAGACCTCTCATAGGAGTCACCATATCTGTAATAATCTGTATGTGCATGTACACATATGTGCCAGCCACATACACCCAGACACACAGACACACTCTCACACATACTCTGTTGCTTTTAGTATTAGGTAACAGGAACTGAGCCAGACAGCACCGTAGCCTCTGTCAGTCAGTCTTCATGGAAGATGGGCTGCAAATCATCATCATGTCGGACTAGGCCTGGCCAACTTCCTTAACAAGACTCCTAAAGCGCAAGAAATAAAAACAAGAATCAATAAATGGGATGGATTCAAACTAAAATGCTTCTTCTCAGCAAAAGAAACAATCAATGAAGTGAACAGAGCACCTACATTCTGGGAACAAATTTTTGCCACACGCCCATCAGATAGAGCACTGATCTCCAGGATATATAAAGAACTCAAAAAACTTAACACCAAAAAAACCACAAACAACCCAATCATTAAATGGGCTAAGGAGCTGAACAGACACTCTCAGAAGAAGCTATACAATCAATCAACAAATATATGAAAACATATTCAACATCTCTAGCCATTAGAGAAATGCAAATCAAAACTAAGATTTCATCTCACTCTAGTCAGAATGGCAGTTATCAAGAATACAAACAACAACAAGTGTTGGTGAGGATGTGGAGGAAAAGGCACATTCATACATTGCTGGTGGGATGGCAAATTGGTGCAACCAATCTGGAAAGCAATATGGAGATCCCTTAGAAAACTTGGAATGGAATCACCATTTGACCCAGCTATCCTACTCCTCAGTTTATACCCAAAGGACTTAAAAATAGCATACTACAGTAATACAGCCACTTCAGTGGTTATAGAAGCATAATTCACAATAGCAAAACTGTGGAACAAACTTAGATGTCCTTCAATAGATGAATGGATAAAGAAACTGTGGTATATATACACAATGGAATATTACTCAGCATTAAAAGAGAATCAAATTATGGCATTTGCAGGTAAATAGACGGAGTTGGAGAATATCATGCTAAGCGAAGTAAGCCAATCCCAAAAAGGGGATTGTTCTCTCTGATAAGTAGATGCTGATCCATCATGTGGGATGGGGCATGAGAAGAATAGAGAACCTTTGGTCAAAGGGGAGAGAGGAGAGGGGAAGGAACAGGGGGTCAGGAAAGATGGTGGAATGTGATGGACAACAATGCCCTAGGTTCATGTATAACTGCACATATGGTGTGACTCTATATTGTGTACAACTAGAGAATTGAAAAATTGTGCTCTATTTGTGTACGATGAATCAAAATGCACTCTGCTGTCATGTAAACCTAATTAGAATAAATAAATAAATAAAATGCTAAAAAAAAAAAAGGAGGGAAGTGGATGGGCTGGTTCTCATCCCCCCTGTGGGTCAGGCAGCTGGGCTGAGCTAAGCTGTGGGACTTGTTTGGGCCGCCGGCTGACAGGGGTGGTGCTGGGCTGGGAGACAAGGGAAATTTTACCCATTGCTCAGTCAGTAGTAGAAAGGGAACTCAGGTTTTCAGTATTCTCTCTCAAAATAGAAAGTGTTGGGTCTGAACATGACTTTGAGCCATGATTCTCAGACTTTGGGGTTTAAATAATCAAGAATTTAAATCATAGAGCTTTGGATGTCCCTCCTCTTTAATTTACTAAGTGTCTTAATCCATTTGCTTTTGCTATAACAGAAATCTTGACACTAGGTAATTATAAAGAAAAGGCATTTATTGAGCTTAAGATTCTGGTAGCTGAAAAGTTCAAGATCAGGCGGCTCCATCTGCACGCTTTTAGTGAGGGCCCCATAGCCAAAAAGCTAAAGGGCCAGCGCGCTTGGGATAGAGAGAGAAGGGGAGGAACTGCTGCCTAGGACCGGTCCCTGGAGAACGCTCCGCCCCCGCGGCCCAAGCACCTCCCACCAGGCCCGCATCCTGACGCCCTGCTCTGAGGAATTCCATCACACTCCTTCCAGGAAGTGAGGACGTTAAATACAAACTGCACTTTCCTACACAGTAACACGAAGTCCAGCAGCCATCTGTTACCGCTATTAATGCATCAATGAAGGCACACAGAGAGAAACCATAAACAGGCAACAGTGTGTGTGTGTGTGTGTGTGTGTGTGTGTACACGGGGATCTCATGTTGCTTAAGACAAAGAAAGCCACGCCCAGTGGCGCACACCTGTAGTTCCAGCTACAGGCGAAGCTGAGTCCCGAGGATCCCTTGAGCCCATAAGCTTGGGGTTGTTCTGAGCAAGATCCCGTCTTGATAAATAAATACATCAGACAGATTAAGACTTCTTGGTGGAAGTGAATTGGCAGTGTTTGGGAACTACTTAGAGTGCCTGTCTGCTGTTTGTGTTATCTCCAGTTGGCTGCCTTAATTATCTTAATTTTAAAATTATCCCCTTCAAGTGATACCAAGAAGGTATCTCCTAAGTATCCTGAAACTGATGGTGCTCATTACGCATTGTCCTGGCTCTTTGGAAAAACCCCTTAATGCTCAGCACCATCTCCAGTAGCATAGTAAGTCAGGGGGCTGTGCGCTATGGGAGGGCAGCAATGGTGTCTATTCATTGCCTGCTCTTAGAACCCAGCACAGTGCCTGGCCCACAAGAGCTATTTGTTGAGTGACTAACTGGCTAGTGAAAAGGGGAATTTTTAATTTTTATGATTTGTGTGCAGATCCAATCAGCTCTTCATATAAAACATTTTGTAAATTCTGAAACATGATAATAAAAAATGTGCTATGAACCCAGTCTACAACGTAAGAAAAAACATTGTATGTAGCTGTCCTATTATATCCTCCTTCTTTCCCTAGAAATAAAAACTGTCTTCAATTTTGAGTCTACCATTCTCTTTCTTTTATATAGTTTTAAAAATCACAGATACATATTCCTAAACAATATTAGTCTTTTCTTGTTTCTAAGATAATTACAAAAATAGAATCATCAGTATTTTATTTATCCTAAATTTTATGCTTACCAGTCTTGCTTCCTTAAAATATAGTTTTAAAAACCATTTTAAGGGGCTGGGGTGGTGGCTCAGTGGTAGAGTGCTTGCCTTGCACCTGTGAGGCACTGGGTTCGGTCCTCAGCACCACATAAAATAAATAAAGGTATTGTGTTCATCTACAACTAAAAAAAAAAACATTTTAAAAACTAGGCTCTGTGGTGCATGCCTGTACTCTCAGTAACTTGGAAGGTTGAGGCAGGAGGATCATGAGTTCAAAGCCAGCCTCAGCAACTTAGCGAGGCCCTGAGCAACTTAGCTAGATCCTGTGTCAAAAGAAAAGAAAAGAAAAGAAAAGAAAAGAAGAAACATTTTAAGAAAGGGCTGGGGATGTGGCTCAGTAGTTAAGTGGCCCTGGGTTCAATCTCTGATACCAAAAAAAGAAAAAGAAAAAAGAAAAAAATTAAAAATTATTATCCCTGTGCAAGATATTGCTCAGCTTTTACTTGGCGTCTGAGGTTTATAACCATGGTTTCATGTTGCTTTTTCCCCATCCCATGCCATGTTTCTAAGTTTCGCTGTAGCTCATTGGTTTCTAGCCACAGGTCATTTATTCTCCTTGCTGCAAAACAGGCCATCATCTGAATGGTACCATTTATTCATGCAGCCCTTTCTGATGGAATCTGGGTTGTTTCCAGTCTGGAGCAATTATGAGCAATACCGTTCAGAACACTGTGGAATGGCAAGGGGTGGGGGCAGGAGGGAGATGGACAGGAGACGCAAAAGACAGAAGAGAGAGAGGATGGGGGAGGAGGAAACTGTGGTGTTTAGAAATGTGGGGGGACACAACTGCACAGAAAAGAGGAGACTGGCACAGAGGCCAGGCTAGAGGTGACTCCTGGTGGAGAAGAGAGCTTGTGTTTGGGAAGGGGAGGTGGCAGGCTTATGCGGTCAGGGACAGTTTCCTTCTCATGAGAGTGTTGAAAGGTGTTCATCTTTTAATTTCATTAACTTTCATTTTGTTTTTATACTATGTGCACACATTTATGTGCAAAGTTATTTTAATAACCAAAACTGTTTTCTTTTAGTTCTTCAAATATATTAGAAATAGTTGATTTTTTAAAAAATTTTTTTTTAGTTGTAGATGGACACAATGTCTTTATTTTATTGCTTTGTATGTGGTGCTGAGGATCGAACCCAGGGCCTCACGCATGCGAGGCAAGCACTCTACCGCTGAGCTACAATCCCAGCCCAGAAATAGCTGATTTAAAGTCTTTGTCTATGTACTGCGGATGTAGCTTAGTGGTAGAATGCTTTCCCAGCATGCATGAAGGCCTAGGTTCCATCTCCGCTTCCTCAGGCACTGTTTCCATTCATTGCCTCCCCACCCCAAGCTGTGGGTTTTACTTTCTCATTTCTTTATATGTCTCATAATTTTTTCTCAAAGATTTAATATTTTAAGTAATATAATGTGGCAACTCTGGAAGTTGGCTTTGCTATGGTTTGAATGTGTCCACTTCTAAATTCAGTATTAAAACTTCATGGTCAGTGTGATGGTATTACGAGGTGGAGCCTTTAAGAGATGATTAGACATGAGGACTCCTCCCTCATGAGTGGGATTAAGACCGTTAGGAAAGAGGCTTCACACAGCATTCAACCCTGTTCCCCTTCTGCCTTCTACCATGTGAGGACGTGGTGTTCTTTCCCTCTGGAGGATGCAGCAATAGGCACCATCTTGGAAGCAGAGAGCCACCCTCTCCAGACACTGCAGGAACCTTGATCTTGGACTTCCCAGCCTCTAGCACTGTGAGAAATCAATTTCTTTTCTCTTTTTTTTTTTTTGGTGGGGGAAGGGGTACCAGGGATAAACTCAAGGGCACTCATCCACTGAGCCACATCCCCAGTCCTATTTTGTATTTTATTTAGAGACACGGTCTTGCTGAGTTGCTTAGTGCCTTATTTTTGCTGAGGCTGGCTTTGAACTCTCAATCCTCCTGCTTCAGCCTCCCGAGCTGCTGGGATTACAGATGTGCAGCACTCAGTGTCATTTTGTCGTAACAGCACAAACAGACTGACAGGATTCCTCCCCTTCCCTATACTTTATTATTGTTGTTATTTCTTCTTGTTGTTCGTTTGGTGATCCTTCTGAATTAACTCAGTGAAGACTATATCCTTTGTTGCACATGAAGTTTCTGCTTGGTTAACTTAGTTGTCAGTTAAGGATTGGATACGGAATAGCTTAAATGTTTGGAACCAATAAGTCTCTCAGTCAGATAGCCCAGTCTTAAGCCTGGCGTCACACTTGCACAATGCCTCAAGGTCAGCCGAGGGGGAAGAATAGGACCTCATCAGGTCTTTCCTAAATATTTGTACAGCCTTGAGCATGGGCACAGCCCCTATGCTCGTGTCATGGACTTCTAAATTCCAAGGAACATGTTGAAACTTTTCAATGCCTCTTTGGACATCTTATCATCCAGCTTTTCCTTCTAAGCTTTTTTTTTTTTTTTGGGTGGTTAGGGGGGATACTGGGGATTGAACTCAGGGGCACTCAACCACTGAGCCACATCCCCAAGCCCTATTTTATATTGTATTTAAAGACAGGGTCTCATTGAGTTGCTTAGCAAGTTGCTTTTGCTGAGGCTGGCTTTGAACTTGCCATCCTCCTGCCTCAGCCTCCCGAGCCGCTGGGATTACAGGCGTATGCCACCAAGCCCATCCCCTTCGAAGCTTATTGATTTGTGTCTTTTTTTGCTCCAACTATTATCCAACTCCTCAGGCAGCCACAAAGTCAAATAATTGCCTGTAATTGCTTTCAGCAAATGCCCTGGGAAGAGCTTTTTTTCACTGAGTGTATTCGGAGTCAGGTCAAATAGGGCAGTCTTGCAGTCTTGAGGTCTTCATCAAGTTCCTGACTGTTCTCCAGTGAATGTGGAATTTGGCTTTGAAGGAGCTCCTTTCCTCTTCTGGGCTCCCCAGTGGCTGCCGGGTGCTGGTTGTGGGCTGCTGGTTTTCTAGTGCAGTGTTGGAGTATCAGGAATGGGAGGGAGACAAGTCCTAATACCACACAGCTCTCTGTTCTGACTGAGATCCACAACTGAATGTTCCCCAGATGGTCATAAGTCTTTAATTTCTAGAATCTGGAAAATGTTGATACTGACCAGATTTGCTCACATCCCCTTGCTTTTATTGAGGGTGAATTTCAGAGGCTCTTATCCACCATTTCTCTGATACTCCTTAGAGTAACTGATTCCATGTTTTATCACAGAATATGAAACTTTGAACCATCAAGAACATTGCTGATACATAATTTTCAAACTTATTTTTGAAGCATAATAAGCATACAGTTGAGATGTACAGATCTTAAATATATAAGCTATTGATTCTCTACAATTGTGTACCCCCAGATAGCACACAATCTAATCAATATACAGAACAATTCCTTCACCCCAAAAAGATCCCTTGTGCTCACTGCCAGTCAATCTCTACTCCCAGAGCTGTTCCCCCTTCTGATTTCTCTCACCGTTGAGTTCTATTCCCTTAACATTTTACTATACGTAGGTTAAACTTACCTGTTCAAGAATTTTATATGAATGGATTCACTGTATGTCCTTTTTTGTGTCTGGCTTTTTTTTGGATCAGCATGAAGTTTTTGTGGATGAACCACAAATGCTGTTGTTACGTATCGATAGTCCAGTCCTTTTTATAATTCAGGACTTTTTAGAAGAGTGCTTGCAAGTGTCTTTTTCTGGAATTTTCTTCCAAGCTGCTGATACCTATTCTGTAAGCTGTAGTAAAAATACTTTCCTAGTTTTACCAGAAGGTAGCTATAAAAACCACCAGGACTCATATTTCTTTTTCTAATATTCTTTAAATCATGTGTTGGCTGAAAGATTAAGTAAGTCAATGGGAATCAAAGTCTAGTTTGAGTATTTGTGGGGTCATAACAATGAAGCATCTACTCCCTGGCCAGTAGTGATGATAGATGCTATCAATTGTAAATAGCATTCCAATTCCAAAGAAATTAAAATATGTAAAACATGTGTCTTAAAATCAATAAAATATGGTGTATTGAGTTTCCATGTCATGCAGGTCTGTTTTTAGGTTCTCTGTTCTATCTATTCCTGGGCTTCTACCATATTGTGTTAATTAGTATAATTTTAAAATGCATCTTGATATTTGGTAGGGCAAGTTTCCACATCTTATTCATCATGAGTACCTTAGCTTGTCTTGGGATTTCACTTTTCCACAGAAATTTTGGAATAAGCTTATGCATTAGCCATGTTTCTAGCTTGTATAAACCCAGTGCTTTTACATCTGTCCTACATGGACACGACCGACACACCTAATTCTGGGCAACCTGATAATATGACTGAGTCACCTTGCCCCGGCCCCCTGTCTCTCTATCACCTATCCCTTGGGAGGACTTCTCCTCCTGGGGGTGCACTTTTAAAATACATTTAAAAGTCTGTACCCCCAGATACTCTCTTATTGGGCTATCACAGTCCAGGTCTCTCTACACACACTCTACTCACCTCAGGCCAGGTACCAGACAACCAGAGACAGCCCCCATGCCCCAGAGCCCACTGCAGTCCTGAACCTGGTTTCTCTGTCTTGCCTGTTCGTCCCACAGAAACCACAGTGAGGGCACTTGTCCACATACTGCTCATCCCATGACCTCTTGACCCATCCCAGTGCTTCCCTAAGGGCCCTCATGGGATCTGTGAGGATGATAACAGCAGTTGTCTCTTTTTCTATTGGCCATGCCTCACCTAAATGATGAAGCAGCCTGTTAAAATAGCTTCCCAGTTTCTTTTTAAAAAGGTTATTGAGTTTTAATTGCATTGAATCTATAGATCATTTTAGTGAAAACTGAGAGCTTTAAAGTATCCAGTTTTCCTTTACAGGAACATGGTATATATCCTGCTCTTCTTCACTGTTTACAATAAAACTATATAACTTGTATAATTTTATAATTTTATCATTATGATCCTTACAAGATGTATTAGATTTATTCTAGGAATTATATTTTTATTGCTATTATAAAAGGTGTTTAATTAATTGATTTAATTATTTATTTTTGGTGCCAAGGATTGAATCCAGCGGCACATCCTCCCTTTTTTAAAAAAGAAATTATTTTGAGAAAGGGTCTTGCTAAGTTGTTTATGATTTCTCTAAGTTACTGAGGCTGGCTTTGAACTTGTGATTCTCCTGCCTCAGCCTCCTGAGCCATGGTTATTACAGGCGTGTGCCACCATGCCCAGCAGGCATTTATTTTTAATGTTTCCTTACCAAATGTTGCAAGTGCATGAGAATTCAATATATTTTCATATTCATTTAAAGCAGCTCCCTGCCTAAACTCTCCTTTTACTTCTAACAAGGTTTATATTCTTTGGGTTTTCAGCATAGGTAATCATGTTATCTGTAAATAATGACAGTTTTGTGACTTCCTCTCCTGTTCTAGTTATCTTTTTTTTTTTTTATTAGTTTCTTCTTTTGCATTGGCTAGGACCTCTGGTATAATTAAGTAGAAATGGTAATAGTGGCATCCTTGTCTTGTTCCTGATTTCTGTTGTAGTTTTTTTTGTTGTTGTTGTGCTGCTGAGGATCAAACCCAGGGCCTCTCACTGGCTAAGCAAGCACTCTGAGCTATATACTCAGTCCTCATTTCTTATTTTAGGTGAGCTGCTACTAACATTTTACCAATTGAATAGTATTTGCTATTAATTTGTAGTAGATTATCTCTATCAGGTCAAGGAAGTTGCCTTCTATTTCCCATTTGTTAAGAGGCTTTTTTTTTTTTTTTAATCACAAATGGTGTCTCAGTCTGTTTTCTGTTGCTATAATAAAATACTCATGGCTTGGTAATTTACAAAGAAAAAAGATCTGTTTAGCTCACAGTTTCACAGGCTAAGAGTCCATGACTAGGCAGCTCCATCAATTTTGGCCTCATGGTGGATGGCATCACAATGGCAGGAACATGTGTGGAGGGAGGAATCCCATGGTGAGATTGGAAGCCAGAGACCTGGAAGGGGCCAGGGGCTCTTTTTATAACCTGTTCTTGTAGAAACTAACTGGGGCCCCAGAAGAACTACACTAATTCCTTCCAAGAGCAATTTACCCAGTGATGATATGACCACCTTCCACCTGGCCTCTCCTCTTACAAGCTGTACCACTTTTCCTTGGTACCAGTGATTTAACCCAGGGGCAATTTACCACTGAGTCACATCCCACCCATTTTTTACTTTTGCTTTTTTTGAGGAGGGTATCGAGGATTGAACTCAGGGACACTCACACACTGAGTCACACCCCCAGCTTTATTTTGTATTTTTTATTTAGAGACAGAGTTTCACCGAGTTGCTTAGTGCCTCGCTTTTGCTGAGGCTGGCTTTGAACTCACGATACTCCTGTGTCAGCTTCCTGAGCCACTGGGATTATAGGCGTGTGCTACTGTGCCCAGCTTACTTTTTATTTTTTCAGACAGGGTCTCACTAAATTGCTTAGGATCTTGCTAAGTTGCTGAGGCTGACCTCAAAGTTGTAATCCTCCCTCCTCAACCTTCAGAATTGCTGGAATTACAGGCATGTGCCACCATGCCCTTCTGCACCACTTCTTAATACTGCCATATTTGGGACTAATTCCAACACTTAAACCCTTGGAGACACATTCAAATCATAGAAACAAAGGGTATTGAATTTTATTTTCCCCCAGCTATTGAAACGATCAAAAATTTTAATGTAGTGAATGTGGTTAATGGTATTTATAGAGTTTATGTTAAACCGCACTTGCTTTCCTGGAATAAGTCAAACTTAATCATAATTTGTGATCTTTTATATTTATTACAAAATTTAATTTGCTAATATCTTTGTTTAGGATTTTTGGATTTATGTAAGGAGTGACTTTGGCTTGTGGTTTTTCCTTTATTATATATTTTTTGTATCATTTTATTCTCTCTCATGGCCTCTTTAAAAATATTTAAAAAATATTTTTGGAAGAGATTATAAAGACAGAAGTATTAATTTCCTGAAAGTTTACTGCAATATCATCTGGGCCTTATGGGTGTGTGTGTGTGTGTGTGTGTGTGTGTGTGTGTGTGTGTTTTAAATTCCTGATTTATGTTTTTTAGTGATTTCAGGGAATATTAAAGCTTTCTGTTTTCCTGAGACAGTTTTGATAAGTTATATTTTTGTCTATTCTGTCTGAATTTTCAAACTTACTTGAATAATATCATGTGTAATATTCTCATTATCTTTTAAATTTCTGTTTCTTTTGTAATTTTACCTGTGGCTTATACATAAAATTATTTATTTGAGTCTCTTTTCTCTTTTATTTTCATGATCAGCCTTATCAAAGACTCATCCATCAGTTTTATCCAAAATCCAACCTATGATTTTGCCATCTTCTCTATCTTATCTTTGTGTACTATTTCACTAATTTCTGCTCTTATATTTAGTATATCTTTCTATTTACATTCTCTGGATTGGATTCTTTGTGCCTTGATTCCTAGCAAACCAACTGATTTCCTTCTAAGTAGAATTCTGGCTGCATCCTCAACTATTTGAAATAATGATTTTTTTTTCTTTAAAGTACCAGGAATTGAACCCAGGGGTGCTTGTCTTCTGAGACACATCTTCAGACCTTTTTATTTTTTATTTTGAGACAGGGTCTCACTAAATTGCACAGGTTGGCCTCAAACTTGTGACCCTCCTGCCTCAGCCTCCAGAGCAGCTGGGGTCACAGGCGTGCACCACTGCACCAAGCAATCTGTCATTATTTTGCTGGCTGCCTTTAAAAGCTTTTCGGTGTGTCCAAGTGTGGCTTTACTTTTAAATTCACTTTTTCCAGCCAGGTGTGGTGGCACACGCCTGTAATCCCAGCACTTTGGGAGGCTGAGACAGGAGAATCGCCAAGTTCAAAGCCAGCCTTAGCAATGGCGAGGCGCTAAGCAATTCAATGAGACCCTGTCTCTACATAAAACACAAAATAGGGCTGGGGATGTGGCTCAGTGGTTGAGTAACCCTGAGTTCAATCTCTGGTACCAAAAAGTAAAAACAAATAAATTCCCCTTTCCACCTTGTGGTATATGTTGTGCTTTCTATGTTTGTGATTCTAGTCTTTTGTTGGCTTCAGAAAATCCTAAGTTTTTGTCTCTCTAAAGTTTGTCCCTTGTTCTCACTTTCAGAACTCCAGTTATTATTATGTTAGACTATTTCATTTTCATAGCTCTTCCTTTTAACTTTCTTTTTATATTTTCTATATATTTGTCTTTTTGTATTCTGAGTCACTTATTCAGCTCCATTTGTTGTTGTTTTGCTTTGGGTGGTAGGGAGGTACCAGGAACTGAACTCACAGGCACTCGACCACTGAGCCCCATCCTCAGCCCTATTTTGTATTTTATTTAGGGACAGGGTCTCACTGAGTTGCTTAGTTCCTCACTTTTTGCTGAGGCTGGCTTTGAACTCAGGATCCTCCCGTCTCAGCCTCCCCAGCCACTGGGATTACAGGCATGCACCAACGCACCTGGCTTCAGCTCCATTTTTGCATGCACTAATTTCTTCGAATACACTGTTAAACTCACTAAATTTGAGTTGTTTCCAACAATTCTTCATTTCTGAAGTTTTTATTTTTCATCATGCCTGGTTCTTCATAGTATCTTATTGATACTTATTTTTCAAGACTCTAGTTCTTTAGGTATTTAATAGTTCATCATTCTGTGTGGCATGATTCTCCTTAGAAGTCCTTGGTGATGGTTTCTATGGATTCTCACCTATGGTTTGTTGATCATGGATGTCAAGTTCCTTTTTAGCTGGCATGAACTGAGGTTGTTTTTCACCAGTAAGGACTTGAATTTGCTCCTGCCAGGAGCCAAAGAGAGCTTTGTCTTGTGTGTTTGTTTGTGTGTTCCCATTCACTCTCTGCCCTGGTGATTTTCCTTACCTCCTGAGAGTTCAGCAATGCTTCCAAATAGGTCTTTTGTCCAGGCACTAGCTGTTTTGCAGCAGGAAGACCCTTCAGGAAGTGGCAGCCCTAATTAATTCTTTGGGCAGGGAAAAGTTTTCACCATTGGCTAAAATTATATTTTCAAGAGTAGGTTCTGCACAGGATGGGAATTATAGAAATAAGCTAGATTTCTGGTCCCATAAATAATATGAACACTCAGTGAACAAGGGGTTAATGGCTCCCTTCATGGGAGGGCTGGCTGTGGAGGTTTTGGTTGCTTAGTGAATCAAAGGGTCCATTTGTGATTGCTCATTTATGATCTAGGAAAACAAAAATGTAGCCAAAGCATTTTTGAGTAACCATTACAGACTAAACCTATCAAAGATAAACTCTCTGGAATTATGATAACTTGTGGGGGAAAACAATTCCACTGAACAAAATCTGCTTTGCACACTTCCCAGGAAACACAATTAGATGCATTTCTCTTAAGATCAAAAACAAGCAACAACAAAAAACATAAAACAAAAAAAAAAACAATAAAAAGAACAAAACCTATAATCACATTTTTTTAAGGACTCTACTATGTGTCTCCCATCAGCTCCCTTTTCAGTTTCTCCAACTATTATCTTTAACCTTTCAACCCTTGAAGCCCAGCCTTTTTCTCTATCATTCTCAGCAGATGCATTATTTTCCATAAAGGATATAGATGCCATTGGAAGGGAACTGCCACATAGTCAAAACTGGCCCCTTCCCTTATCGACAGCTCCCCTTTTCTCCTTCCTTCGTAGTTTTAAAGGGCAAGCTGTCCCCCTCCCCCCAAGTCACCTGTGCTCTGGCGCTCAGCCTTTCCTGTGCCCTCCAAGACTTTGATTTTCTCTCATTCTTTGTCTATGTCTCTTTTGTCTTCAACCACTCCTGTTCATCTTGTATGCTCCAGAAACATTTAAAACGTGTTCAGGTTAGAACCATGGAAAACATAACCAACCCTCCTTCAATTCCCTGTACTCTTCCTGTTACCATCCTTTCTCTTTCCCCTTCTTTCCAGCCAAGTTTCAAAAGCATTGTCCAAAATTCCTGTTTTCATTTCTTTGCTTCTTATTACTCATTCCCAATCTGGATTTTACCCCCAATGATTTTACCCCCAATTTATACCATTGTTTTCATATTTCTGAATCTAGTTGACATTTATTGATTTTTGCTCTACTTTTTCATAACTTTCAACACACACACACACACACACACACACACACACACACACTCCTTTAACCTTTATCTTAAAATGTCAGTTATAGAGCAAGAGGGTTTTGTAAGTCTGCTTTCTGTCACTGTAACAAAATACCTGAGGTAATTCATTTATAAGGAGGAAGAGTTAATTTTGGCTCAGGGTTTCAGAGGTTTCAGTCCATGGTCTATTGATTGTATTGCTTTTGGGCCTGTGGTAACATAGTACCTCATGGTGGGAGCATGTGGCAGAGGAGGCTTCTCACCTCATGGCAGCCAGGCAACAGGAGAGAGAGAGAGTAGGGATGAGGGTGACTGGAAGGAGCTGGGATCTTAATAGTATTCTTTAAGGGCATGCCCCCAGTGACTCAACTTTCTTCCTCTACGTTGATCAATGATGTTTAATTGAATATCATTGTATTTATCTTAAAACCAACTTACTGTAAGATTATTGCTCAATAATTGTTATTACTATTACAAAGGCATATTTTAGTATAGATCATCTTTATTTCTAGCTTATGTTTTAGACCTTTTGATTAAAAATTATATGCACAGGTAAGTTATATTACTTCAGGTGAGTAAGCAGGGATTTTCAATATGTTAGAAAAGGTTGGTGCTGGTCTTTTGGGATTGAGAATTTCTGCTTTGGTGGTACCAACTTACTCTTAATACAGAGACCAGGGAAGCAACTCAGCCCCAGAAAGCTGCACTCCCAAGGGCCAACTCCATTGTTTAAGGAAAAGTTTCAATTTGCCCAATAGTCCAATGGTAACTTCCTTTCCAACCGACAGGAGCATTGTGGTTGTCCCTTCATTCTCGTGAGCTATCTGAGTAGTGGGTGTTTCCCACAGATTTTATCACTTCTTAGTAAACACCACTCTCCTAGCATTAAGTGTGTGAGGACAAAGAGCAGAAGAGCAAAGCCCCAAGCATGAGATTTCTTTCACCTTAAACAATTTTTGAGTGATGTTATTTTCCAGACTTTATGGCTCTTTCTGTGGACAGCACATACCATGGACTCAAAATGGAAAACTAGTTTTGGGTTGTTGTTGGAAATGTTTCTTAGCTATAAGACAGCCTTCTGCCTGGGGGTTTGTTGTTTTCCTCTGTCTACAGTAAGACGGTCTAGTGACTTCCACAGAAAGGCTTGGCTGTGTGACAAGTGGTGGTCTCTGAAGAGAGGATCTCTTGTTCTGATGGGCCCAGGGCACCTAGGGGATGTAGTACATGGGGTTCACAAGTGCAAGATGGTGGCTCTAGGGATAGGGTGTTTTCTTCCTCTGCCTTTATGGGAATAGCTTGGGCAGTGTGCACAGGCACATGTGGCCAGGGCCACCAGAGGTGGCAGGATCACAGTGCAGAGAGGTGTGTGTCAGTTAGTGTGCTGTAGACAGCAGAAATGAAGGAAGCCAAGCAAGCTCTTCTTCCTCAAAGTATCCAAAGACTGACACCATCTGTGCCACCAGGGAGCTTATCAGATATGCAAAATCTCAGGACTCACCCCATCAGAAAATGCTTTGAACCACATCCTCCTGTGACTTCCAGGCATGTTATCACACAAGAAGCACCACCGTTCTAACCTGTACTCAGGGCCTGGGCTTTCAGACCACTCCAGAAGGCCTCTCTTGCCAGCTGGCTTCGGGTACGACTTTCACTCCCTACCCCAACTCACTTTGTCACCTGTATCTTAATCCATTTCCCACTGGTCCATCCCTGTGGGTCTCTGTCTGCTCTTCCTCAGTGGCTGGCTCTAACATATTCTGTGTTCACTCCAGTAGCCCCAAGCCCTTGGGTGCTGCCTGACAGAGGGCTCCATTCAGGAGGCTGGTCAAGTCCAGCTCACACATGGTCCACACACCAGAAATTAAAGCCTGAAATTCTTGGAAGGTTAGGTATTTATTTTCATTGCTTAAGAGAAACTCTATAAGGTAAAAACAAAACACAGAGGCTGAATGGCATAGATATTAAACATCCACCTCAGACCACAGCATTTAGGATTTGCAGAGCACATGGGTTGAGGCACTTTTGTACCGAGGCACCCAGACTTTCCCAGGCCGTAGGGAGTGACTGGGGGACGCCGTGGCCAGCCGCCTGGTGAGGTAGGGAGGAGCAGCAGTAGACATGGTCAGGGCCAAACCCTGGGCCCTTTCACTAGCTGATTGTCTAGTTAGAGATGACACTGCCTCCTGTTTCCTCCTGTCACCCACCTTGGGAACATTTCTCTCTTGAACATCTTTGGTAGGAAGTGGGTAGAGAAAGGAAGGACAGACCCTGGACTTTGCTCCGTGTCATTCTCTTTGGTATAAGGAAGCATCCCCAGCCAGGGAGGGATGGAGAAGGAAGGCAGCTGACACCCACTGGGGCTGAGATTGTCAGAAGTTCCTTTGCCAGTGTTCTCCCTGCTTCTCATTAGCAGGGAGTCCACAGGCCCTCCTTGTGCCAAGCAAATGCCAATCTCAGCTCTGCTTGTTTGCCTTTTGGTGAGCCTTTCATAAGCCACGCCATCAGGACCAATTTATGTGACAAGCTTCTGCCTCTAGCCTGGGGAAGCACCTTAGAAAACAGACAGCCCCTCTACACGGCCCTCCTCCATCAGCCACAGGCCTAATGAGAGGCTCCTACGCTGAGTTTTTATTCCTTATCACTTAAGGACCCTAATGCAGTCTGTAGACATTAGTACGTGAAACCTCTGTGGGCCGGCAGGGGCGTCTCAAGCACTCTCTGGTCATCCTCTGCAGGTCCTACTCTCTTGACTGCATCAAAACATGCCTCCTGGTCCAGGAGCCCACGGTGG
This sequence comes from Xerus rutilus, assembly GCA_028644305.1. Taxonomy (NCBI): domain Eukaryota; kingdom Metazoa; phylum Chordata; class Mammalia; order Rodentia; family Sciuridae; genus Xerus; species Xerus rutilus. Next base: position 68,305,559 of record CM053402.1, read on the forward strand.
TCTTTGGGTTCAGAGATGACTTTTTGGTGGCTGATCATCCTGGCTGGAGGAGGAGCTGGGGCATAGGGAAGACTCAGCAGAAAACAGCTGTTTATCAACAGAGAGTAAACCAGTTTTAGTCTGAATCAGTGATGGATGGCATGGGACTGGGGGACAGATGTCCTGTGACCCTGGCTGTGGTCTTGCCTCTTGTGCTTTGGGGCAATGTTTTAGATTTGTAACTTTAATGGAAAAGCCCCTCCTAGCTGCTCTGAAACATAATACAGTAGTCCTCTTTTATCTTCAGAGATACTTACAGACACACCCAATCCCATGGATGCCTGAAACCACGGATGGTAATGAATGCTATGTGTACATTCTTTCATATGCATATATACCTGTGATAAAGCTTAATTAATAAATTAGACAAAGGAAGAGATTAACAAAAATAAAAACAAAATAGAATAATTATAACAACATACTGTAATAAAATGTGTGGTCTCGCTATTAAAAATCAAGACAAGTATTAATATTTTCAGACTGCAGTTGACCATGGAGAACTGAAAGTGAGGAAGATGAAACCGTGGATAAGAGGAGACTACTGTACCCTGTGAGAGGGCACCAAGAGCCACTGTGATTTTTCAGGGTGCTGGGAAGGCAGTTTCTCTGTCTAGTGACAACAGAGGACATTTGAAGGAGTCCTTGTTATTTTTCCACAGAGCCAACTTAATGAAGACAGTCTTTCAGCCTTGAGGGCAGGTCCAAGAAGGAGCTCAGCCATGATACTCAGTGAGCATGTATGTGTCTCCCTCCTCCTGGGACTGATCTGTAAAGAGTCTACTCTAAGCCTTCCAGGGAGACATTCAGATTAACAATGAAAAGGTGAGAAGGCACAGTGGCTTAATGAACGGTCACCACCTACTTAATGGAGAGAAAGCAATTACACTTGTTCTGAAGATAGTTCATTAGTGGCTCCACAAAGAGGTGACTTCACACCCTCACAGGAGGATCCATTTGCAGGCTCCATGGTGACTCTCGACTTTCAGGGAAAAAAAATCTCCCCAGCTCAGTGAAAACAGGTGGAGCAGCTTCAGCCCCAATCCCACCACAACTCGGCTCCCAGCACAGACTCCAGGTACCTCCCCCATTACACCTTAATTCCCACTGCCCAGAGGGAAAGGACCAGATTCACAATCCCTGCCCACTAACATCTCCTCAGCTCCAGGTACCTGGTCAGGCTGCAGGTACAGCTGTTGTCTTTCTGCCACTTAAGAGTCCCAGCTCTGCATGAGCCTTGGGAGAGTAGCTGAAGGGGACAAGGGTGCAGGATAAAGGACGGTACTCACCAAGGCCAAAGCCTTTTCTGTACAGAAAGAGTGTATATCTTTGCAAAGGTCACAATAGCATGATCTTACTGTTTAACATCTGGCACTTGCTTTTATCTACAAGTTGAAATCTCAGGGACCCAATTTTTTTTTAAGCTAAGTAAGTATAATGGCAAATCCTGTTATATATGTGAAATAAATGTACATATATATCACACGCGCACACGTGTGTCATTCTGAATATTACAGCGTACATTTGCGTCCCAGGAATTCCAACCTCAAGCCACCTATTTGTGCATTGACCCTCCATTCTGCCCCATCCAGAAAAGAAAACCGAACCGGGCTGGGACTGCCGACCCACCCGCACCTGTGGAGCCAGGCGCAGGCCCCTCACACGTGGCTCGTCTTCTCCACCAGGATGTGGTCTGTCGGCAGCACGAACTTGATGGCGCCATCCTTCTCCCAACCCCTGCGGATCTTGGCAAGTCTGCGGCTGAAACAGGGTAGGAGGAACAGGCCTTTGGCCAGGATGACGACGCAGGGGACCAGCAGCGTGAGCGTGAAGGTGGGTGGCAGGTAGAATTTGTAGCGGCTTTCCTCGAAGGCGCGGGTCCAGCCGTAGGTGAGCGTGTGCAGCGTGGTCAGCACGAGGGCTACAAAGCCCAGCGTCGACTGCGGGAGGAAAGGGCAAGAATGAGGGCCGGTGGAAGACCTGGCGCTTCTGTGTGCTTGGCCACGGGGATGGGGCTTTAGAACTCAAGGCTGTGGTTTCCAGTCTGAGCCCCAACACTGAGCACATGCACGATCTATGATTACTTCCTAAACTCTCTGATGTATCACTAGCAGAAAAATGGGACTATGGCTTCTATGCTGAAGGTATATAAGGGTTGATTTGTGCAGATTCAATGAGATAGCGATGCTTTCCCTGCGACTGTTACCTGTGCCTCTGACAGCTGCCAGACAATTTTAGATGGAATTACATTCAAAGGAATTGGAAAACATTTTAGTAGTTTTGTGTATATTTTAATGAAGAGTAACAATGTCTGCCAGCTTACCAAAATCATACTTTCACAAATAGTTGGCTTAAGTTAAGGCAGAATGAAAAATGAAATTGATTTTGAGTTGGCTTAAAGAGAAACACAAAGTAAATAATGGTATGTAGATGGTATGTGGATGTGGCACCAACAGTTAAGGAGGTTCCCGGGACCTGTGGTCTGGGTGACCTGGCACTATACAGAAAGCCTCATGACACCAGACAGATGCTCAGATGCTCTCAGTGAGGGATGGTCCTTCACCTCCTGCCATGCCGAGTTCTGAGCACCCCAGGTGGAACCTCCCGGGCCTTCATGGGCCTGCAAAGAGCAGAGTGATGCGGAAGATAAGACCATTCCAGGCCCAGTTGGAAATAGCCTTCTTATAATAGGGCACCACCCCTCGAGCCACAGGTGGGCTTTTGTGGGTCCGGCCAGGTGCTGATTCCTGCAACTTCCGCCTCTTTTGCACGTCAGCATTCCATGGATCACACAGGGGAGATGCAGATTCTTCCCTGGTGCTAGTTCCCACTGACACTGATCCAGTTCCAATGAGAAGTTCTGCCTGCCCCTGCTTTTGTGGAGGCACCAGAGTTGCAGAGATGGCTAGAAAATGTCTTTTATCCCTGAGTTGACCAGTCCAAAACTGGTTTCAAACCTTTGGTGCACATTCAAATTACCTGGAGAGTTCGGGAAAAATATCAGTGCTTGAGCTCTGCCCCTGGGGAATTTAGATTAAATTGGTTTGGGGCAGGGGTCAGGTATCTGTTGTTTTTCAGAGTTCAGCAGGTGATGCTAACGTGCAGCCAGGACTAAAGCACTGATTCTGGAAACTCACATCACCCACATCTTTCTAACTTGAGGTCGAAAAGTCCACATGGCTCCCTGTGCCCCGAAAATCTGACTGGGGAGGACCTGGACCTATTTGTTCCTCAGACAAAGACTCACTGAGGGCTTTTTGGTGCCACAGCTTTTGCTGTGTTGTGCTTTCCCTCAGATGGTGCAGCAACAAGAAGCTGCCCGGGCCTAGGATGGTAACTCCACTAGCATTAGCATCTCCCTTCGCTGACATGCTCTATACTCCAGAGTCTAATAAATATGAGCCACTGTCCCCAGTCCCTAATCTGGAGAGGGATGGAAGGGGCCCTGTGCTGTGCTAATGGAAGGGGACAGCATGGAGGTGCAGCCCTCAGGCCCACCAGAGGCAGCCAGCTCCTTCTATTCATACATTCTCATACTATGCCATCCCAAATCCCAGGATACCCATGCCAGGAAGCCCTAGCCTCGGGCTAAGGGTTCACAGCAAGGACCAAAAGCCAAAGGTCAGCCAATAACAAAGGGCCTCTTGACTTCCCTATCCTGGTGGAAAGCCTAGATGATTCCAGCAAGTTTGTGTTCCTAAAACTTTCTCTCCTTGGGAGTAATTTAATAATCCCAGAATGGCCAAAGGAAACCCGAAAAGGGGGAGGGATTGTCACAGGGCAATTGATAACCCCCCAAGCCAGGGCCATTTTTATTATGTGGAAGCTTGTTAGCAAAAAAGAAACAGCCAGGTCCTCGGTGGCTCTTGCTGGTGCTCAATTACTACAGCATGAAGGGGCTTTGGACAATCGCTCATCACGCTGGGGTCAGGCTGTTCTCTGTCATTATTTCAGGCAAGTGGCTGGAGTGAATAAGGTCACAGGAAGCTCCTTGAACTCTGAGACGGAACTGAGGTGCTAAGAGCTGAACCTTAGTTTTGTTGTGCAGGTGAGCTGCCTCAACCTGGGAATTTTTCAGTCTAATGATGTTTAGCTGGCTGAGTTGGAAGCCTTTAATGCAGCCAAACCCCACACCAAAACAACAAAACCACCCAAAGAAACACAACCCAAAATTAAAACTTTGAAAACAAAAGGGTAAATGCAAATACGAGTCACGCTGTTCTAATGGCTTTTAGATAAACAAAATATTATAGACCCAGGGATCAGGCCAGGCCCATCAAGACCACAGGTGGTTTCTAAGCCTTGGCGGCTGTATGAAGGTGCATGGGAGGAGAGGGAAATAGAATCTGGGTAGCTCCTCACTGGCCATGCTAACTTGACAGGAGAGGGTTGCAACTCTGCTAAAAAATCACTCAGCTAGCCAGCCAGGCATGGCAGTGCATGCCTATAATCCCAGTTACTCAGGACCCCAAGGCAGGAGGATAACAAATTCAAGGTCAGTGTAGGCAACTTAGCGAGAAGTAAAAATAAAAAATAAAAAGGACTAGGGGTGTAGGTCAGTGGTCAAGTGTCCCTGGATTCAAATTCCAGTACCCATCCCCCCCAATATCCAGCTATTATGGAGTGCATGGATCCTGAGATTACAGGCTCACATATTTCTGATGACCACATGAGTGAGCTCAGGCACCAGGTGAGGAAGCAGAATCTCAGAGAGTCTAAGGAACTTGTCTGATGGTGCAAGAAAGGGGAGGATCTTGGCACTGAACCCAGGTCTGTGGTGCCACCTCCTGTGTTCACACCACCAGGGGGCGCCACACGCTACAGACATGCACCTATGGGGACACCCAGAATTCCAAGTCATCCCTCAGCATCTGAGTTCACAGGTCAGGGGCAAGTTTGGGCATCTTTGTTCTCCAGGACTGCTCTGTGTCTTCAAACGTTTCTAATGGTGGCTTGCAGTAAGAAATGCATTTTACATTACTGCACAGGAGACATGTATGGGTTTTCTGGGTCAATATAGCTGGAAACATCTATCCTGACACCCTGCAAAGCACTCCAATGTTTTCTTTGTCATTCTATTCTAGGTCATTTAGAAAATGCAGGAAGCAACCTACTCTGAATGGATTCATGACCCACTCAAAATGTCTACTGTAGTTTGCAAACTCTGGCTTGAACTGCTTTGATACCCAGGATTGAAGTCTTGTGGCCTCTCTATTGCTACCTCCCATCAGAAGTAGGTGGTCAGAGCTGGGCATGGTGGCGCACGCCTGTAATCCCAGCACTTAGGGAGGCTGAGACAGGAGAATCGCGAGTTCAAAGCCGGCCTCAGCAATGGTGAGGCGCTAAGCAACTCAGTGAGACCCTGTCTCTACATAAAACACAAAATAGGGCTGGGGATGTGGCAGTAACCCTGAGTTCAATCCCCAGTACCCAAAAAACCCAAGAAGTAGGTGGTTAGGAGCCATCATGGTGGTGCACAACTGTAGTCCCAGCCTAGAGGCTCAGGTGGTGGACATGATCTGAGTGAGGACACAGGTGGTACAGCTTGAAGGCAGGCTCCCTGGGTCCAGGGCATCTTTCATGTCAGCTCTCTTGGGAGACAGAACAGCTGGGTTTTGTGGACAGAGTGGGGGAATTTGATTTCCACAAACAAAATCTTGCCTTTCTACCCATCCAACCTCCCTCCCCAGCTCCTGCAGTGGCAGAAGGACTTTCATATTTTTATTTTGACTCTTCAATATGTAAAGCAGGGTGCGGCTGCTGGGGTCTCAGTCAGCTTCTGTTAACAAAATCAAATCCATAGGCTTTCTCTGACATCCAGAGCCAGGGCATGTAATCTATGCCTGCTTAAGGGAGCCACTTTCTGGTGAGAGGAGCAATCTGTGGTCTGTTTTAATTGTGGACAAGCCATGTACCCAGGATACTCTAGGCGGGAACAGGCAAATCCTAGATTTGAGTGTGAGACACATGGGGATTAGTGGCAGATCAGTCAAATTCCCTTCCCTCTACCCTCTCAGCTACTATGTGTCAGCCTGAGCACTCCTCCAGGACTTCTGAGATGAGAAGAGCCCTGGAGATTCACAGACAATGCTTTAAAAAACAACCACAACCATTTTGTTCAAAGGTACGTTAAGGATCCCCAATCACGAATCATTAATTGCGATTACATAAAAGCCGCACCCTGTCACTGTCCCCGAGTCCTCACTGCATAGGAAAGATACTTGACAGATTTTTTGTTGACAGTGGGGGTGGATACCATGACTGTTCTCTGCCCTGATACAATATAATGGCAGGATCCAGCATTAGTCAGTGCCCATCCATGGAAGGGATGAGCTAATCCGCCAACACTGACCATGTACTTTGTGTGCAGAATGGTGGAAGATACCAGAGGAATGTAAGAAGGGTCCTCATCTCAGTTGTTTCCATTATAATTGGAACAAGGCTCTGCCTGCTTTCTCCCTATCTCCTCCTAGGCTTAGCGTGATGCCCGGCATGCAGCAAGTGCTCAATAAGTGTTTGCTGCCTGAACAAATGTACAAAAACCCTTCTGCCGCTGGCAGCATTTCCCAGAGCATGCTCTGAAGAGGGCTGATAGCTTTGATAGCTGTCACCTGAAAAACAGGGCAGGGATGGTACTGATGCTCACATTGGTCTGGTTAACAGAAGTTATGTATGGTACACATTATTGGAATCTTTGATGTGCCAAAGTGTGTTGTGAATCTCTTAGGGGGCAGCATTTTTCTAATGTATTTAATGACAAATCTTCTTTTTTCTTTGTTTGGTGATGCTAGGTATATGTGTGCTAGGCAAGCACTCTACCACTAAGCACTACCCTGCCCCTAAGGCCCACTTTTCTCTGGATTTTCCCAGGAATGGTGTCCTTTGGGAGATGCTGCATCTCATTGTTCGTGTACAGTGATCCCAAAGCTCACCTCCCACCTGCCCGGCATGTGTCAGAGGGTTAAAAGGAACAATAGTGCTAGATTGGGATAAGGAAGCCATATGGTGGGCTGGGTTCACTGATTCACATCTAGACCTGCGTAATGTCCAATGACTGTACAGCACAGAATTTTGTTTGAACAGTTCAAGAATTGTAGAAACTGAGGATGCTTGGTCTAGGGTTCTATGTTCTGTTCTTTAATTTTTTTGCATGCCTCTACCTGGCTTCCCCTGATGTCACAAAGGTGAGCTTGTCATTGGTAGTCCTGTGTCAGGAGGCCAGGAGGGTCCCCAGGGTGGGAAGGCTGTGGCATCTGACTGGGCAGAAGGAAGGTGCTTGCTGGGGACAGGGGAGCTAGGGCCCACTGAGGCTCACTGGTAGAGAAGACACTACTTTACCTGTACAAAGCTGAACTCCCTCCAGTTGAGTGAGTTTGCGATGGACGGCAGAGAGGTGACGGCCAGCAGAGACAGTGTGCCGAGGGCCAGCACTCCTAGGGAGACGTATATCTCCATCCGCCAGACTTCCTCCTCCACCCAGAGGTGGCTCTTGTTGGCCACCTGATGTGGATGGAAGGAAAACCATGAATACAGTGGCAAAAGCTGGTGCCCTGGGACATGGGTGAGCATGTGCTAAAGATCAGGAGTGAAACAACCGCCACTACCACCCCTGCCCCCCCTGACACCCACCATGTGCCTGGTTGTGTTCTATGTGCTTCTCAGGCATTATCAACTCATTTAACCTCACAACCATCCCCTGAGATGGAGATCACTATTAACCTATTTTATAGATGGAGGCACAAAAGTCAAGTCACTTTCCAAAGATCATGGGCTCCCAGAGCCTTACACACATCTGTCTGGGAGGAGCCAACCAGCCAAGAGCAAGGAGCCAGAGAGGTCAACAAGAAATACATTTTGAGCAAAACTATATCACACGGTTTTCCCAGTCCTTGCATCACAAGACAGCAAAGAGGGGCTCTTGGAGCATCTCGTCAGCCAGGTGGGCTCACACCTCTGCTGGCTGCCTCCCCTCCCAGCCCATCTCCTGCTGGACCCTTGGTCTCCCGGGTCCCCCAATCTGCCTCTGGCTCATCCTCCAGGACACACAGACACACACAGTTAATGATCCCCAACATCTCCTAACTCAAGTCTCCCAGGTCCCCATCTTCCCACCTGCTTGTTCATTTCTGTCTGAGGCACAAAGCTTTGGTTCAACCGTTGCCAGGCGACAGGGACTGACATCCATTCGCCAAGCAGTTCAGCAATCACTTAGGTAGTACCTACTGTGTGCTGAGTCCTGGGCTAAAAAGAGCTAGGCTACCTGCTTTCACAGAGCTCTGTGGTGCCCACTAAGCTCCAGGGACTCATAAATGGGTTCTCTGCAAACCTGAAGATTCTCCCTCCTCTGCCTACCTGGACCACCCTGCAGATGAGCCCCTCCTAGCCTGGTGACCGCCACAGGCAGAGAACACTCAAGAGGAAGACCTTGTGTCAAGGTCCTTCCATTAGGATCATCATTTCCCAACCCACCCAGGTAGCTAAGTTCCTGGAAGTCAGTGTGTTTTCTGAGAAGCCCCATGAGATGCTTGTTACTTTTATTCTCCCAGCAGAACAGGCAGCAGTAAATGTGACAGAAAATGTGACTCTGCTTCAGTAGGCTGGTCCCTGCCTCTCAAAACAGAATGACTCACATAGGTTTTTTGAGAAACTATTGCAGCTGGGAGAAAAAGAAAAAAATAACGTAAGCCCAGTTACCAGATAAAACATTAAAAATGAATCCATGGGCTGAGCAAAAATGGTAGCTTTTTCCCTTAAAAGCTTATTAAAGGGAAAGTCTAAAGAAACCAAGAAAATGCTATCCACTAGGTACTTCACCTGCAATTTGACAAAAATTATTTGCTCTGTATTATTTAAGGATTTTAGGGTGGGGGCTGGGTTGTGGCTCAGTGGTAGAGCACTTGCCTAGCATGCATGAGGCACTGGGTTCGATTCTCAGCACCACATATAAATGAATAAATAAGAAATAAAGGTCCACCAACAACTAAAAACATTTTTTTAAAAAAAGAATTTAGGGTGGGATGGCTCATGTTGGGGGTCTTTTTTCTTTTTCTTTCTTCTTCTTTTTTTTTTCATGGTGCTGGGGATGGAACCCAGGACCTTGTACATGCTAGGCAAGCACTCTACCACTGAGCTGCACCCCCATGTCTTTAAGCCATGAAAGGACCAGGAGTCTGGAGACCCTGCTACCTATCCTGACCACTAGTCACGACTCTGGAAAACTGTCCTGGGTCTCAGTTCTCTACCTGGGAGACATGGATGAGGTCATGTCTGAAACTACAGTTTTCCTCATGTGCCAAGTGTGGCAGAACCACTAGGGCAGCATTAGCTAGTTGAGTGCAGCTGGGACCACACAACGGGCACAGGTCCCCTCTACAGCAGTGCCCGAAGGGGACTGACTCACTCCTGGCAGTGTTAACCATGCTGCCGAATAAGTCATCTCCACATGGCAAGCTGTTTGTTCGTCAACTCTGATTCATTAGTCACTTCTTCCTGTGTCTTGGTAAGACCAAGCAGTGAATGTCACAAGTCAGGGTTTGGAGGATTATACACGTACACATGCCGGATGCTGGCAAGGAAGGGGTGGGGACAAGGAAGCAGGGGATGGCCAAGGACCTGCATCTTGGTCACCCTGACAGCCTGTGAGATGCGTACACAACCTCCCAGGCCCCAGTGCTGCACAGGCCTAATGGCTCTGCGTTCCTCTAGGAGTCCCCCCACATGTCCAGTGATCAAAGGACTACAGACCTGCAAGTGGGGCCTCCAGGTGGGCTTTTGGTAGTCAAAAGTGGAGATCGCAGAGGGGGATTCTTACTGCTATGGCCACTCTGAGAGTACCAAGGAGAGTGGTCCTCAGCCAGAGAGGGACAGATGGCATTCAGGGGTAGGATTTTCTCTTCTGGTTGTGGATTAGATGCTGTAGGATGCGAGGCAGGAGGCCCAGCAAGGCTGCGGCAGTGTCCCTTCTCCAAGCCGCCATGGTGGGTGGTGGTGGGGAGTGGTGCCCATGGCCTGCCAAGCCAGAGGAGGAGCAGGGAGGGAAAGGGGCAACCAGGCTGGTGGAATTGAAGCATCACAGCCCCATAGATCTGGACTCCAATGCCAATTCTGCCTTGGGGGCAGTCATGAGACCCTGGGCAGGGCCTTCCCTGCTGGGAGCACTACTGTGTCTCTCCGGCTGTTACTCTAGGACTAAGTGGATGGTGTTTGTGAAATGAATTGCACGTGTAGAAGACGCTTAATATAATAAATGGCTGGGGCTCTAGGTCTTAGCAGTAGCTGGGCAATTAAACGAACTCTTAGCTAGGCGTGGTGGTGCACGCCTGTAATCCCAGCAGCTCTGGAGGCTGAGGCAGGAGGATCAAAAGTTCAGAGCCAGCCTTAGCAATTTAGAGAGGCCCTGAGCAACTTAGCAAGACTTTGTCTCTAAACAAAATATAAAAAAGGGCTGAGGATGTGGCTCAGTGGTTAAGCACCCCTGGGTTCAATCCTAGGTACAAAAATACAAAACAAAACAAAACAAAAATCCTCTTGTCCGAGCTCTACATGTACTTCTCTTAGGAGATGCCTGGCCTTGGCTTTGTGGCCATTTTGGGGGTTGCTCAGTGAATGTGCATAGGGACTCTGTTAGCAATCAAGGTCCTCAAGGTGTAGAAGACCCAGATTGTGAAGTGGTGTGTCAGAAAAATAATAGAAATGTGTACAAAACACAGCAGGAGGGTATGAAGAAGCAGAGTGAAAAGCTGGAACAGCTTAGAAGAAGTAGGGTTTTCAAGAAGGAATAGGAGTTTGCCAGACTATCAAGGTGTCCCAGGGCAGGTATTCTAGGCCAAGGGAGATGAGTTCTGCCCAGTTAGAGGACAATACAAGACCCAAGTGTGATGTGTCACAGAAGTGAGCTCCAGGAGGCTGGAGAGGGGGTGTGGCTGCATCGTGAAGGGTCTGTCCTTATCCCAAGGACATGGGGAGTCACCTTTTAGCAGTGATGTGGCCAGATGAGAAGTTTAGACCATGCAGATTAGATTTGGAACAAGGGGGCTAGGGGAAAAGTGGATGGGTTCAACACTGATCTTGATTGCTTTTTGGTACCAGGGATTGAACTCAGGGGCACTCGACACTGAGCCACATCCCCAGCCCTATTTTGTGTTTTATATAGAGACAGGGTCTTTCCAAGTTGCTTAGCACCTCGCCATTGCTGAGGCTGGCTTTGAACTCATGATTCTCCTGTCTCAGCCTCCCTAAGTGCTGGGATTACAGGTGTGCACCACCGCGCCTGGTTGATCTTGATTTTTTATTTTTATTTTGAAATGTATCTCTAGAGAATAGCACAAGCAAATCAGAAGGCACTATTCAAATATTAGTTGTTGCTGCTGATACTACTAGCAACAAACATGGTCTCAAAGGTCTTCTCTGCAGCCGGGATCTGCTTTGCTTCCAGATCTGCAGACTCAGGGGCTTTCAGGAAATCCTGAAGGAGTTTCCTGCACCCAGGCTAATGTGTTCCTTAACCAAAAGGATGCATTGGGTCCCTGGGGTGCTGATCAGAGTTAAAGAGGTGCTGTGGGGAGGCGGCTAAGGACAGGCAGGGGAAGCCACAAACCAGGCACGTGCTACCAGGGAGGCTTGCTCTGAGGGACTGGATGCAGAACAGGCTCAGGTGCCCAGGAACAGGACTCAGAGTATTCAACATCAGTTTAATTAAGCACCTCCAGGTTAAGCGACTCACAGCTCTGGGCTGCTTCACGTCAACCCCAGCCTCCCTCTGACCATCCCCCCCAGACACAGCCCATCAGTCCAGTTCTACCCTTGAGAGCTCTGTGGAACAAGTTGAAGCCCCTTTGCATGGCCAGCCTTTGATGCCATCCCATCCTGCAGAGTGATGGTTGCCTGGCAACCTCCACAGAGCCTGCAGCCCTAGATGGCTTTGGAACACAGGAAAATTACTTTGCCTGTGCCCCTCTGTGCCCTGGTATTGGCATCAAAGCAAAATTGGTTAAGATGATATCAAGGAGAGCCTCGGCCAGGTGAAGAATTTAGAGAAAGGAACAGGGCACTGTGGCACACAACAGTGATCCCAATTTAGGAGGTTGAGGCAGGAGGATTGCAAGTTCAAGGCCAGCCTTATCAAGACCCTGTCTCGAAATTTTTAAAAAGGGGTGGTGGTGGTACTGGGGAGAGTTCAGGGATAGAACTCTCCTGGGTTCAATATCCAAGACTGCCAAAATGAAAGAAAAAAAAATTTAGAGAAAGGCAGTTGGCCAATTGAGGATTGGGGGTGATGGGGGGGGAGGGGAGAGGAAGTAGGGGCTTGCCTCGAGCCCTGGGTTGAGTGGGCAGGCATCACCTTCTTCCCCATCACCACCTGAAACACCTGCCACTCAGAGGAGAGGGTTCCCCATTCCCCAAATACAGGGCTCAGGTTCTTCCACTCTCAGGGCCTGCCCCCTCCTGGGCACTGTCCTCCCAAGAGCCCCACAGAGCCTCTTGTGGAGAGGAACAGCTCTTCAGAAGTAAGAAAATGTCTGCCAGCTGGTGCCATGGCTCACACCTGTAATCCCAGCTACTCAGGAGGCTGAAGCAGGAGGATCAAGGGTAGACTGGGCAATTTAGAGAGATCCTGTCTTAACATACAAAATAAAAAAGACTGAGGCTGTAGCTTAGTGATAGAGCACCCTGGGTTCAATCCCCAGTATCAAGGGAGAAAAAAAAAATCTAAAAGCATCAACATTAAAAGTAGGAGAGACTTTGATCTACACACCACAACCCAGGGCAAAGGAGGACCTGGGATTTGCTCAACATCGAGACCTTTGTTCAAATCAGTGACACTGGAGGATAAGAGTCCAGGACTCTGGCCTTCAGGCCTCCACACAACACTTGCTAAGGTCAATCTTACTTCCCTTGGTACCTGCCCAGGCCCTGGCAGAGTAGGTGCTCAGTGAATGAGTAAAGGAATGAATGACCCAGTTCTGAGATCATATACTCTACTGCTAATTTGGCTATTTTCCTGGTAAAAAGCACCATGGATACAACATGGATCTAGAATAGAATGGCTGAGTCTGAATCCTAGCTCTGCTACTTCTTGGCTTTGTGACTTTGGTCCAGTTACTTAACCTCTCTGTGCTTTAGTTTTCTTATCTATAAAATAAGGTTAGTATAGTACTTGCCTTACAGGGATAAGACAGAGATTAAATGAATTCACAGTGGGTATGCAACACTCTTAGGATGGTACCCGGAACACAACAAGCTCTTTTTTAAGGGTTCGTGACTATTATTTTTTTTCCTTTCCTCTCATTTCTAGCAGGCATTGCGCTTCTCTGCCTCAAGTCTGGGGTTCTTCCTCTCTCTTAGGAGAGACTGAGCTCACAGAGGCGATGGTGCCAGGTGTCCGTGGGTGGGGAAGACGAGGGCCCCTGAGAAGCTGCCAGCAAGAGAGCAGGAGCCCTAAGAGGAGCAGGCGCTGAGGTCTGTGGTTCCCTGGCAGGTGCCCGCCTCGCTTGCCTGTCCCCCTGGTCCCATCCTATGTGGCCATGTGGTGGGTGTGCCTGCGAGGAGTCCAGCCTCAAAAGCTCCCTGCATCCTGAGCAGGATCAGGAGCTGCGGAGCCTACCCAGGCTGGACCAAGGGGTGGATGAGAAGTGTCCAGCTCCTGGGCCAGCCCTGCTGTGCGGTCTGCCCTGGAGTGGGAAGGACAGCACCAGCTGGCCCAGGGGTGGGGGCCTGGTCAGTGGCTGGAGTAGGCAGAGTGCTGGGGCAATGCGGGGCTTGGGCACCAGGGGCCTGTTTCTGTGAGTCCGCTGCCAGCTGATCCGCCTCTGTCCCACCTGGCTTGGCCCAAAGGCCCTCCCTTTCCCAGGAATGCTGCTGGCAAAGGAACGCCATATGGCTTTTCCAAATGAATAAAAATACCAGCCCCCCAAATTAAAAAAAGCCCACAAACCAGAAACGCTCACTCCCGCAAGCCTCTTGCATCTTAGCTAATGGCAACCGAATCCTTCCAGGTGCTCCGACCAAAATCCCTGAGACATCCTTGCCCCCCAGCCGGTGACCCCAAGCCCATTTCATCAGCAATTCTGTGCTCCAGCTTCACGATCCACCTCGGTCCCTTCCTGCCCCTCTGCCGCTCCCACTTCTGGCATGTGAAGCATCAGGCAGATCTCCAGCAAGACTGATTCATTGGACCCTTCACTGGCTCCCTGTTCCCCTCACGGCCCCAGGGCAAAGCCCTTCCTTGACCTTCAAGGCCCTGGGATCTGGCTTCCACCTGTCAGGCCTGGGCACCACCTGCCTGCTGGCTCCAGCCACACAGGCCTCCTGGCTGTCCCTCAAGCATGCTGACATGCTCTTGAGGTCCCTACTCTTGCTGCCCCCATGGCCTGTAGCACCCCCACCTGTCACTGGGCTACCTCTCACCTGCTTCATGTGCTGCTCATATACCACCTGCTCAGCAAGCCCTCTCCAACCACCTGGAGGACAGTACCCCACCGCCCTCCCCAGCTTTGCCTCGCTCCCTAGCTCTCACCACCTCCTGGGGGCTGCGCTCACTTAGCTCCTTCTTGCTTCATTAAGTCTGTGCCCATAAGGGGGGATTTTGATCTGCTCTGCTTCCTGATACTCAAAACCATGGGCAGCAGGACATGGGCGCTGCCCACGTGGACAGGATCTGCAGGCAGTCACTGGCATAGCAGCACCAGGTACACAGACAGTGCTGGACAGGTGCACGTTGAGGGACAGGAGGGGGTGATACCTGCTTGACAGCCAGGTTGACCAGCTCGTAGCGGTGGGAGCGGAGCAGGGGCAGACAGAAGCTGTAGACGGCGTGCAGAGCTGCACAGTAGAAGCTGAGCAGCCCGATCTGCTTGCGGTGCTGCAGCCAGTGGTCCAGCCAGTCGGGGAAGCGGCGGTATTTGGTGCCGCGCCGCAGCTGCAGGGAAGCTGCCAGCACACCGGGCAGGTACACCAGGGACAACAGCACGTAGGCCACACATGGCAGCGTGGTGTTGACCACGGACACGGGCAGCTTGTAGAACTTGTTCTTGCCCTCCTGGACATAAGGATGCAGCACGTCGCGGATGAAGTTGTAGACATAAAAGCAGACAAAGAGCCCCAGGGCCAGGAGGGTGGGCACCTTCCAGCC
>CM053402.1:68321224-68459296 GCA_028644305.1 Xerus rutilus
CCCAACCTCATCATGGCTGGGTGTTGCTATCTTTGATCTCTGGCAGGGCCTGTGCAGGGACTCCTCTTATGACTCAGGATCTCACTGTCACTGGTCCTGGCACAGAGGTGGTGCTCAGTGTTTGCTGAATGGATGAATGAACACTGAAACCTTCCTTCAAGGATCTGGTGAGGCTTGGGAATGAATGGGACCCTGAGATAGGGTGGGTGCCCTTAGGTGGGAAAATGATATTTTAACTGTCACCAACTTCTAATTGAAACTGGCTATTTCCTTCATGTATGAAGCAACAAACCAGAGTATTTGCAGGGCCCGTGTGTCACCAGTAAGGATCAATGTCCAATTACAGATTCAACTGTCAAAGAGTTCTCTGAGTACTAGTTAAACTTACCCTTAATTTAAAATTACAGTAGAGTGGGGATTCAATCTGCAGTAAACTCCCCCCCCCACACACACACATACACATTACGGTAGCCATTAGACCTGCTACTAGATCTTGTTCCTTACACACTAATAAAGAAGAATGCATATTACTGAAATGCACCTCTTTTGTGGTACTGGAGACTGAACCCACACACGCTTTACCACTGAGCTATATCTCCAGCACTTTCTATCTTGAGTCAGGGTCACATGAAGTTGCTCAGGCTGGCCTTGAACTTGGCAATCCTCCTGCCTTAGCCTCTGGAGTTACTGGGATTATAGACATGCATCCCAGTTTAAACTGGAGAAACTGAGGTTCAGAGGGGTTGAGGACATTGTTCCAGGTTGCACAGATGGTAAGCAAAGGAAGGGGGAACTAGATGCAGGTGCTTCTACCTCCATGACCTGAGCTTCATTTGGTCTGCTCCCCAGAGGACGGTGCGCTGTGCAGAGATGTTCTGCAGAGGCGGAGCAGGCGCGCACGGGCCAAGAAGAGAGGCCAGGCTGGAAGGGAAGGCAGTGCCTGTCCATTCTTAGTCACAGGACACAGTTCCCATCCTACCTCTGCTCCCTTAAACTCTCACACTTTCAAGTGGCTTTAGAACATCGCCCTTCCTTCTTACAGGACAGTAGGGATTGGTGGAGCTAAGCCCTTGTGGGTGTTTTTGTGGGGACCATGCCTGCTTCCTAACTCCAGATGGAGGGGCCATGCCCACACAGGACACATGGGTACCAGACATTCCCCATGTCTTGTCTCACCAGATTTGACGCCCCTGCAAAATGGGAAAGGGGATTTTCTGCTTTCTAGGATGTTCTGGGACATTCCCCAATGGGAGAGATAAGCTACCCTTTGCAAGTGCCCATGGGCCTCCTGACCCACCCCACCTTACAGACCTGTAGTCACCCACCATGGTAGGAAGGGCTGTGCTCAGCATGCCTGGGTTCTGATGGACTCTAGCACCTACTGAGTGACCTTGCGCCTGTCAGTGACTCAGTTTCCCCAGCTGTAAAAGGGACACAGTCCTCTTCCCTTCTCTATGGAGGTTGTAGGAGTAAACAGTTCAGAACAGCACTGGGCATGTATTATGCACTTGGTAAATGTTGAGCAATTATTAAGCATGTACTGGTTGCCAGTGGACCCCGAGCTCCAGCCCAGCAGCAGGCAGGAGGGGGAGCAGGGGGAGGAGGAGGATGGAGACCCCACCTCAACCCTGGCCAGCCCCTGGAAAGAGGATGTGAGCCAGGGCAGGGGCTCCACAGGCCAGCATCAGGGACCCTCCCAGAGATTCCAGCATCCCTGTGGTTGGGAGGATCAAGGTTTCCCCTGTGGTCAGTCAAGGCTGGGACAGTCGAGGCTGGGACGGGCACCCCAGCCACGCAGAGCCAGGGGCAGTTCTGCCCTGATAGGGAGGGAGAGGAGTCACACAGAAGTTTCCACACTGGTGCTTCCACACTTGCTAGCGTGTGGATCCCAAGTAGATCCCCTCCTGGACAGAAGCCTGTACTCTTTGTTCTCTTCCTCCTATCTCCTCTAAGTAACCGTGCGGAATGCTTACAAGTATAAGGATAGGCAGGACAGTCGTCACCTTGGCTGGTTAAGTCTCCTCTGTGTATGTGTGGGGGGTGGGGCTTGGATAAGACTCATTCATCAAGGACTGGAAACAGGAGCTAGGCAGCTCAGGAGCCGGGCAAGCCCGGGGCAGAGACCGCCTCTCAAGGGGAGTCAGGGAAGGCTACACACGCATGCGCTATCTGACGGTGCTTGAAGAAGCCCGGATTGGCTTACTGCCTCAGAACAAATGGATCCAGCCCAAAGTTAAGGAAGGCTATCAGACTCAGATTTTGAGTCTTACCTATGCTGTTCCCCAAACTCAGCATCACAGGTGGATTATGTGGGATGGCCCTCAAGGTCATTTGCTCCAAACCTCAGCAAATTTGGTATCTGCTTTCTTTTAGGGAGCTGAAGGACAGCCACAGCAGAGGGACATCAGTGGGGCAGAGGCCAGGAACCTGGGGTTGGTCCTATCTCTGCTCCCAACTGGTGCTGGGACACTGGAGTATCACCAAGCTTCTCTGAGATGAGCCACTGAACCAGATCATCTCCAAGTCCCTCTCAATCCTGGCAATCTAGCAATCCATTTAAAATTGCTGGCAGCTGAGCATAGACCTAAAATCCCAGCTACTTCAGAGGCTGAGGTGGGAGGATCACAGGTTCGAGGCCAGCCTCAACAACTTAGCAAAATCCTGTCTCAAAAGAAAAAAGAAAAAAGGGCTGAGGATGTAGCTCAGAGGTAAAAGCTCCCCTGGGTTCAATCCCCAGTACCACCCCGCTACACATACATCCCTACCTATGGTCCTGCTCTCAGGTGCAGGATGAATGGAAACTAAACATAACACACCTCTAAAGCACTTCTTGCCACCAGCATCTGTCCTTGGCACAAGAAAATGCCAGGTTGATAAGTCACCCCGGGAGACCTCCCTGCCCCAGGGGCAGCTCCTTCCTCTAAATTCCTGAGGCAAAGACAAAGCCACTTGAGTGAGGGAAGCTGTTAAGACAGGTGGCTAGGGGGTCTGGGCCAGGCTGCAGGGGTCAAGTCATGGTCACAAGATCACCAGCTGGCTGGACACTTTGGGCAAGCTATGTAGCCTTAGCTCCCTCAACTTCAAAGAGCAGACCTTGATTTACTTCCTTAAAGGTTGTGTGAGGACGAATGAGCTAATGTGTGGAGAGCGCAGAGCTCTTTCTATGTGTGTGCGCGCGCGTGTGCCCACTTGTGCTATCCTTTACATTCCTCATGGGCAGTGGCCACATCAAATTCTGCCCTCCTAGTGGCCAGCATAAAGCCTACTGCTGGTCTGAAGGCCAGTGTGGGGAGGGGGCAGGACAGGTGATATAAGTCCTGAAGGTCCCAGAGGCCCAGTGGAGGTGCCCCGGCCTCTTGCTTGTGCCTGTGGTCTGAAGGTGAGGGTGGACCAATTGGTCTGGGCCCAGACTCCGTGAGGTTCTATTTATAGGTCCAATGAGAGAGCAGGGAGGGGATCAAATTGCAGCTGCTGGGTGGAGGCCTGTGGCCTGCAGCACAGACCTGACGTGTGGAAAAGGCACAGAGGTTTGGGTGTCTTGGTCTCGTTTGGGTCTCTGCCTAGGCTTGCTCATCTTCTCTCACTTCCTAGCAGGGCCAATATTTGGGTTGTGACTGTGGCTGGGAGCCTCACCCAGCCCAGAGGGTACCTGTCAGTTCACCATGCTCTTAGGCTAGTGATGGTGGGTGGTTGTAATGCCAGCAGTCATGGCCCTTCTGACACACATGGGGGCAGAAATCCTTCCAAACTGCATTAGGCACTTAGAGAAGGCAGCCAAACCCTCACCCAGAACCCAGCGATCACCCCAAGCTCCCTGGGCTTCCCATTTGTGATTTTATCTTTTTTTTTTTTATACCAAGGATTGAATCCAGGGGTACTTAACCACTGAGCCACATCCTCAGCCCTTTTTATATTTTATTTTGAGACACAATCTCACTGAGTTGCGTAGTGTCTCACTATATTGCTAAGGCTGGCTTTGAACTTGTGATCCTCTTGCCTTAGCTTCCTGAACCCACTACAATATGGGTTACAATATGCCACTGTAGCTGGCTAATCTTTTGTTTTTCCTTCCTTGGCGCTGGGGGTGGACCCAGGGCGTTGTGTATGCTAAGCTTATGCTCCACCACTAAGCAACACCCCTCTTCCCTAATGGTTTTAGAAAACATTTTTGCGGGTTCTCTACCTCCTCCCTCCCTGTCAGGACTTGGCCAAAGCTGCCTGCCTACCTCTACAAACCATCCCTTCAACCCCACCCCAGGCCCTACAACTTGCTGTAGAAAAGAAATCCCCAGAGCAGACCATCAAAGATAAAGCTGGACACGGTGGCGCACACCTGTAATCCCAGCACTTAGGGAGGCTGAGACAGGAGAATTGCGAGTTCAAAGCCAGCCTCAGCAAGGGTGAGGCGCTAAGCAACTCAGTGAGATCCTGTCTGTACATAGGGCTGGGGATGTGGCTCAGTGGTCGAGTGTCCCTCAATTCAATCCCCAGTACAAAAAAAAAAAAAGTAAAGATGAGCCAGGTGCAGGGATGTATACCTGCAATTTCAGCAACTCAGGAGGTTGAGATAGAAGGATCACAAATTGGAAGCCAACCTCAGTCTCAGCAAGACCCTTAGCAACTTTGTAAGACCCTGTCTCAACATAAAAAATAAAATGGGCTGGGGGGCTGGGGATATAGCTTAGTGGTAAAGTGCTCATGGTTCAACTACCAATACCAAAAAAAAAAAAGTGATGAGCTGGGCATTGGGGGGTATGCACCTCTTAATCCCAGCTAAACTTGGTAGGCTGAGGCAGGAGGATCTCAAATTTGAGGCCAACCTAGGCAACTTAGGTGCAGGGATGTATAACTGCAATTTTTGAGATACTATCTCAAAAACACCCTTGTGGGTTTAATCTCTAGTACCACTATCAAAAAAAAAAGCATTCACCAATGTTCATAGAAGCATTATTATTCATAATACCCAGAAAGTGTAAATTACCCAAATGTCCATCAACTAATGAACAGTTAAACAAAATGGCCTATCCATATAATGGAATGATATTTAACCATAAAAGGGAGCTAAGTATTAACACCTGCTCCACCACGCATGAACCTTGAAAGTATTATGCTCAGTGAAAGAAGCCAGTTGCAAAGGGCCACATATTATATGATCACACTTATACAAAAAGTCTGGAATAGGCAAATCCATAGAGACAGAAAGTAGATTAGTAGTTGCAAGGGAATGTGAGGTTCATAGAAGATGGGGAGCAAATGCCGACCTGTCTAGGGTTTATTTTTGCAATGATGAAAATATTATAAAATTGATTGTGGCAATGGTTTTATAGTCTGAACAGACTAAAAACCATTGACTTGCGGACTTTATAAATGGGTGAATTGTATAGTATGTGAAGTATAACTCAATAAAGTTGTTATTAAAAAAGAGAAAAATTGCTATTGAAAAAGCTTTTATATGCTTGCCAGCATGTGTGAGGTCCTGGATTCAGCTCCTAGCACAGCAAAGAAAAAAAAAAAATATATATATGAAAGAAACTGAGATGTCACAGACTGTTCATGTGATACACTAAGGGTAAGCACAACTGGAGAGCCTTTAGACATGTGAGCTCCATGCATGGATTTGGTAGCATCAATGTTGGTGGCTCTGCAGTTTCTAAAGCTGTTCTCCAGCTGTTTTCCACATTGCTGAGGTTTCTAAGCCCCTTACCTCTAGAAGTGAGGCTCATGTAATGGATCCTGTAGGCTGCTGTTGCAGGGGGAGGGATGGTATCTTGGGTACCTCTTGACCTTGGTGGATGCTGTGGCTTTTGCTCATGGCTCCCTCTCTATGCTCCACTCACACAAGCAAACAGCGCTTCCAGGCCGTGTAGTTTGGAGACATGTGCTAAAGGCTGAGGTCCACCCACCCGTTCCTGGGGTGGTCAGATGTGTCCCAGTGGGCGGGAGGTGGGAGGCACATCTTCTATTCACCCAAATGTCTAGTGGGTTATGTAAGGGCATGCGGCTGGAAGGCAGCCCACAGATGCAAATCTGCTTGCTGGGGCTGGCTGTAAGTCTGATTACTTCCCTGGCTATAGTTTGAATATTGTTTATCTTCTCCGAAACTGAAATT
Organism: Xerus rutilus; assembly: GCA_028644305.1. Taxonomy (NCBI): domain Eukaryota; kingdom Metazoa; phylum Chordata; class Mammalia; order Rodentia; family Sciuridae; genus Xerus; species Xerus rutilus. The sequence continues at coordinate 68,327,334 of CM053402.1, forward strand.
TAATCCCCATTATGAGACATTAAAAGGTGGGATCAGGTGGGAACTCTGAGAGGTAATTGGGGCTCTGCCCTCATGAATGGGTTAATTCCATCATGCAATTAATGGATGTATGGGTTAATGGGTCACCTCCAGAGGGTTTGCTATAAAAGACACTCACCATGTGATACCCTGCAACCCCTCAGGACACTGCCAGCAAGAAACTCGTCATGAGATGCAGCTCCTAAACCGTAGATCAGAATTGTGAGCCAGAATAAACCTGTTTTTTTTTTTTATAAAGTACCCAGCCTTAGGAATTTTATTATAGCAACAGAAAATGAACTAAGACATCTCCTTTTCTCCCCCAATGCATATCTTCCCTAATTAGGCAGAGGATCAGACCAGCCCCTGGGACTCTCCAAATCACACCCCCAAGTCACAGTCAGTTCTTGGGAGCTTGCCCAGCCAGGCCAAGTTGCTGCCCACAATGTAGCCATCAGAACATGGGCTCAGGAAAGCATTTGAACATTCTGGATTATTCAGGATCCATTACCTTAGTAAACTGCAGGCAAGGCCAGAGGCAGCTGGATTCATATCCCATCCTGACCACTTACTAGCCAGGCGGCCCGGGGAAAGTCACTTTACTCTCTGAGCCCCATGTCCTCATCTACACAATAGGGTGACAGCACTTACTTCATTCAGTTGTACTGAGGGTTCTAGGAGATAAGTGCTGCACTCTGGGATGTTAAATTCACTCAGTTTTCATTTTATTCCTCTCTCTATAGGATTTTTAAAAAACATTTTGTCTATATAAAGCAGAAATAGATGCACCCAAATCAACATAGCATTCTCTGCAAAATGGTAAAATTTACTTGCAAACTTTCTAACATGTGCTCTCAGATAGTGCCCTGGAGGTACACACTCATTTTCCCCCATGACAGCTGGAGGAAAGGAGACACAGATATCTGGGACCCAGAGAAGAACAGGGGATAATGGACCCAGGAGATAGGGGTACAGCAGGCAGAAAACAGCATAAAGAGCAGATACCAGGGTGGTTTGGCATTGAGGCAATGGGTTCCCTGCCAGGCACAGTCCTCATGCCATTGAGTCCCCAGGCCACCCCTCCTCAACAGGATCTCCAGCTCCTGAAGCAAGCCTGCATCAGCTGCCCCTCTGCCTCCATTGCCCTAAAGAGCAAGCTCTGTCCCCACTTTCTTGTCCATCTCCTCCTATGACTCCAAGCTCCTCAAAGACAGGAAACAGCAGAACTCATCTCTGTGACCCCACCATTCAGAGTGGTGGCTGGCACACATTAGGTCAAATTGGGGTACATGAGCATCACCTGAGGCTTGAAACCTACTGCTGGGCTACTTCCCTGGAGCTCTGGATGTTGCTGGTCCAGGGACCACACTTGGAAAACTACTGCAGTAGGTGCTCAGGAAAGGACCGTGGAAGGGGCAGGTGATTTATTGAAACCATTTGCATTACAAGAACCACTCTGGACTGGGATGTGCTCCTGGGTCTTTACAGTTGAGCCCAGCTTCCAGCCCACCACGTCCATAAACCCTCCCTGACCATGCAGATCCTGGTATCAGGCTCTCCCTATGTTCCTCTCAGTCCTGAGGTCAGGCGCATGTGCCCTATTCCTGCACCTGCTTGGCTGCTCAGCAGGGGGTCTTTCTGGTGAGCCAATATGGCCAATTCCATGCCCCCTCCCCTGCCACATATGGTCCCTAGGCCCACAGTAAATTGGGGGAGAAGAGTAGTATTGGGGAATCATAAAGATCCTGGGGGCTAAGGAGCTCCTAACATCCTCCCAACTAGAAGACTGAGTGTCCTGGCTGACCAAGAATCCAGATGGCTGCCCACCATCCAGGACCCTGTTTCCTTGCCTTGATCTGACAGACCAGCCTGGAGGAGTCGCTCAGTAGAATGCTCCAGTACTACCCATAAGAGCAGGAGGGCAGCCAGTGCTGTGTGGGAAGGGGAAGAGGCTGGCCTAGTGGTCAGCACAAAGCCAGGAGCTCTGGGCAGCAGATGATGCTCAAGTCCCTGGGTACCCTTGCTACACACCCTCAAGGGTCTTTCACTTTGGAATCCGTGTAGGAAGCTGTGCAGTTTTAAGCAATGGTCAGACCTGCCAAGGCTTCTCCAAGAAATTCTCTGCTGCATGATGGCTTGATCTCCTGTATACCCAGCGAGGAGCAAGGCACTGGGGCCATGCAGGTGGCCAGATGACAGCCTGCCTTCCTAGGGCTTTTGGGATAGAGGTCTGCTACAAGGTGCAGCAAAGTACTCCAACTATGGTACGGCAGGCACTGGGGAAGCCAGGGAGGAAGGGCTTCATTCCACCTAGGGACCAGCATGTGGGGGCAGCCAGCTCCTAGTGGGCTGGTTAATCCAGCCAGGCTGGAGACCATCAGCAGTGGTGGCTGAATTTGCAGCCTCAGCGTCTGGGGTTGGGTTGTTTCTTGCTTTCCAGGGAGACTTGGAGCTCCTAAGCCTGGGGCCAGTGGGTCTTATGGGCTGTGGCTGTCCCTCCCCTCCCCTCACCATGGTGCAGGATTTGCAGAATCAGGAATGAGCTCTGGCCCTGCTTCTGAGCAGGGTAGGTGTGGGAGCAAAGAAAGGGCAGAGGCGGCCAAGACACACACAGGCAGCTCCAGGGCATCTGCCAAGGAGCTTAGCCAGCCTCCCTTTGCCTGAGTCTTGGGCTCAGGAGTGCATGCCTCCCTCTGGCTTGCCTAGTCATGAGCTGCCTTTTCCAGTAAGCCTCTGGGGGCCCTTCCCTGACCCCTGGCAGCCTCCTCTTCTTGACTCACAGGAACACTAAAACTTGGCTTCCACTCTCCAGCTGCCCTGCGTCGGGAGCAACATGCAGCCACTTCCCAATCCCTGTCATGGGTCAGCTCTGACTTTTTTCAGAGTCCCAGAAAGCTCAAAAGGCTTAGAACCAGAAGCAGCTCCTGGCTTCCCCTTGGGCCAGAACAGAGGGGATCTCAAAATTTGAGACTCACTCTGCTCTTCTTTCCCATTACCAGTGACCATGCTCCCTGGTTCACTTGTCTGTCACCACACCAGATGGAGGCCACTTCTTTCTCATATCTGTGTCTCTTGCACTTCATCTGAGACCCAGTAAGTGCTCAATTAATGTTTGCAGTTTGAATGATTTAACTTCCGGATTCTGTGTCTGAGGACAGGGTGTGCTTGGGGTCTTCTCTCAACCTAGCTGGGGCCTCCTGGCACCCAATGAAGCGACACCAGATCTGAGATGCACTGAGGTGCAGCCTGGTATGGGGGTACCCGTGGAAGGAGGCTTTAGAGATGCTGAGTCAATGGCTCTAGGGCCCAAGGGCTTCTTGGGCCATGGTATAGAAACCGTTCAAAGGAATCGGCCCAGCCTCCATCCAGCAGGGGTGTCAACTCAGCTGCGGCACGCGGCAGATGTGCCGTCTCCTTGGACCTTCTCAACCAAGCTGGCCTAGTACAGCCTTATGTGCACCTAGACCCCTTGCTTTTTCTCTGGCTTACTCTTTTTTCCTGGAAAGCCCCTTCCCTCCAACTAATGAAGCTCAAGTCCCAATAGGAAGGCCCGGCTCCTCTTAAAGACACAATTGATCTCCCCTCTCCCCTTCTTGGCTTTCTGCACACAGGCGACAGGACAGAGCCAGGTACTTTCCTTTAGAAGTCCAAGAAGGTGATGGGGGCCCCACTCCCATAATCTCTATCAGCCCTCTCACATGCCAATATGAATATTAGATCTAATGCCCTTGGATGTGAATAATTCACATTTCCCAGTCAGGTAAAATGAATAATAGCTTCTAGAAAGTTTTTCTCATTTTGATGACCTGAAACATACCCATGTTCCTTGACTTAATGATGAGGTTAAGTCCAATAAGCCCACTGTAAGTTGAAAATATCAAAAATTGAAAACATTGTAACTTGCTTATTGCTCACCTGGGAAAAGATCCAGATCTAGAATGTGAAGTACAGTTTCTACAGAATGTGCATTGCTTTCGCCCCACCATGATGCCAAGAAGTCCTAAATCAAACCATCCATTGTAGGTTAGGGACCGTCTACAAAATCTAAGTCAAAGTTAGCGTCCCAGAAGCAAGTCTTAGGGAAGTCCCCTAGTCTCCCGCTTCTTCCACATGACTGCCCTTGTGTGGTAACCCAGGGTTTCCCCTGGGGCACAGAGGCAGTGGGCGGGCACATCCCAGAACCCAGCAAGTGCCTAGGAACATCAACCACAATGACCAGAACTTAAAAGCCAGAAGTGGCCACGGGGTGAGGCCAGACTCACCCACGGGAAGCTCACCACGGTGGCTGTGTGCTTGTGGGGTGTGACCTGAGGAAGCCTATCATTACTTCCACTTTGCAGATCTCAAAACAGGCTCAAACAGGTTAAGGGACTTCCTCTAGGTCCCAGCTGGCTCCTGTCGACCTGGACCTACTGCACTCTCGCCCCATCCAGTCTACTGCAGGCTGCCTCTGTGGTGGTGAGGGCAGCGGCTCCTCAAGTGGGTGTCACAGGCAGTCACCTGGTTAGCATGAGGCTCAGGCTGCTCTCTTCCTGTCCTGCTCCCTTCTCCTCAATGAGCTGCCTAACATGCTCCTCAGCCTCACATTCAAGGTTGGACTTGAAAATCTGGAGCTGCCCTCTGTCGCAGACCATGGACCATAGCAGCTCAGCCACAGGCTCTCCTTCCTGGACTCTCTCAGGCTTAGGGGTATAACGCCCCCTGGTCCCTCTCCTCACTGGACCTCCAAGCTCCCATAGCTGATAGGGAGGGAGAGGAGACAGAGGAGGCCAGTCTCAAATCAGGGTTTAAAAGCGGGGTGATAGCCACATTCACTTAATCGGCACATTTCTATTTTCTCTGTGGGCATTTTTCCCTTTCTCAGGGACTCTTACAAACATTTTACTGTTACATTTCTTGTAATACTGCCTGAAATCGTTATTTAGACATCATAAAAAAATCATTATATTTTTAAAAGGAAGGCGGATATGTTCCTACCAGAGAGAATACAGCAAGCTCAGGCAGGAGGGTAGGCCAGTCCACACATACACACACATGCGTGTTCAGTCCGAGAGAAAACAGAATCTTTTATCCCCACACCACTTTGCAAAATAAAAGTGAATGAATAATTGATAGGGCTTTTTACAAACATCGAGATTTTCAAATGATGCTAGAAAAATCCGGTTCAATTACTTGCAGCAGCAATTCCGTGATAAACCAACACACAAATGGATACCAAGAAGTAAAATTTATAATTCCCGAAGGGCCTGTATTCTACAGAAATGCATTGTAAACATTAACTTTTTTTTTTTAAACAACACACCCGAACCCACAGAGTTGCTGTTCTCCCTACCTACAAGCCCCGCGTGTGATAAATACTTGAATCTTTTACTTTGAAAACGCTCCTGACAATCACCTGGACTCCCATCACTCAAAAGATGTGCCCATAAGAGGATCTCCCGCTTTATTTTGGAAACCTATTAGACTGTGCTCTTTGCTGCCAGTTCAAAGGCAGTTCCAGTCCTTCAAGAGGCATCAGATTATTTGGATTCCCTAGAGATGCAAGGGGCACAGTCCAGCAGGCCAGGGGCTGGCAGGCTGGGAGGGAGCCCGCCACTCCTCATGCCACCTCCCCCCAGGGTTGGTACCCTAACAGGACTTACCAATAATAGGCAGGTGCGACATCTGCATGAGAGGGTCTGAAGCTCTGGAGGTCGTGGTAGCCCCACGGCAAGCCAGGCCACCCTTCTCCTATGGATCTCCAACCTGTGGCCAGGGGTGTGGGTAGCTGGGCTGCCTCCCCTCTCAGCCTGCACTCCAGCTGGCCACAGGGAAGGGACCGGGAGTGGTGACTGCTGCTCGGTTAGAGAGTGCACTGAGAGAGAGAGCAATTCTGGCCTGAGACTTCCTGTTTGGGCAGGAAACCTTGCTGGGGATAATTAGTGGCTCAGACTCCTGTGTCTTTGCTACAGGAACTGAGGCGGGACAGCCAGCAGAACCCAAGATGCATAAAATGAATAAATGCCATCCAGCACAAGGCAGACTCCTTCGCAGAAAGAGGGAGAGAGAGAGAGAGAAGCATTGAGATTCTTGAAGATATGAAGCCAAACATAATGGCTGCAGAATGGGGCAATTTATCAGTTTCTGCAGGAGTAATTTATTGCAATCTCTCTGGCTGTCATTGGCTTAGTGATAATTCTCTCAGCATTTTGTGCTGACAAAAGCTTCACTGTCATTTTTACTTGCCAGACAGAGTCCACGGTGAGGAAAAAGACAGACAGACAGTCTTGTCTTATGGACAAGTATATTTGATTGTTAATTTGTTTGAAAACTAGCAATCTTAGAATATGGAATCTGAGTAACCCTGGGCATCTGATCCCCAGAACACATCCCACTGGGGTCCAGGTAGGATTACTTCATGTGACCACCGACCAGAACCAGGCTGCGTCATTCTGACTACTATGGCCTCCTGTGTCTTGTCTCTCCCACTGTAGTGAAACTTTCTGAGGACAGGGGTAAATTCTAGAATCTCCCTAGAGTCCAATCGTACCCTCCTTCCAGTCCCCTGCCTCTTCCTCAGTTCAGTCTATTATTTCCATTTCCTGGCACATCCCAATCCCCCTTCCTTGAAGATCCATTCCAAGCTCTTGGGCATTTAAGTTACCTGCCAGTTCCCTACAGCCTCCCAACAATCTCTCCCGTGGCTGTGTTAGTTGGTGGCTACTAGACAGACCTGATTCAGCCACCTGTTACTGTGACATTCAGCAGGTTACTTTCCCTCTCTGTTCTGATGATTAAGTAAAAGAAAATATGAAAACTCCCCATCGGGGCTCAGTGGTAGTGTGCTTGTCTAGCATGTGTGAGGCACTGGATTTGATCCTCAGCTCCACATAAAAATAAATAAATTAAATAAAGGTACTGTGTCCACCTACAACAACAACAAAAAAAAAAAAAAAAAAAAAAAAAAGAGAGAGAGAGAGAAAGAAAAGAAAAAAAAAAAGAAAACCCCCAGCACACATTTTACATAGAACTGCTCATGTCCTTGCTCTTCCGGGACCACTTACCACCACCTGTGGCTCTGAACTCCACCTCCTCGGTGGTGGCTGTGGGTGCATTACAATCACCCTGCTGTGTCAGCTGAAGCAGAGACCTACACGTCCCTCACCCTGCATGTCTACACCACCCCTCCCTCAATGTTCTGCTCCCTGTGAGGTTGGCAGATGCCTGTTGGGCTAATGGAGCTCAGGCAGGGCTTTCAAACATTAGAGAACCCTGGGATCCACCAGAATTGCCCAGGGAGCTGAACTGGCGGTGTGCAGGCAGTTCCAACCCAGAGTCCCTGATTCAGTAGGCTGAGGTGGGGTCAGGACTCTGTGTTCTTCTGCTGGGTCCTCCATATTCCCTTGGAGAAGCCTGTGCAGAAACCACACTTCCCTAGAAAACACAGCCATCAGGCATGAGTGGAAAGGAGCTTGTGAGCACCAGCACCCCACAGCCCCTCAGAGCTCCAGGTCAGCTGTGACACCTCTCCTGGGGTTCTGACACCCTGCTGCACCCTGAGCTCCCCAATCCTGAAAGCCATTGGTATTCCATATATCCATGCCAGATGTTCAACAGGAGTCTCAGCAAGGGCCACAAACAACAAAAAGCAGCCATACTGGAAATCACAACAGCACAGTGTGTGGTTTCCACCCTCCAGTTCTCTGTTTCAGGACACCAAGAGGGCTCAGCTTTCCTGAATGGCAGCCCACCGCTGTCCCTCACATCACAATCCTTGACAGCCAAGTCTAGCACCATCTTGCTTCTTTCCTTTCCAGTTCTAGGTACTACCACCTCCCTACAGCCTGATAGCCATCCCACAATGCCAACAGTAACAGGAGGGGTCCCTCTATCCCAGACCCCAGCCCACTGGCCTTAGGAGCCCTACTGTCTACAAGTGAACCTACACAGCCCACTCCACCATGAAAAGATTAGCAGAGCCTGGTATGGTGGCACGTGCCTGTAATCCCAGCAGTTTGGGAGGCAGAGACAGGAGGATTTGAGTTCAAAGCCAGCCTCAGCAATTTAGGGAGGCCCTAAGCAACTCAGCAAGACCTTGTCTCTAAATAAAATACAAAAAAAGGGCTGGGGATGTGACTCAGTGATTAAGTGCCCCTTGGTTCAATCCCCTGGACCAAAAAGAAAAAAAAAGAAAACAAAAGATTAGCAGGCCCCTTCGCCAATCCCACCTTCTATTACATTTATACCCACTGATCAGTGTTATAATCTTGGTGTTGTAACTTTTTCTTTCCAGTTTAATCTCCTAATATTACAGCTCAAAAAGGTTTAAAAACCAGCAGTTTGACATTGGGGGTGTAATTCAATGGTAGAGGACTTGCCTAGCATGCTCAAAGCCCTGAGTCCCATCCCCAGCATAGTAAGAAATATTTAAATATGCAGCCAGGCATTGTGGTGCATTTCTCCAATCCCAGCAATCTGGGAAGCAGAGGAAGGATTTCCAGTTCGAGGCTAGTCTCAGCAACTTAGCAAAAACCTGTCTCAAAATAAAAAATTAAAGGGGTTGGGGATGTAGCTCAGTGGCAAAGCACCTGCGAGTTCAATTCTTAGTACCCAAGGCAAAAGTCCTCTGCTTAGAATTTCTAACCACCTGTCATGAAGTGAAAGATGGAGGTAGGAATAATTTACCACCTGACTGCAGAAAAAGTAATGCTCACCTGTTGCAGATGTCGATGTGATGTATGAGAGCAGACTGACTGGGAAGAGTTTAGTATGGAGGAATTCTCCAGTGACAGGGTTTTTTATGTTACTGAAGCAACCAAACCATGGTCAATTCAGAGCAATGTTTCTGGAGAGCTGGCCACACTCGAAGAGGAGGGAGACATTCCGCCCTGGGTTGAGAAACCATGCAGGAGTTTATGATTCACTAGCAGTTGCCCATCGACCCTGGTGGCAGCACAGCAGTCAATATTTCCAATTTGGGGGTGGGGAGGTGTTGTCTCTGAGTTTGAATCCTGGCTCCCAACAGCTGTGGGTCCTGGGCACTCTAAGGTTGTTTCCTTACTTGTATTCAGAAATATGTGGATGGTAGGGGCCTCTGGGGGTGACAAATGATGGCTGTGACATTCACTCTGCCAGAAGTGGGGCTCAGTCAGTCTTGAGAGTATCTGGCACAAAGTGAGTGCTCAGTAAGTGTTTGTTGAATGAATAAAAGATGAAGCAGAATTTGGATAGGCATATAGTGGTTAGGAGTCTGGAGTTGAAAGAAGAGACTGAAATCTCATCTGTCCTTGAGAAAGTTATGTGGTTGGGAGAACAACATCATCCCTCTCTTAAGAGTTTGGAGGTACAAATGAGCTCACGCCCGTTCTCTGCTTGGTTCAGGGCCTGGCACACGGGAGGCTGAATGGCAAGGGTGAACACTGTCATTTCAGGTGTGATGTTAGTGGTGTGACTGACAGGTGGCGTGCACAGAGGCCTGAGGACTATAGGAAGCAGAGTTAGGTGGGCCCAAGAAGGGGGCAGCCAGGAAGAAGTGAAACCTCTATAGCCAAATGTTTGCATACCACCCAGAGCACCCACCCCTACCCTCTGCCTTTTTGTCTCCAAGTTTGGTTATCTCCACAGTCTCCTGAAATGGGATGGAGAGTGGAAAGTGGAAAAGAGAGGCACGTGCCCCTTTAACTCCCAGGAGGAGGAATATAGCCAACTTGGCCTTACATTTTAATAACTATTGAAATTGGCAGACTTCCTTGTTTTAAATCGAGGGGCCCATTTCTGGTTCCCATACTAGAAAACAATTACATATAGTGCTTAGCCCAGCTCCCATCTGCCCAGCCCAGGAACTCCTGGCAACTAGGCATGGTAGAGAGGGCAGGAAGCGGTGGATCCAGCCGTAGCTGGAAGGCAGAGGAACCCAAGGTCCTGAATGGCCTGCTTTCTACTCCACCCCAACTGCGTGAAAACCACCCCAACCCACTAAGCTTCTTATGTGCAGGGTGGACAAGACATGAATCAGGTTTCTCCTCCAGGCTGGGAGGTATCAACTAAGACATTGAGCTGGGAACCCTGGGCCCTGGAGCTGGGGCCTGCTCTGCCACAAAGAGGACCTTGGAGGTCATTCTCTAGGCTTCCATTACCTTTTTCAGGGAAACCAGGGTTCAGACTAGAAGAGCAATGAGCCTGTAAGGTCCCATCAGATTAACACACATACCCTAGGGGAAGAGAGGCGTCTAATATTTAATACATTTCCACAACCCACCGCTCCACACAATTAACCCCCAGGCAGCCATCATTAGCCCTGCTTGATAAGGATATCATAGCCAAAGCTCTTGGCAAGGTTTATAGATGAAGAAACAAGTTCAGGACTTCAATGACAGCTGAGATTCAGGCTCTCTGCCCTATAGGTAGTTAGCTGCCAATTCCCCAACCTGGCATTCAGGCGTGCAGCTTTGGACTTCCATCAGGAACTTTCACTTTTTAATTGCCCTGAAACTTTGCCTAGCACTCTGGTCTCTGATAAATTCAGGGAGGAATGAACTATGGGACAAAGGACAGGAAATGTGAATGGGAGAGGAATCCACCTGTTTAATGTCTCTAGGCTGGACTGGGCACATCTGTGGTCCCAGCTTGACCAAGCCAGTTCCCTAAGACCTCAGCAGGCTTGGGCTAAGGCTGTTCAACTCTCAAGTGACTGACCAGGGGACCTGGCCTGAACACCCTGCAGGTTCTAAGGCCAACATTACCTGATGTCAACTCCATATCTTCCTCCCAGGTTGCCTGATTGAGGCCACCTGTGTACCACTGAAGGTCTCTCAGAGAGCCTTCCTCTCCTCCAGAGATACCTCTCCAGAGAAACCTTCTACCCCACTATACCCACTTATCCATCAGACATTGAAGCACCTGCCCCCAGACAGCTCTTCTGCAAGCTGCTGCAGAGGTGAGTCTAGGCCCTCCAGGTGCACCTGACTGATTCCATCCACTGAACGTGGGCTTCCAGGTAACTGAGGGGGGCACACTCAGGTGAGATGCTTTGGTCTTCTGGACATGCTGGTCTCCAGCACTGCATTCTTTGGACTGCCAGGATTCTCTGAGGACACAGCCTGTTCCTCTCCACTAGTAGGCTCTTCCTGGCTCCCAAGTCAGATAAATCAGGGTTCAAATCTTGTGCAACTTGCTAACTGAGTATCTTTGCAAAATACCCAGGCTCTCTGAAGCTCAGCATCTCCATCTGTAACAAGAGATAATAACGATGCCTTCCTGCTGTGATGACTAGCTGGGATATTGTGTGCACAGCCCTTAGCAACAGGCCCAGAACACATAAATGTGCAATAAATGTTTGCTATTAATTATATCATGACTGCACTCTGATGGACAGAAATACTTCCCTGGGGGCATTTCCTGAACCCCACTTCTGTAGCCTGTCTTAGAAGTGGCCCCAAACACCCTCATGCACTGTGCCGGGGCTCCAAAAGAACTTGCGGGTATTTTCCTTTTCCTGGCAGATCGCGCCTCCTGACTCCCACACGAAAAAACAGCCGGTCTCACCCTCCTTCATCTAGCCAGAGTGACCAAAGTTCCAATCTCACCTCTCCGGGCAGCCTGCCCCCAAATTTCGGGGAACTGGAAAGGAGGGGGAACTTTCCAGGCAAGGGCTCCGCGGGCAGGGGCGGGCACTGGGTAGTCCAGCCTCCTCTTGACCAAGGTCCCGCGCCCCTGCCCGGGCTGTGCTGGAGCCAGAGGCCCAGAGAGGAAGATCCAGGAAGGTCCCGCCCACGGCTGCCTGCTCTCCCCAGGGACCGGCTGCGCAGAGCCTCCAGGCACTCGGGAGGCTCTTGGCGGGGGCCGCCAGGAGGGCCGCTTAGAGCTGCACCCCGAACTCGGGACGTCTGCTCCGCACCAGTTCGGTCCCTGGCCCTGCCCACCCCTCCCGGCACGCGCGGCTTGCGTCCCTACAAAAGGAAGCGCACCGGGTGTGGAACCAGGACCGGCTTCTTCTACCACCGGGCGCACGTGGCTCGGTCCTAACGCATGGACGTTGCCAGGCGAGTGGCTATGGCTCGGGGTGTAACTGGGCGGGCGATGCACTGGGGTCCCGGTAACGCGGCGTAGCGCATAGCCTCGCGGCAACAAGGAAGGTCACTCACCTCTGCGGCCCGCCGCTCTGTGCAGCGGCAGTGGCTGCAGGTCCGCGGCGGAGGCGGTGGCTCTGCCCCAGGCTCCTCCTCTGCCCGCGCCCCGCCCGCCCGCGGGGGCAGGAGGTGGCCGCCGGCCAACCCGCCACTGCTTATCCCGCTCGGCCACCTCTCGGGGCGGCAGAGGAGTGGCAGAGTCCTAGGTCCCCGCCCAGCATTGGGCAGCGGAGGAAGCAACCAACCAGCCTCCTCCTCGTGCCGCGGCGGGAGGTTTGGAGCCAGTCCTGCTGCTTCTTTGTCGGCTCACAGTTAAAGCAATCAGAACCCCGGGCGCCTCTTAACCAGGACAAGCAGGGCATGGAGGACGAGGTGACCTCGTTCCCCGCCTCAACCTGAGGGCCACCTCAAATCTAAGTCCATTTTATGACCGAGGTCATACTGGCAGGCCAAATGGCAGGTTAAGCCTGCACAGATGGGCAGAGGCCGGGCCATGGATGGGGACCCCTTTCTTCCCCTCCATGGAAGTGAGGGCCGGACAAGGTTGCGTCCAGGCATTTGTGGTTACGTCTCTGTCAGGGTGGACCTTTGATCCTTCCTTATAGATCCCTAGGGCTGGGGCTGGGGATCCACCTCAGTACCCTAGGAGATGTGCAGGAGCCCCACCTAGTCCCCTGCCCCAGGAAACTGCCCACTGCTGCCTCCATCCCTCATTCCACAGGCTTCATGGCACAACAGAGAGGTGGCTCAGGTGGAAGTACCATTGTGCGTTTTCCTAAGCCCTTTCTCACCCGAGGCCACATCTGCTGTTGACAGGGCCTCCTCTTCCTTTACAGGTGAGGAAATGGGGTCTGATTGTAAAGGGGGGACACCAACTTCACTCAGCATCTAGAAGGCTGAATGGGGGTTTCCTAACCTCCTCCCCCAAACTTTCTCTAGAATATTCCCCAGGGTGGGGGCATATTCCACCAGCCCCCGATAAGTGGCTTCAAGTTACTCTTAGGAAGTGTAAGACTCCTATTTTCCAGGAAGTCAAACTGTATGAGAGAGATAAGCCCTAGGAGACCAGAGGTGGGGGTGCTGGGCCTCCAGAATGGCCCTACCTTAGAACCCCAAAAGGAGCAGAGCAAAGGAGACAGAGTTCTGCCCTAAAGGCTGCTGGGAGGGGCCCCTCTGCCCTCCCACCAGCCCATGAGACCCACAATGAGCACCTCGTGCCATCTCACCTCCATGGGCTTCCTCCTGCCTGCAGTGTCCCTCTCTCACCACCTCTGCTAGCCTGGACTCTCTCACCTGTCTTCTCCAAGGAGTGCACCCACAGGACGTACTGAGGTGCGTTGAGCACCTTCTATGGGTCAGACTCTGGTGCCCTTAACCAGCCCAAGGGGAGAACAGTCAGAGCCACCCTTGCAAGACCTCTGTTGATCATGTCACTCCTCTGCTCAAAACCATGCCTGGGCTCCTCAGGGTGTCTCCTTGGAATGGCCTCCAAGGCTCAGCAATGAATGGCTCTGGACCCCATCTTCCATCCCCCTCTCTACTCAAGCTCCACCCTGCTGAGCTGGCCTTCTCGCTTTTCCTCAAATAAATCAGGCAGGGCCATGGCCCTTGTTGTTCCTTCTGTTGACCCAGGAATCTCCACCACTCCTCCTTTCCTCCTTCAAGTCTTTGCTGAAATATGGCCTTCATGAGCCTGCCCTCATCTCCCCCATCCTGCATCCTTGATGACCGACTGACTTACTTACTTATTTACTTCCTTCCTTCCTTCCTTCCTTCCTTCCTTCCTTCCTTCCTTCCTTCCTTCCTTCCTTCCTTCCTTCCTTCCTTTCCATAGGCTTTGTCATTTTCTAATACACTGTAGCATATACTTTTTTATGTCTATTGTGTGGTGACTTTCTCCCACAGAAATGCGAGCTCCTCTGGGGCAGGAATTCTTGTCTGTTTTACTCATTGCTAAAGTAGCACATGACATGTAGTAGGTGCTCAGCAAATATTTGTCAAATGGACACACTTCCTGTCACCCTCTTTCAACTTTCCACCAAGGTTCCTGCCCACTGTGCTGTCCTCTGTGCTCAACGATCACATGCTACTGATAGAGAAGATTCCTATATGCATTTATGGGATTCTGTGCCTGGGGTTGCTGAATGTTCTATTTACAGAGGCCCTGGGATCACCCTTTCTTTGAAGAGGAGACTAGCCCTTTGTCTATGAAGATTAGAGTATCCAGGATGAGGCCAGGCACATGCCTGTAATCCCCTTGACTCGGGAGGCTGAAACAGAAGTTCAAGGCCAGCCTAGGCAACTTAGTGAATCTCTGTCTCAAGATAAATTTTAAAAGGGCTGGGGATGTAGCTCAGTGGTAGAGCACCCCTGAATTTAATCCCCAGCACCACTAAATATAAACAAGAGTATCTAGGACAATAATCTAGATTCATCTTCTACTTGGACCTGAGGAAACTGAGATGTTGCTCACTCTCAGCTTCTTGGATTGATCCAATATTATAGGCTGGGACAGAGTACATCCATTTCGCCAAATAAATTCTCTAATTGACTATTAAAATGAGATGTCCACAGGAAGTCATGGACCTCAATGTACTCCGATAGCCTGGCCAGGAGCCAGGCCACCTGGATCTGTTCCTGCCCTGGTGGGTGGGGTGGGCTCTGTCCCAAGGCAGCTAGTGTTCCTTGCACAATTGTGCTCCTCTCACTAGAGCAAGCACCCTGAGATTCCCCCAAGCCTTGGAAGTGCAGGGAGTCGTTCCCTTCTGTGAGGGAGGGAATGAGGCTGCACACAGGCAGGAGGATCCTGAGGGTGACTCAGGCAAATGGAAGAATTGTCTTTGCATTCATGAACCCAGTGTCACCCATGTTGGCCACACACAGAGCCAGAAAGGGCCATGCAACTGGCCCATGAGGCAAGCTGGCAGAAATGTGCTGGGCCCTGGGATTTAAATATATGACTGGTGGTGCCGATGATGTAGATAAGTGGTAGAGTGCTTGCCTAGCATGCACATGGTCCAACATCACAAATGAAACAAGGCCAGGTGCGGTGGCACATGCCTGTGATCCCAGCGGCTCGGAGGCTGAGGCAGGAGGATTGCAGATTTAAGTCCAGCCTCAGCAACTTAGTGAGGCCCTAAATAACTCAGTGAGACCCTGTCTCCAAGTAAAATATTAAAAAAAAAAAGACTGGGGATGTGGTTTAGTGGTTTAAATGCCCTTGGGTTCATTCCCCAGTACAAAAACAAAAAACAAACAAACAAAAAAAATCTTTTAAAAAATAAATACATATACAGATGGCTTCCACAGCACATGATTATGAACCAGTATTGTATATTATGAACAGCATTGTAAGGTACAGCTTATGGGACATTGGAAACCCCCCGTCCACATCCCAAATCTCCCTTCACCCCCAAGGTCAGTAGTTTGCTGTGGTGCAAAGTGGCCCTCCTTCCAGTCCTCTGTTGAAACTTGAGCTCTCCAGAGAAGATCCACTCTCTGAGCTCAGGGTAATGAGACTGTGTGTCCACAGGAGATTAACAGTGGCTGATGCGACAGCATGAGGAAGGTTCTACAGGCAGGTACTGTGGGGGAGGGTGGGTGAAGGACTGAGTGGGGTAGGAAGGATCCCGTTTGTCTATGGGATCTCCCTGGTACTTAGTAGTATTTAATAAACTTTTGTGTTAGATCAAGGATCTTGGCTTGTGCTTAGCCCATGTGTAAGGAAGCTGGCCCAGCCCCTCCAGGAAGCATTTGCTGAGCCCAGAAGCAGCTACTTTGTGTCTACAGTAAACATGGCTTTGCCTTTCCAGTTGAGAGATTAGAACAGCACCTCTGGAAAGCTAGAGGAGTCTGGGCTTCAGCTTCTTGCTGTTCTGTGACACCTACGGAGGTTTTTAGAACTGTAGTATCAGGCTAGCTCCAGAGCTCCTGAATTAGAACTGCATTTTAACAAGACCCCCTAGAACATTATGCACGTTCAAGATTGAAAGCATTGGTTCAGAGTACCAGGAAACTGACAGCTCCTTGCTCACCTGAGTGAAGGCGAGTCAACAGCAGCCTCTTGTTAAACGACCCCTCACCCTCGCCAGGTTGAGCTTCAACATCACACTGTGCTTTCCCCAAAGTCCTTGGGAAAGTCCTTGGGAGCCAAATAGCCTCATTTAATCTGATTCTGAATTTTTATAAATATGAGGCAAATGAATCTACCCTTCAGAGCACTCAGTGCCTCTTACACAAAACTTCAAAGAAAGAAAGAAAAAAAAAAAGACAAATACACTTACTCTTTCCTGAACGCAGTTCCTTAGACAGATCAGCCATTCCATTGGTGGGGCTCCTTTCCAGTAACTGATCTTATTTCCCTTTCCACCACGGTAGCTCGGATCCTCAGAACCATGTTTCTAACTAGATCATCCTTATTAAACACATTTAATTTCTACTTTCTTTTTCCCTAATCCATGATTCTGGGTTTATAGTTTACTATCAGCCTTATTGTTGAGCTTTCCATTGTAAATTATCTCAAGCCAATACTAGGAACAAAATAAATAGGAAAGTTGTGTGGACTGCAATTCCCCCTTTCCTCCCCCACCCCTGTGCTGGGGATTGGACCCAGGGTGTCCTGCATGCTAGGCAAGGGTTCTCCCTCTGAGCTAAACCCCAGCCCTCCCTGTTTCCTTTTGACTCCTGTCATCATTTCATGGTCATGGCGTGACTTCTACTGAATTCTGGAAAAAGGATGAAGAGGTTGGAAGAAGCATGCCTCCTTGGACGTCTGCCAGAAGTTGCTAAGAAACCCCAACAGCTGGCGGGGGAGGGGGCGGTTGGTGGGGAATTGGCACAGGACGCTCATTCTGTACCACATGCCACTGTTCCCTCCCTGCCCATCAGAGCCCAGCTCACCAGGTCTGTCCTTGTCAGGTGACTTTCCACAGTCCTGAGGAGTGATGTTAGGGCAGGAGCCCTGGTCACCAGGAACCTCAGCTGCCATGTCTCTGAGTGCTGCTCCTTCTGCTACAGGGACCCAAGTCTGGGTGGCTGGAGCTCACTCAGCACAGGTGGTGGAAACCAGTATGGACAGAGGCTTAAGGGCAGGCAGATTACAGCTGAGCTCTGCAGGAGGGGCGTGCAGGTCAGTGGCCTCAGGATCATCTGCAAACACACTGAGATCAAGGACAGATAAAGCCTCCCTCCAGGGTTGGGGTTGTGATTAACCTGCCCAGTTCCCTGCTCCCTTGGTCTTGGCCCCCAAGAGGACATGAGGGAAGGAAGTGACATTTGTTCACCTGGCGGCAAGCACTGTGCTACATTAAGAGTCTGAAAAATAAATGGGACCAGCCTCATTTTTCAGATGAGGATGTTACCTGCTTCACACAGTGAGGAAATGGCAGACCTGGAATTTGAACCAGGTTCCTCTGACTCCCAGATCTTCCTCTACCCCTCCTTCCCTAATCTCCCCCAACAGGAAAGGCAATGCCATGTCTTCCTTAGACACGAAGCAGCTGCTCCTGGGCTCAGCAAATGCATCCTGGAGGTGCAGGGCCAGCTTCCCCACACTTGGGCTGGTCACCTTGGTCTAATCACAAGCCAAGTGATTAGATCACTCCAAGCTCCTGCAGGGAGTGGCCTGCACACCTTTGGTGACAGCTTGAGGACTGGGGGCAGTGTGGTATGAGCCCAGAAGCTGCAAGGGCAGTATATACAGAATGACCAGAGGGAGATAATTCTCTTCCAAACACTCCTCACAATGCACCCCAGAGTGCTTACGGACATCTCTCGATGTCTCCTGTCTCTTAGCAAGTCTGTTACCAAAAGCTCAGTCCTTATCCCTGATGCCAATCCAAGAACAAGGATGTTTTTTGAGAAAAAGGAAAAAGAAAGTTTATTGCTTTGCTAGCAAAGGAGAAGCACAAGGGACTCCTGTCCCAGAGGCTGTGATTCTGCCCTTCCAGGGGAACAGGAGACTTTTTATTTTATTTTATTTTTAAATGTTTTCTGTTTAGTTATACATGACAGTAGACTGTATTTTTTCTTTCTTTTTTCTTTTTTTTGGTACCAGGCATTGAACTCAGGGGCACTCGACCACCGAGCCACATCCCCAGCCCTATTTTGTGTTTTATGTAGAGACAGGGTCTCACTGAGTTGCTTAGCGCCTCACCATTGCTGAGGCTGGCTTTGAACTCGCGATCCTCCTGTCTCAGCCTCCCAGAGTGCTGGGATGACAGGCGTGCGCCACCGCGCCCGGCTAGTAGAGTGTATTTTGACGTATTACACATCCATGGAGTATAACTTCCCATTCTTGAGGTTGTACATGATGTGGAGTTACACTGGTCATTCATATATGAACATAGCAAAGTTATGTCCCATTCATTCCACTGTCTTTCCTATTCCCATGCCCCCTCCCTTCCCTTCCCTTATTTCCCTTTGTCTAATCCAATGAACTTCTACTGTCCCCCACAACAGGAGGCTTTTACCCAGGTGACTCAAAGGCTACATTCCACGTGTTCTCTGTTGGAGTTGTGATTCATTTGTGGATTGGGAGATAGTCATTTCTGAGACCTTCTGGTGCCATCCCCAGAGTCTGGATTACTTGTTCCTGTGGTGGGTGTGTACTCACGGACAGATAACTCTGCCTAGGATGGGAAGAAAGATAATCCTGTTTCTCCTGAGATTAGGGAGGGGAGTAGCTTAGGAAGGAGAGGGAGAGAAACGTGTTCTTTTTAAAGATCAGTTGCCGTGGAGTGGACCACTGTTAAAAGGCAGCTGCTCCATATTGCATCTACTTGGGATCTGTCCCTCTGGAAAGCAGGGGTATGGAATGTCATGTAAATTCTCAAGAGCCTGGTTCTGTCTGGTGTTCTGGCTGCCTCATGACACCATGCAAGAGGGACATCATTCAGAGGCATCTTTCCTCACTGCTGGTGTAACCGAAAACTCCGTCCTCATCCTCAACGCCAATCCAATAACGAAGACAAGGTCTTGAGAGAAAGGAAAAAGGTTTATCGCTTTACTAGCAAAGGAGAAACACAGGGACTCCTGTCCCAAAGGCTGTCATTCTGCCTATCAGCAGGAACAGGGTTTTTTTTTTTGTAGAAGTGATTCAGAGAAAATGAGATTAGGGAGGAGAGATCAGGGAGGAGAAGTTTAGGGAAAAGAAGATTGGGAAAAAGAAAAAAAGAAATGTAAGTTTCAAAGCCACAAGGGATGTAGTCACAGAATCAAGTGAACCCCTATTACATTGGTGATTGTGAGACAGGGGCAAAGGACAGGTGGTCCACGTAGATAATAATGGTTGGGTTGGAGAGGTGGGGACTAATGATCAAAGAAAAGGAAATGGGTTGCTAACACCTAGGGGGAAGGATCAGACTTTTCAACACAAGCAATTACCTCCTGGGGCTACTCTTTCCTGTTTCTCAACTGGTAGGCAGGAAAGAAAGGAGGTGGGGGTCTATAAAAAAGCAAGACACGCCCACTCCCCTCGCACCAGCTCGGGGTCTCAGCTTCTGTCCAGAGAAGTCTACTATCTCTGTTCCTTTATTAAAACTTGCTTTCTATGCTTGTCTGGACATTTCCTGGGTGTTTAATCTTCAACATCAGGGAAATGAGGACCCAATCCTGATATCCAAGGCCAGGATCAACTGCAGCATGGGAGAAGCCAAGTCCCTGCAAAGGAGGTAGCGGGAGGAAGAAGACGTAAGGCCCAGGACCTGCTTCTGTGCCCAGGGTTCTGGGTTATAGCAAACCAGGCTTAGGGTCTCCAAGGAAGCGGAGGGGCAAGACTTTGGCCTCTGGAGGCATTCACAGTGTGGAGAAACATGTGCAGTGGGTGGGAGAGGGCTCAGTGGTAGACAGCTTACGTAGCATTCAGGGGTTTGAGGTTCAATGCCCAGAACTGTAAAGAAAGGAAAAGAAAACAAAAGGGGAGGGGAGGAGAGGAGAGAAGATAAAAGAAAAAACACGTGCGGACTTTGGAGCCAAACAAACCAGGGTTCAAATTTACCCTCTCCAGTAGCCTCCTGGTTTCCTCCCCTGCAAAATGGGAGCGTATATAAACCTTGAGCTGGTTGTAAGCATAAAGTGAAACATCACTAGGAAAGTGTCTGACATTTGATAGGTGTTCATTAAAACTCTGTCAGACCAAGCAAAGCATAGTGGTATGTGCCTGTAGTCTCAGCTATTTGGGAGGCTAAGGCAGGAGGATGGCTTGAGCCCAGGGATTTGAGACCAGCCTGGACAATGTAGCTTGATCTCATCTCAAAACAACAATAGCAAAAAAGCAGTCAGACTGGGACAGGGGCAAAGGACAGGTAGTCAGCCTAGATAGTAAACCATCAGGTCGGAAAGACAGGGCTAATTGGCTAATTGTCAAGGAGAAGGAAATGGGTTGCTAACCGCTCCTGGGAATCGCTCCTCCCAACACAAGCGGTTGCTAATTATTACCTCCTGGTTGCTCTTTTCCTGCCCTTGGTCACATAGGCAGGTGGGTAGGGAGAGAGAACCTGGGATCTATAAAAAGGCAAGACACACCCACTCCCAGAGATACCAAGCTCTGGGTCCCTTTCTCTCTGAAGAAGTTTATCTTTGTCTCTCTCTTAAATAGAACTTGCTTGCTATGCTTGCCTTGGTATTTCTCAAGTGCTTTATCTTCAACACCGGGAGCACGAGGACCCGATCCTGATTTCCAAGACTGGCATCAAGACCATTGGAGAAGAAGGATTACTGAAATAGTCATTTCCCCTCCTGCCAGCTTGAGGTAGCTGAGGTCTCAGTGTTGGAACTTCCCTCATTGAAGTGAGAGCTTCTGGGAAAAGGCTCTGGCCTGGGCACAGGCTGGGGTCAGGGCTAGGGAGGGAGGGGCCAGCCAGGGGAGCCTTGGTTGCCTTTGGTGAGAAGCCAGGCTTGATCATGCTGACAGTGAGAGCCCAGGGATATTTTAAGAGTGTCCCTGATAATAATGGCAAGCATTTATTTGAGGACTTGCCACATACCAGGTCCTGTTCTAAGCATTAAGCATTAGAATTTCAAGACCCCAGGCCCACTTTGACACATAGAAAGAACAGGCTTTCAGGCTTTTATTTATTTTCCTTTTCTTTTCTTTTTTCAGAGCTCAGGATGAAACCCAGGGCCTCCTGAACATGCTAGGCAAATGCTAAGCCACACCGCAGCCACTGCTTTTCTTCTGAAAGATTTCCTTAGATGAGAAAATTCCAGAGAGGTTCTCCAAACAAGGTCAGAGGGATCTTGATTCTGAGGCAATGTCCGCTGTCTCTCAGCATGTTGCGGCACACTAATCTTTGGGGTCATTTTCTGATTTCAATGCCCTCCATGCCATCAGATACAAGATGAGAGGCTCTCAAATACTCTGATGTGTCAGAGACCTTTGTAGATGCCCTTGGAGGAAAGTGTATTGAGCAAAGGTGGGATTTTAACCCTTTCTACCTCTTATTCAGACCAGGAATTTTGTCTTAAAATTTCACCCTGAGTTAATCCCCTCCATAGCCATTCTAATTTGGGTAAACTAAGGTTTTTTTAAAGTATTAGAGTGTTAAAACCCTACCTACCCAAATGGAAGCCAGCAAAGGCAATGAGCTTAATTGTGGGGACAGCACAGGACAGGTTCAGGAGAGAAACTATTTGCTCAGGGTAGGGGAGGGGCTCTGGGTATTCTCTTGTCTGGAGGCCCAGGGGAGCACCTCTCTGCTAATGCCCTTTCCTGAGACTAAAAGCTGCCTGAAGACAATAATTGGCTACAGGACATACTTGGAATATAGAACGTATGCAGATTTATGCAAATAGATGCAAATGAACCTGGCCTTAGGCTGGGTGCCCTAGAATGGCAGCTGGTTGGGGGTGGGGTGCTCCCCTCCTGTTTTTCACTTCCAACTTTGCCTTAAGCCTCAGAGGACTTGGCAGGGACAGGCCCACCAGCTTTCCTTCCACAAGGTCCTTCTTCTCAGCAGGGTTCAGCAGGACAACAAGCAGCTATGGAGTACCAACTAGGCACAGGTGCCACTGAGCAAGAAAGTACCATGGCCCTGAGAGGAGGCCAGTGAGGCTGGGAGAGGTGCAGGCTATTTCCCTGTCCCACAGCCAGAGGCAGAGGAAATGGACTCCTATCCACAGCTGCCTGGCTTTGATTCTAAGATAGAAATTTGGTGATAGAAAATTAAAAAAAAAAAAAGGATAAAGTACTGGGCTTGGTGGTTCACACCTGTATTCCTAGCTACTTGGGAGGTTGAGGCAGGAGGATCACAAAATTGAGCCCAGCCTCTGCAAATTAGGAAGACCCTAAGCAATATAGTGAGATCCTGTCTCAAAATTTAAAAATTAAAAAGGGCTTAGGGATGTAGCTTAGTGGTAAACCTCCCCAGGTTCAATCCTTAGTACCAAAAATAAATAAATAAATAATAACAACAAAAACAGATAAACTGAGAGAGGTGCCCATGAACCTTTGAAATGCCAAATTAAGCATTCCTGAGCACCCTAGCCCAGGTCCTTAGCCTGTGACCTTGGCCCATGCCCTTGACCCATGCCCTTGCCTGCAAATAGTGACAGGAGGGCAACTTGCAAGCCCGGGAAACTGCATTACTCTGCCCCGACTCCACCTCTCGTCCAGCCCCTGCAACTGTTCCTCTATAAATAGTAACACCTCCACACCCTTGGATCACTGCCTCTCCCTCTGGAGATACCCCCCCCCCCACAATGTGCACTCCTTGCTTTAGGAGTGCACATCCCTTGAATGTGTATTTCTTACTTCCCAAGATTTTTCTCTCTCTCCCTTGAGATAGCCCACACTTTCTCTCAAATGTGTATCTATTTTCCTAAATAAATCTGTCGGTGTCTCCAACTGGCTCATGCTGAAATTCTTTTCCATCACATAAGCCAAGAACCCCTCTTGTCCTGAGTCAAGGTCCTCTCCAGTAACTCCTGCCGTGGCAAGTCCTCGAAGCCTTCGCTGTGCACCGCTGTGCTACCGGGTCCATAAATAATGTGGGCTGGGGTTGTAACTCTGCGGTGGAGCACTTGCCTAGCATTTGTGAGGCCAGGGGTTCTGTCATCAGTTCTGCATAAATAAATAAACAAATAACAAATAAATTAAAATTAGAAATAAATAACGTTTCAAGTGTGTGTATATAGGTGGGCACAGGGTCACCTAGTGCCTTGCTCTGTAAATGTTAATGCACGAAAGCTGGACTTTAAGACACACAAAGCCTATTTCAAAGGTGGAGCGTAGGGCGTGGCGCGGTCTTTGTTGCTATTTTCTTAAGTCAGCCAGGTCTAGGCCAGAATGCACCCTTGTGGTTAGAGCGGGGTTTCTTGGTGCAGGGAAGGAGTATTCTGGTCATCTAGGAGAGAAGTTAATGCTGGCAAAAGAGGTGAGAGGGGAGCCTTGGACTGTGGAGCGAGGTCCCTTGGGGTCTGGAGGGCTTTGGCTTGAACACTCAGGTGTGAAGAGGGAAGAGTCCCTCCTGATGGGGACGAAGTTGCCTCCTTCCCCCTTCCCTGATTATGTCATTCAGCCCTCAGGCCCAGGGGGTTACCACGTGGGCACAGGCACAGATTGAGTGAAGCTCTGCACGCAGGCTGAGGTCTGTGTGAGCGAAGAGGACTGGACTGGGCTAACTACAGATTTAAGTATGTTTTGCTCAAAGTCATAGCTGGGTTTGGTTTGCAATCAGGGATTCATCTCCTTCCTCTCCAAAGCCAGTGGGGACATCAGTGGTCCCCAGTAGATAGAACACATCTCATGTGATCAACATCAATGAGACATCATTGCAGAGGCCAGACCCGGGGCAGGGGGAAGGCTCCGCACTCTCAGCCCTGGGACATAGTTTTCTTAGGAATATTCAGAAATCACAGTGATGGGGTGAGTGGGCCTGTGTGCTTTGGGAGGGGATGAATACTGGGTAGATGATGGTAAGGGCTTGTGTTATAGAGATTTCAGCCTCAAAAGCAAGAGTAATCTCATTAGGGCATCACAAGGCAGGCTCAGGGACCCACATACCCCAACTTCATTCTGTCTCAAGGACCAGCCAGGCAGAGCGTGGTGGAACAACATGGCCGAGGACAGTGTGGTGGGCAGAATGGCCAAAGGTGGCCAGGGGCCTGGGATCCCCATGGTGGTGTGGGCCTCTAGACCCAGCTGCCAGGCTTCTCCACAGCCAACCTCTGATCCCCTCTGGGGATCTTTCTAGTACCCTGTACTTCAGGATTTGACTGGATCCTAGTGAAACAGGCATAACTTTTCACTTCCCGGAGCTATCACACAAGGAGCAGGTACAGTAAAATAAGATGCCAAGCCCCACAGCAGATGCTCCAGTCCTAGGCAGAGGGCAAACCAGAGCTGAGGGCAGTGTGGAGTGGCGGGCCACAGGGCAGAGGTGGGGGAGGCCTGAGCACTTAGCAGGAGGGAGGCTCAGTTGTTTCCCAGGTCCATCAGAGCTGAGGAGGCAAGCGAATGCTGGCAAAGGAGCCACAGGCCTCCAGAACACTCCCTACAGAAGGGCTTCCCCTTAGGAGCTCACACAGTGCCATGTGGTCCCAGAGCAGGTGTGAGGCAGCCAGGGCTTCTTTACCTTTTGGAAAAGGAGAGTGAGAAGGAAAACAAGAAACCTGCCCTACACAGACTTCCTCAAGAGTATATTTAGGCAATGAGCCTGAGGACTGGGCTGTCCCTGGCATAGACCCACTTGACTCTCAGACCCTGGAGCCATTTTTGACCCTTACCTGTGGTTCTGTCCTCTCACTGGAAGGGTTTCCCACCTGGAAGGTCCACATTTCCCATTCAGCCCCAAATGCTTTTTCTTTTCTTTCCTTTTTTTTTTTTTTTTTTGTACTGAGGATTGAACTCAGGGGCACTCAACCACTGAGCCACATCCCCAGCCCTATTTTGTGTTTTATGTAGAGACAGGGTCTCACTGAGTTGCTTAGCACCTCGCTGTTACTGAGGCTGGCTTTGAACTCATGATGCTCCTGTCTCAGCCTCCCAAAGTGCTCGGATTACAGGCGTGAACCACCACACCCAGCCCAAATGCTCTTTCTTGAGGCAGAAGCCTCACTACAGAGGCCCTACAGGAGCAGAGGCAGGAAATGTGCTGGGCGAGGGGCCGCAGGCTCTGGTTCTCCCTCTGACTAACAATGGGCTCCTCGTGGGTGTGCAGGTGGTTCTTGCTGCTCTGAGAGCTGAGGCTGCACATCCATCATCACTAACATCTCTGTACCCTTGTAAGAGGACCTTCCATATGCCCATTTTGCAGCTGAGAATACTGATCCTCCTGCAGTGAGAATGGAAGGAAGTCACGTGATGGATGTCGCCTAATGAACCATCAACTTAGTGCAATGAGTTTTAGTTTAAGCATGTTGGCTTAATTTACAGCAAGCAGAAAATGAGCTGGATTTTGTTTTGATCCCAACACTGATGCTTTAAAATGCTGTACACAGTATATTTTTTAAAGGACCATATAAAAATACCCTGGTAGAAGCTTCTACAAGAAAGAAAATACAATGTTTAATCCCACCACTTTCCTTTTTGCTAGAACTACAAGCTTACAACCTGCTGCTATAGTTTTTTTTTTTTTTTTTTGGTACTGAAGACTGAACTCAGGGGTATTCAACCACTGAGCCACATCCTCAGCCCTATTTTATGTTTTATGTAGAGACAGGGTCTCACTGAGTTGCTTAGCACCTCAGCGTTGCTGAGGCTGGCTTTGAACTCGCGATTCTCCTGTCTCAGCCTCCCTAAGTGCTGGGATTTCAGGCTGGCGCCACCGCGCCTGGCTTGCTACAGTTTTTAATAGGTTTTCTGTTGTTTAAAAGATACAGCCAGGAAAATCTAAAGAATTAAAGAAACATGAGTTAGAAATGATTGCATAGCGGAACATATACGGCACCCAGTGAAGACACAAAAGTTAGAGCTGGACGTGGTGGCACATGCCTGTAATTCCAGCTGCTAGAGAGGCTCAAGCAAGAAGATTGCAAGTTCAAAGCCAGCCTGGGCAACTGAGCAAGGCTCTATCTCAAAATAAAATGAGAAGTGTGGGAATTTAGCTCGGTGCTTGCCTAGCATACATGAAGCCCTGGTTTCAATTTCCAGTACCACCACCACCACAAAAAAAAAAAGCCTTTGTTGGGTGGTTGGTTTGTCAAATGGGTATAAAACAATGGTTTTCAAGCTTGTGTAATGTGATTGCACAACCTGATCTTGTATGTACATAATCAAATATATATACCTATAAGCAAAATACAAAGTGCTATGAGACATTTACTCTTATGATGCATGATATGATCTGACTTTCCTCCATCCTGTACTGAGGATCAAACCCAGTGATGCTTTACCACTGAGCCACATCCCCAGATCTTTCAATTTTGAATTTTAAGACTGGCCTCAAACTTGGTGATCCTTTTGCCTTGGCCTCCTGAGAAGCTGGGATTATATGAGCACCATATACCATCAGCCCAGCTATAAAACTTTATTCTTTTTCAATAAAAGGACAGCTTGTCAGTCCATCCCTTTCTCTTTCTTTCTATCTTTGTACGTGGGATGGAACCCAGGGGTGCCTTACACTGAGCTATGACCTCACTCCTTTCTTAATTTTTTAATTTTGATGTAGGACCTAGCTAAGTTGCTGAAGGTCTCACTGAATTGGGGCTGGCCTCAAACTTGTGATCCTCCTGCTTCAACCTCCTGAGTCACTGGATTACAGGTGTGCACCACTACCTTCAGCTTTGGTTAGTGTCATTTTTTAATAGTTACCAAAGTTTGCAAGCCCAGCTTGTGGCCCCTGTCAGACGCATGATTACTATGGTGCTGGTTGGTTCTACGTTTTGCTTGTGCACACTGGAGCTGCACGCGTGAGAAGCAGAGATGAAGAATTTTCCCAATGGCACACCTTCTTTGAGCATGTACCCTAAGGGCATGTGTTATGGTTTGGCTATGCAGGAACCCCTCAGAACTCATGTTATTGCAAGAATGTTCAGAACTGAGATGATAAGATTAGAAGAGCTGTGTTAACGTGTAAGCCTAAATAAAAAATTTAAAAAAAAAAAAGATTAGAAGAGCTGTAACCTAATCAGTGGATTAATCCATCTGATGGATTAATAATTTGAATTGATTTACTGAGTAGTAACTGGAGCAGGTAGGCATGGCTGGAGGAAGTAGGTCACTGGTGGTGTACCTTTGGTGTTTATGTTTTGTCCCTGGTGCCTCTTGCTCTCTCTCTCTGCTTCCTGGAGGCCAGGAGCTGGGCAGCTTTTTTCCACCAAACGCTTCCACCATGATATGCTGTCTCACCTAGAGCCTAGAGCAACAAAGTCAACTGACCATGAATGGAAACCTATGAATTGTGGGCCAAAATAAACTTCCTCTTCTATGTGGTTCTTGCCAGGTCTTTTGGTCATAGTGATGAAAGGATACCACAATTGTTGCTTAGGTCAGAGGTATCTACTTTGCATCCTGAAGGGACTCAGTATTCCCTAAAAGGCCTGGTGCCTTTGACTTAAGCCACTCTGTTCCAAACTCTTTATCTAAATACTGGAAATGTGTAGCCAGTAACATTCATGGACCTTCCAGCCAGGACATTCTGGGATTATCCCAACTTGAACTTGACTTCCTTCTCCCTTAAACTTTTCCATTTTTCTTTCCAGTCTTTAAAAACATCCTGCCCGGAGTAACTTGGAAATATATGAATGAAGAAATCATTCATAATTTTAAAATAAAATAAAATACCCTGCCAAGTTAGAGGCCAGCACCATGGTAGAGGAGCCACTGGAGACTGGGGTGGGGTGTGTATGTGGCAGCACTAAATAGAGCGGGCCAGGGCCTGGGGGAAGGAGGGAGACAGGCAGGCTTGTCTTTGGTGCTCTGGGGACTCAGTGGGAGCTTCACAGGTGTGGAGCCCTGCTGCAGAGGGAGGCCACCACACCACCTGTCATGGCCCTCCTTGCCGGGCCTTCTCCAGCCCCTCAGATGTCAGCACCAGAACTTACACAAGCCAGCACCCGACCCGGGCAAAGACCTGCCCAAGCCACCACTTACATGATGGTCAGCAGCAAGCAGCAGCCCTAGCTTTAGTCACAACTGTGCTGCTTTTCCCAGAGCACATCACCACAGAACGGCCAGTCTGTCTTGTTTGCATTTGTACAGTTAGATGTTTCTGTAATGAGGATGCATGTAATCTTATATCTAAAAGGCAAGTTGAGCTCCTGGAGCCGGGAAGAAGGCAGACGGCAGAATCTCTCAGAGAGAGGCTAAGGGACAAGGCCTGCTCCTTTGTAACAAGGCCTCTAAGGAGTCATTTAGCTGAAAAAGGCAGACTCCCCTCCAAGCCTTTAGCCCACATGTGGGGCAGAGAGCAGGACACATGGAACATAAATAGTCTTTCATCTTAAAATGACAGGAATTTTGAATTTCAGGCCACCTGATAAAGAATGAGGGGCTGGTGCTCAAAGCTAGGTAGAAGGATGTGATAACAGAGGGGTCCCTTAAACTTGGGGCACCAAGTTGCTTCTTTTTAGAATCCATGACGTGAGACGTTCTACTAGTAGTTCCCTGCATGTCATTTCTGCACTAATGTGCCCAGCTTTTCCTACAGCTGTTGTCCTGGGCTGTTGTCCTGAGCTCTTTCCTTCAGGGTAGGACATGGAGGCTGAGCTCTGGGACCTGCAGTGGTGTCTGGAAACACCTTTAAAGTTGTCTGAGCAGAATCTCTTGTTTGGTTACTTCAGCCCTGTGGTTTTTCCTCCTTGTTCCATGGCAGACATCCTGTCTTCTGCCTGGGATCCACTCAGTGGCCCCAAAGCCTCTTTGGATGGGGCCTGCAGCTGAGGCCCGCAGCTGGAGCCCTGCACCTGGCTTTCTTCTCTGTCCCAAGCTCAAATTCTCAGTGATGTCTTCACTGGAGTCCCACTAAGCCCACAGCCCCAGCCCCAGTGTGTGTTGTTAGAGGCAGGTGTGCGCTTGCATGTGGAATAAAGATTTCACAGAGCGGGATGAGGAAGTCAAACCAAAGGTGCATTGTTGAGCTACTCTCTGCTCCATTAGAAGCTTCTGGGGAGTGTGTAGGCATTTGCCTCCCGCCCTGCAGCCACACACCTAGACCAGGGCTGCTGCAAGGACCCCTGATTGTCCTGTGTGCTGCCAATGACACCTCACAGAACCAGAAGAGTCCCGGGGCCACAGAGGGAGTGAAAGCATGCAGAAGGCACAGGCTTCATGAAAAGTCCATGAGAGCTGAACGCAGTGCCAGCCTCTGATCCCAGAGACTTGGGAAGCTGAAACAGGAGGGTTGCAAGTTCAAGGCGAGCCTGGGCAACTTAGCAAGGCCCTGACTCAAAATAAAAAATAAAGAGTCGGGGATGTGCCTCAGTGATAGAACACCCTAGGTTCAATTCCTAGTACCAAAAATGAAAATAATAAAATGAAGCCTGCAGGTGGCTTGGCTATGGTCAGAGGGTGGCTGAGGGGGTGTGAGATGGGGCAAGCACAACTGTAAAGCTAGGGTCGGTCCCAGAGGGACCACATCATGCAGACTGACTCACAGGGACCACAACCCCTGCCTTTAGGCACATCTTTCACCATCAAGCTGAGGAAAAGGCCTGAAGGTGCCCAACAATTAGTGAGGCCAGAGAATCTTATAAAATCCTGTTTCACCACCACTTAGTGGTAGACGATGATGAGAGAGCTGGAAAGAATTTCTTTCTTTTTGTTCGGGTCTTGCTATGTTGTCCAGGCTGGCCTTGAATTCTAAGGCTCAAGTGATCCTCTTGTCTCAGCTTCCCTAGTAGGTGAGACTACAGGTGCATGCAACTGCCTGGCTTGAAAGGAATTCAAGGATCCTCCTGTTAATTCTAGTCCAATCTTCTCACCTCAAGATATGAAAATTGAGCCAGGTATGGTGGCTCAACCAGAGACTTGGGAAGCTGAAGCAGGGGGATTACAAGTTGGAGGCCAGCCTCAGTAACTTAGCAAGATCCTCAGCAACATAGTAAGACCCTGACTCAAAAGAAAAAATTAAAAGGGCTGGGGATGTGGCTCAGTGGCAAAGTGCCCTGGGTCCAATCTCCAGTAATAAATAAACAACAACAAAAAAAAAAAAAAAGGAAGAAAAGAAAAGAAAGAAAACAAAGTAAAATAAAATAAAATTGAGATCCATTTGAAACAGAGTTCTTTTGAAATTAAAGACAATGTCCTGATAACTATTTCTCTGCATCTGTGTTTCCTCATCCTGAAGGTAGAGGCTGAGGGGCTGCACCCCTGGCCTAACTGGTACTGGTTTCTGATTAATAGAACCAGCTAAAGATATATAGGCTTACTTTCTGTTTTTGTCCCACTTTCCCTTCTCTTTTCTCTCTCTCTTTCAAATTTTATTTTGAGAGAGGGTCTCACCAAGTTTCCCAGGCTGGCCTCAACTTAGATCTTCCTGCCTCAGCCTCCCAAGTAGCTGGGATTGCAGGCATGCAACACCACACCTGGCTTGCCTTCTCTTTTCTTATAAAAACTTTCTGTGCCCTTGAGCCTCTTAAAGATTTAAAGTTGAGCTTTGTGACAGAAAAATTTCTACTATCTTCCTCAAAGCCAGCAAATTTTTTTTTTTTTTTTTTGGTACTAGAGATTGAACAAAGAGGTGCTTAACCACTGAGCCACATCTCCAGCCTTTTTTATTTTCTATTTTGAGACAGGGTCTTGCTAAATAAGAGGCTGAGGCTGGCTTTGAACTTGTGATCCTCCTGCCTCAGTTTCCTGAGTTGCTGGGATTACAGGTGTGTACCGCAAACATCTCAAAGTCAGCTTTGAATAAACCTATGTTCATGACAAACTGCTTCCAGGGCTTTCAGTGGAGCAAGGAGAGGTAAATGGATTCCCTCTGGTAATACATGTATTAATTTGTTCAACAATTGTATCCATTTTATGACAGGGAAAAGGGAGAGAAGGTAAGCAATTTCCAAAGGAGGCCCGTGTGTGAGGAACCACTAGATCCTAGGAGGGCTGGTGAGTGTAGCTGGATGTGACGGGGTGGCTTCTAGCAAACACCTCTGCTGACTTAGGGCAGTACTGGCAAGCGAGTCCCCATTATTTTGGACACATCTCGGAAGACCTCGGGACCTTTGTTAAAATCTTTGACCATCTCCTCCAATTATTAATGGATATTGATCTGCAAATAAATGCTGAAATGCAAAAAGTATGGGCTCCATTTAAAGAATTGCCATCAGTTTTTGTGGTAGAATTTGGAGTCCTACAGTAATATGGACACTCCTGCCCTTAACCTCTTGTTCTCTCTCTTTGACCTTGAGTGATTGATTTTTCTTCTCTCTGGGCCTCAATTTCCCCACATGTGTAATCCCTGTTGCAGCCTCTCACAAAGACATGCTCCATGACTGACTGGCTGAGAGCATGGGCCAGCCTGCAGGACCGCAGTGCAAGCAGCCTTACAGATAACCATACCCAATCTCCTCTCTAAAGATGGGGAAACAGAGGCACACAGAGGGAAATATGGCATGCCCTCCAAACACCCACAAGCAAATCAAGAGGGCAGATGCGTAACCACTACCAGAGGACAAATGCCACAGCAGAGGTGCATTCCAGGAACACAAGCATTCCTGAGTGCTGCGTGGCGAAGTCTGTCCAGGCAGCTTCAGATGATGGGAACTGGGCTGAAAGCAGCCTTAAATCCCCAGATGCCACAGGCGGTGTTGCCAGGATCACATGCCCCTCCCTGCTCCACTTCAATGATCATCAGGGCTCTGCCTACAAGGGACCTCTGACAGTTTGGAGCAGGACCCCTCCCAGAATCTAGGGAGACCTAGGGGAATATGTAGGTGCTCCAGGCAGTCAGAAAGACAGATGAGGATACAGGGCAGGGACTGTCTGGCTGGAGAACTGAGGCCATCCTCCTGGGCATCAGGGGCCACCATGTGCCCTGCTGCCTCTACAGCTGGGGGCTATAGTGCTACCTCAGCCAGCAGCACTTCTGAACTCCCCTGCTGCTAGGTGTCACTGTGGACCCCAATCCCTGGTGGGAGCATCTGACTCTGAACATAGGATATCTGCCTGCCGCCCAGCTGCCCAGGCCAAGGAGAGCAAGTCAGGGAGGGCCTCCCCAGCCTCCCTCAAGGAGGCAGGGCCCATCCCTCCCCCAGACTCATCCAAGGCCCATTCCTGACACTGGGCCTCTCCTGGGTATTCTGCACCTCCTGGGCTCTCTGTGATCACCTGTTTCTCACAGGGCTATTGTGTGGGAGTGGTAGGAGCAGAGGGAATACGTTTGCCAGTGCTCATCAGAGCCCAGCGACATGGCATTGCCCCGTGCCTGGATGCAGAGATCTTTTCATAGTTCTCTGCCTGTGTTATAAATGTTAATTTTCTGAATGCAAAATGTTGTGCCGGGCCTTTTCCTTCCTGATGGCAGAACTAGTCTCAAGGCTTCTGTTAGCCCTCGGGGTGATGGCTGTCAGGGAGAGGGGGGGCGGCAGGAGTTTCCCTCTGACCACGTACTCCCTTGTGTTTGGAGCCGATTGGCCCTGTGGCATGCTTATTGCTCAGCCAACGGGAAATGGCAGTGGCCCAAATAGATCACTCTGAGACAAGCACTCCTTCACTTGCTTACTATTCCCATGCATCCATCCACCCACCTGTTCATCCATCCACCTGTCCATCCATCCATCTTTCATGCATCATTAATGAACACCTGCTCATATGTGCTTGGAGACCTGTGAGGTGAGGGAAAGGCCAGGGATGCAGAAATGCAAACAATGAACAACACTTCGGTGTCTTACGTGCTGACGTAAAGGAAGGTTGATTACGATAGATATCATTTGTTGCCGACTCCCTGGGTTCTGGGCCCTTGCTAGGCCTCACCTGGGCTGCACATGTGCTGAAAATCCCAGTATGTCTCCCTTGAGATTAAAGTCTCAAGGGAGGAAGGAGATTCATACAAAGGGCCCATATCAGGCAAATGCCCTCCACTCTCTAGAAGCACTGGACAAAATGGGTTAGCTGTTGCTGGGGGAATGAAAGAATGTCACGTTATTTTATATACTTAAAAACAAATTAAACTGGCTGCAAGCCTCCATTTGTCAAGCTAGATGAAAAACCTGTATCTGTCAGGTTTGGGGCAGGCCTCACCCTGGGGAAGCATTCAGGCAAAAAACTTGGCCAGTCCCTCCTTCGGGCATCCTTGCATGTGTCCTATAGTGGATGCTGTGGCATGCCACCCAAACCCCCGTTTTGGACATTTCTGCAGCTGCCTCTGCTGTTAGCTGCAGATGAAGCGATGGCTGCAGCCCTCTCTGGGAATTGCCTTTTGCTGAAGTGGGAATTCCCACCTCTGGGAGCAGCCCACGTTCTGGTAGTGGGTTGGGGGCCATTCCACTTGCCTCAATTTGGGATAACACTGAAGGAGCACCCAGGGTCAGAGCACCTCATGGGGTCAGCTGAGGCCTCAGTTGTGGCTACATTTCTGTCTAGCTTTTCTCTCAGTCTTGCTTTGATCTTTCCCTTGCAAATTCCTGTCTTCTGCATGCAAAGCCCACCTAAGATACACTTTGGGCATTTTCTCCACATCTGTCTATTTATTTGCATCCTCTAATAGTTCTAGAAACTTCTTGAGGGCAAGGACTATGAGATTTTACTACGTCCCCAGAACCTAGCCAAGAACAACCAAGTATTAAGTTAGTCCAGAGAAGAAAGTGCCAGCTAGGAAGAGTGGTTTCTAAGTGGAGGTGGCTTCAGAGCAGAGACCAGAGCTCACCATGCATATACCCACTTGACTAGCTATGCACAGGGGCTTGGGTGAAGGGCTCCAAGACTGGTATCCATCAGGCTCTCAAGGAGGGGGACAATCATGAGCTCCCAATGCACTGCAAGGCAATTCCTAAGCTTCAGCAAGGATGAGAATCCACAAGGAGATAAGTGTGGGCAATCAAGTCCATCAGTGGGAAGTCTGGCAGGGCAGGAGATGGCAAGGCTGAACCTGGCGCCTGCAGCCTCAGTGGGCAGGAGGATGGGGAATAGTGGTCCACGATGCTGCTTCTGGTGGATGGAGCATGTGGAGGATGGGTGAAACCTTTGCAAACATATCTCTGGAGCTATAGATGGACACAGACTTGGCAGGTATAGGGGTAAATATGAATTGAAACCACAGGTGTCAATCGGATAATAAGGAGAGAGAGGACAGCCTGAAATCCAACTTAGAGGCCAGGAAGAGGGGAATGGAGACAGAGCAGGAGAGCCAGGGGTCAGAGGAGGTGAGTCAGGGAGGGTGGGCTCATTAGGGGAGCCAATGTTGCATGGAGGTAAAGGAAGCCAGGGCCACAAGGAACCTGGTGGGGAGGCCCCTGGTGGCTTTGAGAGGCTAAATAGGACATCAGTTGGGAGTGTTACTGGAATCCCAGGCCAGAGGTTGACTCTGAGGGTTCCAACAAATCAGGTCCAGCCACTCACCCCAAAGCCAAATGGAAAAGCAGGAAAGGAACTTGGATCAATATGCCATATTGGGAAGAGGAGTGAGAGTAACCTCTCAGTCCCATCTTTAGAGACTGACAGAGTTTTAGGTTTAAGCAGAGGGAGGACTGGGGTAGAGGGTGAGAGGAATGCATGGTCACACAGTCTCGGTCAGACTGTGGTCTAGTTGATGGTTATCTCAGTTCTGGTTCTGCAGGGGGCTCCAGAGATGTTTTTGTCACTGGAGGGGACAGTCTCCATTTGCTTCACAGGATGTTTATCATCAGACCTGTGCTTCCAGAAGGGAACCATTCAGTTCCCATGAGATGATTGCTCCTGCTTAGTGGGACAGTGTTATCATGGGGGGATCTGCCTGGAAGGCTCTCCTGTTCCTAGAAGGTGGAGGGCAATGACAATGTCACTGGAGAAGAGACATCCTTGGAGAGGGTCCAGAGAAGTTCCAGAGAGAGGGGGCCCTCGACTCAGGACAAGTGGGTTCCTTGATATACATGAAAAGAACTACAGCACATGTCAGTAGAGGTACAGAGATTTGTTTAGGATAGCCAGGGGTACATATTCAAGGGAGAAGGCGGGTCATCTCAAGAGTGAGCGGCATGTTTTGGGGGTTTCTGGCTCTTCTTTGAAAGGAAAATTGGGAAGGTTTGTAGGGATGACATCAGTTTGGTGATTACAAGATGGTTTATGGTGGTCTGGTCATTCTCAAGTTCCTTAGGCTGATGTGATCTCCATTATCTGATTGGTAGACAATGCTGGAAAGGCTCCCTAAATTTTAGGTTTTTTAAAATAGTCTATTTCTCTTTGCTTGATCTATCTATCTATCTATCTATCTATCTATCTATCTATCTATCTATCTATTTTTGGTACTGGGAATTGAACTCAGGGGTACTCGATCACTGAGCCTCATCCCCAGCCCTATTTTGTGTTTTATGTAGACAGGGTCTCACTGAGTTGCTTAGCGCCTTGCCATTGCTGAGGCTGGCTTTGAACTCGCGATTCTCCTGTCTCAGCCTCCCTAAGTGCTGGGATTATAGGCATGTGCCACCACGCCCAGTTTGATCTATTTATTGGTGGGCCAATTAATAGCACATAAGGTAATTATCATAAGTGAGTGAATTTATGGTTAACTTTATTTACAGATTTCCCAGAGATCTGGGAGTGACAGGCCTGAGAGACAGACTGGCGTAGAGAGCAATGGACCTGGAAAAATATGTGGAACTTTGAATTAAAATTATATTTCCACAAGAAGCGGTGGTGCATGCCTGTAATCTCAGAGCCTCTCGAGGCTGAAGCAGGAGGATGGCAAGTTTGAGGCAAGCCTCTACAACTTAGTGAGACCTTGTCTTCAAATAAAAAGTAAAACAGTCAAAATGTTTAAAAAGTACTGGGAATGTAGCTTAGAGTTAAAGTGTACTTGGGTTTAATTCCCAGTACACAAAAAAATTTACACACACACACACACACACACACACACACACACACAGACGTGTGTGAGTGCGTGCATATTTCCTTGTCTTCCCTTTATGTGTCATTTCTACCGTTTTGTTGTTTCAATTGGAGACTTCTTCCAGGTGCCGTTCCAGGGGTCTGGAACAGGACATTGTGAAAGCTGGCCATTGAAGTTTCCTGCAAAATCTAAAAATATCTCAGCTGCTCCTGGCGTCCTCAGCCTCCAGGCAGGTGGATGACTTGCTCTAGATGAACACTCGTTAAATGATTAACATGCCGATGTGCAGAGTTGAGCAGAGAACTGAACCAAAGCTGCAGACAAAGGGGACAGATACAGAATGAAGGCAGAGATGTCCAGCCTTATCCTGCTTTTAGTTACCTGCCAGGCATCTGTAGACCGGAGGGAAGAGTCAGCTCTTTGAGCAAAGGCAGCCTCCAAGTCCCTGGTGTAAGCACAACCCCCCTGGTGTAAGGTTTAGAGCCTGAGCTGGGTTCAGGCTGCAGCTCATTCTCTTGCTGCCTCTGTGGAGCCTTGGAGTCATTGACTTCTCTGTGCTTCTGACACAAGGACGCAATACTTGAAAAAGTGCGTGGCACAGTGCTTTTTGCCTGGCCCCTGGGAGTGCCAGTTGCCTACAGCTGCCGTCACTGCAGGGAGGGGAGGGCAGGAAGAGCTTTGTGAGGTGGGGCCAATTTCACTGGGGTTTGCTTCTGAGGGGAGGGCCTAGGAGTGGGCTGTGGGGAAATGGGAAGCTGACCCTGGAGGCAGTGGCTGGTGCACAGGTGCATGGAGAGGGAGGTCTGGAAGCTTCCTTGGGCTCTTCCGGACTGGCAGGAGCAGGTCCAGCAACAGGACCCATTTCCCTTCATCATGGGTCTGCTCATGACTGGAAAATATGGGATGATGGTAGATTTCATCATTAAGTAAATGGGATAAAGAAATAATTGGAAAATGGATCCCTGTCCGGAAGGAGTGGAATTGTTCCCTGGGCTATTGTCCGTGCCCTGCTCTCTGAGTAATCTGCCTGAGCCAGGCAAAAAAGGACGTCAGGATCAAGAGCAAAGAGAAACTCTGCCTTGAAAAGAACCGGAAATTACCTGCTGAAGTAACAAGAGCTTTTGTCTCCTGAACAGGAGGAAAAAGCGCCTCAATGTTCCCTGGGGGTGGGAGGAAGATGGTTACAGTGAGTCCCCACTGGCCAGCAATGTGGGGAGGAGTGGGGGTGGGGATCCAGACCCTGTCAGGGCACGGAGATGACAGGGAGCCCCAGGCTGGAGGGGGCTGTGTGGGCTGCAGTGCTTTTGACTGCAAGTCCTTTCACCCTGCCCTTGGCCTCTGCAGTTGACATCTCATGTTCAGCCTTTAGCATGCCCACCAAACCAGATGGAGCCCCTTCTTGGACTGCAGTGGACAGAAAGTTGGGATGGTTATTTAGGATGCAGACCTGGCGGGGAGAATACATTTTCTGAAGAAAAGAGCATGGGGAAGATGGATGGGTACCACCTCTTTCCCGTCCCCCATGAGTTACGAAGAACTCATGGTGTTGTATCAAAATGCCAACCTGATGGGGCACACCTGTAATCCCAGTGACTTTCGGGAGGCTGAGGCAGGAGGATGGCAAATTCAAAGGCAGCCTGGGCAACTTAGCAAGACCCTGTCTCAAAATAAATAACAAATTTTAAAAGGGCTCATGTAGTATCTCAGTGGTGGAGTACCTCCGGATTTAATCCCCAATATTGGGGGGAAAAGGATAATGTGATGTGACTGCTCTGTGGCGCCAGGCACTCCCCTCACCCCCAGGGCACTCGGGGGGAGCAACATCAATGCCCACTCCACATCCCTCCCTACACACGATTGTGAAGTACACCAATAGAAACAGTGTTTTCTCCTCCCCTTGTGACTTCGTGGCAGCAAGTACTCTATTAGGCACTTGCTAATGTTTAAAATGTTTTCTCTTCTGAAAGGTCAAGGTCAGTCCCAAATGGAGCTTCCTAAGTTCAGTCAAATATGTGAGTGGGACTGTACTCAGTTTCCCCATTCTAGGTTGGAAGAGCACACCCAGAAGCCTTGGTGGTGGGAGAAGTCTCTAGCATCAGACTAACTTCATTCACTTGTGCAAAATACAAGTTTCTTGGCCTTCCTCCAGGTCCACAGAAACAAAACCCCTACAATCAAGGACTTTAATGAAATAACTAGATGCTTGACTTGAAGGCAAAACTCTCTATTTAAAATGCTATATTCCTGGCCGGGGATATAGCTCAGTGTGGGCCCTGGGTTCAGTCCCAAGCACTGTGAAAAATATAATAAAATAAAGTGCTATACCCATACACAAACATAGATTACCTTGCATGAAAGAGTTATATGCAAAAATTGTTACAAAATTGTCCTTGGATTTATAAAGAATGAAAAACATTGCAATTCTCTGAACAACATATGTGAGGATTTTTTGTTTTGTTTTGTTCAACATTAAGAGCCAAACAGCTTACTAGTAGAGATGATGGTTGAATGGAGGAAGGGAAATTTGCTATAAAATCGGTTTTTCTTTACCCCATCTTTATTCGATGTTCATCAAAACATAACATCAGTCATGTAGGAGAGAGAAAAAAAGGAAGGAAGAAAGAAAGGGAGGGGCTGGGATGTGGCTCAATGGTAGAGCGCTTGCCTATCGAATGTGAGGCACTGGATTCATCCTCAGCACCATATACAAAATAAATAAATAAAATAAAGTTATTTTTCAAAAAAAGGATAATGTAGCCGGGTGCGGTGGTGCACACCTGTAATACCAGCGGCTGGGAAGTCTGAGGCAGGAGGATCAAGAGTTCAAAGCCAGTCTCAGCAAAAGCAAGGCACTAAGCAACTCAGTGAGACCCTGTCTCTACATAAAACACAAAATAGGGCAGGGGATGTGGCTCAGTGGTCAAGTGCCCCTGAGTTCAATCCCCAGTACCAAAAAAAAAAAAAAAGTTAATACAAAAAAAAGGAAGGGAAGGAAGGAAAATCAAAGTAATAAGCTTTCGCATACACATTAGTGACTTTGCATACAATTAATGAAATGAAAGGATAGAGAGAGCAGGCAAGAGTGATCAGGAGGATGTGGCAGAGTCCTCCCACCTGCTAGAATGCAGCCTTGACATGTCTGTCCTCCTTTTTTGATGGAGTAAGCTGAATCTCTTTCCCTGGAGCTGCCCACGGAGTCTGACTTTGTTGCTCACCGTCAGTGTTCCTGAGGACTGCCTGCCTCCTAGTTGGAGTCTCACCCTAGGACCACACTGTGCTGCCCCTTTTGTATTGTTTCCAGAACTCTTCCTTTAGTTTCTCATGGACAACAGTCAGTGCTGGCTTCTCCTACCTGCCATCCATAAAAGAGGACCTGGTTCCACACCACAGATGCCCGGGAGCAGCACTGGCAGGGATCTCTTTACTTTCTGGGAGTCCGGCCTCCTGAGTCAAGAACTCACTTGGGCCGATCTCATCTTCTGCTGCTCCATCTCAGCTTCACCCTCCTTCCCAGCAGCTTCTATTCCTCTCAGTCCATGGAATTCCACAGCCATCTCTCCTGGAAGAGGAAAGAACAGCCAGGCGAAGCTGCTGCCTCTCATTTTTCCCTTAAAGAGAAACTCAGCTGCTGTGATGGTTGATTTTATGTGTCAGCTTGACTGGGCCCATGGCCTCTTAACATCACTATACTGAGGCCCAAACCGCCCACACAAGAACCCCTTGGGTGACAAACCACATCTAAACCATAGAGGTCTCCAAGAGGTGGACCATATCTTCCTCATGTGCTTGGCATTTTCTTTCTTTTTTTTTAAGCTCCTTGATGCTGAGATAAGGACCCTGATGTTGCTGTTGTTCAGAGTAGATCTCTGCGCCTGGGTCTACTGAAGCCACTTCTTTTTTTTGGAGGGAGGGGGAGGGTACCGAAGATTGAACTCAAGGGTACTCGACCACTGAGCCACATCCCCATCCCTATTTAGTGTTTTATGTAGAGACAGGGTCTCACTGAGTTGCTTAGTGCCCAGCCGTTGCTGAGGCTGGCTTTGAACTTGCAATTCTCTTGTCTCAGCTGCCCAAAGTGTTGGGATTACAGGTGTGTGCCACCACGCCTGGCTCTGAAGCCATTTCTTGACGGAGGAGCCCTGCTGGCACCAGGGACTCCCATGGCCAAATGGAAGCCACTCAATTCTCCACTATTGTTGTTGCCAACACTGCCAAAGGCTTGTAGCTTTGCAGTCCTTGACAGTGTGGAGAAATTGCTCACCCAGTGTCTATACACTATTTTTCTTTTCTTTTTTCTTTTTTGATACTAGAGATTGAACCCAGGGGCGCTTTAACACTGAGATTAATTCCTAGCCCTTTTAAATTTTTTATTTTGAGACAGGCTCTCCCTAAATTGCTTAGGGCCTCACTAAGTTGCTGAGGCTGGCCTCAAATGTGCAATCCTCCTATCTCAGCCTCCTGAGTTGCTGGGATTAGAGGCATGTGCTACCATGTCCAGTTTCTATGCAGTGTTTTCTTGCTTCACATTTACTGCATGCCTTCTAACATGGGGCCTTGATTAGGCATTTGGGAACACAGAGGTATTTTAGATGGGGAAAGAAGTTCTGCATCTTTTAAGCTGTGTTCTGAACAATTAGTAGATGAACTCGAAGCCTTCAATTCAGATTAAGAAATAGGCTGGATGTGGTGGCCCATACTAGTAATCCCACTTAATCTGGAGAATGAGGCAGGAAGATCACCAAGTTCAAGATCATTCTGACAAAATCCTGTCTCAAATAAAATAACATAAATTAAAATTTAAAAAGGGCTGGGGATGTAGTTCAGTGCTCACCTAGCATGTGCAAGATCCTAGATGTTCAATCCCTGACATTGCAAACCAATAACAATAAAAACTGCATTGTAGACTTGTGAGTGAATAAGAATAAAACAGGCAAATAGCCTCTTTGTATGTTTTTGAAAATAATTTTGACCTTGTGGATCCCTAAAACAGTCTTAAGGACTGAGTTCCAGACTACTCAAGGACCATTTGGAGGACCATTCAAGTATATTGACATTGATCAATGTAGACTATTGTCAACAGTATATTTAGCTTAGTGCTTTAGTTTAGATTCCACCAAAAGCCCGAAATAAGGGATTGCATTCAGCTAGTTTATTTTGGGAGGAGATTCCAGGGATCAGAAGTTAGGAGACAGGGAAACAGAAAGCCAGTTACCACTGAGGGCAATCAGGACTGTGTTTAATTGGAGACCTTCAGAGAGATCATGTAGAATTTGCCTAGAATTGTGTTCCTCCCTGGAGGTGTGCAATACTTACATATGGGCTCCCATTTCCTAGAGAGCAGGAATTGGTCCAGGGAGGATTCATCTCTGATACTCCTATATTTGCCCCTGCACCAGGATGCCTGGGGCAGGAAGGAAGGCATTTCTGGGCCCAAAAGATGCCTAACACATTGTGTGGGGAAGTCAAGATCTGGAATAATGTAGATAGAAAACGTCCTTTATGTAAATAACAAAATCACTAAAATAATAATATGTATTTTCTGAGAATACAAATAAGCAGTCATACACTGCCTAACAATGTTTGATCAATGAGCCACATAAGGTTATATGGTCTAGTGCCATTGTAGCCATCTTAGTTTGTTTAATCATACTTCATGATATTCACACAATAACAAAGTTGCCAACAAGGCATTTGTCAGAATGCATCACTGTTGTTAAGCGATGCATGATAATATACACACACGTTTACACTTATATACATTATACCATTTTCATGTGTGTATATGCATATATTCACATATGCAAATATGTTAAATACATATACATGTGTGCATACCTTTAAAAGTGTTGGATTAATACATAATAAATTTCCAGAGAAGAGATTTGGATTCAAGGTGTGGGTCAACTTACATCTAACTTCTTCTGTAATTTCCTACTTTCTTTCTCCTTTAAGCTGTGCAAACTGAAGATTGGAAATTTAAAGAGTTCACTGAAGTTAATTCATAGCATTTGTCTGCTCATCCCTTTCTTCCTGGGGGACAAGACAGAGACTCATATCATGCTGAGCAACGAGGCTTGAAGGGAATGGCTTATAGGGTTTGGGGTACCTACATAGTCTTAGTCCATTCATGCTGCTATAACAAAATAACCAAGACTGGGTTATTTATAAACAATAGACACCCCACCACACACACAGTTTATGGAGTCTGGGAAGTGCAGGATCAAAGCACCAACAGGCCTGGTGGCTGGTGAGGGTTGTGTTCTGCTTTCAATACGGCATCTTATTGCTGTGTCTTCCAGCATCTTCCTTACATGGCAGATACCTGGCATGGTGGTACAGGCCTATAATCCTAGTGACTTGGGGGAAAAGGTCAGTTTGGGCAACTTAGTGAGACTCTATCTCAAAAAAAAAAAAAAGTACTACATCGCAGAAGGGACAAAAGGAATGAATTTGTCCTCTTTCTTTTCTTTTTTCTTCCTTTTTTTTTTTTTGTGGTGCTGAGGATTGAACCCAGGGCCTTGTGCATGTGAGGCAAGCACTCTACCAACTGAGCTACATTCCCACCTTCCTTCCCTTTTTTTTTAAGAGCAGAAAAATATAATGCTTTGCTACAAAAATCCCACTTACATATTACCACAAAAAATGACTAATATATACAGTGGATAAGCATGCATTTAAGTACATGCAACTGGGGAAAACATTTACAGAGACTATGGGATGCAAATGAACTTAATGAATAAAATTTAAAAAGCAATTATCTGTAAAACAGTGAGAATCTCAATACTGTATTCTCAATAAAGAATTATAACATAAACTTCCTCTTAAAATAAATTAAGCTAAAGCTTAAAACACGAAATTGGAGCCATCTTATAAGATACAGAAAATGCAATGACCATTCTGGTATGAAACTCAAAATGTTGAGAGCACTCCAACAGAAAAGTTCTGTAGTAGCATCTCGTTATATAAAACAAACAGTGTGTATTTAGATAATTGGCACATTTAAATACGTAAGGGAAAGATAAAGTCTTTACCTTTTCAACAATTTTCTCCTTTCACTATAAAATATTATACAACTGAATTTCCTCCCCTTTCATAAGACACTAATCCAGTCATGAAAGCCCTCATGGCCTAATCACAGGACTGTAAGAGGGAGACATGGTCATCTCTCCCTGAGTTGAATGCTTGCCCCAGGGCACCAGAGAGACTGGCCAATAAGAAAATTTGGGGGATGATGTGGCAAGGGTCCCTGAGTGTTTGGGATTAAAGATGTGTAGAGATGAGCTTTGTTTCCTATTATGGTTCAAATGTGAGGGTTCTCCCAAAACCTCATGTGTGAGAATGCAAGAATGCTCAGAGTTGAAGTGATTGGGCTATGAGAGCTTTAAATTAATCAGTGGATTAATCCACTGACATGGATTCATGGGTAGGAAGGTAGGCAGTTGAGATGTGGCTGGAGGAGGTCACTGGTGGTATGCCTTAGGGCTTCATATTTTAGTCCCCAGTGAGCAGAATTTCCTCAGCTTCCTGTTTGCCATGTCCTGAGCGCTTTCCTCCACCATGCCCTTCTGCCGTGATGTTCTGCCTCACCTCAGACCCAGAGCTCTGGAGTCAGCTGTCTGTGAACTGAGACCTGTGAAACCTTGAGCCAAAATAAACTTCCTCCTCTAATTGTTCGTGTTAGGTCTTTTGGTCACAGCCATGAAAAACCTCACTAAAACACTTCTGTGGAGAACTCTCAAGGTTGGACACTGACTTGGAGCAGATTCTGATGTCAGGGGAGGCGGAGGAGTGTGAAATCATAAAAAATATGCATATTGGCCTCTATCCTCAGTCCCTGGCACTAAGCGCCTAAAACTCTTATAATTGTGAGTGACAGGGATCCTAGAAGCATCTTTTGTTCTCATGAGAAAATTCTTGGTGGGCTCCCTCTGGTGCAGATGGTCACCAGAAAGACCAAGCTATAACTGCAAGCTTGGAGCTTTGAGTCCTTCTCCCATTCTCTTGAAACAGGAGAGGGGCTGTAAATAGAGTAAGTAATCCATTAAGTCTCCAT
The DNA here is from genome assembly GCA_028644305.1 of Xerus rutilus. Taxonomy (NCBI): domain Eukaryota; kingdom Metazoa; phylum Chordata; class Mammalia; order Rodentia; family Sciuridae; genus Xerus; species Xerus rutilus. The sequence continues at coordinate 68,371,409 of CM053402.1, forward strand.
AAAAATTCCTGAACTATAGGATCCAGAAAGCTTTTGGGTAGGCAAGCACATCTGTGTGCTGGGTGAGGGGCATGCCCCAACACTATGGGGACAAAAACTTCTGCAATTAAGACCTCACCCTAAGCACCTCTCCATCGGCTGTTTATCTGTATCCTTAATTAGTAAATCAGTGAGTGGGTTGAATGAAGTACAGCATTCTGTGATCTGTTCTTGGAAATTAATTCAATTGAAAGTTATTGAATTATATATTGGGAGGAACCCCAACATGTAGGCAATTGGTTACAAGCACAGGTTTAGGTTGGCATCTGAAGGAGGCAGTCTTGGGAACTGAGCCCACAACTTGTGGGGAGATCTGATGCCATCTCCAGATGCAGAGTGTCAAGATGGAACTGGAGGACAACCATTCTTCCATTCTTGGGCAATGCAGAGTTTCCTAGGAGCCAAATGAATCCCACAGAAGTCAGGCTTAAGTGATCTTGAAAGAAGCCCACCCAAGAGACCTACCCGTCCTGGGAAGGGGTGCTGCAGGGAAAGGCTTTGGGCAGAAGGAACCATAGAGGGCTGGAAAGGGGTGTCACAAAAGATTAGTTGATGATGGGGCTGGAGATGTGGCTCAGTGGCAGAGCACTTGCCTAGCACATGGGAGGCACTGGGTTCGAACCTCAACACTACGTAATAAATAAAATAAAGACATTCTGTCCATCTACAACTATAAGAAAATAAAAAATTGAAAAAAAAAGATGAGCTGATGAGTACCTTGTTCATATTCAGGAACTGCTTGGGGGGTCCAGAAACACTTGTGGGGAGGGAGCCTCTTCAAAACCAACCCTGGAGGCCAAGACAGAGCTGATATGTGCAGAGATTACCCATGGCCTGTCCTCTAAGATGTGGCTCCTCCCACCAATCCCTTCCTTCACCCTGAACTTGGAGGAGTGTGGGGCGGGAGAGGGACAGGAGGAACCATCCTCCCCTGCCCACAGGGCAGGTCTGAGCCGGGAAGGGAAGATGCTCATGGGAGACTGAATTTTGATTTCAACAAGGCTGTGCTCCCATGCTTGGAAACACGACCACATGTGACAGCACAAAAGGACCAAAATGTGAAGGGACTGCCCCAGCTGTCATCCAGGGCCTGGGAAGGAGAGCTGGCTGCACAGTGGAAGAATAGTGATGGGAGAAACATAAAGCCTTTTCTTGAATGTGCCCAGGGAGTTCTTCCATTTGGCAAACTAGTTATTCTTGTTTGTATTTAACAAATATTTATATATAGCTGGGCGTGGTGGCATGTGCCTGGAGTCCCAGCTACTAGGGAGAATGAGGCCGGAGGAATTTTTGAGCCCAGGAGTTTGGAGCCAGCTTAGGCAACATAATGAGATCCTGTCTCAAATAAATTTTAAAAGTCAATGAACAAAATAAAATTAAAAAATGTATATACTGAGAAGCCAGATGCAAATATATCCAATTTCTATTTTTGGTACTGGGGAGTTTAACCCAGGGGCTGTTTGCCACTGAGCCACCATCCTCATTAAGTTGCTCAGGGCCTTGCTAAATTGCTGAGGCTTGTCTTGAACTTGCGATCCTCATGTCTCAGCCTCACAAGTTGCTGGGATTTCAGGTGTGTGCCAATGCGCCCAGCTTCCAGATTTTTCTTGTAGTGAAAAGACTGTTATTATTCAACCTCAAATCACCTTGCACCCCAATTTCGTGCAGGTATCCAGCCAACTCTGTGAAGTCACTTGGGCAGGGAGAGGCTGCATGGTCTAAGCCAGTTGTTTTCATGGAGACGGTACCATTTTCCAAGTGCGAGAGGGTGTTCTGAAATCAATGGAGGCTGTGACATTTGGGAGGAAAGGCCCCTGCTAATAAGTGGGGTCTAGGAATGCTGAATGGCCTACAATGTGTGGGGAGTCTTAGAGAAAATCACCCCTTATCCAACCCGACTTGCTAACATTCCATGAGACCTGCATGTGAGTGAAAAACCTTTCTAGGCTGGAAACTTCATTCCATTCAATATACAAACTCCAACCGTCTTTTTTGCATGCTTTTAGTATACCCCAAGTTTCCTAGGAAGATAAGCACTGTGTCAATCGAGCTAAGATTGCGTTGTGTTTTGTTCAAAACCTTATCAAGGGTTCACCGTTTTGGAGAATGGTGGTGTCAGTGGCAATGAGCTTGTGTAAGCGAGCCTTCCCCTTATTCGTCTGCATTAGGGGCTAGGGCAGCCTGGGCATTTCCCCGTGTACATGCCTAATGCTTTGTGTCCTACAGAGCATGTGGCTTGAACATTTGCTTATTAAAAGTCAGATTCTTTTTTTTTTCTTGTTTGTTTTGTCTTTTCCTTTTCTCTCTGTTTTTTAAAAAAACATTTTTGGTGCATTATGTCATACACAACTATGGGTCTCATCAGGCCATATTTGTACATGCACAGCACATGACTGATCAATCTCATTCTCAAGTACCTTCCCTTTCCTCCCCTTGACATACTCTTTTATTCTTTTTTTTTTTTTTTGGTACCAGGGATTGAACTCAGGGGCACTCGACCATTGAGCCACATCTCCAGCCCTATTTTGTGTTTTATGTAGAGACAGGGTCTCACTGAGTTGCTTAGTGCCTTGCCATTGCTGAGGCTGGCTTTGAACTCGTGATTCTCCTGTCTCAGACTCCCAAAGTGCTGGGATTATAGGTGTGTGCCACCATGCCTGCCCTATTCTTTTATTCTTGACATATTCTTTTATATATATACAACTGAGCTACATCTCTAGCACACAAATTGCTTTTATTTGTTAATTTTTGCGGTACTTGGGATGAACTCAGTATCTGGAGCATGATAGGCAAGTATTCTATCACTGAGCTGTCCCCAGTTCCCATAAATTGCTTTTAATTCTCCTTATCATTACAGCTAGAGCATCATTTTTTTTTCTGTACTAGGGATTAAACACAGGGAATTGTACCACTGAGCCGTATCCTTAGCCCTTTTTATTTTATCTTTATTTTTAGACAGTATCTCACTAAGTTGCCCAGACTGGCCTCCAACTTGTGATCCTCCTCCCTCAGCCTCCTGAGTAGTTGTGATTACAAGTGTGCACTCTGTGCCTCTGCAGAGAGTCTTTTTCATTTTGTTCTTGAAATGTGTACTTGTGGGTTTATTATGTTATCTCTGAATTTCATTTCTTTAGTGAAGGAGGGTATTATTATTATTATTATTATTATTATTATTAGGTAGTGGAGATTGAACCCAGGGGTGCTCCATCACTGAGCCACATCCCCAGCCCTTTTAATGTTTTATTTTGAGAAAGCGTCTTCTTAAGTTGCTGAGGCTGGCCTTGAACTTGTCATCCACCTCCCTCAGCCTCCTGAGCCACTGGGATCACAGGCATGTACCATGGCACCCAGCTGAAGGACAGTAATTGTAAGAATAATTGTTTTTGAAAAAAAATAAGAAGAAAAAAAGAAAAGAAAAAGGATAATGGCTTGCAAGAGGGGTAGCTGTTCTGACAGGATTGAGGAGCCCATTTGTTCTGAGAAGTTCAAGGTCCAGGTGGCTTCTTTCTCTTGCTGGTGGTTGGTTTGGGTGTGAACATGTGAAGCAATCTGGCCAGTGAGATGTGTGAAGTAAGCCTGGGGGAGGCCTTTGGGGAAGTTTACTCTTAAAAATAGAAAGGAAGAGGTTGGGCACCATGGCACATGCCTGCAATCTCAGTGACTCAGAAGGCTGAGGCAGGAGGATTGCAAGTTCAAGGCCGGCCTCAGTAACTTCTGAGTCCTAAGCAGTTTAGTGAGACCCTGTCTCAAAATAAAAAATGAAAAGGGCTGGGGATGTTGCTTAGTGGTTAAGCACCCCTAGGTTCAATCCCTGGTGCCAAAAACGGAGAAGAGATAGCCTCTTCTCTACCTATGAGTGTTGTGCTGTTTTGACTATATGCCTGACTTTCATAATCTTGAGATTAGGAAGCCCAAGGACAAAGTCCATAAACTGAGGCGGCAGAGCTGAGGGAGAAAGGACCAGGTCACTGGACATATTGTTGAGCTGCTAAATAACCCACTCTGGGGCCACTCTCATTTTTATTTAATCTATTGTAAATCAGCCAATATGAGTAATTCAGAGAGATGGGACTAGGACTGGATATCAGTGCCATTTGATTTTGTTATTGATAAAACTTGCTTCCCCAGACAAAACAAAACCAACAAAACTCAAATCCCTCCAAAGGAAAAAAGTAATAATGCACATGAAAGAAAATTAACACACTATCAAATGTTTATAACGAAGAGTCAGGTGCCTTCAACCAGTGGCCCATCTGTTTCCCAGAGGCAACAAATGCTGTCGGTTCCTTGTGCATTTTTCTAGACATACCCTGAAAACACACGTGCACGCACACACACACACACACACATACAAATACAGAGATTGCTCTACTTTTGCTGGGGTCGCATATTGATAAACCCATCTTAAGGTGAAAATATACTTAATTGGAAAATGCATTTAATACATGAATCTACTAGACAGCATAGCTCAGCCTAGCCAGCCTTAAACTTGCTGAGAACATGTGCATGAGCCTCCAGTTGTGTAAATCATCTAAAACAAAGCCTATTTTATTATAAAGTGTTGACTATTTCATGGAATTTATTGAATACTTGTGTTCAAGCAATGTACGCAAAATAGCACACTGTACAGTATTATTTCCCCTCCTGATCTCGGGGCTGCCTAGGAACTGTGGCTTGCTGCTGCTGTCCAGCTTCTGGAGGGAGGCTATTTCCTAGGCACTGCATATTTCTAGCCTAGGAAGAGACTAGAATTCAAAATTCAAGCTAAGGTTTCTACCAAGTGCATATTCTACCTTCTACCTTGTATACCACAGCAAACTCAAAAAATCAAAATCTGAACCGTGGTAAATTGGGGACTTTCAATACATAGTATGTACATACATGCGTATACATGCAAACACACGTCATGTTTGTTCGTTTATTTATTTATTTTTGTGGTGCTAGGGATAGAACTCAGGGCCTTGTGCATGGTGGGCAGGTGCTCTACAACTGAGACACACCCTCAGTCCTTCTTAATTTTTTAAAATTTTGAGACAGCATCTCACTAAGTTGCCCAGGATGACCTCAAATTTACCAACCCCCTGAGTTGCTGGGATTACAAGTGTCTAGCCACAGCATATGCTCTGCCCCCTGCCAGTACCAGGGATTGAACTCAGGGGTGCTCTACCACTGAGCTACATTCCCAGTCGTTTTTATGTTTAACTTTGAGACATAAAAACGGGTCTTGTTAAATTGCCCAGGTTACTCTCAAACTTTCGATCCTTCTGCTCAGTTTCCTGAGTCTCTGGGATCATAGATGTGCATGGTGTAGCATTATATATTAAGGGTTCTTTCTTTTTTGGAGTCAGGGATTGAACCCAGGATTGCTTTACTACTGAGCTACATCCTAGCCCCCCTTTTTTTTGTTTTTTATTTTGAGACAGGGTCTTGCCGAGTTGCTTAGGGCCTTGCTAAATGGCTGAGACAGTCCTGGAACTTGTGATCCTTCTGCCTCAGCCTCCCAAATTAATGGGGTTACTGGCATGCACCACTGTGCCTTGCCTTTTCTTTTTTTCTTCTCAAGTAATTATAGAGTTAGGAAGACAAGCATCTTTGATAGTCTATTTGGAGACTAATTAGAGAAGCCATCTTTTCAGTATGGTAAAGTGGTTAACTGTTTTTGTTTTTAGTACTGGGGATTAAACCCAGGAGTGTTCTACCACTGAGCTACATTCCCAGACTTTTTTAAAATTTTTATTTTGAGACAAGATCTCACTAAGTTGCTGAAGGTCTCTTTAAGTTGCTGAGACTGGTCTTGAACTTGTGATCCTCCTTCCTCAGCCTCCTGAACCACTGGGATTACAGGCCTGCGCTACTGCACCTGGCAGATGGGAAACTTTGTGTTAATAATTATTTTCAACCCATTTTGCCCTTTATTTCTTAGGTTGTAATCTTACTTTTAATATCTAACTGTGGAATGTTCTTTATAGAATAAAAATTGGGGTCTTTTGAAATATAGTCTTGGCCAAGGGAGATGTGGGTAACAATGGTGTTGGAATCTTGGGGAGGTGTTGAGCAGTGAATGCTTGGATCCATCTCCCTCAGGCTGTGCTCTGCTGAGGGGTCTGGGGCTGGGATCGTAGGGAGCACCCTGGACCTGGAGCTGCTTCGCCCCTCAGAGCCTTGGTTTCCTCTCTGTGTGGATCTCTACAGCCTCTCCCCTCCCTACATCCCGATCCCATTTAAAAATAAAATCAGGACTGGGGTCTGGCTCAGTGGTGAAGTACTTGCCTAGCTCATGTGAGACCCTGGGTTCCATCTCTACCTCTGAAACAGAACAGAAAAAACAAAAGAAAATAAAACAAAACAAGCATTTCCCCCTGGTTGCTGCACTTGATCTCTCTCCTGCCGTACCCAGCCAAGTTTCTCAGGCACTCCTTGTCTCCATTTTCTGTCTTCCCATCCATTTTCAACCCTCTGTTGGGAAGCTGTCCTTGTCCACTCTCTGGTGGGGGCTCCAAGCAGCTGGCCTGGCCTCTTGGGGACCACTGGGGGGAGTGTCTCGGTGTCATCCTGGAGTTAGGGCCGCATCATGTCGGGGAAGATCCATAGTCTCACAGATGCTGTGGCACAGCCCTGCTGTGAAAGCCAACTCCAGGCCCATGGGCCAATTGTGTGCACAACTGGATTGGGTTCCTAGGAGGAGGGACACAGCGGAGGTGTGAAGGATGAGGTGCCACCAAGGACGGGACCTCAGGGAAAGGACAGGGATCTGCAGAGTCTAGAGGGGATCATGGTGGTGAAGTTTTTAAAATCTGTGGTACTAAACATACATTAACTCCACTGCCCCAGGATTCAGGGTGCCGTTCAGTGGTGCTGGGTAGATCCACATTGCTATGCAACAAGTCTCCAGAAACTTCCCATCTGACGTTTCCAACAACAAAAACTATACCAAAAAAACTCCCAAGAAACCCAAACCTGCTCGATCACTTTGGAAGATGCTAAGAAATTAGTTCTTCACATTGAAACTAGGCAAAGATAAGGGCTGGGAGTGTTGCTTTCTGGTAGAGCACTTGCCTAGCAAGCACCAGGACTTGGGTTTGATCCCCAGCACTGCGGAAAATAAACAAACTAATAATAGTAGTAAATAAAGGGAAAGAAGCATCTTTTCCTATTTATTTATTTATTTATTTATTTATGGCACCAGGGATTGAACTCAGGGGCACTCGACCACTGAGCCACTTCTCGTGTCTCAGCCTCCCAAAATGCTGGCATTACAGGCATGAGCTACTGCACCTGGCTCATCCTTTCCTATTTAAATGGTAACACCAACTAACCAAAGAGGAGTAGAGGGAACTACCTCTTTAAAAAAGCAGATGAAGAAGAAAGGGTAGAATTGGAATATCACCATTTGGTAATAGTCAGCCAGCGAATTGGAGATCTAAGCATTGAGCACCAACCAGTCTATCATCACAAAACAGAAACAATTAGACAAACTGTGTCTTTCTGTGGAAAAATACCACACCACCTTTGAAACAGTCTTTCCAAAAATTCTAACCCTAATCTGATCAAGCTCCAAACCCTAATTTACAGAAATACAGAGGGATGAGTAATCTACACTGTGGTGTTGCAATCAACACGGTCCAGACTGTGATGAATTTAAGAGGAAAGTCACTCCAGTTATTCAGCAATTAAATTGCAGGGCTGAGATAGAAAGAAAGAGAAGGAGGAGGAGGAAGAAAAGGAAGAGGGTAGAAGGAAAAGGGGAGTTGAGGGAATATATAGATTAAAAGAAGCATAAGAAATACAGATTTAGCTGGGCACAGTGGCACATGCCTGTAATCCCAGTGGTTCGGGAGGCTGAGGCAGGAGGATCGCAAGTTCAAAGCCAACCTCAGCAATTTAGCAAGGTTCTAAGCACCTCAGCAAGACCCTATTTCTAAATAAAATATAAAAAGGGCTGGGGATGTGGCTCAGTGGTCAAGTGCCCCTGGGTTCAATCCCCCGTACCGCACAAACAAACAAAACAAATTCAGCAGCATCTCATGGACTTGATTTCATTGCTTTTTTTCTTTTCTTTTTTTCCTTTTTCCTTTTGGTACTGGGGATTGAACCCAGGAGCACTTTATCCTAGCCCTTTTTTTAAAAAAAACCTTTACATTTTGAGACAAGGTCTTGCTGTTGCTACAGGTCTAGCCAAATTGCCCAGGCTGACCTCAGCCTTCTGAGTCACTGGAGATTATAGTGCCACTGTGCCTGCAAGCCCTTATTTTGTTTCTGACTCAAACAAACTGTGATAATAATATGACATTTATGAGACAATTAGAAATTTGAACAGGGACCAAATTTGATGATATTGAGTAATTATTGTTAAACTTTTTAGGCAAGATAAAAGTATTCTGCCTATGTTAGTTTTAGAAAAAGTTCTTATATTTAGGATGTTGGGGCCCAGAAAATGATGCCCCAGACTATGACATTTTGGCACAGGGAGAACTTTGAACTAAAGGAAGTTGAAAGATCTTAGAGGCAGCCTCAGGACCAAGGACTATCTGCCCATCTCCTGTCCCCCAAGCTCACAGTGGAGCGCTCTCTCTAAAGTTCCCTTATCTGAAGGTCCCCAGAAGGAATTTGATTGCCTTGGTCCCCTCCACAGAGACCTCAGCAGGAGTGATGGTGTGTGATGTTAGCGGAGGGGTCAGGAAAGGCCTTGCAGGTTCTGCCTGGCATTTTGCGTCGCTTCCTCTGAGGAAAGCCACCACCATGCCACGAGGCCCCTGAAGCAGCACATGGTGAGCAAATGAGACCCCTGCCCCCTTGGTGGCCGTGAGAGTGTGAGCAACACATAGTGAAAGCAAACAGCTGGTTTCCCACCGCTGCTGACATTAGTCTCAATATTTCAGTTCTATGACTAGATGTGTTGGGTATTTCTCACACTAAAGATTTCTTTGGTACCATCTGGGTGTCGATTCAGTTCAGTACAGTTCAATTCAATGTGGATGCTGACTCCTCAGAATTAAGGAAGACCTTGTAGGCTTAGGGCTTGGTCCCACAAAACTGCTCCCCCACTTCAGGTGCCAGTCATATGTAATAGATTCCCATGACTTCTGTCCCACTCTGCTACAATTCAGAGGTTCCCACAACCTCTTACCTTTGTCTCTCCATTTTACTTTTTATATTGTGTGGTGCTGGAAATCAAGCCCAGGGCCTTACACATGCTAGGCAAGCAAGCTACCACTCAAACACACCTCCAGACTCCCTGTTTTAGACAAAGTTGTAGTTGCCTGTTCCAATTTCCTACCAAATTGTTACTCTGAAGGGGGCCTCTCTCTGCCTTGGTTGGACAGTACGTGTTGTACAGTGCATTCCTTGATCTGAAGAAATGAAGGTCAGCCATCCAGATCATGAACTCTGTCTTGATTCTGATGCTCTTACAGCACTCTGAGCATATGCATTTTCCAAAGGTCAGCAAAGCTCAGCCCAGGTCAGCGTCTCCCTCTGTCTAGACCCATTTGTAGCCATGTAGCCCCGCAGGGTTTTGAACCTCAGTCTACCTTGACAGCTATATTCAAGGGCTCCCAGCAGGCAATCTGCTGCAGTCTTTCCCTCCTTTGCTGGCAGATAGAGTACTTTTTTACTGGCATTTTGTGCCTCTGAAGAGGCCAGTGGAATAGGTTTTGTGGACTGAGCCCATCCCTGCTTTGCTGTCCTCATTTCATGGACTCTGGTAGCAAATACCTGGTGCGGCTGGTTGTCAATTTCAATCACACTCTTAACCTGGGACGGGTTCTTCTGACAGTCACCCAGTCACTCAGGGGTGCTTAACTGCTGAGCCACATTCCCAGTCCTTTTTAATATCTTATTTAGAGTCAGGGTCTCACTGAGTTGCTTAGGGCCTCACTAAATTGCTTAGGCTGGCTTTGAATTCGTGATCCTTCTGCCTCAGCCTGGGATTACAGGTGTTGCCACCATGCCCGCCCTACGCATCCCTTTAATGGCTGGTTTCCGCTGTCTTCCTGGGTCTTCTTGGAGGGGTTATGTGCCACTGCCCATGAGTCACTAGAAACCCAAACATTGAGGCCTCCAGCACTGTTCAGTTCTTCCCTACTGCTAGGAAGACAGCTGCAGTGTCTCTGGAGAATCCCCTGATTGTCCCCTTTTCATTTCCCTTTTTCTTCCTAACAGTTAAGTCATGGGTTCTTTTTGTTTGTTTTGTTTTGGTAACAGGGATTAACTCAGAGGCACTCGATCCCTGAGCCACATCCCCAGCCCTATTTTGTGTTTTATGTAGAGACAGGGTCTCACTGAGTTGCTTAGCGCCTCGTCGTTGCTGAGGCTGGCTTTGAACTCGCGATTCTCCTGTCTCAGCCTCCCTAAGTGCTGGGATTACAGGTGTGCACCACCACGCTCGGCTAACCTCTGTTTTTATTAGTGCGTGTAAGATCCACAAAGGGAAGCAGAGACAGCAAATTGGGTAAGCCTTTCTGAACTGCCTTTTGATTTTGCAGCAGTAAGTTAACATGAGGTGTCCATGTTGTTACAGAACCAGGGCTCACTGCGCAGCTGAGGCAGCACCACAGCCCATGGTGACAGGTTCTTGTGATCATTCCAGAAAGATTTCAGACATGTGGCTCAGAGAAGCAGGTGTGAGTTTATTAGAAGGGATGGGGAAAAAGTGAACACTCTCAAGGGAGAGAGTGGGTCCTCTCAAGGAGGAGAGGGGCCACGCACCTCTCCTATCCTCCAGTTTTATAGGTGATCCCAGGGAAGTTTCCAAAGAGTCCCATCAAAGTCCACCTCTTGACTTCTGACTGACAGCAGGATTGCATCAGACTTCCAGCTCCACTCTGCTCATGGCAAAGATCCAAGGCACTTCTGAAAATCAAAGGGAAATCAGCAGAGGAAAGGGGTGAGAGGAAGGGAGGGAGGGGAAATGCTGGGGAGTGGGAGTGGCCGAGTTATATTGTGTGCAGATGTGAATATGTAACAACAAATCCCATCATTTTGTACAACTATCATGCCCCAATAAAAAGCGTGGAAAGAGAAAAAAAAAAGATCCAAGTTAACTCTGGGTCACTTTGGACCACGCAGACCTGTTCTAATTGGAACTTGTTCTTACAGATATTATGATTAGGGGTTTTGCTCCTAATTATCCTATCTCCTTGAGTTTTGCAATCTGGTCTGTGTAAAGGTCACCAAAGCCCACCCTTTAGGCTAACTTATGCTGTACTTATCGGCAGGGAGAAGCCTTTTGGGCCTGAATTTCTCTTGCAGGTAACAGGTTGTTTACTGAGGAATGTAACATCTCCTACTGAGATAAGCCAGGCAGGGCTGCAGGTAAATTGCTTTTTAAAAGAAAGCATGTGGGGTAAGCACAGCAGGCCCAGTTTATAAAATTATCCTCTTAACTTTGTGTCCCCCCACCATCCCACCACATCTGTCAGTTACCTATCCCATGTGAAAGGACCCCTTAACCTCAGCCTTATTACCTAGCTCATGAGCATATTCAGTGGGTGAATATTCAATTATTATAAGGCCAGTCCCACATGGCTTGTGTATGAAGCATATCAGCTGTTTCATTTTGGATGTTCCACTTGACATTTAGAGGGGGAGAGTGACAATCTCCCTTCTCAGCCCTTACAGTGACTTTTATCCAGTTCATTGGGCTGGCTGTACCCTCAGAAATAACCTCCTGAGTATCTGGATCACGTACAGGCATCTGAGCTCACTCCACACTGAGCTGTGGGTCCTGCATCAACTCAAGCTTGCTCTTCCGCTCTGCAGCATTCAAGCCAGTGACACAGCCCCCAGGTTAGTTCCTCTCAATCCATGCCAGCGTGGGCTTGGTAGGAATCTGATGAGACCCATCTATGAAAGGCAGCAACTCTTTCATGTTATACCTGCTGCTTTCAATAGTTGGTTGGTTTCAATACTTCCCTCCATATGGACTGCTTTTTTGGTGATCACAGGTCTTAGAGGGATTTTCCGTTGTCCTTGCATAGTTTTTTCCCCTGAGGATGGGCAGATTTGAGGCGAGTGGTGGAACTCAGACTCACCTTGGTCAAAATCGGAGCCAGTGCTCACTTTTGGTTTGATTGTAGCTGTTACAGATAGAAATAGGGAAGGAGTCAAGTATTTTGCATTTGCACAGAGTTTGCATTTCCTAATGCATCTAGCTTCTGGGGAGTTGGATCCATCTCTATATTCCACTGGTAACTTTCACCTTAAGGAACTGATTCCCCAGAGGGATGACTGCTGCTCTCACCATGGGGGATCATGTGGCCACCAGGAACTGAAACAGACTGAATTTTTGGGACCTCCTAGCCTCCTGCAAAGTGGGAAGTTTCTCCTACAAGTGCCAAAGAAGAACTTGGCTCCCAGCCTAAGTCCAGTAGAACCCAGGATATCAAACTCCCTGATATGGATTTCCTGCCATTTGTCCCATTTTGCCCAGTTTAGGGCCAACTAAATCTACATATGTATATCACTGGGCTTTTGTTTCTATTAATTGTAACTGTTTCTGTGGGATAGGCCTGGAGAAGCAATCTAGCTGCTTCTCTCCAGTTTGATCAAACTGCATCAAGTTTACTATTTTTCCATCTTTTGTTTGTTTTTGGTACCAGGGATTGAACCCAAGTATGCTCAACCACTAAACCACATCTCCAGCCCTTTTTTATATTTAATTAGAGATAGGGTCTTACTGAGTTGCTTAGGGCCTCACTAAATTGCTGAGATTGGTTTTTAACTCTTGATTCTCCTGCTTCAGCCTCCTGAGCCCCTGGAATTACAGGCATGCACCCCAGTGTCCTGCCCAGCATTTTGTGTACTTCTTACACTGGGGAGGTAGCCAAATCCAGCCAGCAGGATCTAGACAGAGAGCCCTAGGCTAGGCTGCTGGGAATGGGATCCAAGGTTCCTCACCCTCCACCCTAGTCTCTTCCCAAACCTTCCAAGAGCTATTGTAGTTAATCCCACCTCTCTGAACAGCAACCAAGGGGAAAAACAAACATTGTTCTTCTATCCTAAGCACTTCAAGTCATTAAATGCACTGGGGTTCTCTGCTCACAACCTTTTCACCAGCTCTCTGTAGATATCACCTGGATGCCCTCCAGGTCAATTTTGTGTGTGTATGTGTGTGTGTGTGTGTGTGTGTGTGTGTGTGTGTGTGGTACTGGGTATTGAACCCAGAGGTAGTCTACAACTGAGCTATACCCCCAGCTCCTTAAGTTTTTTTTTTTTTTTTTTTTTTAAATTTTGATACAGGGTCTTAAGTTGTTAAGGCTGGCTTTGAACTTGTGATCCTCTTGCTTTAGCCTTTGGTGTCACTGGGATTACAGGCATGTGCCACTGTACTTGGCTAGTTCAGAGTTAGCCTAGACGCTGCAGGTTAAGGGCTAGGACTCACAAGGCTGTCCCAATTTCAAATGCCAATCACAAGTCACAGGCCCCAGGTTACCCATAACTTCTGTCCCATTTGGCTACAAATGGGAAATTCCCACAATCCCTTTCTTGATTTTGATTATTTGCTAGAGTAGCTCACAGAATCCACAAAACAAAGTTTATTTACTATTGCTGATTCATTACAAAGAATATTTTAAATAATTAATGAAAGGATTTAACAAAGGATATTTTGAATATTTAATGAAATATTTTACTTCATTACAGATGAACACCCAGATGAAGAGATTTATAGGGAAGAGTTCAGAAGGGTCTTAAGTGCAGGGACTTATGTCTCCTTAGAGTTAGGCATGTTATAGTCCTGGCATATGATGTGTTTTTTTTTACCACCCTGAAATCTTTCTGAACTCCATCTTTGTGTGTGTGTGTGTGTCGGTGTTCTGGGGAGGGAACCAAATGCAGGGTGCTCTATCACAAAGCTATACTCCTAGACCGTTTAATTTTATTTGAGATAAGGTCTCGCTAAGTTGCTGAGGTTAGCCTTGAACTTGAGATCCTCATGCCTCAGTTTCCTGAGTTGCTGGATCATAGGCATGTGCCTGGCCATTTAATTTTTATGGAAGCTCTGTTACATAGGAATTGATTAAGTCTTTGGATGTTTGTGATCAACACAACCTTCAGTCTTCTATACTCTCCCTGGAGATGGGTGGTGGGTTGGGAGGGGAGGGACCAAGTTTCAACCCTCTAACACACAGCGGATTCCCTTGACAACCAGCCTGTGGTTATCTAGGGGTCCTAACCATCAGTAATCTTATCAGCACACGAAAACCCTCACTTAATGTTTGGAGCTGTAGTTCTCGGAAGAATTCACTTCTATATCCAAGATCCTGCAGTCTGCTTGACCTTGGCTGACTAGAACATCATGTAGTGGAGAGATGGAATGTTGTGTGGATCCATAGCCAAAATTATCTTGGGCTATCTTAAGCTTTAAAAAAATTTTTTTACTTTTAATCTGTGTATCTGACAATATTCTCGTGACTAGCAGGTAAACCTCTCCAAAGATATTCTTAGGCTTAACAGACCTCTAGTCTCTACACCCCTAAAGCTAAGAATGCTATAACATTTGATACCTAAAGGAAAGATTTCCCCCTTTTCTGTAGTCCCCAACCTAATGCCCCACCCATATGTTTACTAAATGTATTGAGTAATGACTTCTTTGTTCTTTGGCCACAAAAGCTTGTTTCCCTCTTTTATAGCAGAACGCCTTGTTCAGAGTGAATTGAATCTCTGTTCCAGGGCCATGGTCACTTATATTTGGCTAAGAATGAACTATTTTTTTTAGAGCAGAATTGTTTTCCACTGACAAACACTTCAGAGAGTCAAAAGGTTTTTCAAGCTGTGTGTTAGGAAATGAAGTGGAGTTAGGTGGAGACCAAATACATAATTTTTTATTATATAACAATATCATAGCTCCTACAGAGCCAACTCCCCAGCCTCCACCAAGCCTTCAGATGAGAGCAGCCCAGCTGACATCTGAATGTCACTCTGTGACAGGCTTCACCTCACACAGCCTAGTCAAGTTTCTCCCAAATTCCTGACCTGCAGATGCTATGGGAGGTAATACATGATTATGGTTGTCCTAAGACACTAGCACAGAGGACAGTTTATTCCACGGTGTTAGGTCAAAAGACAATAGCACAACACAGTTAGTTTAAATATCTTAACTAGTTTTTATTTGTGATTCTAAAACCAGGCAACAAACACCTCATTCTGTAAAACACATCAAGTATTCCTAAAGAGCTGAGGAGAAAAGGTTGGCTTTGAAGGCAGAAAAGGGCTGAAGAGAGCAGAAACAGACCAAAAAAACTGGACAGGTTGTTTCAAAACATATTTTCCTTGTAAAGGCTATAACAGAGGGACTTTATCATACCAGCTATAACTGGCTTGCTTGAGATTTGGCTATTAGCTCTCTTTTTCTTCTGATTTCTCAGAAGGTTAATTAAACAATTTAAGTTTTGGCCTGCTGACATGGAACCTCAGCATGAGTGACAGACTACATTTTGGTTTGGTCCATAGGCCTAGTGCAGGAGCTCAGTCAAATCAACAGTCTCTATAAATCTTAGTTAACAGTAAATTAATACAGTAGCGGATCTGGGATTTGAACCAACTCCAGAGTCCAACCTCTTACCTACTTCACCAGTGGGGTACACACTCCATGGGTGTGTGTGAGAAAACTCCCCTAGAACATGGGAAGAAAAAATTAGACCTTTTATTTCTGTAGTTATTTTTTTAACTGAAAAGAAGAAAGAAATTGTTTCATTAATATTTAGTGTACAGACTGACCAGGCACTCCTGGTCTGGGTGCTGCATGGTCATTTGGTTTTCACAGTGCCCTTCCCCAGGTGCCCTCAGGGAAGGGGGCTCCCCAGGTTGGAGGGAGAGTGGAGTCCCTACTCACTTTCAAGCCTACTGGGACAGGTGTGTGGGAAGACATATTAGTGGGCAACCTGGTCCAGATCTACACAAAGTAGACACAAGTTTGGAAAGATACATCCAGAGTTGCTTGTGATGATGATAAGGAGAACACCGCATGAACAAAGAGGAAGTGGTGGGGCTGACATCTGGTTCCTGGGAGGAATGCTTTGTCACATCCAAGAAGGGGGAAAAGAAGAGACTCATAAATCAGACCTGTCACTTTAAAATATCTTGCTGTAACAATGCTATTATTAATATCTTTTAGTAAGAATGTGTAAAGGCTTTATTGGAAACTACAAACAATTACAATTAAAACGGTTCTTTGAAAATGTTTATTTCATCTTTTTATCTTCTTCTCTTACTTATTTAAATTTTATTTTTGTGTAGGGGGTTGAACCCGGGGCCTAACACTGGCTAGGCAAGTGCTCTACTCCTGAGCTGAAATAGGATCTCACCAAGTTGCTCAGAATGGCCCAGAACTTGCGATCCCTCTGCCGTGGCCGCCCGTGTCACTGGGATTCCAGGTGTGCAGCATCATGCTCAGCTCGTTCCTCCTTTTAAGTTGATTATCTCAAGGATTTGTGCCATAGTGATGGACAGCTGACCAATACAGGTGTAGTGCTCAGGAAATCTCAGGGCCTGGGTGTTTTTGTTGGGTTTGGTTTACCTAGAGGTGCCAGGGTCCTTGGGGGAGTCATTTCTATGGTATCAAGGGGCAGGATCCACCTGGTAGACTGGGCCAAGAGTAGAGGTGAAGATAGGAGTGTTCTATTGTTGGTGAATTTGAGCCTTTAGGACCCTGAATGAAGCATCAGGCCAGGGGCCTGTAGGTCTGGGCTGGTCCTGTGGTGTAAGCTTCATCATTAGGCACAAGGTTACAAGGAACTGCTTTAACAAAGGTGGCCTTGAAGAATTTTTAACTGTTGGATAATTACTTGCTGCTTCTCTGCTACCCTACCCCCAGCTCCTTTGGTTTCTTTTCTTTTCTTTTTGGTACCAGGGATTGAACCCAGGAGTGCTTAACCACTAAGCCACATCCCCAGTCCTTTTTAATATTTTATTTAGAGACTGGGCCTCACTAAGTTGCTGAGACTGGCTTTAAACTTGCAATCCTCCTGCCTCAGCCTCCAGGGCCACTGGAATTACAGGTGTGCACCACTGTGCCCGGCCCTTGGTTTGGTTTGACTCTTTTTTCTTCTGACCTGCCTTCCTCTGACCTGACTTTTTTCTTCTTTACCTGCCTTCCTCTCCTACAGCCTGCGCTCTCCTTCTACCTGACCTCTCCCTACTCCTATCCCCAACTACTCCCTCCCTCTTTTTGTCCCCACCTGTCCCATCCCATTCTATGTCCTCACCTGTCGCCTCCCTCCTATGCTTCCCAGTGTTTCCCCTTTTATTGTCCCGCCTATCCCTTCTCCTTTTCCCTACCCATCTCCTCCCCTTTTCTCTGGTCCACACCCACCGGTCCTGTGTCCTGCTCTGCCTTCTGTCATGGCTCAGCCACCAGAGACTGAAGTGGAGTCGGAAGAGGCGAATCCAAGGAATTGCTCTGCTTCCTACTTGTGTAACCCCCAGGCAGGCTACGTGATCTTCTCAGATTATGTTTTATTTACATCTTTCAAAATAAGAACAGCAACACCAGCTTTAAATATCTCCTCAATATTGTTTTTAAGAGTAAACTTTTAGGCCAGGTGCAGTGTGATACACGCCTGTAATCCCAGCGACTTAGGGAGCTGATTCACGAGGGTCACAAGTTTGAGGCCAGCCTAGCAACTTAGTGAAGACCTGTCTCAAAATAAAAAATAGTAGGGCTGGGAATATGGGAATGTTGCTCAGTGGTACAATGCCCTGGGTCTAATCCTCAGTACTGCCAAAAAAAAAAAGTAAAAGTAAAATTTCAGAAATAAGCCAAATCTCCATCAATAGGAGAAAGAATGGACAAAGTAGTAAATATAAAGAAAATCTACATAAATCATGTCATGTGCTGGAGTAGTAGGCTGCACTTATTAAAAAGAGTAAGATTGATCTGTGTTCCAATTACAGAAAGATGTGCACCGCATGGTGTTTGGTAACCATGGTGAGTTTGTATGGTACCATCCCCGTTGTTCATTTATTGTGCCAAATATTAATGCACTTTAAAGGATACACACCAATTTATTAATGCCCACCCTTGGGGATTGAGAGTAAGGGGGAGAAGAATTGCAGGGTGCTTTTTTACTTCTCCACACTCTTGTGTCTTATTTAAGTGTTTTCAAAATGAATGTGTATTAATTTTGTAATATAAGTCATTTTTTGGAAAGGAAGAAAAATCACGTGTTAGTCCTTTCCCAGAGTGCTGAATATCAAGTAATGTTCTGTATGGGAGAGCCCTGGGCGTTAAGAGTGGGAGTCTGCTCCTACCCTGTCACTGTCCCTTTTGCTCCCCCTACACCTTCTTGTCTCCATCCTTCTCCCTGGCACCTTCCCCTCCAGCTCCCTTTCCCCTTTCCAGCCTTTCTTTTCCTGTAGATGGCATGTGACAGCAGTGACAGGAGGAGGGCACATCATTGACCCAGTCCAGCGCTCTGCTGCCTATTACCCCGCTTCAAATTCTGCCCAGATGAGGACGTAGTTGGAAGATACACATGCAAATGCCCTGGGGCTGCCCTCACCACCCCTGGCCATCCCAGGGCCACATCGGAGGTCCCCAGCTACTCAGCGGCCTGCTTTGGCTACCCGCTGGTAGTGTGTGTCCTTGGAGCCCCGGGCTCCCAGGAGCAGGGCAGGAGCAGCGCTGAGCACGGCCAATGGGCCGCTGAAGCCCTCAGGATCTGCTATGCGGTGTTGAACTCGGAGCTGACAGATGGAGTCATATGGGCAAACTAATTATATTTTTTCATTTTTTTTCCTGGGCATTTGTGAGTCTGCAGGAGCTTAATTTATGTATTAATTACACCTCAGAGCTAAGTGAGGGGGCTGGGGCACCTCAGACAGCCTTTGCATTTTATTAAGAAACATGGCACACACATTTGGCTTTGTAAGGAAATAACTGCTCAAACTTCCTTCTGAGGAGCCAGTGGGCCTTGGGGAAGCAGAACTCCACAGGCCAGGTGGGGTGTAGGTGGAGCGGCCGCAGGCCAGCCTTCCATGCAGCCTAGTGGGCCGGCTCCAGGCTGGCTGAAATATCTTGCTCAGCTTCTCTGTGCAGCTTTTTCATGGAAGGAAAACAGTCTGTGCTGCACCTCGCGGCCCCAGTGGCCTCACTGTGCTCTGAGCTTCTTACCCCTCTGGCTGTGGGGTGATTGTGCTGCACCCAGCGGCTGAATCCAGTACAGAGGCTGTGGGCTTCTTTATAAGGCCTAGGGTTTCTGGAAGGGAGTCATTTGTAGCAGGACAGCGAGTCAGAGAGCCCTGAATGCGCAGTCAGGTGTCACTCAGGTAAGCAGGATGGATGTCAGGCTTTCTCTCTTGAATCTGACTTGGTGGAGTCTAGTAGTTGTGTCTGGGACTTGATCTGTTCCTGGATTGATGTGGCTGAGCCAGGATGGGCAGGGCCCTCAAAAAGGCTGAGATGTAGGAAGAAAGAAAGCCACTTTTTTGTAAGCCAGGACATGGGGCCTAGGGCTTCTCAAGTCCCTGTTTCTTGCTCCTCAGTTTGTGTGTGTGTGTGTGTGTGTGTGTGTGTGCGTGTGTGTGTTTGGTACTGAGGATTGAATCTAGGGGTGCTCTACCATTGAGCCATATACCCATCCCTTTTTATGTTTTTATTTTGAGGCAGGTTCTTGGTAAGTTGCTGAGGGTCTTACTAAGTTGCCCAGGCTCTTGATCTTCTGATCCTCCTGCCTCAGTCTTATGAGTCACTGGGATTACAGGCATGTGTCACCATGCCTGGCAACCCCCCAGTTCTTTATAAGGTCCTGGCTACAGCTCCCAGTGCTGCCGTACTGTGTTATGTGTGTGGGGACATAGGGGAAGGGTGCAGACTGTACTCTTTGGCTGGTTTTTACAATTTTTTTTATGGTACTAGGGATTGAACTCAGGGGTGATTTTCCACTGAGCCACATCCTCAGCCTTTTTTATTTTTATTTTGAGAGAGTCTTACTAAGTTGTTTATGGTTTCATTAAGTTGCTGAGGCTGGTCCTGAACTTGCAATCCTCCTTCCTCGGCCTCCCAGTTGCTGGGATTACAGCTATGTGCCACTATAGCAGGCTTTGCCAGTTTTCATGGGCAAAGTAGCACCTATGGCTTTGTGCTGGGAGTTGTTGATACTGAAGAGGCCACCAGAGGGACCTTGAAAAGAAGTAAGGCAAGAAGTAAGACCTTGGGGTGGAGGCAGCAGCCCTTCTACATCAGAAGCTTCCTATAGGGCCAATCTTGGAGGATTTACTTTGGAGGAAGCATTTCCTTGAAAGGGCTCAAGAGTTAGGCATGGTGGCATACCCCTATAATCTCAGCAACTTAGTGAGGCTAAAGCAACCTAGTGAGACCCTATCTCAAAATAAAAATAAAAAGCACTGAGTATGTGGCTCAATGGTTAAGCACCCTTGGATTCAATCCCCAGTACCAAAAAAAAAAAAAAAAAAACCCACAAAAAACAAACCATTTAAGAAAGATGTTTAGTGCGTATGGGCTGACAGGTGCCTGGGAAACAACAGGCCCTGGATGAGGTGTCCAACTGGTATACCTGTGTGGGCTGATGGTGGGCTGCCTTCTGCACCCCTCCCATTCTATTGCTCTGGCTCTTTCGACGTTTGGAGGATCCTAGAGGACAGGCCCACTTCTCTTAGTGGGTATGGAGTAGCACACCAATCACTAGAAACATTGAGTTCAGGGTAGGCTTTGCCGTTTGTGCCTTATGCAGAGAAAGGAATATGTTTGGGGGCACATCAACTCAAATGAGATCTCCCTGGTGACAATACTTTTGTCTGACTTGTTCATTGTATTCCAAGGACCTCGGGGACTGGGGATGTGGCTTAGTGGCAGAGCTCTTGTGCATCATGTGCAGGGACCTGGGTTCCATCCTCAGCAACCCCTCCCCCAACAAATTGGTTTAATTGCAAACGTGTTCTGGATTAAATCTACCAAAAACCTAGAAAAACACCAGGCACAGAGCAGTTGGTCATTAAATGAGCATGTAGGAGGCAGTGTTAGGCAAGTTGGCAACACTTGCTCTCAAATCATCTTTTGGGCAAAACTGATGAACAGGTGGCCAGTGTGTATCAGAGAGCCTCTGTAACTTGCCCAAAGTCACACAGCTAATTAAAGGCTAGACTGGGTTGAAAATCTTGGCTGGGAACATTGGTCTAATTTCCATTCCCTAACCTGCCTGTGTTATGCAGACCTTGTGTCCACCCCATTCATGCCTGCAGCTCCAACCAGCAGAGCTAATTGATAAGAAATCTGCTTTGCCTGATGCTGTGGGGGATGCTCATATTTTTTTTGTGTCCCAGAGATGACCCCATGCGTGGAAATTCTTATTAGTGAGATTCCATCACCTCAGTGAAGCTTTCGGTTCATGCATTTAGCAGGAGAGCCACCAGGAATTTGGGGGGGTGGGGAATGACCACCGTGTGGATGCTGGCAGGCCCAGGGCCAGGGAGATGCTTCAGTTCCCTGGACCTGCCCAGCACTAGCTCTCCCTGGGGAGGGGCTCGGGGGCTGTGTCATCCTGCTCCTCCATCTGCAGTGCCTGCTACCGGCTCCACTGCCAGCTTGTCTGTGCAGGAAGTGTGTGAAAACAAGCCAGAACCCTCAAATGGGAAGGCCTTGTGTTCACCCAGTCGTCAGCTCTCTCTTTATCTGCCTGGCCAACTGGGCAAAGGCTTGGCTGGAATCTATTGCAAGGCCGGGTGGGGCCGTGCTGTGGGAACCATCTTGGAATCAGATGTCTGATCAGACTCTACCTAGGAAGGACAGGGAGCTGGCTGCTGGTCTCTCTGCAAGAGCCTGGAGACAGCAGATCCTGACACCCTTTCCCCGAGGACCCTGAGCTTGCAAGCTCCTGGCCTCTCCTGTCTCCTGCCTTGAGCCTCAGGCCCCAACCCTGCCATTCTTCTTAAGATAGGACTGAGGGAGCCCGCAAGACGTCCAGGAGAGGTGGCCAGCATGTTTGACAGATAGCGCTCCGGATCGAGGCTGTCCGAATGCATTTGTCTCGGCCCCTCGCATCCAGCGAGCCAGGAGACAAGACTAACCCTTCCTGACAGAATCAGTTCAGCCCTGTCCTCTGAGCAGGGCCCAGGGTGGGCAGGGGGCTGGCCAAGGCTGGCTGGGCTCTCTGGCCTGGCAGCTGCGAGTCTGCTGACTGGGGGAGGGTCCACATGGAGCCCTGGTTGGTCTAGCAGAGTCCAGTCCAGCAGACTGAGCTGGAGCTCAGAGAGGCTGAGATCCTTGCCGCCTCTCCCAAGCCCTAGTCAAAGGTAGAGAGGGGAGCAGGAAGAGAGGCCTGGCTTATTTCCTCCACCACATCCCTCTCTCATTTTGAGGTCCAACTTAGGAAAAGCCCACATTCTGGGGAATCAGACTAGCCTGGGTTTCCATCCTGGGGGTGTAGGATAGAGGAGAGGGGTTGTCTGGGGTCCTTGGAGAGCACATGTGTGGACTCTCCACTGCAAGCCTGCCCTGTCTGCCCGAAGCAGGGCTGCCTTCTGGCAGAATACTGTCCCCTCTGCACTAGAATAATACCGTGCATCCTCTTGCAGCCCGTGTTCAAAGCCACTATAGGTGGCCCACCCCTTTGTTGGAGCTGTGCCCTCTCCACCTTCTTTAATAAATTGCAAATTAACAATGCTTGTGAGAGCTTGTCTTATTTTGGAAGGACAGGGTGAAGGACTGTGGGGAGTCACTTGGGGGTAGGGAGTATGAGTGGCATTTGTGTGAGTGGCATTGGGGTGGGAGTAGGGAGTAGATTCATGCTGCTAAAGAGAGGAAGACTGCACAGGAGAGTAAGGTGGGCTTTGGCCTCTGTGGGCTTAGGGACAAAGACTGTGGGCAGACTTACCACTGGGACTTTTGGGATGTCAGGGGGAGGGGCCGGGCCGGGCCACTGAGATGGGAAGTAGGTCCCAGTCCAGCACCAGGGCCAACTTTCTTCTGCCCCTAACCCTATGGCAGCCCAGGAGCCAAACAGACTGGGGAGCTGGGTGAAGCTGGACTTCTGCTTGGGGCCATGGGAAAGAGGAGAGTCCTGCTGGGGATCCTCAGAGACCCTGGATGAGAGGCTAGTGGTGGCCAGGGAGGATGGGAGGACAGAGAAAATGCTTTTTTTTTTTGGTACTGGAGATTGAACTCAGGGGCACTCGACCACTGAGCCACATCTCCAGCCCTATTTTGTGTTTTATGTAGAGACAGGGTCTCACTGAGTTGCTTAGCACCTCGCCGTTGCTGAGGCTGGCTTTGAACTCGTGATTCTCCTGTCTCAGCCTCCCTAAGTGCTAGGATTACAGGCTTGCGCCACCGTGCCCGGCTAGGAAATGCTTTCTCTCTAATTTTTACAATATTTTTCATTGACGCATTATAATATACATAATAGTGAGATTTGCTGTTATATATCCAAAAGTGTACACGGTATAACAATATGATTTGGCCAATTTTCAGTCCACAGTATTTCCTGAGGATTTATTACAGGCAGGAAGGAATATACCTGCTTGGCCTCACACATCCTCCCAGATTATGAGGGAGCAGAGTTTTGGGGCAAGAGGGCAAGCGCAAGTTCAAGTACAGCCATGTACTGCATAGTGATGTTTCGGTCAACGACAGACTGACAGACTGCATCTATGACAGCAGTGGTCCCATATATAACAGAGCTGAAAAACTCCTTTCACCTAGTGACACCATAGCCTTCCTAAGGTCTGGGGCAACAGGCTCCTTGTGTAAGTGGTGATGCTACCACTGTGCTACTGTTTTATGTTTTTACTATGCTTTTAAAAAAAGTTTTACTTTATCATTAGAGTGTATACCTTCTATTCATATGTAAAAAAATGTTTACTGTAAAACAGCATGCCATGTCCAACAGCATGCCATGTCATTCCAACAGCAGCCTCAGACAGTTCGTGTTCGCCATGTCCTTTGACAGCACGGAGACCACATTAGGTGATTGACCCAGGCCATCTGGGTTTGTGTAGGTACACTCTCTGATGTCTGCATGATGACAAATGCCCAACGGCCCATCTCTCAGAATGTGTCCTGTTGTTAAGCATCACGTGACTGGAGTTCGATTGGGAGATGAGGCCAGGAGACATCCGGAGTGAGATGGGCAAGGTCCAGGGTGCACTGTGCATCTCAGAGTGTCCTTTTTGGAGGACAAGGATGCTGGATTTACACACTAACTCTCAGGGCCACTGGTGAAAGGCTGCTCCACTGAGTGGTCAATTCCAGGGCTCTTCTGGTCTCCTGTGCAGAGGCCTGGAGTGCAGAGCAAGTCCTGGTAGCTGGCCAGCCCTTTCCACACCTCAGTACAGAGATGTAGGTGTTGGCAGTTTGAAGGGTGGCCGTGTGCATGGAGATGGTGCAGGCACATTGTGTCTGCTGCAATACTGATGGTTCCATTGTCCAGAAGGTAAAACTGAGGCTCACAGAGCTCTCTCATCCAAAGTCATCACTGTGCTGGGATCTGATACCAAAGCCCATGCATTTTTATTTTTCCTTAAAAACTCCAACCCTGACCTATTTTAGCACTTTCTACTCTAATCCCAATAAATTGTATTCTCCCTGTAAGATGGTGGGGCCTGGGGATGGGGGAGACGTTCTACCCCTTCATCAGCTCGTGCCTCAATGCACCAAGCACAAGCCCAGCAAGCAGCCAGTGGAAAGATTATTTCTGTCTCCTGGTATCCAATTGCAGACAGCTAGCCCTCATTAATGACATTGATGTGGACCTGGAAAAACAAATAAGAATCAGATTTTCTTTCAAATGTCCCAGGGAGCTTGTTGTGAAAGGGCTGTGGCCGAGACATGTTTTATAAAATAAGGAGTGTCTTCTATCGGTGTTATGGGTTTAATTGTGTCCCCCTTCAAATGTCTTCAACATTTGAAGTTGAAGACTAACTCCTCAGTGGCTCAGAATGGGACTGTTTGGGAGGTAGGGCCTTTTAAGTGGAGATTAAGGAAAAACGAGGTCATTTGGGTGGACTTTAATTTAATAGGACTGGTGTCCTTACAGAAAGAGATTAGGACCCAGACACACACACACTACAGGGAGAAGTTGGTTGTCTGCAAGCTAAGGAGAGAAGTGTTGGGAGAAACATCCGGCTGACACCTTAGCCTCAGACTTCTTTTTTTTTAACCAGGGATTGAACCCAGGGGTGCTTAACCACTGAGCCACATCCCCAGCCCTTTTTTGTACTTTATTTAGAGATAGGGTCTCACTGAGTTGCTTAGGGTCTCGCTAAGTTGCTGAGGCTGGCTTTGAACTCACAATCCTCCTGCCTCAGCCTCCCAAGCTGCTAGGATTACAGGCATGCACTGCCACGGCCGGCTTGACCTTAGACTTCTAGCTTCCAGAACTGTGAGAAAATAAATTTCAGTTGTTTAAAGCCACCCAGTCTGTGGTATTTTTTACAGCAGCCTGAGCTGACTAATACAATCTGTTATACTAACCAGGATATGCAGAATGTTTGAGCTTTAAGATTTCTTTCCCATCTTCTATAGCAGAAGCAATAGATCCAGAGAGGGACCTAATGTAATCAGATGCATACAGAGTTAGGAACAGGGTGGGAATGGAGTCTTTCATAACCTGAGTGTACTAAATGTATACCACCTTTTAATTGACACTGGACCCCTGTCAGTGCCTTTGATTGCCCTCTGAGGAGGAACCTGGGGCCAGGCTCAGATTTCTGGGCTGTGGACTGGGAAAGAGCGGCAGCAAGAAGTTGCTGAAGTAGCTGTCACTACAGACCTGGAGGATCTTGGGTTAGGGGAGGAGCTGATGGAGAAGATGGTCTAGCCTCATCATGGAGAGAAAAGTGACTCCATTCCAGGCCTCAGTCTTACCATCTGTCGAATGGAAGTCATGATATCTACAATCAGCCATGATGGAAATGTCAGTTACCTGCAAGGGGGTTTTGAGGTGATTCTGATGGCAGTTGCAAACTTGCTTCTAAGTGTCCAAGACGCTCGTGGAATACAGCCAAAAGCCTGTGAAGGCTCCACACAGTATTGGGTTCAGAGACCACTTGTGCTACTTAATTGACGTGTGACCTTGGGGAGGTTGCTTAGCTTTTCTGGGCTTCAGTTTTTTCCTTTGTAACATGGATCTGGAGGGGTCATTATGGGGATTACATAAGAAGACTCAGGGGACATGCCTGGTGTCCCCAAGGGACTGTATGAATGTCTCATATCCTCCTCACATGCTCCCCTTTGTCCCTTCAAACTCTGTTATGATTTAGTAGAGAAACATGGGGTTCAGACTCTGATCAGTGCTCCTCTGGGCAGGAATGCTGCTGGGGCAGAGGCCCCCCTCTGGCCCACGATGTCCTGTGCTTGGTGTGGGTGGCAGTTCCCTGGAGCCTTTTGGTTGCCAGTGAGCTGGGTTTCTTTTCTGCCTAAAGGCCACTTTATGAGTCACATAAACAGGGCCCTGGCAGGGGTCCTTTAAAACAAAATTTTGCACTTTCTTTAGAGGATCAGACTCTCCAGTTTCCCACTTAATGAGGCCCCATTGACCCAGGATCTGACAAAAGCTTGCTCCCACTTTCAGCATTGTCATCAGACTCTGGTGCTCTTCCTCCTCCCCTATTTCTTTCTACCAACAGGAAGCAAGTCCCCTGTTGCAGGTCCATATTGTGCCAGTCTGCAGGATTCACATTTCCCTCTCCTTAATGCCTGTGCCTTTGCATGTGGCTTCCTTTCTTCTTCCTCTGCTTTATAAAACCTAGATCGGATGGTCAGTTTTCTTTGGGATCCCTTCCTGGTCTTCCCAGACAGAATCTACCCTCCCCCTTGTGGACATGAACCTGGCCCGGAAGGATTAGACGGTAGTATCCGCCCGCGGCCACCAGGGGGCGCATTACAGGACGGGGTTGCACCACGTGGAACCAATCCACGTGGAATTGGAGAATCCAATTCGAATCCCCAGCACTTCCCCGGTGTGCGGAGAACTCTGGACTGTGGGGACAGTGGGCAGAATTTAGTAGGCATCGTCCTCAGCCAGCGAGACGGGGTTGAGGGCCCCCCAGCGCCTACAGGAGTTCCCAGAGCAACTGGTAGAACCTGGAGAAGGGGCTGAAGCAGAAATGCAGCCTGTCAGGAGCGCCTCCAGACTTCCCAGCAGGGAGGGCGGGTCACCGATGCTTAAAACATGCTTTTGCTTCTTTATGAAGTCTCCTGCCAGATAGGGTAGAGTCCATCTGGCAATTAGAATCAAGATTCTGGGGACCGGTGGTGAAGCTCAGTGGTAGAGCGCTTGCCTAGCACGTGGGAGGCCCTGGATTCCACCCACTACGGGGCATGAAAATCCAAAGCAAACCAAACCAACCAACCAAACGAACAACCACCACCAACAGCAACATAACCGACTGTGGGACAGCAGACTTCTCCCCAGATTCCCTCCTGGAGAGACTCTGGGCTCTGGGTGAGTGCAGCACCTGATGTGTACTTCTGAGGTTCCCTTGTCCTCATCATACCTGTCTGCCACCTCACCAGGAGGAGCCCCACAAGGGCACAGAGCTATCTTGTTTGCTTTGGATTTCCAGGAGACCTGGTCCAAGTGAAGGTCCTGGAGCGGGCACCTGCAGGCCCCCGAGCTCCTCCCATTCCCTCTGGACACAGCATTCTGTTGTGGCCACATGCTTCTGTTTCTTTTCCTCTGAACCAGAGGACCACATCATCCCACTGTGTCCTCACCACAGGGGCCCAGATGTTCCACACAAGAGAGGTGAGGGTGCAGGCCCTGAGCAGGGCTCTGATGACAGGGGCAGCAGGTTCCATTGAGTAATGGGAGAATTAGCTGAGGGGTCTGCATCTACCCCCTGTTCCCTCGGTCACTTCCCCCACACAAAAGCAAGGCTTCTCCAGGGCCTTCTCCTTGGGTGCTGGACACATATGTCACCTTGGCTAGGCTATAGTCCCTAGTTATTCAATCAAACACTCATCTAGGAGTTGCTGAGAAGGTATCCTATGGATGAGATTACTGTCATTCCTTGGCATTGGTGGGGCATTGGTTCCAGGATGAACCTCCCCACAAAAAAAATCCGTGGATGCTCATGTCCCTTATATAAAAAGGCATGTAACCTATGTACACCCTCTGGTATATTTGAAATAATTTCTAGGTGACTTATAATACCCAATACATTGTAAATGCTATGTAAAAGTTATACTGCATTGTTAAGGGAACAACAGTCACAAAAAATCTGTACATGTTTTGTTCAGAAAAATTAAAAAAAAATTTTTTTATGTCAGGAATTGAACCCAGGGGTGCTTAACCACTGAGCCAAATCCCCAGCCCTTTTAAATATTTTATTTAGTGACAGAGTCTCACTGAGTTGCTTAGAGCCTCACTAAGTTGCTGAGGCTGGCTTTGAACTTGTGATCCTCCTGATTTCAGCCTCCTGAGCCACTGGAATTACAGGCGTGCGCCACTGTGCCTGGCCTTTTTTCATATATTTTCCACCTGCAGTTGGTTGAATCCACAGATGCAGCGCCTAGGGAGGGCTGACTATAATGTATACCATCAGTTGACCCTAAATAAAGATTACCTTCAATAATCTGGGTGGGCCTCAATCAATCAGTTGAAAAGAGTAGGGCTAAGGCTTCCTTAAAAAATAAGAAATTCCACCTGTAGACTGCAGCCTCTGCCAGAGAGTTCCAGTCTGTGCTCCCAGCAGCCCACGCTGTGTATTTCTGCCCTGCGCCAGCCCCCACAGTTCTTTAAGCCAATTTTTTACAACAAATCTCTTAATATCTTCCTCCTCCTGGTTCTGTTTCTTGGGTGGAATTCTATCTGAGGCAGGTGGGCTGGGGAAGCTCCTGTGCCCAGGATAGGAGGAATCAGGAGGATTGGCAGTGTCCATGTGTGGGCGTGCACTGCATGGCAGGCAGGGTGCGGAGACATTTGTCACATTTAACTCACATCAGATATCATAAGGACTATTATCTCCATTTTATAGATGAGGCAACTGAGGCCCGAGATCATTCAGTATGCTGCAAGTCTGGATCAGAAACTCCTAGCTTGAGGTATGAATTCTTACTGGTTAGTGAAGCCATGGATTCCTCCTCTGAATGATTCTATCAAATGCATAGATTAAAATGCACAAGACCACAAAGGAAATCATTAAAAATTATCAAAATATTTAAAACACTTTGGGTGTGGTGGCATATACCTTTAATCTCAGTTCCTTGAGAGACTGAAAAAATAAGATAAAATAAAATAAATACATAATTTTATTTTTATTATTATTATTTGCAGTATTAGGGATTGAACTTATAGACACTTTACCATTGAGCTACATCCCCAGCCCTTTTTATTTTTTATTCTGATACAGGTTCTTGCTAAGTTGCTGAGGCTGGCCTTGAACTTGGCGATCCTCCTGCCTCAGCCTCCCAAGTAGCTGGATTATAGGCATACAGTACTATACCAGGCTTATATGTATATATTTTAAAACACATTTATGATGAGGTAACTTGTGCAATCTTTTGAATCTATTTTGTTTCCTGTGGTGCTGGGGCCTGAACCCAGGGCCTCCTTCATAATAAGCAAGCTCTCTACCATTGAGCTGCACCCCGAGGCCCCACCTGATTTGTATTAATGTGTTCCATTAGACCATGGAGGGTCTACATAGCATGTATCTATAGTTACTGTCCCAGCCATGAGAATGCCTGTGATTCTTTCTAGTGACAAAGTCACTTGTACTGCTAACCCTACATGTGGCCCCTCGTTTACCTCCCTAATGGAAGGAAATGCCAAGTTTAGTTAGAGGTCCATGGTAATAAAAAGGTATTTTTTCTCCATCTAGGTTTGCAGACTCAAGTGATCCCTGGCCTGGGGCCCGCCTCAGTGCCCCTTGTGGAGGCTGCTCTGTGTGGCTGCATGGCCCAAGTTCATGGATGAAGCCCCAGGCACCCAGCCGTCACGCTCCCCTTCCTCACTCCAGGACTCAGATGGGCCCAAGGAGAGAGGGTCCCAGGAGAGGACACAGTCAGCTATGATGTCCAGCGCAGCCCTCATGCTCCGCAGGGTCCAGTCATCTTGCTCCTACCCTAGTGGACCCAGGCCTGGGCCCTGTATTCTCCACACGTCCCTGGTGTCATTCAAAGGCCTGGCTCTGAGGTTGCCCTGCTGCTCCTCATAGGAGCCGAGGCCGCAGCTGCCTGTATTCCTGTAGACCCTTCTGGTGTCTGTGTCCACATGGCCGCGCTTGGCGAGCTGCTCACCCTCCTGCATGCAGAGTGGCTTTGCCGTTGACTTGCAGCCTCGGAATATGACAAGGCCATTTTCTGAGGTGGAGGACCTGGAAGGGTCAGAAAGACAGCTGCCCTGGGTGCTTTGCTGCCCCCTCCCCACGTTCCTGCCATCCGTCTGGAGATGGGGGCTCAGTCCAACAGCTGGGGAGGTTCTCTGCACTGCCACATCTCTCTCCCCTCAAAACAAGCAAGCTGATCTTGATTAAAATAAATCTCATCCGGGCAACCCTCCCACCCCTGCCTCTTGCCATCATCTCTCTGAGAAGGAAGGGGGCAAGGAACCCAAATGCACAAATGCCATCATATGCCAGGCACTTGGCTACCCAATCTTACCAGCACCCAGTGAAATGATTCTATAATGCTAGCTTCATAGGTGAGGAAACGCAGGCACAGAGAGGGTGCCACCCAGCAATGAGAGGCCAGGAGCACTCTCTGCTTCCATGCTGCCTTTCTCCGGTCAGCCTTGACCCATCCCTAGTGCTCAGCTCCCAGGCTGCATGGAATAGCTGCTGTCATTCAGAAGTCCTCTATCATACTAATTCAGACTAAAGTGTTAGTGACTGAATAGGCTGCTGCTATTACTCTTTGTTGGGTATTTGTATTTTAAAGGGGCTTCAGACAGATAGCTGTGCTCGACTCTCAGAGACTGGCTTTATCATGTGATACATGGACTGACCAGAATCATCTGGAGTTTCAGAGGTGGGTGTGTGAGGCTGAGTTGAGAGCTTGGAGATGTGTGGGCAGGTGGGAAGGAGAGACCACGATGATACACTCCTCTTGATACCCTCTATGGCCTAAGCTGTCCCCACTGGTCCCACCTCCTAGTCTTACGTCCTCATGATTGGACCGCTTTGGCCACTGAAGCAGCCCCCTTCTCCTGGGACGGCCGCAGAACCCACAGCCTCGAGTTAAGACTCTATTTTTGCTTTCACTGTAAGGAGGAGGAGGAGGAGAGAGCAGAGGCAGGGCCTCCATTCAGGGCTTGGGAATTGGCTGAGTGGTTGAAGGACTGGAAGTGACCAAGATCCCTTAGAGCCAGGGGCTAGGACAAAAAGGAGGCTTCTGCTTCTTCTGTGTCCCCAGGGCCTGTCCAGTGAGATGCTCACTTCTTCCCCTGATCAGCCTTGTGGTTGACTTCTCTCTCTCTTGCCCGGGATGAGTACTGAGTATGGAGAGGGTTAGTGTTTGCCTCAGTATAGTGGTGTTTCATCGGAAGTGTGTGTGTGTGTGTGTGTGTGTTTATGTGCATGTGTGTATGTGTGTGTGTGCATGTGTATGCGCGCGCGCGTGCGCGCGTGTATGTGTGTGTGTGTGTGTGCGCATGGCAGAGTAGGTGCACAGAGTAGCCAAGAGGTAGGAAATAGGGAGTCAGAGAGTAAGGACAGCATCTCTGTCAGCATCCCAACTTTGGCCCAGCCAGGGAGGAGGTCTTGTTAGGGAAAAGGCACAGATGGAATGTCTGAAGTTTCCACACAGCTTTGGCCTCACATCCAAGCTAGGTAACCTGAGCTAATTCTTGGATATCTGAAGCCCTATCCCTTCCTGCCAAAGGAAGTCCTATGGCTCAACCTTAGCACCACAGACAGCGGCAGGCCTGGCAGGTGCCTGCAGGAAGGGCAGGACTTGGGTACTCCAGAGCAGACAGGCAGGGCTGGGGCTGGGGGTGAGGGGTTACATTTACAGACTCACAAGATGTTCTCATACTGCGTAGCTGGATCCTAGAGGGACTCACTGCCATGTGCCCGCCCCTGATCCACCAAATAGACAGAGGATCCCAGAAGGTGGTGATAAGTGCCTAAGATGGTGTACCCAGGCCCCCAGGAGTGCAGACACGATGGAAGCCCAGCAACATGGTGGCATCATATGGCTTGAGCCGCCGGTCTTGTCTGCGTCTCAGGGCCAGAACATGTCTTCTGTGCCTCGTGCAGTCACTGCCTGGCTCGTGTTAGTGCTGTGGGAGAGCGAGCCTGGGTCCAAGGCCAAGTTCTACATCTGCGTGGACCCAGAGCCGAGTCTCCCTCGAGGAGAAGTCCATATGGTCTCAGAGGAGCTTTCAGCTAAAAAACCTGCTTCCTCAGAAACCCACAGGTGTGTTGTCAAAACACAGACACTTGCTTTATTAACAGGACTGCAAGAACAAACAAATAGCCATGCTCTTCTGGTGGCCTCTGGGCCTGCCCAGAGTAAAACAGCCAAGCACTGGACTTTCCAGTCTCATTTTGCTCCATCCTTCAAATGCGCATTGAGTGTTCATCCCAGAGCCAGCCCTGTGGGGACGAGGACATCAAATGACAGAGTCTTTGCCTGAAGAACATACGGCATCATGGAGAGAAAAGCCACTTGGGGGAGACAGGATGTTCAAGAGCCATTTGAGGATTGCCACTTGTCACACGTGTCACCCGGCTCTGGGGCACAGGTGATTTGGGAGAGGCAAAGTCTATGTTGGCAGCTATTACCCAGAAGGCAAAGGGGTAGCTCAGAAGAGTCACTGAATGTGCTTTTCAGCCAGCAAGGGGACAGTGTGTTTCTGCTCCCAGCTAGATCCCCTGTGTCTTGCACAAGGAAAGCACTCAACGAAAGGTTGCTACCTGGATGAGTAATTAAACTGCAATTACCTGCCTGCTTGGGGGCTGGGAAAAGCTGGAGCAGGCAGTGCAGCTTGAATGGCTGGTTCTCTGGCTGGCAGAGTGTGGGAATGAGGCTGGCTCCATGTGAGGGGACCAGCTTCGATTGCAGTCACCCGGGGATTCTGAGACAGCTATGTTTGCAGTTGGGAGTGTCATGGGGAACTTGGGCCCTGGAGAAAGCAGACCCAGCAACAGCAACGGACCCACTCTTTGTGAAGATCCAGTAAAGTCACCTCCTCAGAGGAGAGATAATTAGCCACCACAGCCTCTGGGAGGGCCAGGTGAGCGCTTTCTGGGGCTGGCTGACCCTCTTGACTCAAATGTGTTAGCCCTGCTTCTGACTAATGGGCTGGAGGGCGCGTCTCATTGGCCGCTGAGCAGCGCTGTCTGAACATCTTCAGGAGCTGAGATCGGAGCATTCTCTCCTCAACCCCTTCACTGTGAGCATCTCAGCAGCTAGAAACGGAAATGGATGGTTGGGTCACAGTGGCCCAGCCTTGCAGAACAACAGGGGCCTCTCCAGCCGTTGACTAGTTCTGGGCCACTAGTTCTTTCCTGAAAGAACTAGACAGGCTGTGGTACCCACACTCCACAAAACACCTAGCTCATTGCCCAGCACAGAGTAGAAAATATGACTTCCTTTTTCTTTCAGAGTGATCATTCAATACGTTCTATGAAGACCGAGGGGCCAGGAGGCTGGATCAACAAAGACAGTTGCAGGGGGAGGCTTAGCACAGCCCCAGCAGTCCAAAATGGAAAATGCAGCCGCCAGAGGGAGCGCTATTTTCAGAGGGTGGGGACACAGGAGAATGCTTTATGGGAAGAGTGGCCCGTGCAATGTCCCATCCACACCAGCCCTGCATAAAACCTCTGCCCTCTACAGACCACCTTCTCCCCTGAGACCCACACACCACCTGCACAGCCCCACCTCCACCATCTGGTCAGGTTCCAATTTCACCTGTCTTTTAATGTTCTGCTCTCTTTACCCTAAGAGAGGCTTCCTCAATGGCTGTGGCTTTCAGAACTCTCCCTGTCTGAGCTGGGCGTGGTGGTACACGACTGTAGTCCCAGTGACTTCGGAGGCTGAGGCAGGAGGATTGCAAATTTGAGTTGGTCTGGGCAACTTAAAGTTTGAGACCCTGTCTAAAAATCAATAAAAATAAAAATAAAAATTTTGAGACCCTATGTAAAAATCAAAATCAAAATAAAAAACAGAAAGCTTAGATGCTTTCAAAGCTTTCTGTTTGTCTTGTTTCTCCAAAGACTAGACTGCAAGCTCCTTAGCAAAGACATAACCTTCAGGCTTCTTACTCTATCCCAGCACAACATTCTGCATATGCTAAGTGCTCAATAAAATTCTTGTGTTTTTTTTTTTTTTGCTAAGTTAAACAATTCCTGGTTGTTCTTGCTAAGGCTAAACTCATAAAGTTGGAGCTCTTTTAAGATTTCTGTTTCTTTTTTTTCCCCATATTTTTACTGGTACACTAGAATTATATGCAATGGTGGGACTCATTGTTGCATATTCATAAATGCATATAAGAGTTCCACTTCTTGGGGCTGGGGTTGTGGCTCAGTGGTAGAGCACTGGGTTTGATTCTCAGCACTGCATATAGATAAATAAAGGTTCATTGACAACTAAAAAATATTTTAAAAAAAGATTTTTACTTCTTGAGCAAACTGTGACATCATATCATGTACATAAAATTTTCACTTCATATAAAATAATCAAGAATTTAAAAATATTTGCTGGACATTTATTATGTACTCATGCTATTTCCTGTCCTTTGGGAGGCTTAGTATTTGTTTGGAAGATAGAGTGACACATACAGGAAGGCATCAGCACACCCTAGTGGCTGGGAGCTCCAGGACGGGTGTCCTGTGTGGTAGGGTGTCAGCATGACCTGGAGTGACTACTGGGAAAACTAACATACAATGGTAACCTTTGCAAGAACACAGATAAATCTTAGTTTCCTCATCTGGAAGAGAGGGACACCAATCTCAGAGTGCTGTGAACATTAGAAGAACAGATCTAAAACACTCTTGGTATAGTAACTGGCATATAGTTAGTGCTCAATAGGTATTACAACTTTTTTGAGGGGGATGGGGGAGGTACTTGAATTAAACCCAGGGGCACTTTATCACTGAGCAACATCCCCAGCTCTTTTTAATTTTTTGAGAGGGTCTTTCTAAGTTGCCTCAAACTTGGGATCCTCCCGTCTCAGCCTTCAGAACTGCTGGAACTGCAGGCATGTTCCATCATGCCCATCACCTCTTACTAATATTGTTAAAGTCATTAAAATTTTATTGAGTCGGGCGCCGTGGCACAAGCCTGTAATCCCAGCACTTAGGGAGGCTGAGACAGGAAAATTGTGGGTTCAAAGCCAGCCTGAGCAATGGTGAGGCGCTAAGCAACTCAGTGAGACCCTGTCTTTACATAAACACAAAATAGGGCTGGGGATGTGGCTCAGTGGTCGAGTGCCCCTGAGTTCAATCCCCGGTACAAAAAAAAAAAAAAAGTTTTAGTGAACTTGCCATGAGTCAGTTTCTAGGAACTTCGGGATGCCCCAGGTGTCTTGGGTAGTTGACCTGCGGTGCTCCGCTGCGTTCTCTCCACTAGAGAGAGACATCAGTTCTCCTAGCTTTCACTCACCTCCTTCGTCTCCCAGCAGCCTTCTTCTCCCACTCCAGTTCTCTCCCCTTTCTTACTGAAGCTTCTCGAGAGTGGTGCACACTGTTTCCTCAGCTCACTTCACTCTTTAATCTCTGCATTCCGGGCTGCTTTCCGCTGCTCCACTGAAAGGGGTCTTGCTAGGGCCCTATGCTGGGTGGCCCATCCGGTGAGCACGCAGTGTTCTCTTTGCCACCTGCCTAATGACATCTCGCTTGCCATCCCCAATGGATTCCTTCCTGTCCTCACCTTCCTCTACCTCTTGGCAGCTTTCCAAACAACTGGTTTTATCTCCCCTCTTGAAATACTCTTCTCTGTGAGCCACATGGCTCCCTCCCTCCCTTTTCCTTCTTTCCTCTTCTCCTCCTCTACCCATCTTTTGAATGGCTGAGGTGGAGGTGGAAGGCTGTTTATCAGAGCCAGTGCTTCCCCTCCCTCTTCCTCTCTTCCCCTCCACTCTCCATTCCCAAGGCTACAAATATCATCTGTTATCCTGAAAACTCTCTGTGCATATCTCCATTTGTGACTTCACTGTTGAGTACCAGACTCATGTCCCCTGGTCATGTGATGTCTTCATTCAGATATTTCACTGGCATCTCAAAGTTAATATTTGCCAAGAAGAGCTCACAATTCCACCATCCATCTCCTACAATTTGTTCTTCCCCAAATCTCTCCCTTCCCTTCTTCCTTCATGCAGTTGTGCTCATACCAGATCTTAAGAGAGAACCTCAATATCTTTTCCTCTTCCTCTCCTCCTAAAACTTCTATATCAAATCTATCAGTAAGACTCATGAATTCTGTGTTTAATTCCATGGCTG
This sequence comes from Xerus rutilus, assembly GCA_028644305.1. NCBI lineage: Eukaryota > Metazoa > Chordata > Mammalia > Rodentia > Sciuridae > Xerus > Xerus rutilus. The sequence continues at coordinate 68,407,787 of CM053402.1, forward strand.
GAATTCACCTACTTCTCTTGTACTCTCTCAAACCAAGCCCTCATTAATTATCTTTTGTCTGGTTTATGTGATAGCTTTCAAACTGGATTCCTCATTTTCATTCCCTCCCTCACATCTATTAACCACACAATAGCCAAGGTGATCTTTGCAACATGTAAATGGCATCATGTCACCCCCTCCCACACACACATTTTTAGGCTGCTTCTAGGGTTCTCAATTGCATTCTGGATAAAATCTATACCTTTTATCACAGACTCTGTCTCAGTCAGCTTTCCATTACTGTAACAAATACCCGAGATAAACAAACTTATAAAGAAAAAATGTTCATTTTGGCTCACAGTTTTAGAGGTTTTGGTCCATGGATAGCTGGCTTGTGGTGAGGCAGCATATCATGGTAGCAAAACTGCTCACCTCATGTCTGGGCTGCAAAAAAGAAAAAGGAAGAGATATGCGTCTCACAGTCCCTTTCAAGGACACTCCCTTCCAATGACCTAAATCCTCCCACTAGGCCCCACCTCTTAAAGTTTCCACTACTTCCCAATAGTGTCAAGGGCTGGGGACCAAATCTTTAATAATTCATGGGCCTATGGGGCTCCACATATCAGACACCAAGTCTTACATGATCTTGTCTATGTCTAGCTCCCTGACCTCACCTCATGCTACATTTCCCTTTGGGGATAGAAATAGGAGATTAGGGGGGTATATTTAAGATGATACGTCTAAAGACCTTACAGTCTAGTTGAGAGCACAAATCTAATTTGGAGAAAGCATGTCAACAAACAGCTGCACTCAATAGCAACTATTTAGGTGCAAACCCAAGTGATACAGGAGGAGAAAGATGCCAGGAGTGGAAGGACTGTGGTAGGACAGCTAGAATAGAAGGGACCCAACTCTATTGCTCACATCAGCACATGGTACAGGGCTTGGCATGCAGTTTGGTCCATCAATACCATTGAACAAATGAATGACATGATACATGAATGAACGACAAGATTCCTGTCCTCTGGATCTCACAACCTGGTGGGCAATGCTAACAAGTAAACACATGGTTGGCCATATGACATTTGATGGCAGGTTTACATTCTATGTACTCTAAAGGGTACATGGGCAGGAATGGTCAGCTCTGCTTGGAGAAGAGTCGGGAGAGACTTTAGACAAGGAGGTGACTTGTAGCTGGAACTTAACGGAAAATTTGGGGTATGTAGGAGACAGACACCTCAGGTTGAAAATCATATAGCACTGGTGGACCAAGAGTGGGCTCGTTGCTCCCAGAACTGAGGGTGGTTGTATGACTGAATGTTAAATGACATGTCATAGGCCACAGGGCTTTGTGAGGGGAGAAGTGGAGGTGACTGGTTGTCACATAGTAGGCTGTCAACAAATGTTAATAGAAGGATGCTAACTGGGTTACCAAAGGCAATTTAAGACAGACATGAGTCATGACTGGCCTTGAAATGTGAAATTGTGGTCTAAATGAGAGGCAGTATGCTAATAAGGGTCATAATTAATATTGATGAGAAGATAGTCACTGATGATGCAAACCACTGAGGAGGAGCAGAAGCCAGGTGGATGAGGGAGTGTGTCTGACCCTCCAGCCAGCTACTCTGTCTGAGCCTGCCACATGGGACAGAGGGCAGGGGAAGGGCCTCCTGACTCACAGCTTGCAGGGAGGAGCCTGCCTACCCATCCCTGCCCTGGCTGCTGCTGGGGCTGCCACCTGCTGGAGGGCTGGCCTTGGAGCAGGAACTTCCTCCCTGCCAGTCAAAGGTGAGCCCGGGATGCTGATCCCCAGGAACATTGCTTTGCCCAAGTTATGCACAAGTGAAAGCCTGGGTCTCCACCATTTGCTCCACCTGGCTTCTTCCCATTTCGGATTCTGCAAGGGAAAAATCATTGGGACTCCTGGGACCATGGTCTGCAGGCCCAGGAATTCAAACTGAATGAGTGTCTGCCTGGAAAATGTTTATCTGGGTGGAACTGGTGATTGGCAATTCTCTGAGCTGTATTGATAGAGTGCAGAAAGCTGGAGCAGCACAGTCTGGGGGGATGAGAGAGGGACAGGACAGCCTTCTCTGCTTTCAAGCATGTGAATGATCTTCATGTCTCTCTCTTCACCACAAACCCTTCTATGCCGCTCTGCTTCCTGCCCACCTGTCTCATCTTAGCGGTCATCAGCATGACAGTGAAGGTCTAAAGCAAAACTAGGTAATCATAATAACTAACCTTACTCTGAGCCAGCTATTGTTCTAAGCCCTTTAAGTTAATTAGCTCATTTAGTCTTCTCAGTAACTCTGAGGTAGGTGCTTTCTTACTCCCATTCTACATGCACAAAGACAGGCTCAGAGAGGTAGAGCCATTTGCTCAAGGCCACATAGAAAGGATTTGCAGAGCCAGGATTAGAACTGAGCAGTGTGGTTCCTGGAATTACCCTTCCTAGGGGTGGTCCTGGGGTGGTGGTTGGGGAACTCTCAAGAACGAGGAGGCCAGCCCGGTGCAGTGGCCCATGCCTGTAATCCCAGTGGCTCAGCTCAGGAGGCTGAAGCAGGAGGATTGTGAATTCAAAACAAGCCTCAGCAATTTAGCAAGGCCCTAAGCAACTCAGTGAGACCCTGTCTCAAAATAAAATATAAAAAGGGCTGGGGAGCTGGCTCAGTGGTTAAGTGCCCCTGGGTTCAATCCCTAGTACGGGAGAAAAAAAAAACCAAACCAAAACAAAAAACCCAGGAAGTCAGTGAAGAATATGGCCAAGAGCCACACAGTACCAGATTCTGAAAGTCTCTGGTTCCAGTGGAGGAAGACTCTTGCTCTCTTACATGGGTCTAGCATACAGGGAAAGCACCGTACATTTTCAAAGTCTTGATTTTCTCATCTGTATGATGTGAAAATGATTGTTAATCCACAGCACTATTGAGAGGAATACATGAAAAAGCCCATGCAAATTGCCTGATGCATAGTAGGTCCCAATAAATATGGATTTCTTCTCCCTCTCTCCTAGGTCAAATCAGCGTCAGGCTAGGGTCAGCCATTCTTTCCATGAGTATTTACTGAAGGCTTACCAACTGCCAGACCTTCTGCTATTCCCTGGGAAATGAAGAAAGAGACTGAAGCAATGTGAGGTGAGGTGGGGAAATGACCCAGAGTGACAGAAAAGGATTAACTAATCCACAAGAGCACAGTGACAAATTAATGAATGTTCTTTTTAAAGCAACAACCCTAGGAAGGTGCATGGTTTTTCCAAAGAGGTTTATGCTCCACCAGGCACTGACACCAGCCCTTGGACCTCCCCACCACCAGGCCTGGGCTTCCCTCCTGCCAGGGGGTGCTGGAATAGGAGCCCACCTTTTAGGAAAATAGAGTCTCAGAGAAGAGAATGACCTGCCAAAATCACACAGTTCCTCAGGACGGAAGATGAACTAGAAGCCTGGCTTTTCCTTTCTTTCTTCCTTTCTTCCCTCTCCTCTTCCCATCCTTTCCTTATTTCTTTTCTCCTTTCCTTGCTTCTTCCCTTCCTTCCTTCTTTTCTGGTGCTGGGAGTGAAACCCAGGGCCTAGAGCAGGCCAGGAAATCACTCTACTACTGAACAGCGCCCCCAGGCCCAGGGCCTTTCATTTCTGGTCTGGAGGTCTTCCTAACACAGGGAAGGTCTCCTTTTCTTCCTTTATTCTCACAGCTGCATTGGAGAGAAGGAATTCTGCTCTAATCTGGAGCCACAGTTTATTCAAAACTTTGGCTGAAAATGGTTTGGGACTATTTCTTAAAATACCCCCCTCCCCTGCACGAGGAGGAAGCTGGGGGTATTCAAGGGAACTTGTCCATGCATCTATCTGCCTAGGATTGGCAGGGCTCCCAGTGGGAATTGAGGGCACCAAACTTGAATCCTAGATCATCACCATGTGCTGGTGTCAAATATTTGTATTTGCAAGCGAACTTTATATACAGGATAAATGGCAGACATTTTCGGTGGAAGATAAGGTATGAGGTTAACAAATTCTGTACTGGGGTTTTGAGCTGTTCAGAGCCATTCGTTGAATTGGTGGGGATGCAGCGCTAAGGCCTGCTTGAAGTTTGGAGTCTTCAGTCTGAAAGACCCACCGTCCAGGGACAAGATTTATTGAGTTCTAAAGTAACTACAGGAGCTTTCAGAAAGCCCTATCCTGCAGGGCCCAGGGTCTTGGACTTTTAAGGTGGAGGTCTGGTCCTATTTGGGCAGGAGGATGGATTAGGTGACCCCCACCCCCAAAGGATTTTGCAGGCTTCAGGATTCTGAGTGACCGCGTGGCCATGTGGGGGTGCCTGTGTGCGCCCCGCGACTGCGCGAGTGGATGTTTGTGCTCCCTGGTCGGTGGGAGGCGTGAGTGTGGCCGCCGGTGGGTGTGTCTGTGGCGCCCCAGCTGGGGGCTGCGCCCGATGCGCCCACTTGTGGCTCCCCGGCGCCTCCAGAAGGAACCCATCCTATGCCGCTTCTACCCAGGACGCCGCGGGATAGGAGGAGGACTGGAGGCTGATGACATGAGGGCGCCGTCTCCCGAGTGATGGCAGCGCGCGCTGCCTCGCCGCCTCCGCCGCTCAGCCCTGGACTCCTTACGTCAGGGTAGCTGGGTCCCCCCTCCGCGCGGGAGCCAGCGAGCAGCGGGAGAGCAGAGCAGAGCGCGCCGCGGAGCCGGGGCGCCCTCACTGCGTGCGGAGCCCAGCCCTGCCTAACCCCGCAAGAGGAAGCGCCGCGGATTCGTCGCCGGACGCCACACGCGGACCCAGCACTCCCCGGCCTCTGCCGCCCGGACCCGTGGGGCGCCGGGTTCTTTCTGTGCGCCCCCCGCCATGCGCGCCGGGCTCCGTGGGTCTCCTGAGCAGCCCCAGTGCGGTGGGCACGGGAGCCCAGGCCGGGGCACCTCTCCCTGAAGTAGTTGGGTGGCCGGTGCAGGGGGTCGCCACGTCGGGGGCGCGGCCCGGACCCGCGGAGTTGGCCCCCGAGCTCGGGGAGCGGGGCCACCCGCGCCGCCCCACCATTACCTCCCCGGGCGGCAAGGAGGAGCTGGTGGCGGTTGCCTCCCGGCTGTGGCAGCGGCGGCGGCGCGCCTGCCTGGCGGCCGTCGGCGTACTCTTGGCCATGGCGCTCGGGCTGCTCATCGCCGTGCCGCTGCTGCTGCAGGCGGCGCCCCCCGGAGCAGCGCACTACGAGATGATGGGCACCTGCCGCATGATCTGCGACCCATACACCGCCGCACCCGGCGGGGGACCCGCGGGCGCCAAGGCGCCGCCGCCGGGACCCAGCACCGCTGCCCTGGAAGTCATGCAGGACCTCAGCGCCAATCCTCCACCTCCCTTTATCCAGGGACCCAAGGGCGACCCGGGGCGACCTGGCAAGCCAGGGCCGCGGGGGCCCCCTGGAGAGCCGGGTCCACCTGGACCCAGGGGTCCCCCGGGGGAGAAGGGCGACTCGGGACGACCAGGGCTGCCTGGACTGCAGCTGACAACCGGAGCGGCCGGCGGCGTCGGAGTGGTAGGCGGCGGAGCCGCGGGCGGCGGCGACTCCGAGGGAGAAGTGACCAGCGCGCTGAGCGCCGCCTTCAGCGGTCCCAAGATCGCCTTCTACGTGGGACTCAAGAGCCCCCACGAGGGTTACGAAGTGCTCAAGTTCGACGACGTGGTCACCAATCTCGGCAATCACTACGACCCCACCACAGGCAAGTTCAGCTGCCAGGTTCGCGGCATCTACTTCTTCACCTACCACATCCTTATGCGAGGCGGCGACGGCACCAGCATGTGGGCGGACCTCTGCAAGAACGGGCAGGTCAGTAATTGCCACCCGTACTGGGCCTCACACAGACCCTCGCCCGCTCTCCAAACAGCCCGGGAAACCAGTCCCCTTCTCCCTACTTGCGAGTGCTGGAGCAAGCCCTGGGAAGGAGTGCGCTGCCGGGCCACTGCGTCCCTTTCCTCAACATAATCGGGTAGCACTTACGCCAACGTAGCTCTAGAGGTTGGGCCTGGAGCGCCCAGAGACCCTGCTACCCAGACTGCCTTTCCCCGGGTACTTACGTCCCCGCCCGCAGCGGCCTGGGCTCTTTGGAAAACTGTTTTCTTTAGCTCCCTGGTTGCACATAAACCGCCCCTTGCCCTCCAGCTTCCTTTCGTCTTATCCCTGGCCCCCGGTTCCCACCCTTCCACACCGGGTCGGTGTTCACGAAGACCCCTCTCACCCTTCTTCCAGGATTTGCCAGCTGCAGGGGGAGGAGAGGACCGGGAAGGCGTCACTAAGTTGGAGAGAGCTTGGAGCTGGGGTGGGACTGTGGACCCAGAGGGCTTGCCAGGGGGTGGGCTGGTTGGGGGCCCGGGAAAGGGCCCTGGAAGAGGTGCTGTGGTTCATCGGCTCCCATGGTTTGCCCCCAGGTTCGGGCCAGCGCCATCGCGCAGGACGCTGACCAGAACTACGACTATGCCAGTAACAGCGTGGTGCTGCACCTCGATTCAGGGGACGAGGTCTACGTGAAGCTGGACGGCGGGAAGGCGCACGGAGGCAATAACAACAAGTACAGCACGTTCTCGGGCTTTCTTCTGTACCCGGATTAGGGGCGCAGAGGGCGCGAGGTGGGGTAGCTTTTAGCAGCCCTATCTGCACCCGGGCGCGCGGCTCTTTGGCGAGGGCCACACTTTGCTTCATGACACTTCCTGACATCTCCGTTGGAAAAGACACACCCCTGCTGTCCTCCTTGCCCCGCTCCCAGTTTCAGTGTGTCTGCAACTCACCACCATGCTGCAGGCGGTGCCCCTGGTTCCTGTGCCCAACTCGGGGAGGGAGAGGGGACGCCCAAGTGGCGAGCTGAGCGTGAACCCGAGCCCTTGCGGCAGTTACGCTCAGACTTTGCAAACCTGATAGGACTGGACAGGCTGCGCGCTGGAGCCTGCCCTCCTCCAGACTTCCTCTTCCTCCTCCCAGTGCCCCAGGCCAAAGGCTCTAGGCCCGGGCCAGGGAGATTGGCCAAAGTGAGCACTGGCTCCCTGGGGCCTCCTTTTTTGTGACCCGAAATACTCGTGCAGATTTTCCTGTCCATCTGCCAAAAACCCACCCACAGCAGAATTTCAGCAAAGGAGAATTCACCTTTCCACCCCGCGCTCACTACCAACTCAGACCCACTGCGATGCATTAAATTATGTTTTTAGACTATGGGCTCCCGTTGTCTTTGTCATCATGGCCCCTGGACTGGGGCTCCAAACGTCCAGCTCCGGTGAAAGATTGAAGTGGGGTCCCAGTAATCCCATCTATGCCTAGCTTTCCGTCACTGCCAAATCCTTCCCACCTGGGCTGGGTGAGAAGATGTGGGGAGACCGGGAGCCTGTTACCCTTCCCCTGAGGTTCTCCACTGCGATGCAGCCCTGAAATGGCCTGGCCTGGCTGAGGAGGGGCAGTTAGAGGAAGGCAAGAGAGAGGAGTAGTTTGGCCTTCTGGAGTTGCCACTATGAGGCCAAAGGGGCAGGATTTCTAGGGAAGGAAGCAAGCAAGAGGGGTCTTCTGCAAAACTGAGAGGCAAGTGAGCCATTGGCTGCTGCAGGATCTGTGGACTCTTGGACTCCAAAGGGGAAGTGCAAAAACCCCAAGCAGAGCCCCCCAGTGTGCCTTCAGCTTACTTGGCAGAGACCACTACCTGCCCTGAGCTAGGTCCACATCTCTCAAAAAGGGCTGGCAAACTGAGGGAATTCATGGATTATTCAGCTCCCTGAATTCAACCAGAACACTGTGGTAAGTGAGATAGACACAACCTCTGAGAGGAACAGCCTTTTTCTGAGGTGCCCTTTTCTGTTTGTTGGGTGGGGTGCTCTTGAGCGTGGTATCTATTTGTCTCTCTTTCCTTCAGCATTCCACACCCAAGAGTTAGGAGAACACCTCACATGCTTTTTCCTTTTTTCTCTCTCTCTTTACTTTTTTGTTTACACTGAGTTCCAACAGACAGTAAGTTATCCTCAGAATAACTGGTTAGCAACCTGGTAGTACTTACAGAGCTCATTTTGGCTAGTTGTTGGAAAAGAAATGTGTGTGTGACCCCGAGGGTTTGTATCTATATAAAGCTGGATACACACCCATCTCCAATGTGGATATTATGATGTGCACACATAATTCAGGTTACATATGTGCACATGCATGCATTCATAGGACCATGACCTAGGTCCATGTCAGTATGGTGTGTGACCATACTTGACTACATGTCTTCCCCCAAATAGCATTGTGCTGAACTTCAGTTGCTGGAGCTGAAAAGCTGTGTTTCTCATTTAAAAGACAATTATACCCCCTGCCTCGAGTCCTGTGGCTGTTGCTGTTCCTCTTTATGCTCTTATTTTATTTGAATAATGTTTTATTGTCATTCACTTGAATATGAGCAATGATTATGTCCGCTTTTAGTACAGGGATAAAATGCTCAAAGAAAGGTAGGGAAAAATATATACAAATGACCATCCCTCAGTTGCAGACTTAAACAGAACCCTAATTCTCAGCCCCACTCTACCCCTACTGAATGTGGAGACCAAGCCCAGCTGAGCCCACCTGCTCCCAGGAACTAAGGAGGGCAGAATCAGCTCATCTACAGTTGCATACGTATCAATTTCTGATGCCTTGTTGATTGTATCATCCAGAAATGCGATTAAAACCAAATGTCTGAGACCCAAATGAAGTCTAATTGCTATGGATCTGCAATCCCCAGCGGGCCCCTAATCCTTTTTGACTTATTCCTCCCCTTCCTCAGATGAGATGGAGCTTAGACACAAAGCCCTCGGTTTAAATTTCAAAAATTAAAATTGACATGCAGCGGTGGCTTTCCTGGGAGCGGGAGGAATTTCTAAGGAGGTGCCCGAGCCCAGCTTTATCCTTTGCATTAAGAAGCAATTTGTACTTCTAACAAAACCCCTGCCACTCCCCTTTGGCGGAAGGGCAGTGGAGACGCCTTGCCCAGGTCTGGCTGTTCACAATACTTAGACAAATTTCAATCCGAGATTCCTCCATCTGTATTCCCTGGTGCAGCTAGGCTTCTTGCAATTCTAATGCCCAGGCTGCCGGGAGGTGCTGCCAGAGGCGTCAGCTGCTAAGAGGATGATAGATTGATGAGGCAGCGGGCGGGAGCCCCGCCAGGCAGGAGCAAGCCTGCTCAGGAGCGGTCTCTCTGCATCTGCACAGGCTCCAGGTCCCAGGCAGGTCCCTCATGGACCACCAAGGTCCATACCCCAGGATGTCTCTGGAGAACTCCCTGAGAAGGAGAAGGTTGGGGTGGAGACACCATTTCTCCCACCACCATCACCCCTGTGGAGCCATCAGTCTTGGGGTGCATGTGGAATACAAGAAACCCTACATCCCAGATGCTTACCCTTGTCTCTGGTTGAGTAAGGCGTTATTATAAGTTATAAATGAAGAAATTATTGCTTTCGTGTCCAAATGGCTTTGGGGTACTTTTTCTAATTGTCTTCCTAGTTTGGGATTAGCATTCTGGCATTGCCCAGCAAATAGGAAATACATTGTTCTATTCCTTTGACAGCTGGTAAAATTGAGGCTCAGAGAGGTTCATGGCTTGATCAAGTTCACAAAGCTTACAAGAGGCTGGCTGGGACTTCAACACAGAGCTTGAGGGTACTGTCCTGTCTGACTGCACAGATGGGGCACATCCACTTCCCAGAGTTCTCAGGCCTTTGAGAGGGGAACAGATAGGGAGCAGACGTGTCACCTTTTCTTTGATATAAGAAAGTCCCGATGAGAAAAGCCAGCTCTGCTTTTTCACCCAGGTTGACCACAGACACCTCAGACATGGGCTCCCACCCTGAGGACTTTGTTAGACATGATGGCCGTGGGATCAGTGGGTGGCCCAGTGGAACCTTTAACTCCACATGCTCAAAGTGGACGTGTGTCCACCAGTAACTTCTCACTGACTAATTTCTCCTGTGACAGATCTCCCTTTCTCTCTTGGTGTCAGCGGGGAGAAGGGGCATCCTGCAGGTGGGGACAGTTTAGCTGAAGTGGGTATTGGCCATCTCTGATGGTGGAAGGGCCTTTTCCTACGTCCAGAGACAGCACCTATGTACCTGTTTTCAGGGATTCCTAAGTGCATGAGATATACACCTGGGTTCCAGAAATTAGGATAGAGATTATACCTTTTGCTCCATTTCTCTCCTATCTACATGAGCAGATGGCACCTAAGACAAAGCTCCAGGCCCCCTCTGTGTGAGGCTACAATCACACCATAGAGGACACACTGCATAGCCTAGTTGCTTCAAACTTCTCTGATCCTGCCGTCTTATTGGTTAAACATTATTTGAGCACTCACCTCCAATATATATATTTAGCTGATGAATAATTTATGTAGACCATTGTCAATCTACACTTTTAAAAAGTTTCCATCTTTCTGTATTTTTATTCATCCCGGGATCAGTACATTCAAGTCAGTATCTATATTCCAGCTGGCTAACCAGGTTTGAAAACGGGTTTCCCCTCATCGGAGCAACAAAAAGGTATTAATTCAAGTGTTTCCCTCCAATTTGCCCTTTTTTCCAGAATCTCAGGCATGAAAATATGTCCTTTTATGAGGCATGGGCAATCCTGCACACTTTGATTCTGGGAGGACTCACCTTCAGTCTAGGCTTTAAGTTTTAGCAATGCTTCATTTCTCTCTTTAAATTAAAAAGAAATGAAGTGTCAATATTTCTTTTTCACACTGGACTTTTGGAGACTCTGGTGCTGGGGCTCTGCTGAATATCTGGCAAATGGAAGTGAGGAGCTTCGTGAGAATGTTTGTGGCTCTGGTTACTGTCACATTCTATTTCTTTTCAATGGAGGACAGTACTCATCTGAAGGATGGTAGGATCACAGTAGCACAAGGTCTGACCTTGCATCCATGTGGATCACCACAGAATGCCCCTCGCCCCCAATAATTAGAATGGTGCAGTGCACACAGTAGGTTCTCAACAAATATTTATGGAATGGACAGATGGATGGATGAATGGATGGGGGCACCTTGGGGGAGGGGTCCCAAGAAGGTAAATCTTGGAAAGATTTCCAGGGGCCAAAGGGGATCTCCCCAGCAAGCTAAGTCACTGCTGTTAACCAGTAGGTGACTTCCCTCCCCACCCCCAGCCCTGAGCTGGTAAGGTGTGGGTGAGTGAGAAGGACCATATGCAAAGGAGTATTTTTTTACAGACTTTGAGGGCCTGGTCATGCTCTAGGAATTTCCAGAACCTTCTAGTTGACATTCACTTATGTCTACCGCCACACTGCAGCTCTGGGCTGATTGAGGACCTCTCCCCCTAGGGTGGCCCGCTGTGTCTGTAGATCAGCGTCATTTCCAGTAGGGTCCCCTAGTTGATGCCTTTGCTGTCAGGATTCTTTTCTCTCTCCAAATGGAAAACATCTTTTGAGAAATCGTTGACATAATATGCACTTACAAAAAGATGTAAACAACATAGAGAAATATAAAACACAAAGTAAAAACTCCCCCTCCCTCTCTGCAATTTCTTTCCCCAGAGATAATTTCTGTAATAGCATGGCTTGCATTCTTCCTGATGTTTCAAATGCACATCTGCTTGGATTCATGCATGGAGGTTTGGAGATTCAAACCTGCTCTCTTCCCTTAGATCTCTCTGTAGCAGCTCTTAGGGGCACTGTGGGCTGAGCCCCTTTCTCTTTCTGGTGAGATGTCTGTGTCTGATGGTACCATTGAAGATGGCCTTGATTGCCTGGCATGGTTGTGCATGCCTACAATGTGAGTGACTCTGGAGGTTGAGTCAAGAGGACTGCAAATTTGAGGCCAACCTGGACAACTTAGTGAGACCTGGTCTCAAAATATAAAATAAAATAAAATGAAGTAAAATACAAGACAAGACTAGGGACATAGCTCAGTAGTAAAGTGCTCCTGGTTTCAATTTCCAGTAGTAAATAAATAAGCAAATAAATAAAAAAATGGTGAAGATGGCTTTAATCGATTAAACAAATCTCCCATGCCCAGACCTCTCACCTGTTTCCAACATTCCCTGGTCTACCAGAGGAAGAGCCTTTGTTAACTGATTCTTCTTTTTATTGTTTCATTTGTTCTTTTTAGATATACATGACAGCAGACTGTATTTTGACTTATTATACATACATGGAGTATAACTTATTTTAACTAGGATCCCATTCTTGTGGTTGTACATGATGTGGAGTTTCACTGGTCATGTATTCATATATGAACAAAGGAAAGTTATGTCCAGTTCATTCTAATGTCTTTCCTATTCCTCTCCTTTTTCCCTTCCCTTCATTCCCCTTAGTCTTGTCCAATGAACTTCTATTCTTCCCTCTCCTTTTCCTTATTGTGTGTTAGCCTCTGCATATCAGAGAGAACATGCATCCTTTGGTTCTTTGGGATTAGCTTATTCAACTTACCATGATATAATCTCCAGATCCACCTATTTATCTGCAAAAGTCATAAAGTCGTTCTTTTTTATGGCTGAGTAATATTCCATTGTATGCATGTGTATATATAGATTTTTTTTTCTTCATATAGGATTCTTCTTTTATTTACAAATTCTACCCTCATGGGGGAAAATTCTTCCTTATTTTCAAAGCAATGTAAACAATGCCTTTATCCAATTTACATTATTTTAGCACTCTTGGTATATTTTCGACACCCAGCAGCCCCTCCCTTAGGACTGGGTGAATTAAAGAAAGAGATCAGCTCCAACCAGCCAAGTTTTGCTCTTGGCACAGGGGGAAGGAGGGAACTCCCGGTTGGGTGTGGGGGCGTGGAGACTCCAGTAAGGATGGGCCTTAGCTGCTGTGGAGATTTTCAAACCTTGCGAGAGATGCCATGTACTGAGGGAGGGAGGCATTTCATGAAGCAGGGAGAATTTCCTAGGGAAAAACCCCTCTTGATTTTGACCTTTGAGCGACTGATGGGCAGAGCTGTCCTCCATTTTTTTTCTTTGTTACTGGTGATTGAACTCGGGGGCACTTTACCATTGAGCCACATCCCTAGCCCTTTTTATTTTTTATATTGAGACAGGGTCTCACTAAGTTGCTAAGGCTGGTCTTGAACTTGCAATCCTCCTGCTTCAGAAGGATCTTGAGTTGCTGGGACTACAAGTGTGCGTCACCACACGGGGCGGAGCTGTGCTTCTCAGTGGAGTGTGTCTGCTCGCCCACATGGGAATCAGTCAAAGAGGCCCCTTCTGGAAGCTAGATGCCACGTTTTGCAGGCTCAGATCCCGCTCAACTCCTCCCCTGCATGCCCACCCAGGTCTCCAGGCCTGAGGTTTGAAGAACGGCTCCCTTCTCCTCTTCCTTCCTCCCGGCTCTTCCGGTTTCTGTGTCCAGAGCTGGGCTCTGACACCTCTCTCCTGCTACCCTGCACTGGGCTGGGGAAGCTGGAGGAAGGGCAGGAGGCTCCAAGAGACTGACGCAGGCGCTGGGATGCCAGGCCACCCTGGGCATCTGACGGGTGCCCTGCAAGCAGATTGAGCAGTGGGCAGCGGATTTGTGCACCAAAATAGCCCAGCCCTTAAAAAGCAACCAGGTCACAGCACAGGATGGAAAGAGGAAAGGAAAAAAGTGATTTTAACCTTTTAATTTTTAAACATTTTGTATGGAGCTGCATCCTTTATCTATGTTCACGTGCTTAATCTCAACAATGGAGGAAAGCGAGACTCAGCAAGTTAAGTACCTTAATAGATATCTCAGCAACTTGGTGAGAGGGTTGAAACTGAGGTACAGAGAGGGCTAGCAATTTATCCAAGATCACACAACAAAGAAGTATCCCAAGAATAAAGCCCTTGTCTCTCTGACTTCAAAGACCCTACTTCTTAGAGTCCATTTCTCTGTTTGTCATACAAGTCCATCTGAGCCTTACCTTCCTCATCTGTCAAATGGCATACATTCAACGAGACTAGTGCAAAGAGTGAGTGAACCCCTGGATGTCAATAACATTACTGGGAAGTGCTCTATGACAGCTGGTCACCATCAGCATTCAAACACTTATTTTGCAAAAAAGGTCTCCTTTCTGTGGACACCACCTGGCTGCTTTTCTGAGCTACTGATGTTCCAGCTATATAGTGGAATCCAACTATAGTCTTTGAACTTGGATTCAAATTCACCTTTAGCATAAAGCAGCTCTGCGATTATTTGACCAATTGTTTGACTTGCTGAGCATCTCTTTTCCCATCTGCAGAACGAAGCCAGTGTTCCCACTGCATGGGCAGTTGGGAGGGTTAATGAGATGCCATAACACAGTATGAGGCACAGAATAAACATCTGAGACCTGGAGATAGCAGGTGGTGGCACTGAAATAATGATTAGGATCACTTCATTCTCTTCTGAGCCAATACATTTCAGGAACCATCAAACCAAGGCCACTTGGAGAAGGGGCTGGATTTCAGTGTCAACAGCTGGCATTTATGAGCACGTCCATGTGTTAGGAGCAACCAAGAGCTCTTTCCCAAACACGTCTATAACCTGTTCAGTAACCTACAAGATAAAGATATTTATACCCATTTCATAGATGTGGCAGTAACAAGTAGTTGTCAAAGTCAGAATTCAACCCAGTGAGTGCACTTTCCACGGTTCCTGCCTTGGCCTTCCAGAAAGGATGCACCATGGTGGTAAGCATCATCCCTTGCGGATCCCATACGTGGAGAGTGTGCAACTTAAGATCACTGTTAGATCCTGGTGGGGCTTCCTTGTTGACTCCCAGGTGAATATGCCTCTGCATAATTGAGCCTGGAGCCGTGACTAAGTCGCAGAGCTCTGCCACATGAATATGCAAACTCCCATTGACAGCCCCTCGCTCCACCAGGCCTGATTTCAAATTGACGCACACAGCCTGGTGGCTCAGGGCCTTTGGTTGCCACGCATAGTAACACCTACTAATCCTACTAAAGCTCCTAGAACTTGAGGCTGGGTGGGGTGCGGTTTGGCATGGCCCATTGGAGCAGGTATTTGGGTGGGCATGCAGCCTAGGCTAACACTTCCTTCAAGACCTCTCAACTCTGCCCCCTTAGAATGAATATGGAGCTTGCGAGTCTTTGGAAGGCTCTACTGTCCTAAGCTGGAGATCCAGACCCTGTTCAAGGGCACAGAGTCCAATAGCATTCTGCTGGCCTCTGGATTTTGAAAACTGGCTTTGCTACTGTGTGTTCCATTGAGGACCCACTTAGTGGGTGTCCCCTCTGCTCCCAGCACTGTGCCAGGGGGTGTGATGGCTGCTCTCCTTCAGTCTGGTTGGTAACTGGAAACCCAGACGCACATGCCTAGACAGGCAGCAGCATTTTCATGCCACTCGATCCTTTCTATTTTTTTTTCTTTTATTTGCACCATACTGGGGATTGAACCCAGGAGCATTCTACCACTGAGTCACACTCCCAGTGCTTTTTTTAAAAATTTTGAGACAGGGTTTTGTTAAGTTGAGGCTGGCCTTGAACTTGTGATCCTCCTGTCTCAGCCTCTGGCGTTGCTAGGATTGCAGACATGTACCCCTACGTCTGGCTCCACTTGATCCTCTCTGAAGGGCACTGGCAGCCACATTCTGTCTTGTTTGCAGTAGTGCCAGTGCCTGCACTCACCAGCATGTGGGGTCACAGAGAGCTCTGTGCTCCTTCCCATTTCCCCAGTCAATGGGCGGGTCAGTTCTAACATCCCCATTTACCAGCAGAGGAAGCAGGCTAATTTAAGTGAAGCGATTGGTCTTAGTCTAGTGAGTTTCTAAGGGTTTCTAAGTGAGGGGTCTAAATGTGGTTGACACGAGGGGAGAGGGAGCAAGTCTATTTCGAGTCACCTGCCTGGCGTAACCGGCCCTCTCTAATCTCCTGCATATATCAGTTCGAGCATCCTTCTATCCGTCCACCCATCCAGTGTGAACCCTCTTTCCATTGCCGCGACAAGACACAGGGGGTCCAGGAGGAAAGGCAACAGCCTTAGAGGTTTCAGTTCATGATTGCTCGGATTTGTTGCCTGGGCCTGTGGCCACACAGCACAGCATGGTGAGAGCACATGGTGGAGGAGGTCTGTCCTCATGGGGGCCAGAAAGCAAAGAGAGAGAAGAGGGGCTAGAGTTCCAATATCTTCCTTGAGGGCACACTCTCAATGACCTAATTTACTTTCACTAGACCCCATTTACTTATGGGTCCCGTTATCCCCCAATACTGCCACACTGAGGACCAAGTAAACATATGGGCCTTTGGGTGACATTCCAGAGGCAAACCATAGCAATACACCCACCCATCAGCCATCTATGCACTCATCTGTCCATCTGTTATCCATCCACCCATTATCCACCCGTCCCTCCAGCGTCTCTGCATTCAATGCAGCCCTGGGTGCCAGGCCCATGGAGGTGCTGGGAAATGAGCCAATCTCTACCCCAAAGTACTCCAGGTCCAGGCGAAGAGCTTCTGCAGCCTCTACCCATCTCATCCTTGCTTTTTCTGAACAGCCACTGCTGAAAGAGATGGAGGCAGGGTTGTGTGTCACCAGCTATAACCGTGATAGCCTCTGATTGGCAGAGGCCCACTCTCAGGTGACTAGCATCAGAGAATGAGAAGTTCCCCACTGGTGAAGCGCAACTCCTGAGTTAAGTTCAAGTTCCCTCGTATAAACAGCAGAGGAGGTTGGGGATCTGGCTCCTTTTATGAGCTAAAACCACTTCAAGAAGCCATTCTGTCACCCCTTCAAAAAAAGGCAAGAGTTCACTGGGCGCAGTGGCGCATACCTGTAATCCCAGTGGCTCGGGAGGCTGAGGCAGGAGGATTGTAAGTTCAAAGCCAGCCTCAGCAACTTAGTGAGGCCCTAAGCAACTCCGCAAGACCTTGTCACTAAAAATAAACTAAAAATAAAAAATATATTAAAAAGGACTGGAGATGTGACTCGGTGGTTAAGTGCCCAAAGGCGGGAGTCTGGTGACTGCATGGGTCTTGTGCTTGAGTTTATTGAACTGCGAGCCATGTGTGGAGTTTACCTAAGCTCTTTTTGGTCCCTGGCCGAGTGCAGCACTCTCTGCTCAGCTGGCCGCCTGGCATGTATGGCCCAGTTTCTGGAAGGACTTTCATGGCTCCTCTGTAGTGGTTAGCACTGAGGTGGGAAGATGTGGCTGCAGAGGGAGAAACTTGGGTCCGTGTCTTGCTCATCTCTTGCTGCAGGTAACTCACGAGAGGGTTCTTATGGAAGTGGAGAAGCAAGCCACCATCCAGCTTGGGGCATGTGAAGAGTTCAAGTTTAATACCGAGCTCCAGGACTGGAGGGCCGGGACAGATGTGTGTTACTGGTCTGAAGACCCGTAAGCTGACTAACTGGTCTTCATTGCTTACTGTGAGCTGCCTCCATTCATATAGCTGGGACAATGGAGCTGCCAAGTTAGGGAGCCCGTGGTCCAAGCCCTCAAACAGCAAGGAGTTGTTTCCATTGCGGGAGAAGCCAGCAGTTAATAGGTGTTTGCCAGCAGCTGCTGGGGGCCAGGGGCTCAGCCAGGGTTTTCTTAATGAACTCTCCCTCATCCCCCTCCCAGGAGTGCTGGGGCAAAGGAAACCTGAGCAACATCAAACCAGTCATCATTTTCTGTCCTGCACTCACATAATCACCTCCAAGTCCCAAACCCAGGAGACTGGCCTTTTGTGATCTGGCCTTGCTGCCTCTCAGCTCATTCTTTATTCCTCTGCCTGGCTTTGTAGCCACATGGAGTTTCCTGTCTCCTGACCAGGATGCTTCTTGCCTCCATGCAGGGCCGGGACTAGGGTGAACTGCAAAATTAAGGGGATACCCAAACATCCACTAGCTGAGATAAATAATTCAATCTTTGAAACATAAAATTAGTATAATCCATAATAAACAAAGTATCATAATTTTAATTAAAGATGCCACAAATCGGAAAATTGAGCACATCTTTGTCCTTCAGGGTAGTTTCTTTGCCTTTTTCTACTTAAAAACAAAAAAAAGAAAACTTTATTGAGGCATGATTTTTGGTCCTCACTGTAGTCAAGATGAGCGCCAGTTCTGAAGAGGAGAGGACAAAGAGAGGAAAAAGAAAGTGTTAAGAATGGGATCAAGTATTTGAGTGGCTGATCGACTGTGTTAAGCTTGATGAGAGTGACCCTCTGTTACTAGCCTCCATAGTTGATTGAGCAGGTGCCATAGATTCCTGCCAGGTGTCACACTGTATGGCTCACGAGAGGTAGGTGTCATTTTGCTTGCTTCATAGACTTGGAATCTGAAGATCAGAAAGGTTGAGTAGTTTGCTCAGAGGCACACAGCTCTGGGTGGAACTCCAGGAATCCAGGTCTGATTCCAAGGCCCACCCCTCTCCAAAATATCATATGACTGCCCCCCCTTCTGTTTTTACCGTTTTCCCTGTTTCAGCAAAAATAAGGACTATAAGTAACATGTAATGGGTTCTTGCTAGGTGGCTTGAAATTGTGTTATATATCTCATTAAATCCTCCCAACCCCACAAAAATGAGGTAGGATTTATCCCCATTTCATATATGAAGAAACTGAGGCACAGAGAGATGAAGGAAGTTGCTCAGGTTCCACAGAGAGCAAGATGCAAAACCAGAGATGGGCAAATTCCAAAGCAGGAGTCCGTACGCTCCCTGTTGAGCTGGCCAGGGGCTGTCCCCACCCGTGTGCTGGGCTTGGGGAAGACAGGGAGTCGCACCTGCTGTGGCCGGGCCGAGCCTCACCGGCTTCCCAGGCTGGCACCCACTCCACGGTCAGCGCCACCCACGGCCGCCCCTTCCGCCTGGCTGCCGGGCTCTGCAGAAGTCGTCATCCTCCTGGAAACTGCCAGGGGGACAATGAAGGCATTCAGGCCGTTATTTATTTATTTCTCAATAAAGAAACTTCATGAATAGATGGATATTTATTCACCTAATTCACTTTTGCAAATGCAGTGTCCTTCAAAGGATGATTTGTTTGCTGAGCGGGGCTGAGGCGGGAGGTTAAAAATAGCTCCCGGCAGTACCGTATTTCTCAGTAAATCAGTGTTGATAATTTAATAATAAAATTAGTCTTACATCAGGTACCAGACAACGCTCCTCTGACATGCAAATCCAATTCAGCTTCCTCCCCAATATGGGCCATTTGTGAGGCTGCGAATTCACTAGCCTGGGTCTTTGGGGCACTAAATTTAGAGGCTTTCTCCCGCGGGTCAATAGGAGAACCTCTAAAACGCCTGTCTCACTAATGTGGTCGTTTGTAATATTCACTGAGTTGGAGATGTCGCTGGCTGGGCTTCCTCTCACTCCACAGAGGCCAACACCATAACGGCTCCCCCACCCACACCTGTCCAATTTAGGGAGATGACTAAATCCCTTTGAGTTTCAAAGCAAAAGACTAAATCCCTTTGAGTTTCAATGTCTTCCAAGACATTTCCATTTCTTTCCAATAAAACTTCGGTGACCATCTACTGTGTGCCAGGTCCTATCATAGGTTCTGGGGAAGTGGAGATAACCTAGATGTTGATGCCTATCCTGGTGGAGGGACAGATGCATCATGGTGCAGGGCCCTCATGGTTTAAATGAGACACGTGCATACAACATCCAGGGGAGCACATTAGAGGGAAGGACCTGTGTCATCTCCAGAGAAAGAGCACATGATCCAGAAAGGCTTGTCCTCCAAAGTGACATACTATTGGGTTTTGCAGGATGAATAGGAGTTCTTCAGGCAGTTGGGTAGGAGTTGGGGCACAGGAGAGGGCATTTCAGTCAAAGAATATGGAGGCACAAGAATGGGTGCAGTGTTGAGAAATTGTAATTGGTTCTTTTTTAATATTTATTTTTTAGTTGTAGGTGAACAGAATATCTTTATTTTATTTTTATTTTTATGTGGTGCTGAGGATCAAACCCAGTGCCTCACGCGTGCTAGGGGAGCACTCTACCACTGCGCCCTAACCCCAGCCCCTGTAATTGGTTCTTTACAGCCAAAGCCTAGCAAAGAAGGAGACTGAAAAATCCTGTGGGGGCTACATGGCTTCCTGTGACCTGAAGAAGCACTCGAGACAGTTGTCTGAGAGCATGGGGAACCAGCGAAAGCTTGGAAGCAGGGAAAAGGTGGGGTCAAATTCCAGGCAGAAAGACCCTCCTGGACATGGGGCAGAGGCTGGATGGAAGAGGGCAGATGGCTCCCTTCCCTGAGGAGTGAGTGTCCCTATCCCACAGGGTGAGTGGAGATCTCTGTGTGATGTATGACACAGGGGCCCAGAACAAATAGAAACCAGACACATTTGAGGGCAAGAGCAGAAAAGGAAGGACTTCCCCAGGAAGGGCTGTCAGGGCAGTGGGAACGCCCAACCTGGGCCCTCTGGATGGGAGTCTCAGGTCTCAACCTGCACAGGTATTTGGCAAACCCTGTCATGTGGATGACACATGTAGTTTACAAGCCATTCCCATTCACAGGGACCATGTAACTGGATACGAACCACTATCCTTTGAGATGGGCAGGGCAGGCCGCATAATTCCCATTTTACAAATGAGGAAACAGAGGCTCAGAGAGGTGATGTGACCTGTCCAAGGTTAGTTAGCTAGAAAATGGCAGAAATGGGACTCCAGATCAAGTGCTCTTTTTTATTGGTTCTTTTTAGTTATACATGACATTAGGATTCATTTTGACATGATTATAAAACCATGGAATATAAAAGCCCAGTTTCCAGGGCTTCCCCTTTCCCCCCTCCTTCATCCTCATGTTCCTTTCCTTCCACTCTACTGATCCTTCTGTTATTTACTTGTAGTTTTATTTTTTTAATTAGTGTCTTATGGCTACACATGATGGTGAGATT
This sequence comes from Xerus rutilus, assembly GCA_028644305.1. Classification (NCBI taxonomy): domain Eukaryota; kingdom Metazoa; phylum Chordata; class Mammalia; order Rodentia; family Sciuridae; genus Xerus; species Xerus rutilus. The sequence continues at coordinate 68,428,542 of CM053402.1, forward strand.
CACTATGGTATATTCATATACGTGCATGGGAAAGTTGGGTCAGTTTTATTCCTCTATTCTTCCCTTATCCCATCCCCCCTTCCACCCCCTCAATCCTCTTCCTTTGTTCCACCAGAAGGGGATCCGGAGTCCATCAAGTGCTCTTGATTCCTAGTCCAGGCTTTTTTAGCACATAATCCTCAAGTGAGTGTGTTAGCCACCTTTCCATCACTGTGACAAAATACCTGAGATAAATGGCTTATAAAGAAGAAAAGTTTATTTTGGCTCACAGTTTCTGAGGTTTCAGTTTATGGTTGGCCCTGATGCTTTTGGACCTGTGGCGAGCCAGCACATCATGGTGGTGGGAGTATGTGGTAGAAGACACTGCTCACCTCATGACAGTCAGAAAGTAGAAACAGAAAGGAGGGGCGGGGTTAGATTTCCCTTCAAGGATACTCCCCCCCACCTCCCAGAGTGACTTAACTTCCTTCCAATTGACTCCACCTCTTAAAGGGTCTACGGCCTCCCAAAAGAACCACGCACTTGGAACCAAGCCTTTAACACATGGCCCTTGGGGACGTTGCCTTCGAGGTGTAAACCGTAACAGTTGGCCACCTCTGATGATTCCCCTTTACATATGAGTAATGGGAGACAGAGGGTGACCATGACTCACTCCCAGTCATGTGGCTTATTTGAGGTCTGAATTTAGATTCCTTCTCCTGAGGCTCATTCATTCATTCCTTGAAGCATCCCTGCCCTCCCGCCCTGCCCACCCCCTCCCCCTCTAGTGGTTGTTCTGGGTGCCTGATATTTTGTAGCCAGCCAAGCTCTCTCCAGGCCTCTGTCCTTTCTATAGCTGTATCTGAAATGCTTTGTCCCTAGATATCCTCATGGCCTTCCCCTTACTTTGGTCAGGTTCCACTGAAACATGAGCTCCTCAGAGGGCCTTTTCCTCCACTCCCTGTCTACCACAGCGCGTCCCACGGCTCCGTCCCCTTCTCTGCCTTTAGTTTCCTTGAGCTCGCCGTTGCTGTGTCTTCCCTTGCGTGCTGCCTGTCTTCTCCACTGGAACGTTCCTGGAGGGCAGAGTGGCTTGCTTCTGCACTGTGCATCCTGCCTGGTTGAGGGGGACCCACTCACGCATGCTTGTGGAGTGAATATGTGTTGCGTGTCCCCCGAATACGAGGCACTAGAGGATGAGCCGTGTCCACACGGTGTGTTTGTGGTGTGCTGGAGACGCGGAATAGCGGGTCCTTACCATGGGCCAGTGAGAGGCAAAGCCGTACTCATGTATCTACTTAGGAAGGAGCTGCACTCATGAGCAGCCTGGAGTGCTTTTGACTGACACAGTAGTTGGGGGTGAAGGAAAGGAAATGCGTAGAAAGCGTGGGCTGTGATAGCCGCCTGGCCTGTAGTAGGCTCAGGTACATCTTATTTGCTTATTTAGTTATATTTGTGCAGGGCTGGGGATGGAACCCAGGGCCTCATTCATGCTAGAGGAGGTCTCCAACATTGAGATGCATTTTAGAATGAATGTGTGACCTAAACAAATCAAGGGAGGATGTACAGATGGCACTTTCACAACACCAGATCAATATTCGTTATACACACTTTAGGAAATTTGGCCATGCTTGCAGCTCTGGGACTCAGTTTACCCAGAAACAAAGTGGGTAGAAAAGTCCCAGTTTTACTTAGCTCATGAAGCTGTGACATTCTCTCACTTCTTCTAGTGGAAGTTAGTCTGCAATTTCCATTCCCATCTTTTCCCTGTATCTCTATTGCCCACCAATATCTCCAGCTCTATCAGGGGATAGGAGATGCTGGAGCCTTCCCCCTTGTTTCCAGAGTGGCCAGGACCTGGGGATTGAGATCCCTTCCTAGACCTTGATAACCACAGTGAAGGGACAAAGGAGCCATCCAGGAGCTGGCCCATTTGCAGCCCTCAGAGCCGGCTCCAGTCAATGCAGTTAGATGACGGGTACATTTTATTCTATAATAAAAGGGCTTTTAAGAAAAATACAGAACTGCTTAGGGGAAAGTTAAGGGGAAAGAAAGGAAGGTGATGGAATTGTTCACACTCCATCAATGCCTAGGAAGAGGAACCGGGTTCAGTGACGCACTCTTCCAGGTATTAGGATGGTGCTGTGGGGGTGGGACACCCGCCTCGGCTGCCCGCACTGTCCTCCCCACTCCATGCCAGAAACCTCTGTTCCCTGCCTCCTGCCCAGCTCCACCCAGCAGTTCAACTGCCACCCCCAGTGAAGCATTCAAAACAACCCCCCGGACCGCCTCCCCAAAACCTGGAGTTGATGTTCAGCCCACTATATGGATGGGTTAAGATATTTACATATTTTATTTAAAAACTTAAATATTTAAATACTTCTCTATTGAGTCATGAGTAGCCACTGAGCCACCCCACTGCTCTGGCCTCTCCCCCAGGACTATGGACCTTCCTGTGCTGCAGCCATCAAAGATTTAACTGCTGGCACAGCTGGGGTCCTTGAGGACCTGGCGCTGTCTCTCCTGATGGGTCAGTGTCGATAGCCATAGGTTCTGTGTTGAAATCCCCCTCCCCCGCTTGGCACCTGTGCCCTCCCCTCTTCTGCACAGCATGCAATGGCAGCCATTCAGGTGGCCAAGGACACATCCTGGGCATGTCTCAGCCCCACATGCATGGGAGACCCAGGGCCCTGCATCTGCTCTGGCGCTCCATGAGAGCAGGCACCGTGCTGGCCTGTTCCCTGCAAGATCCCTAACCTGGAGAGTGGCACCCAATCATTGCCTAAGGAAGGACTCACTGTGGGTGGTGAATGATGACCCCCCAAATATACCCAGAAATCCAGAACTTGTAAATGTTACTTTATATGGAAAGGGGGACTTTGTGGATATGACTGAGTTAATGATGTTGATGGGGAGATGATCCTGGACCGTACAGGTGGGTTCCATCTCATCACAAGTGTCCTTGTGAAAGGGAAGCAGCCAGGGATGTGACACGGGAGAGGAGGAAGCCGTGTGCCCATGGGGTCAGAGATTAGAGTGCTGTTGCTATAAGCTAAGGGTTCTGGCTGCTTCCAGAAGCTACAAGGGGCAGAGGACATGGTCCTGTTGAGCCTCCAGAAGAAGATAGTCCTTCACCTTAGCCCTACACACCTCACTTCAGACTTTTGACTTCCAGAACTGTAAGAGAAGTTTCTGTTGTCTTAGGCCACTGAATAGTGGTGATTTGCTACAGCTGCAATAGGAAACTAGTACACATACCCACTCATCCTGGTCATCTGGGAAATCCTGGTGGGTCATGATATTATCTAAGAAAACCACTCTGCTCAGCACTGTGGCCAGACCTCTCAGAAGTGCAAAACCAATCATGTTCCTCCCAGTCCCTCACTCTCCTTCAAAATTTATCAAGGGCTCCCTATTGCCTCCATGATGGAGGTCTGAATATCTCAGGGAGCACATAGGACATGCATCCTTGTGTCCTGCCTCTGGTTGCCCCTTCCATCCTCCTCTCACATTCCTCCTCCACCCATGTGACAGTCAAGCCCACACATCAATATTATCATTTTCCTGACTTTTCTGCCTTTGTCTCAAGCCAGTCACTACTGCCTGGAAGGCCCCACACTCTTTACTTGGCCCCCTTCTGCTGGTTCTTAAAGTCAGGCCAAGGACTCCTCCTCCAGGGTGCCTCCTCTGACTGCTCCAGGGTTGGGGTCTTTTCAGCCCCTGTGTTGACCCCTGCCTCAGGGCTTCCAGCTCACCCTCCCCCAGTTTTGAGGAACCCCTAACTTTGAGGAGAAGTGAGGACAGGTGGGCATGACTGCCCTCCATCTTCCCTATCTGGCCAGAGGAGGAGAAGGTCACAGTCTGGACTCTTGCCCAACTGACCACAGCTGGAACTTGTGAGTCACATTCTATGATTCTTGTGCCCACAGCTAGGGCAGCGGGGCAGGTGTGGACACTTAAAGTGTTGGACCCTGCTGGATTGCCCATTGTGCGGGAGGAAGATGCTGGGGCCCAAGAACTGTGCTTGCCCTCTCCTCCAAGGTGGATGCTTGAGTCATAAGCTGGGCAGGACACATTTTCATCTTACCTTTTCTTTCCATAATCCCAGAGGATTTTTTTAAAGCATTGGACTTTCTACAGCTGATATATATATCCAAATGAGAAGAATGTTTCTTTTATTTTTGCATTAGAAATAACTTTTTCTGATTTTTTTCCTGGTTCATAAAAGTCCTTCATGTTCCCTGGAGAATATTTGGACACTGTGGGAGAGGAAAGGCGCCCACCTGTTGCCTCCTCTGGGTTAGCGTGTCCACTCTGTGCCTTCACTTCCCACAATGCCTGGTCACTGCAGCTTCCAGTCTTTACTTTCAAGGTCCTCAGTTTTGTGAGCTCTTTCTGCAGATCCTGCATACCCATATCTTTCTCTCCACTCCCACAGTGCTTACCCTCTTCCAGTCCCCTGTTCTCCCTCACTCCCACATCTGCTGTGGCTCCTGCTTTCCTTTACCTTGCCTACTTTCCCCTACCCCTGACCTGTCTGGCTTACTGCACTAGAGAGGTCCTCTGAAGGCCCCACCTTGATGCTGCCCCTCTTTCCTTCCACGGCTCCCATTGCCTACCTCATAACTCTTATCCACTGGCCCCATCTGCAGTATGCAGCTCCCTGACCCTGCAGGACCTGGTTGTCTCCCCACTAGCACAGGCCTGATCCTTCTCTAAGCCATGGGCTTCCCTCTGGGGTGGGCCTGCCCGGCCTTGTTTATTTCTGAGCCTTAGTGCTCTGGGATGCCCTTGGATTTAGGAAGCAGCATTCACCCATTTCTGAGCACACCAAGCCAGAGGAGGAGACCATCCCATAATTGGGAAGCAGGGGAGGGTTAAGGAAGGCTAGGAGAGGGAAGAGGCCTAGGATGTGGGGCAGGCTGCACTGGTGAGGGTGAAGATTTCCATTTCCTAATGACTCACACAATGGGAGCATGGGCCAGGAACCGATGCGTCATAGGGAGGGTGATGTAGCCAGAGGTCCAGGAGCTATGTGGCAGGAAGTGTCTGGGAGGGAGCAAGGTGCTCTCGGAAGTGTCTGCTGCAGCCTGCTGCATGTCCCCTAGCCATCCTGGTTTGTTGTGCAGTCCCATCCTGTCCCAATTTAGCCACTGGGTCACCAGCACTGAGCACCAGGTGTCCTGAATAGGCCTGAGCCAGTGCAAGAGCCTGCAGGCTATGCACAGCAGGCAGAGGAAAGAACTCAGTTATCTGAGCATTTGGAATTTACCAGGTATGGTGCTAAGTGCTTCTGATGCTCTCAATGACCTATGAGATGAGTAACTATTATTAATTCCATTTTACAGATGAACAAATCAAGGCCCAGCAAAGTTGAGACTAGTCCAAGGACCCAAAGCAAATAAGGGCAGAGCTGGAGTTCAAAACCATGTCTTTCTTCTACCACACAGAAAGGCAAAGGCCGAGGCCCCAGCACCTGAGGAAACCTAGGACAAATCAAAGAGCCAGCTTCAGGACAGAAGCCCCTCCCAGCCTTTATCTGTTGCCCTCCAGGCAGCAAGCACTGCTAGCTCTAGGGGAAGAGCTGGTTGCGCAGGACTCATGCCTGAGGGCGTGGAAGACATTGACAACTTAGGTCAGCACCACAGAGAAGCTGCTTTGGGTGAGGGTTGGAGAGTGGAGCGTGGGCAGGGTCCCTGATTGGTTCTCAGGAGGGCTTAACGTTGCCACTCTCCCCATGGAGCTGCGAGAAGGGGAGAGGGTACTGGTCTCTACCATGGGTGGGTGGCCTCTGGCCAGGGACTGGCTGCTCAGGGATGCCTGTAACCTCCATAAGATGAGGGATTGGAACAAGGGAGCTGGAAGAGCCCACCCAGCTCTGACCCCAAGGTCCTGGGATTCTGAGGCAGCCCTGTCACAGAGTGCAGCTGGGAGCCACATCTGTCAGGTTCATGGCCTGGATGGCACCCAACACGTGGTAGCTATTCATGGAGAGAATGAGTTTGAAAGAAGGGAAGAAAAAAAATGAGTGAATGAGCACACCCTAAACTCGCGCTCCTGTGATCCGGACGGGAAGTGGGAGGGGTGAGAAGAGCATGGGTCCTCCTTGGTACCCCATCCAGAGAAACATGGCCAATACCAAGACTTATAGAAACAGAAAGGAAGAAGAACTGTTTCCCCTCTAAACCTTAATCCCATAAATCCAAGTAGGGAGATCTTAATTACATAGCTTTGAGTGGTTTTATTTTTCAATTAAAGTCATTAAGTAAACATTTGGAAATTACTGCCCTTGTTTGGAGCTTGTAGCATGAATAGAACCTCCTCAAGGTATTGAACTGGAGGTGGCCAGGGAGGGCAGAGGGAGGGCGTGAAGTTCAAGTACAGGTAAGAACCAGGAGGCTCCATACCTTGCCCTCCCTACCTGGGCTGTGTTGACGTTCCATGCCCTGGCAGGAGGGGCAGGTTTGAGAGGCTTCTGGGAGTGGGGTGGATGCCCTCCGAAACATCTGCCCTTCCCCCTGCTCCTCCACGCAGTGGAGCTCTTCAGGCTGACAGTGGTGGGAGCATCAACTCAAACCCAGGGCAGGACCAGGAATCAAGGAGCCAATGAAAAGCCCATGCACACAGCAGGGGCTTAGCCAGTGTCTGTTGAACTGGAGTGCATGTGGAGAGGGGCAGTAGGCTCAGGACCCGGGATCAGGGCTGTGGTCTGGGCTCTTGGTCCTTGGCCACAGTGGGGCCCTGATCCAGAGAACAAGGCTCTGCAAAGGATTGTAGGTTTTTCCACTCTGACCTTCCCAGGGACCATGTGGGAAGGAGGGTGACAGGAGAAGGGAACTAGGGTGCTAGTATGGACCGCTGTGGGTGGTCTTTAGCCTCAAAACCACCACTTCTGGGCAAATCCTAGCCAGAGAACCAAGAGTCCTGTCCGGTTTCATAAAAGAGCAGAAATGACAACAGAAGAGCCCAGGGGGAAGACGTTGATCCTCCTGGAAACCTAAAGAAGCTCCCTCAGTTCTTTAATCAGTGCTATGAACTAAATTGCATTACCCCCAAAGTCCTAAATTCCTAATTCCCTCAGGGTGACTGTATTTGGAGATAAGGATTATAGGGAGGTAATGAAAGCTAAATGAAGTCATCAGGATGGGGCCCTTATCCTACAGGGTATAAGGAGACATGAGCATGTTCTCTCTCTCTCTCTCTCTCTCTCTCTCTCTGCCATATGAAGATGCTGCAAGAAAACATTCACGACCTGCAAATCAGGAGGACAGCCCTCACCAGACACAGAATTTGCTCGCACATGGATGCTGTGTGCCTGTTGTTTAAGCCCTGCCCCATCAGGTTATCTCATCATGGCAGCCTGTGCTGATGAACATAGCCAGTGACATTTTGCCCAGCGTTACGGACTTCCATTTCTTAAGCACCCTCCTGCCTGCAGCCCTGAGAGGACACTGAGCAGTGGTGTGGGATGGTTAAGTACACAGCCAGGAAGTGGCGGACAGCACTGGAACCTGGGAGGGCCATGCCACGTCTAAGGCCAACGCCTTTAGTCACTGTGCTGCTAATGGTGATGGTGGTGGCAGAATCTACATGGAGCGTAGCAGAACAGAACAACTGGACATGACCACCAAATAAGGAGGTAGTCATCTGGGGAAAACAGGACAGGCTCAAGAAGGGCCCAGAAGGATATGCAAGTGCCAGCATCTCAGAGGTGCCCAGGGGATGTCCCAGCCTTCTAACCAGTGCTCACCAGCACCCACTGTCTCCTAACACTCTCTCAGCCTGCAATTGTCAAGTGTGATTGAATATAGGAGGGAGAGGGTCCAGACCCAAGAGAGGGGGTCTTCTGATCTCTGCTTTGGCTGAGATGCCTGGGGACGCTTCATTCAACCAGCCCACAAAATAGTGGGCACCTGTCTTGCCAGACTGGCTGCCTTCCTGGACACAAGGTGGCCCACAGGCCCTTTCATACTATTCTACAGACCCCTAGTTGGGACCACAGGGTCCCATCCTCATCCCAGAGATGGGCCTCTTGCCCTGGCTGAGGGACTGGTGGTGAGCAAGCCAAAGTGAACAGAAATATATCTGAATGGTCCCAGGATTCGTGCTGGTGTATAAATAGCACAAAACCAGGATTTTTTTTTTTTTCAGAGAGATTATCTGAAAAAGTTTACATTAATGCAACATGTCATCTTTTCCGGAAGCCATCTTTGAGATCAGAAGCCTCTGCTGGGCACCCGCTCAACGCGACGAGGGTGATTAAACAACACGTCAAGAGCTGAAATGATGCTATTAGGCAAGCAAGGACTGTGGATTTGGGCTGATGAGGGAAGATTTGAGCCTGGGAGCATGGAGCTCCGATGCTTCCAGGTTGTCAAGTGGGATGTAGAGATCTCTGAGCAACCTGAAGCTTGGCTCGGGTGCCAGGTCTGGAACCCATTTGCGGTGTGACTTGGACTAAACTGTTGCTCTCTCTGAGCCCAATTTCCTCAACTGAAAGGGAATTGGATATCTCTTTGATATCTGCAAAAATCTGTATTTTTCCAAATTACTAATATTTAATATGATCATGCCAATATGGAGCTTTGTGGCATGACTTTTCTTAAGTGTTTTGAAATGATCTCTATTTGCTACACATGTTCATGATCAATTGTTTGTTGGTCTTTGGGGAAGATTTGAGGCTTTGTTCTGGTTTCTTTAATGATCTCATGGGTAGCTCTAGTCCCTTAGGCTGTGTATATTGACCAGATACTAGTGAAGAGGACAGTGGTGACCAGAGTGGTCTTCATAAAGACGCTGCAGCTTTGGCCTCAGGCAATGCTGGTTTGAATTCAGGTCCCTCTCCTGAATGGCTGTGTGGCTGTGGGAAGGATAGGAAACCTTTCTGAGCCTGCCTCTCCTCATGTGTAAAACAATGAATGTGTGCTACTTCCTGAGATTGCCAGGGAAGTAAAGGAAATGACGAGAAGCACCTGCCTGAGAGGGGCTGGAGAGATGGGAGCTCGCCGCCCATGGTGCATCTGCTCTTCCTGTCACCTGTGATCAGTTATTAATCATCCTCTATCTGCTCACCTGGTCCTCCCAAAGGAATCCTCAGGTCCATCTCAAGGGCAGGAATGATGCCATGGGTCCTCAGAGCCTCCACCTTTGCTCAGCGTGATCTTGCAGATACAAGTGCCTATTTGTCCTTTGCCTTTGGGCAGGCATAGGGGTCTCTCTTAGATGTTTGTCTGTCTGCAAGCCTCATCCCCAGCTCAAGGGATCCATCCTCCAGGGGACCTCAGTTTTTGGCTTTGTGTTGACAAATACTATGTATTCCACTTCAAAGGCTATGTGGCATATGCTTATAATAAGCAAGGATATCTGGGATTTTCAGGATATATTGTTCTCAGAACCCCATTTATAAAACACTAAACAATAATGAGTGACTATTTGCATTTTTCTCCATTTATTTATCTATTTATTTATTTTTTGGTACCGGGAATTGAACCCAGAGGGATTGAACAACTGAGCCACATTCCCAGCCCTTTAAATTTTTTTTTTTTAAAATTTTGAGACAAGGTCTTGATAAGTTACCTTGGGCCTTGTTAAGATGCTGAGGCTGGCTTTGAACTTGCAATCCTCCTGCCTCAGTCTCCCAAGCGGCTGGAATTACAAGCATGCGCCAATGCACCCAGCTTCTCTATTTTTTTTTTAAGGGAGAGTAAAATGTGTGGTCAGAAGGAGGGGGAGGAGAGGGGAGGTGGCATGGGGATAGGAAAGATGGTGGAGTGAGATGGTCATCGTTACCCTAGGTACATGTATGATTGCACAAATGGTGTTACCCTCCTTTGTGTACAACCAGAGATGTGAAAAAATGTGCTCCATTTGTGTACAAAGAATCAAAGAGCATTCTGCTGTCATGTATAACTGATTAGAACAAATAAATTTTAAAAATTCAACCTATAGTATACAGAATGAAAGATGTAAACCTTCTTTATCCCCTTTCCAGTCTATTCCATGGTTAATAAATACAGTTTTCATTTTGCCAACCTTTCTTTTCCTCTATATTTCAAATTATCTATATACCACATATCAACTTGCATACAAAAAGTCTTCTAAAAACATAAATGGGCTCCTTGTCTAAAACCTAGTTTTGTGTTTTACTTGAAATGCTTCTCCTGTCAGATATATTGCCTTTTTTAAAATTACTTTTTTTTTTGGTTCTGGGGATTGAACTCAGGGGCACTCAACCACGGAGCCACATCCCCAGCCCTATTTTGTGTTTTATGTAGAGACAGGGTCTCACTGAGTTGCTTAGCGCCTCGCTGTTGCTGAGGCTGGCTTTGAACTCGCGATTCTCCTGTCTCAGCCTCCCTAAGTGCTGGGATTACAGACGTGTGTCACTGTGCCTGGTTAAAATTACTTTTATTTTTAAGTGATCCTATGGAGAATGACTTGCTCAGGTGTCCAGTTCTGTAATTTCAGCACACGGGTAGCTCTGTGGAACCTCCACTAGCCCCGTCTCAGGACACCCAGCATGGTCAGTTGACTCCCTCTGGACAGCTCAGTGTCATTTGTAGATCTCAGCTTCCTTATTCGGAAAATAGGCACTAGCCGTGACACCCTTGTCATCTGGGAAGACCGCTCTTACCTCCAACACTGAGTCAGTCTGGGGTGGGAACAGAGCCCTAGGTTGGCCTGATTGCTGCTTTTGTCACGCACAAGCGGAGGGACTTGGATGGGCATCTGAACCTCTCTGAGTCTCCGGGTTTTCTTTGGGAAAGCATACATGTTCCTATACACTTTGAGGAACAGAAGTACCTCCAGCAAAGTCCAGGCAGAGCACTGGGTGTGCGGAGGAGCTCAACCCATGGTAGCCACATTGCAGTTATGAGTAGAGGGCCTTCTACCCGGCATGTACATGGGAGACAGCCCCACGGTGGGTTTGTGTGGAGAGAGCTGGAGTTCGTCCTGGAGTCTGAGTCCCAGGGATGCTGCAGGTCTTTAGTGCAGATGTCCTGGATAGTGCTTCCCAGAGGACCAGGAGACCAAGGCCAAGGGCAGCTGGAGCCAAGGGTCCTGCGGGGACCCTGGAGGTCCTCCTGGGTCATTTCTAGGCCTCTGTCCTGCTGCATCTCTGGGATTACCTGTTGGAATATGGGGCAGCCAGGACTCCCACGCAGCTAATACCTCCCCCTCAAGCTGGGGCCTCCAAACTCCAGGGCTGCTAGCTTTGGGGTATCGCGATAGAAGGAGTGGCCTCTTAAATATTGAATTACCCCTCCCTGGCCCCACTCCTGCCTGATTAGACTAAGGTCCCAAGCTTTAAGTTTGCTTAATAACCTCCTGACACTAAACAAACAGCCTTTCAAAAGGAGTAATTTGCGAGGCAGAAAGAAAACAAATAAGTCGCAAGGACACTGTGCAGCGGCAGCGGCCCAGCTGATTACATTCAGGGGGCCACCTAAGTCCGACATCAGCCGAAAGCATATAGATCTTGGCTCCTCTCCACTCTAGGAAGACTTCAAAAACATGGGCCAGGGAAACTTTGCATTAGGCCTATGGTGATGGCACGTCATTAGAATTCTGGGGGCATATTAAATGCCATCTAGCTGCTAACACGATGCATGATTTTCTGCTAAATAATTGATCACGGTGCAGAGATTGTGTTTGTGGAGTTTAAGAAAGTGATTAGAACAGGGAACATTTCTGGGAGGCAAGTTGCATCTGTAACGCGGAGCCTGTTCCATGTACAGCTTCCTGGGGGGCCTAGGGCATTGGGGATTCTTGCCACATCAGAGCTGGGGTGCAGCACTGGAGTGCTGACACAGCAGGACGGAGGGTGAGGGTGGGTGGCGAGGGGGGCCTGACATAAGGCCTGAGAAGGCTGAGAAGGATCAGGGTGGTAGCAGATTCCTGTGACCGCCTAAGAGGCTATGCTTCCAGGTGTATTGCTGGAAGGCGAGTGGCCTCTCCAAGGAGGAAACAATTGTTGGACCCCTGTCCTGGCCTCGTACCCAAGTGATGTCTCTAATGTTACGAGCACAGCATCTTGTCCTGAGAAGAGCTTGTCTCAGGACCCACCCCCACAGTTTTCTTTCCTTTTTTCTGCCCTACTTTACCCAGAGAAAAATCTCTTTCTCCTTAGCCTCCTCCCTGTAAGTCAGCTTTCCATTGCTGTGAGGAAATACTGAGACAAATCAACTTCAAGGAGGAAAAGTTTATTTAGGCTCCTGGTTTCCGAGGCTTTAGCCTATGGTTGCTTGGTTCCATTGGTTCTGGGCCTTGGGGAGGTAAAACATCATGGCAGGGAGCATGGTGAAGCTAAGTTGCTCACTTCATGGTGGCCAGGAAGCAAAGAGAGAGAGAAAGAGAGAAGGAGGGGCTGGGGACAAAGTATAGCCTTCAAGGACCTGCCCCTAAGGACCTTCTTCCTCCAATTTGGTTCCACCTTCTAAGTTTCCACCACCTTCCAGTAGCCCATTACATTATATATCCATCAAAGAGCCCATGATCCAATCACTTTCTACCTATGAATACTGCTGTTTGGGGGACCAAGCCTTCAACACATGAGCTTTTGGGGGGACATTTGAGATCCAAACTATAACAGATGCACTGTCAGATTTAGGATGGTTGTGAAAAGACACACATCCTGATCCTGGGGCACCAGAAAGCTGTTCAGGACCTGTTGAGTTGAGGGAGGAGAGACGTCACACACATATTGGGCTCTGGGAGTGATGAAATTAGGGAAGTGAAGGTGAGATTTCATCAGGTCATTAAAAGACAGAAAGGGTACACAGTGATCTGGTGCACAGTGAAAAGACAAAGTAATAGTTCTGGAATAAACAACATTGTTCTGAACAAGGAATTGAAGCTTGCACGTGATAGATCTGCTGGGTGCTCTTGAGTAAAGCTCTGAGCCTCAGTTTACTTATCTGAAAAGTGCATACCCGTGAGTGTGTGTTTGTGTACACTCTCATGCAACCATTTCTAATGGGGTCCCTCTGAGCCTGGCATTCTGTGTCTAAATTAGCTGTTCTTAAGCTCATCTGCATATCAGAATCCCCTGAAGGCCTTTTAAAAATATAGATGTTGGACCCTAACACTTATAGGGTCTGATTCAGTTGGTCAGGCACAGGGTCTGTGTGGTGTCTTGTCCCAACCACTTTGGCGTGTGGCTGGGGAGAGGACTTCCTGTCTTGCGAGGGAAGTGGTGGTGTCAGAAAGTCAGCAGAGCCTTGGACCATTTTGCTCTGGCCATGTGTGTAGGTCCCCAGCTTTGGAGCAAGAAGGGAAAGACGGGCAAGCCTGAAAGTGGGTTCCAGCTGCACCGGGCACTGGGCAGGTGAAGAGCACTCAGCAGATGCCACAGCTGCAGGGCTCAGAGGGCAATCACCTTGCAGGATGGAGGGCACTGGGGATGGGCCCAGGGTCTGCAGGGGCAGCCTCAGGCCTCTATGCCCAGGGGAGCCTCCCTGCAGTCAGGTGTTCAGCCCTGGCTCTGCTCCCTCTACCTGTAGTAACCCTTCTTCCTGCCCATAGTCCCAAATACCTCAGCACTGCTTTGCAGTATAGGTTAAATGACCGTGGGTCCCTTCCCCAGAAGCTGAAGAGCACACTGCAAACCCAGACTGCTTCTCCCCACTCCCTGGCATGATCGAGTGTTCTGTACTTGTTAGTGAGCTTGTTGGGTCTCTAAGACTCACATCCCACTGTACCAGCCTTCCCTCTCTAGGCTCCATGGAGCCTTTCCCACTCCTGACCCATGTTCTTATCTGAAAACAGGCTGGTCCAGGCCACTATGGACTTGGATGGGAACAGGTTCCGTGTTTCTGAGGGGTAATCAACAGTTCCATTTTACAGGGGGTGACTGAGGCTCAGGGATGATGACTGGAGCTGGCCAAGGGTATCCAGTGAGTAGGTATGGGAGTCAGAAGCAGAGCCCGTGGCTCTGAATCCTAGTCCCACACTGTCTGCAACTGGAAAACACAAAATATAGTCCCAGATCATGGGGACATCCCAGGTCTCCAGCCTGGGGAGAAAATGAGTTTCTGTCAGGTGACAAACACTATTTTGAAATGTCCTTTCTCTCTCTGGGCATGACCTAACTGATTCATTCCCCGCTGTCATCTGGACGTCTCTGGGCTTTGTAGATACCTTCACTGCTGGGGCTGCCTCCCTCCCCTGAGGAGCCATGGCTGGGCCACACCTCCAGTCCCAGCTTGCCTGTCCTGTGCTGCCCTTGTCCAAGGGCCAGGCCACCCACACAGCGTCTGAGGGAGATTGGTTTTTCGCTAAAGGTCACAGCAAATTGCCCAGGAATCCCCAGGGAGGCTGCCCTACAGATGCCTGCAGGGGCCTTGGCCAGCAGGGGGCGCAGCCCCGAGTCCTGATCACCAGGTCAGCATCAGAAGCAGGGGTTAGGGTGGAGTTAGGATTAGAACCCATACTCAGGGCAGCCACCATGTGTGTCTCTGGTGACTTCATCTGCCACTCTCATGTGCCCTTAGAGGGTGGGATATTTCAGAACCATCACACCAGGACTGCTCTGCGGGGTGACTTTGGGTGAATTATCCTCTGAGCTCCTGCAGTTGGAGATGTAGGATTTGAGACTCCTCTCCTTCCCTCTGTCAAAGAAAAATTCATCCTGACACTTGTTAAAATGGTAAGGAACACTATTTAGGACAATTTCCATAAGTGTCAAGATTATCGCCATAGGGGAAAGACATGGGGATCAACTCTGAATACAGCAAGGACTAGTGGGGATTTGTGGCCAATGAGCAGTGCGGCAGGGGGCGACCAGTGAATGGAAATCACCAAGCAGAGACATCAGGGGTAAGGGGATATTTGCTACAACTGGATATGACAGGCCAAAGACAGGGCCCAAGGGGAGGCTCAGTCAAAAACAGGACTCAGAAGGAGCTGGAGAGTCTGTCACCTCCTGTCTGCCCACAGGAGCTGAAGTGGTCTAACCTGGTCTCCTAATGCCCATTCTAGTCCCTTCTTCAAAAACAATGTGGTTCATCCAGGCTTGGTGCTCTGTGCCTGTAGTCTCGGCGACTTGGGAGGCTCGGGTGGGAGGATCACAAGTTTAAGGCAGCCTGGGCAATTTAGTGAGACTCAGTCTCAAAATAAAAAATAAAAAGGGCTGGGGTATAGCTCAGTGGTAGTGTTCCTGCGTTCAATTCCCAGTATTGCAAAACCAAAACCAAACCAAACTACAGCAAACAAACAAAAGCAAATCCAAACAAAAGGTACAATGTGGTCTAGCCCAGCACTCCCCCAACATTAGTGAGCACCAGAATCACTGGGGACTTGCTAATACAGAGATTCTTGGGCTCCACCTCCAGAGTTCTGATAGAGGGGACTACACACTGAGAATTGTTGGTCTAGCCTCCTCCCACTAGGGTTCTCATCCTCACTGGAGGAGTTTCTTCGAGGAACGACATCAACTGTGGATTCAGACAGACTTAGAATCCTAGCTGTGCTTCTGTCTAGCTGTGTGACCTTGGGTGAATCTCTACCCTCTCTGAGCCAAGATTGCTTAAAATGCAAGGATAGCAGTGCGTATCTCACAGGATTCAGGTGAGACTTGAATATTAGGATGATGAAACATTTGCAAAACCTCTGGTGCAGGCAGACATTCCAAAAATATTCCTTTCTGGAAGGAGAGCTGCTTTAGTGGGGGGAAGCAGAGGCCATCCAGTCCCACCTCGTCCTGTGCCAAGAGGGGAAGTGAGGCTGGGAGAGGGTCAGAGCCCCGTCCAGGTGTTATCTGGGGTGGGGCAGGGGGAGGCTGGCAGAGCCAGGGCCAGGCTGGGCACTTCTTCCGAATGACCATTCTGCCTCCAGCTAGGAAGCCAAGGGCACAGCCCCCAGCTGAGGGCAGCACAGCATCTCAGCTACCTGGTCAAACATCAGTGCTAAAAGCTGCTCTCCACCACTCAGCTCTGTGCAGGCTGCTCCTCACATGAGTCACTGAGAGGTGGCCCTGACAGCCTTTCTCCTTCTCATGATCTTCTGAAGCTGGGATCAGGTGAAGAGGGTACCAGACTCACTCTCCACTTCCTGCAGGTCACGGCCCTGGGCAGAGAGGCGCAGGCCCCTGGAGCCCCAGCTTGCTCTCCTTGGCCTGTTCCCTTTGGCTTGACTGCATTTCCCACCTGTGCTAGACATGGGCCTTCACCTCAGGCCTCCATATCCTCCAGACGCTAGAGGAGCCCAGGATACCCTGGTTCACAAAATTAGCTCAGGGCACCCCAGGACCAGGCCACCAGCAGTTCCTGTATTTCCCACAATTCCTCATCAGGCTCTGGTCTCTGGCTGAGTTCTTGTCCCTTAAAAGAGAGTCATTCTGTGTCTCTTAACCTCACTTTGCTCATCTGTGAAATGGGAGCATTCAAGGAAGGCTTACACATCTCTCTTTAGAAATCCTGTCCTCATGCTGCCAGCATGAGCACAGACCAAGGGAAGTGGCCTCATGAAGTGGTCCTTTTTACATCCTTGGGGCTCATTTCCAGCTTGACTTCCTTCTGGCAACAACTGACATAACCTGAAAAACCACCTAGGTAGTGTGGAATGCCCCGCTGGGCCAGTCCACTCTGGAAGGCCTCCTTCTCTGAGGTGTCTTCTGACCCTGCCCCCTGCCCTCACACTGCTATGCAGGGAGTCCCTGAGGCTCAGTCTCTGTCCTGAGTGGCAGAATCAGGGATATTTTTTTTCTTTTTCTTTTGGCAGTGGTGGCAATGAGTCCAGGGTATCACACATGCGAGGCAAATGCTCAACCACTGAGCCGCACTCCCAGTCCTGGCAGAATTAGTGGCCTGAAGCCAGATGGGCAGGGGGCCCAGTATTCCCCCTGTGTTCTATGGTGCCCAGCATAAGGGCTTCCCGTACTAGGTGTGCCAGGCACGCCTAGCAGAATGGAGACTGCACCGGGCTCTCTTGCATTTCCCCATTGCATTTACTAAAGTAGAGAAAGGCAGAGGGGCCACAAACTCAAAAATCTAACTTTCGGTGACGAGGGACCCTGTTTGAGAAGCAAGACAAGGTTGAGAAAAGACCTTCTGCCCTCTCCCCTCAATGATGCCACCACCCGTCCATCCTCCTTCCTCACCCCCCCCATGCAGAACTCGCATAGACATGGAGGACTTACTGAGCCCCTGGGTGTGCAGGGCTTTGCAGGGAGGTTGACTCCATTATTGCCCTCTGGGAAGGAGCCCTCAGGGCGAGGACCTGCCACTGTCAGTCACTACCATCTTTATTCAAGACACACAGGGCTCCTCTGGATCTTGGAATCCTCCAAAGACCCTCTAGTGTTTTTAGCTCAAAGAAACACTTTGATGTCCTAAATGACAAAGTCAGGCATCATGGAGGCATCGGTGACGATGGCTCCCTGCGGATACCACGGGAGGCGCAGGCAAGGAGCAGGTGCCTGGCTGTCAGCACTTCTGGCCGCCTGAAGTGTTCTGTCTCTGCTCCACGTGGATGTCTTTGTTGTCAGAGCCGCCTGGCTTCTCTAGCGTTTCCTCCTTTCCTCTTTCCTCGGGGACCTGCAGAGCTGCAGCCCAGCCCAGCCCAGCCTAGCTGCACACAGGGGAAGGGCAACTCTGGGTCTGCTTGGGCGAGCCCTGCGAGAGCCCTGCTTTGCCCAAGGTTGCCCTGGATTTTGGGAACCCAGGCAGAGTCCTAGGCAGGACCCAGGCAGCTCAGTCTTCTGATCTCTAAATGTGGAGAGGCTCTTGTGGGAGGGGGAGTTTCCATACTTGGGGCCTCTGTATATCCTGTTTTTGTCTTTTCTTTAGTATTGGGGAGGGAGCCCAGGGATACTCCTTCACTTAGCTACATCTTCAGCCCTTGTTATTTTTTGTTTTCAGACAAGGTCTTGCTGATGGTGAGGCTGGCCTCAAATTTGGAATCCTCCTTCTTCAGCCTCCTGAGTCACTGGGATTAAAGCTGTGTGCAGAGCTGCACATCCTGGTCCTAATCCCAGCTCTGCCATTCCACAGCTGGGTGACTTTAAGCAAGCCTCAGTCTTGTCATCTATAAAATGGGAATGATGGTGGTAGTAATAATACCTCGCCTACAGGATTATTGTGAAAACTGGATGGAACAACACAAATCTATGGTCTAGCTCTGGCACAAACAATCTCTCAGTAAGTAGCAACCCCGAACCTCTTTCTTTCCTTCTTTATTATAACATTGATTCTCCATCTTGCCTATTTAGTAAGATCCCTTGGGGAGCATTTCCAACATACCAATGCCTGGACTCTACCCCACACCAATGAGAGGAGCTCCAAGGATAAGGTTTGCTTCTGTGACATTTAGTGCTCCCTAGAAGGTCCCAAACTGCAGCCCAGGCACAGAACTCCCTATATATCCCAATCTGTATCCATCCTGACTTGTACAGTCCAATATGGTAGCCACCAGACACAGGGATTGTTTAAATCTAAATTAATTAAAACAGCATAAAATTAAAAATTTATTTCTTATGTCACACAAACTATTTTTAAAGTACCCAATATCCATGGATGACTAGACTAGGCTACAGTACAGGACGTCAGAGGTCCAGAACATTTTTGTTGTTGTAAAAATTCTTTTGAAGAGTACTACATGACCAGAGCTGTCCGATGGAAATAGATTGCAAGTCATATATGTAATTACATTTTTTCTAATAGTCACATGTAGTAAGTAAAAAGAAACTAGTGAAATTAATTTCAATAACATTTTATTTAATCATACATTCAAATGGATGTCTCAGCATGAAATCAACATGAAATAACTTAATGAGCTATTTTGCATTCTTGTTTTGTACAATGCCTCCAAAATCTGGAGTGTTTTTTATACTTTCAGCAGGTACCAGTTGGGACCGGCACTTTCCAAGGACTCAGCACCCATGCCCAGCACAATATGACCCCAGGTAAATGCCCAGGAATGTGGGCAACTATTTCAAATGAACCAGCTCCTCTTGACAGAATAACATTGTCATGTCTCCATAGAGTGCCTTAGGGCTTACAAAGAACTTTCATGTGTGTCTTCTAATGCCCTCTGGAGCTCTCTCACTGAGAATCTGAATCCTCAGACTGGCCACAAAGCTTGCAGACATGGAGATATCTCTAGAACCTAGGTTCATATTGGACACCGTTATTGTCTTTTCTAGTTCATAAATACCCAGGCCTGGGCAAGTGCTATTTGTTCTGGACAAATAGACTGGCCATTCTTTGGGCACAGAGAGCTTGTCCATTATTTCTTCTTTGGCTCTTCTATCCCTGGTAACCATTTTGTTAGTGCATTTGTCAGTGGAGAAAGTGTCCCCTGACGACCCTGAATAGTGCAGAAAGCTCTCTCTATGAGCCATGCGACTGGAGCTTCCCAAGTCCATCCACTCCTTACTGCGAAAACCTCCATGCACCATAGCCTCAAAGAAATAGGGTCAATGTGTCACCAAATAGATAGAGTAAATGTGTCACTAGGGAAGGTTCATGTAGCCACCTCCCATCTGGCATTAGCACCTTAGTATGCATCATTTTGGTCACATGGGTTCATAGCAGAATCAGGAGCAAACGGGGCCGATGACATACAACTAGGGTACGAGAATGTGGAAGGAAAGGCCAGGAACACAGGGTGAGTGGTCAGTGGTGGGGGCAGCAAGGACATCAGGGGTCCTTGGGGACCACCAGAACTGGGCCAGATAAAGGAGCTGTGAGCACGAATAGAGGGAGCAGAAACCCGTGTCTACCTGCAGGGGGCGCCCCTCAGGTCTGGCATGCCTGGGACCCTGCTGAGAGCTGCTGGCTGGTGAGGAGAAGGGTGTATGTGAGCTGTGGGTCCAGGAGATGTACAAAGTGGGGTGCTCTTTTCAGATTTCATGGGCTTTCAGCTTCCTCTGGGAGGCCAGCAGCAGTAAAGTGCTCAGACATTCCAGCTCCTGGCCCTGGGGGGTAGGGAGGCTGGGCCCCCCTCAGATCTTGCCTGGCTTTGCTAAGTGATAAGATCACCCTCTGAGGCCCACAGCTGGCACTACGTAGGAGCAGTTCTCAAATACTCTCAAAGCCAAACTACCTCCCCCCACCCCATTCCTGATCCTCCCAGCCTCTGGGGAACCTATTTCTAATGTTCTTCCTGATCTTTAGCATGACATCTCTGGTCTCTAACATCTTCTTTCATGATCTTACACTCAGTGCTCCTCTCCCTGCCTCCCTGCTTTGGCCTCTTTAAGTCACCCCCTTCTACCACCCCTTGTGTGGTCCAGCTGTAGGGCTGTTAGCCCCCTGGCTTCTCCCAGACACCACTACTGGGTGAGAAGACAGTCTCTAGATCTCCTCTCTGATTGCTTTAGCCAGAGTGACACTGGCAGAGAAAGTGATCTATTGCAGGCATACGACAGCTATTCAAACCCAGAGACTGCTGGCCTGGGCCAGCTGTTCTTTCTCATTCATCCAACAAATGCTTGCTGAGCACCAAATCTGGACCTACCCTTGGCCTTCTTTCTGACTGGCGGTGCCTGCATGGATTGGTTTTAGATAATGAGCTAATGAATCAGGATCATCCAAATGGCTTTCTCCTGCACTGGAGTGTCCAAATGCCAGGCAGTTCTGTTCATGGACTAGCGTGTAATGATCCCTCCCGAAAATCATAATCCATCAATCTCCCCTTTCGAGACCATCCATCAATGTTCCAGAATCCACAGCCGCATTCTCATTCCAGGAGTTTTCAATCACTTCCCTTTCCCCTCGTGCTTGCCGAGCAGTGCACTGACACTAGGAAATTGTGTTTTGACATGAAATCATTATGTGTTTTAAAACCTCTCCTTCAGTGGTGGTCTTTTCCTGCCTTCTGCTCTCCCCTGACACATCTCCTACTATGAACTGCAGCATGAGCCCCGATCCTTTGTTAAACTCTCTGGCACAGGTGAAGGATGCCGGGTCTGAAAGGAAGATGCATGGCAAAGGAGGCTGCCCATTTTATTCCAGCACTATTGCACTGTAATTAATTTGTCTCCTCCAATCAGGGCCCAACTGGTACGTTTCCCTGAGGGAAGTTTAAGGGATTGACGGGGGTGATGGGGGAGGACAGGAGCACCAGGGGTCTGTATAGTGAAGTTGTATCATAATTAGATGCAACTAACGTGCAAACTTAACTATGCATGCAATAACCAATTGATCAATTCATCAATAAGTGCAGGGGAGATTAGCTGTTCACAGTGCAGTGATTCTGTTTCATGGGCCCCCACATACCAGCCCAGAGTGAGGGCAAATCTGGAGGTATGTGCTGGCTGCCCACTATGTCCCAGCTCCTACATGCTTCCCAGGGCCAGCTTCAGTTTTTGCGATGCAGATTCTAGTGTTTGGAGACAGGTATTCTTTGTACATTGAGTCCCTAAACATATGCCAATCACTGATCAATGCTCAGCCAAAGAAGAGTGCTGGGGCAAAGTTGGACAGAGCCCAGTTTCCAGGAAAATGCCGTGTGTCAACCAGATATATTTCCCAAGGCATTTGTTTTCATGCAAAATTTGTGTTCTAAGCAATTCCCACTAGTCCTGCTCGGCTTACTAAAGTCTAAAGACCTTAAGCCCTCTGAGGGTGCACCTGTGCTGTTTTGGGGAGGCTGCATCAACATGTTCACCCTATGGGGAGACAAGCCTGACATGGTCTCTAATTAGCTGGGTCTTCTAGGGAAAGTTCCTAAACCTCTCTGAGCTTGTTTTCTCACCCAGAAATGGAGGCCATTAATACCATTTGTATAGAGTTTGACTTAAGGGTTAAATATAAAATATGCACCTGTGGGACTGGCAGGTGCATAGCAAATGATGGGCCCGGTTATCATTATGGATAAACGATTTCTTGCTGAGGAATCTGAGCTGCCAATGTCATGGAGGTGCTTCACTGAAAAAAAGAATAGATGCTGTGAAGTTAGTTTCAGCTGAACAACAATAACTTACGCTGTAAATAATTGATGGTATGAGTAGGCTTCCCGCGCTCGCACCCAGGTAAGGTTTAGGGATGATGGCTCCACATTCTAAATCGCCTCATCTTCCCCTTCTTGAATAAATGGAGTCTTGGCTGGCGGTCGGAATCAAAGTCACACAAGTATAACTTCCAAAGAAAGTGCCTCTGGGGGAGGATGGCAGGCTTGCTCCCTTGCTCCCGGGCCATGATGAGGTGAGTGTAATCCGTAGTTACTACCCAGTGGCTTCCATTTCAGACACCCTCCCTGGCTTCTTGGCAACTAGGACTTTGAAGGGTGTAAGCTGCTCTCACTTTTCTTAGAAGTTCTGCTTTGCCATGCCTTGAAAGTCCCTCCCTCAAAACCTGCCTGTCTTAGATCTTGGGTGGGATGGCTCCTGCCACCTTATCTCTCTTAGGAGTATTTAGGAATGCATGCTGTAGAGCAGAGGGCATCTGCCTGTGGGATACCCCACCCCCAGTTTGACTGCAGAGGAAGATGAGGAGCAATCTGGAGGTACTTTGCCAAAGCCTCACAGTGACTTTCTTTCTTTCTTTCTTTTTTTTTGGTTCTGGGGATTGAACCAAGGGGCACTTAACCACTGAGCCACCTCCCCAGCCCTTCTTATATTTTATTTAGAGACAGGGTCTTGCTGAGTTGCTTAGGGCCTCGCTAAGTTGCTGAGGCTGGCTTTGAAGTTGGAATCTTCCTGCCTCAGCCTCCCAAGCCTCTGAGATTATAGGCATGCACCACTGCACTCAGCCTCACAGTGATTTTTACCCTGCCTTATCCATATAGCTCTGAGACATGCTGGGCCCTTAGTGTCAGGAGAGGAGCTGGGACTCAGAAACTGGCCCTGGAGCTGTTCTATGGGTGGAAGTAGAATAAATGCTCATATGTCTGTGCTTCAAGGGCAGAATGTGGACTGGCCTGTCCATCTTAGCTGCTCATCTCTCTGTGTAGGGGTCTGACCTTAGGGGCAGGACAGCAGCAGGAGCTTGTGGGTGGGCTGATAGGTGAGGTCAGGTGGGAGGTGTGTCTATGATGGGGATGTTGAGGAGGTGGCACTGGGGCTGGTCCCGGAGTTCATTCCCGTTTCCCTTATGGAATGCTCAATGCATCAGGCACTGCCCCAGGATTTTCCTGTTAACTCTCCAGATCATAGGCACTGATACTCATAGGTGAGTGAGCCATTTCCTGGAGGTGCAGCAACCTATTCAAGATCAATGTCGAGAAAGGGAGCAGCTAGAACTCCATCCCAACTCTGCTGCTCCCAAGGCCTACCCTCTCACCTCTTCTCCTATAAGTGCTGTCTGCCCACCTCCAGGTCAACTGGAAGAGAGGTGACCAGGAAAGTGAGGCAGAAAAGTCCAAGTTGGGGTGGCATGGGCATCCAGTGGCAGGAAGGAGCTGGTAGAAGTGAGTGTGGTCCAGCTGGTGAGGTGAAGGCCAGGCCTCAGCAGTGGGGGAAGCTGTGTGTTCTGGCCTCATCCAGGTGAACTCGAGGGCAGATCCCAGCCCTGGTGATTTCCTCATAAGGCATGAGCTGAGTGCCATGCTTGAACAAGGGACTACTGGAGGAGGCTCCTGGGGAGTGTCAGACACTGTGGCAGGCTCTGGGTGGAGAGGTCCCATGAAGCCACCCCCCTACATCGACCTACACGAAAAACCAGCCTGTGGGTGCCCCAGGGAGGCCCCTGCCAGACTCTGTCACCTGCCCCAGCATTTGAGTCAAACCGCCAGGAGGGCCCCCTGCTTTCTAGTTCAATGAGGCCCTCTGGGGAAGGAACTTTAAAAAGATTTCAAATCATAACAATGCTTTTCTCTGCTAAAGTCGACAACTGTTTTCTTCGCCTCCATCATAGCAAGGGCACACACAGAGAGGGTAACATTGAGAAAATGCTGTTTCTGGCTGTCAGACCAAGCTGGAACCATTAACCCCTACTTAGTCAAATTCTTCCTGTGAGACGAGGTGTCTTTTTTAAGAGTCCAGGGACAGTGGGCATTTCCCCTCCTCTCCAGACACCAGGATCTCAGGCATCTCTGTTTGTTTTTCTGTTCAATGCATCTATTGTCTCCATCCCTTCCCAGGACATGACTTTGGTTGCACATTATCACCCCTGCTGAATTTCTGCAGTGGCCTCTTTTTCTACCACATACTTCTCACAAGAGTGACCTTCTTGCAGCTTAGTGTCCTAGAGGGCTCTAGTTTGCCTCCCCTCCTGGTAGGCATCAGCATCCCACAGATCATAGTACCCCATTCCTCTGGCCATGGTGCTGAACCCAAGGCATGGGCTGGTTAGAGGCTTCCCTCGGAATAGTGGCCCCAAGGAGAGAGAAGAGGGGGGTGCAGGCATCTCTTCTGGGGCAGCAGTGGCAGTACTCTAATCTCCTGCCCCAGTGCCATTGGTGTTGAGGGGCAATCAGCTACAGAACTGTGTTTCCTAGAGCAGTCTTGTAATATGGGTGGGCATTTGCCCTGTGCCCTCTGCTCTTGGCTTAAAAGTATCCACTACCATTCTGAGACCCTCTTGAAGACGCTCTGGGTTACCTAATGCATTTTAGCAAACAACTTGACATTCAGACCAGTGAGAGAGGATTCTGTTGACTGCCACTTAGAATCCTGACCAACGCAGAGAAGCCTCAATGGTAGCGCTTTAGCTTCTGGATGCTGCTGGATTCGACACCAGCTAAACCACTGTTCCTCCTGGCCGTGTAAGCCAATAAGTCCCTTCATTTTCTTGTATGGTAGAAGAAGGCATGTTTCAGAAACTTGCAACCGAATGTGTCTGGAATAACAGTAGAGCTCTTAGCATATCACATCCCTCCTCAGGTATCTCCAGCAATGCCAAGGAAGTTGCTTCACAGCACCCCATTACTCTGGCCATGGTGCTGAACTCAAGGAGTGGACTAGTTAGAGGCTTCCCTTGGAATTGTGGTCACAGAGAAGGAGAAACAGGTACCACAGGTGTCTTCTGGGGCAGCAATTGTCCACTGATTGCCTTTGCTCACACAGCGCCCCCTGCTAGAAGGCATTCATTATTTGTTACTCTCAGATCAAACTCAAGTTCTTCCAGTAGGCTGCAAAAATCTCTCTGCTCTCCCAAACCTACAGCTGATGCAGCACAAGTTCATTCATTCATTCCCTTGCCAACATTAAAGATCCCCATTTATTCAGGGTAATATTCTGGATGAGAGTGTACAGCAAGCATAAGCAAGGGCAGATAATTTTTGGACCTCTATATATCATTTACCCCCGTCATTTGAAAGACCTCATTTAGTTCTCACAACTCACATGGAAGGAATATTAGTATTTTTGGCTGTGGAATCTGAAGTTCTGGAAATGTAAGTAACTCCCTCAAGGTCACACAGCTCTGAAGTACTAGAATAAGCTCCTACCTATGTTCCTGCTTAGATGGATCTGCCCATGGGGCATGGTCCTCATTCTTAAAAGGGCAACATTCACAGGTGGCAACTGGAATATTCCCCTAAATAGGAAAGTATCTACTACAGTGAACTTAACAAACACCATTGGGTGTCTACTATGTTTGTCAACTATGGGTTGCTTTTGCAGGGGCAAAGAAAAAAAAATCAGATTCAGTCCCTGACCTCAAGCATTTAGAGGTCTGTTACTCAAGTTGGGGAGAATGAAAGGAGCTAGAGGGGAAAGACAATGACTTTGAACTGGAGAACCCTTGGCTGGGCCTTGAGAGCCACTCAGGATGAGGTGTGTGAAGTGTGAAGACAATTCAGGAGCTCAGATGGAGAAGCACAAAGAGCCATGGGTGGGTGGTCAGGGAAGATGGGCCTCCTGTGATCCTCCAGGACTGGAAATGGTTGCAATAACCATATACTGCTCCATCCCATTTCTCTTTATGGTATAAAAATTTCTTGATAAAAATTGGATAATTGTTTTTGTACAAAACCTCACTAGCATTTAGTTCCTTCCAGGCACCAAACACTGGGCTCAGTGTTTCATACAAAGCCTGAACTTTTTTCTGTATGAAGGTGGTAATAAGAGATGTATTGTCATGGAAGATTAGTAAATAAAGTTTAGAAATCATTTGACATCTAAGCAGGACTCAAGAGCCCAAGGGTGGGTACATACTGTGGCTAGTCATTATAGCCCAAGGTGGTTGGGCTATGGTTACCCAAGGAGGGTAGCTTTCTTCCAACTCAGAAGGGTCATTTCTGCCTGGGGCACATGACATGCTGCTGTAGGGGACAGAAAACAACAGAAGCAATGAAGGTGGCACTAATAGCTGGGGCAATGGAGCAAACATTTCTTTGTTCTTTTGGGGGGATCTTTTTTTCCCACAGGAAGTCAAACTTATAGGGGAGACAAATGATGGCCCCACAGATGGCTAAGGGGCCTTGTGGTAGGGACAGATGTGAATCCTCTGAGGACTTCAGAGGATTCAGTGTCCAGTAGGGACACTTGAGGGTGGGTTAGGGGTCCTGAGGTGGTGGGTAAAAGTAGTTCAAGAGAAGCCTCTTTGCAAAGGCATTGCGTAGTGTGGTATTGGGTATACAGTGGGTCTCCCATAGTACTGGCTAGTTAATGCACTAATTGAGGCCTCTCTCATTAGCTGGGGTGCACACACCGAGGTTCTCTGCATCCCAGTCACGTGCAAACCTGAGTGGAATGACAATCCAGGTTTCAGAGGCAGCGATGCAGGCACTGTGCCCAAGAGCCTCCTTTGGGAGCTGCTCTGCCTGCATCCCCAGCTACCTAGAGGCAGAAACTGCTTCCCAGCTTAGAACCAGGCTGTTCCTGGCTGTATTCGCACTGGGAAAGCTCAGCTCCAGGTGCCTCCACCCCCAACTCCCAAGAGGAATGCTTGGGACCCAAAGGGGAGACCGAGGCTTCTGCAGTGGCTGAGGGCTCTTTTGAGGGAATCTCGTTTGGTCTCCCAGAACAGAAAGCGAGAGCCCATCCCCCCCCCCCCAGTGTCCCTTTCCCAATACACTTGGCCCCGAGACTAGGGGCGGAGAAGTGCAGCAGTGCAGAAGGGAGCCAGCCTGGGAGGGATGACAGGAGCAGTGGGTGGCCCCTCCCTTTCCAGAGCACGGCTGCCATTCCCTTCACTCAATTCCAGTACATTTGATTCAGAGTCACAAGTGGCTCTTCCTCTCCAAAGAAGCATTTGAATTTTAAAAGAGGACCCCAGCAAGGAAACACTTAACCCAGAGGAATGAATATTTAATGCTGGCATTTCAGGTTCTGCAGGGAGAGGGCTTAGAGGGGCCTTTCCCAAGGTTCCCAGAGCACCCCATTCACCTGCTTCCTGTGCTCAGATTGAGGCTGGCCTGGCAGGAGCCCTGGGACAGGTTGCTGGGACAGCATGAGCCCCAGACTGGTCTCAGCTTCTTGCTAACTGTGTGTGTTCCCTGGAAGTTCTGAGTGGTACTTGGACTTCACCTGGCTCCAGTCTTGGGCTCTCAATAGATGATCCAAGGGCCAAATCAGGACCATATTGTTCATTTTCTTTTAAAAATTGGTCCTACAACCAAAGTGGTTCCTTTCCTGTGCTCTCCAGCATACCCCTCATCTTATCCCTATCTGCTTTATTCATTTGCTTTACTCCTGGCCCCCAGGGGTGCTCTGGTTTGAGTGCCTGCTTTCCTAGGGTCATCAGGGAACTTGGGGCAGAATGTGAAGGTGCTTTGAAAGTTGCCCGCTGTGTGTGGAGGTGAGATGGATGTGGTGACAGTGCCACTCATTTACTTCCATTTGCCATACGGGACTGGGAATGTGATGGACACCTCATCTTCTTCACAGCAGCGAGGAGCCAGCATTGGCTCATTGAAAGGGAGATTGAGGCGCAGAGCAGTGAGAGGACTGGTTCAGTCATTTGCTAGTGATGAGGGAGGCAGGGTCTGAACGGGACCCCAGAGTCCATACTCTCCAAGTGACACTTTTTCTAGGATGGTGACTCAGGCCTTACCATGAGTCATCTTACACTGGGGCGGTCTCCCGGGAGGGGGCACTGCTGCACGGTGCATACCCTCAAATGTGTGGCATGAATGATGCGGACACCCTGTGTTGTGGAAAAGGAGAAGTCATGGCTTTGATTTTTATTAACAATCAACAGGGAATTTTCAATGCAGGGACTGGTGCTCCAGTGGCGCTAAGCAGTGGTGCTGCCATTCCACATGCTCCTTGGGTCCTTTCCTCGTGGAGGGTTTGGAAGAGAAATTTAAGATCATTTCTGCCTGTTAGTATCTATGGGATGACAGGACTCCTTTACAAATGTCTGGCCCAGAGGTGGCAGCAGTGGCTGTGACTTCATTAGGACTCCTTCCCTTGCAGGACTGCCCCTTCCAGTATAAGCTCCACAGCTCCAGCCTTCCTCCACCTTGAGGAAGTGACAACTACAGGTTCAGAAAGCTGTGACCCCTGGAGACTGTTCCTCCTCTCTGCCTGGCCTTATCCCCCTGGCCTGCTCTTAGATTTCAGCCCTAGCCCTCAAGCGCCCCCCTTCTTGTCCACAGCTCCATCTGTTGTTGCATACCTGGTCACACCAGAGAGCTCACGGCCAGCCTGGGTTGGCAGGACCATTGCCAGCTTCACAGTCAGACAGACCCATGCAGGGTCAGTCTTGGTTCTCTGCTTAACATCATGACATGGGGCAAGTGACTTCATCTCTCTGAGATGCAGTCTCCTTGTCTACAAAATGGGACACAGGGAGTTTAGGCAGAGTAAGTGTATATTACAATACATCTTAAATTATGGCTTGACAACTGGCCGTTTTTCTGCTCCTTGTTTTTTCTCACCTTAACATTCTATCTTGGAATATTTTATATTAGTATTTAAAAAGTCTCATCAATATTTTTGTGTTTGCCTGTTTTTTCTTTATCAGGATGGACTATGATTTATTTAACAGCCTTCTTCTGATGGACATTTGGGGTGTTCACAACATTTTGCTATTATAAATAATGCTCCAACAAACAGCTTTGTGAACTCATCGTTTTGTCCATATGCCTCTGTGGTTATGAATTGGCTGCTCGCTCCCTTGGGAATTTCCTCTCCTTATCCTCTGTACCTGCTGAGGGCATTCTATCCACCTCTCAGGGCGGCCTCCACATTGCCTCTCTGTGAAGTCCTCCTTGACTGCTCCACAGTGGGTACGGGCTCTCCTCCAGTGCCTGGTGGCTTTTCGATCCTCTCTCTGTGTACCCTCCTAGCTTACATGTTAATCATTTGCTTCTGAGTCTGTTTCTCCTTCCAAATTGTGCACTTCTTGACAATAGGGCTGTTCTGATAACGGAGATTACAAATATTCCCTAATTGTTCTGTCCAATGCTTTTCTCATAGTAGGAGTTTCACATTTTTTTTTTTTTTTTTTTCATCATGAATAAATGCAACAGAGTCTCTGCCCTCAGGGAACTGATGGTCTGAGGGAGGAGAGAAAGTCATACACAAACATAATTATCATTACAATGCAAAGCTGAAAGCACTAAATGCCACCACATGTGGAGATTAACTATTCTATTTGATAGTTCTCAGCCATGACTGCAAATGAGAGTCACTTGGGGAACTTTTAAAAAATACTGTGCCTGGGTGCTATCCTCAGGGAGTCTGGTTTATTTGGTCTTGCGTGGAGCCCAGCAACTGGTAATTTAGAAAACTCTACGTGATTCTACTGGTAGGCAGTGTTGAGACCCTCTGCAATACTGTGCTAGCTGGAATCTCCTGGGGATCTTGTCAAAATGCAAACTCCAATTCAACTTGTTTGGGTTGGAGGACTGACACTCCATGGTTTTTTCCTGTTCCAATTCGCTTTCCAGCTTTATTGAGGTACAGCCATGCACATCACAATGATATTTTGGTCAATGATGGACTCTGTGTATGATAGTGGTCCCATAGAAGCTAAATAATTAGTATCCCCTAGTATTTTTACTATAATTTATTTCTATATTTAGGTACACAAAAACTTACCATTGTGTTACTGTTGCCTACAGTATTCATTATAGTAACATGCTGTACAGGTTTGTAGCTAGGAGCAATGAGCCATACCATCTAGATCTGTGTGAATACACCTTGTGATATTTGTGTACTGATGAAGTTGCCTAATGATGCATTTATCAGAATACATCCCCATTGTTAAATAGTGCATGATTGTATATCTGGCAATACAGATTGCATATATTTATGGTATTACAACATAAAGTTCTGATATACATATTTATTGTGAATGATCACCACAATCAAGCTAATTGATATATTCATCACTTCACATAATTACAAAATTTTGTTATTGTGAGAACATTTAGTATCTACATGTCTAACAAGTGGGTGGATAATTCTCCTGCTGCTAATCCACATTTTGAATAGCAACGCTCTGGAGCAGCTATAGTTAATGCCATCTGTGCATTTGTGTCTCAGTTCCCAGGTTGGTCTCCAGACCAGGTGAGTCAGAAACTCTGGGGTTGGAATCCATAATTTTTAAAGCTTTTAGATAATTCCAATGTTAATGAAGAATTGTTTTCTAGTTGAGTGGAAGGATGAGGTTCCTAGAAGAGATGATCCTTGGGGAACAGGGCGTTTCAGAGGAGAAAACTTGCTTAATGGACCTTGATTTGCTCTTTTGGTTATAATATATGAAGACAATCATGGTTATGAAAAAAAGAAGATGTGGGACCCAGTTCATTTTGAAATGAGTCATCTCTATGCTTTTTGGTCATTTCTTCATTTATACTGATAACCATTGAATGAACAACAACAAAAAAATCAGTCCTTACCCTGGACAGCAGTGAATTCAGATAATTAAGCTAGTAATTAGCATAGGTGATGATAGAGAAAGTATAGGACAATGTTCTGGATTCCTCATTGATCAGATGGG
>CM053402.1:68459796-68483267 GCA_028644305.1 Xerus rutilus
AATATGCATGTGACCACCACCTAAAGGTTAAAAGCATCGGATGCGATCTGGTGTGCTAATTGTACTTTTATCGATCGCGCTGGGAATCTGAATAGCAGCAGGGAAATGAAATTCCCGAGGACAGCCTTTCTGCCATGGACCTTCCTCATCTCCTGTGGACAAATGAGACGTTTGGAGAAGGAATTTGTCTCTCGGGGCTTGCTGTCCTGCTAAATTATTTTCTATTTCTCATTAATTCTTGTCTTCCTCTTGCCCATGCCACCTAGCCCCTCAGTGGCCTCCCCTGCCCGTCGAAGAGGCATCAGCTGTCAGAATCACCTGCTCCTGGTGGCTGCTCCTCGCTGCTCCACTGAGCTCTCTTCTCTCTCAACTCAGACTCCTGGGACTGGGCAATTGAGGGCTTAATTATGTCCTTCTGGAGTTACTTGCTAATTGTCTCATCTATGACTCCCGTGGCTGAATCCATGACAGATACAACCTTCTTGTATAAGACATGTTTTAAGTAATTGTAAGAAAATGTAAATGGATGCCTATAGGATCTGTTGAGAGATTGCCAAAAGGACATTAACAAGGTAAATTCAAAACTGTGGCTAAGGTGAAGAATCTGGACCCCTCTTTCTGATTGTGGCCAGACACTATATGGACATTCCAGATTAGGGCCAGGGTGCAGAAGAATAGGGCAGGAAAAGTCACAGTGACAGAGATAACAACTTTCACAGCCAGGGGCAATCTCACAAACCCAAGGCTGAGCCAAAGAAGCACAGGTACCAGGGAACACGGACTGTGTTCCATGTAAACATCCACATAAAGTTCACGTACAGGGAAAAAAATCCAAGGTGCTAGAGGTCAGGAGAAGGGCTACCTTTCAGTGTGTGAGGAAGGATGGGAATCTACAACCTGATGTGCATGGTGCCTATGCAGGGAGAAGCCATGAGATTGTACACTTCAGGGTTATGCACTTTATCATATGCACACAATAACTCAATAAAAATCTAACAATGGTAGCAATAATAATGCCATAGTGAACATCTGTCGAGCTTCTCCTATGCCCATGTGCCCAGCACTGGGCTGACTTCCTCATGAGTATCTTCAAGGCAGGTGGGTCCAGAGCCATTTCCCAGGAGGGGAAACAGAGGCTCAGAGAGGTTAAACATGTCCAAGTGTGTTTGAGGTACAAACTCTCCAACTGTGAACCCAGAAGAAAAGAGCAGAGTTCCCCAAAGTTGAGACTCATTCTTAAGTAAGTCCTAGCAGTGGACAAAGACAGGTCACCTCCAAGCAGTCAGTGTCCCCCCCCCCCGCTTTTCCATCTGGAGCTAAAGCAGCAGAGCCTTCATGCTTGGGAAATGCTTGTGAAGCAGGTGAGGGGACAGGAAAGGCTCTTTCGGGGGGATGGAGGTCAGAGTGCAGAGGTAGTGAGCAGGACAGAAGCCACCCCCCTTCTAGAGAAGAATCTGGGTGCCTGGAACTGGTCCATAGACTGCACAATTGTTACACACATCTTCCTGGCTGGACCATAGGAATGACCTCACCTGAACCTCCCTTGGGTGTCCACACACCAAAGGTACTTCCTGACTATTGACTGGGAGCTGTCAGAATCACCTGCAATCACTATGCTCACTGAGTGATTCTGAGGGATGAAATACTGAGTATTTTTGGTAGCTTGGGGTAGGCAGAGTTGAGATTCCACCTCACTCCAGTTACAATGACAATCATCAATAATACAAGGGTGGTGGTCCTTTTATCTGACCTGGAAGAATAGATTTCTTTCCTCCTTCCTTCCCTTCTCTTCTTCCTCCTCCCTTCCTCCTTGCTTTCCTTCATTCCCTCTGTCCTCTCTTCCCTCTCTCCCTTTATTCTTTCTTCTAGTACATATCTATGGAGCACCAACACTGGCCAGGCACTGGGGATACTGCAGTGGATACAACAGTGAATCTCTGCTGCCAAGGCACTTGCAGTCTGGCTGGAGAAACCAACAGTAGAGACCAAGCAAGGAAGCAAGCAGAATGATACATCATATAATGTCAAGTGCAAAAGAGAAAAATATAGCAGCCAAGGGTGCTGGGTGCAGGGCTAGGGGAAGTGCAGAGAAGAGAATGAAGGGTAACCTCTCTGAAAGAGCCTGAAGTGAGCAGGTTGTCTATGGGTCAGAGGACAGTGTTCCAGGCAGGGAGCAGCAAGCGCAAAGGCCCCGAGGTGAGAAAGAGGTCTGAGAGTTTGTGGAATAACGGTGTCAGGAATCATCAGAAGAACTGATAGGGACCCATGGAGTTTCATTTCTATTCTGAATGTAAGGGGACCCTTTGCCAGGTTTTGGATGGGTTGTGGCAGAACCCGAATTTCCTAAGAAAGGTCACTCTGGTTGCCAGGTGAACAACTGATTCATAGCAGGCAAGATGGAGGCAGGGAGACCAGCATGGCAGGTTCTGCAGTGTCCAGGCAGGAGGCCTTCAAACTTGAACTGCAGGGTCAACATCATGAGACTTTTCTAGGGTCATATGCATAGCACCGGAAATGGCCTCAGGAAAGGCTAATTATGGGCCTGATTCAGGCCCTCTAGCATCCCCACCTGAACACGCCACTGGAGAAATTATAGTCAGTCCAGGGATGTGACATTAACATTGAGTCATATAGAAAATGTTTCTTTTTTCTGATTCTGCTTTAATCTTCTGGGCCCTCTAGGAAACCAGATTTCCTGGTGCTTCCAACAGAGGTCTCAGGTGGGTGCATCTGCCTTGATGATGTGCAAGACAACCTTTCAGAACAAGAGATGAAAACGCTGGAATTTATATTTATAGCTAGTTCCCGTTGCATTGTTCTCTAGGTTATTTAGTTCATGCCAACAACGTGCCTAGAACATTGGCAGAGCTGTGCATGAGCTCCATTTATTAGCACCTATATTGGAGCAGTTCATTATAATATCTTCTGATGGGCTACAAAAAATATTTGGAGTTTATCAGTCTACAGAGTAAATCCCAAATTCTTCAACATGGCTCAGGACTTCCCCACCTTGATTTCCTCTTGCTGATCTTTCAACATCGCCTTCTTCCTTCCTTCTTCCTGCATCCTCTCTATTAACTGCATCGAATGTTTCCCCATCTGCTGATCTGCTGCTGATTGGTGGGGAGAGGGCAGAGATTGGTGGGAAACTGTTCACTGGCTCACTCCACATGCTACCATTTTTGCCCTGGTTCAACACAGCGCTTGAGACACTTTATGGCTTCCATTTATTTCTAGTTTATCTGCTTCCTCTGGCTGTTATTTCCTGAGGCAGGAGTGGTGAATTATTAGTCTTTGGATCTTAGGGTAGCCAGATTTAGCAAATAAAAATACAGATGCCCAATGAATTGTTTTAGTGTAAGTATGTCCCCTGGAATGCATTTATTTGGCACATATTTATACTGAAACCGGTCCTGAAAATCAGGATCAGGTTCCGGTCCCCCTAGTGTTGAAGATTAAACACCCAAGAAATGCCAAGGCAAGAAAACAAGTTTTATTTAAAGAATAGAACAGAGAGAGAGATAGAGAGAAAGAGAGAGAGAGAGACTCCTCCAGAGAGGAGGGGGTCCAGAGCTGATGCCTGAGGGAGTGGGGTTGTCTTGCCCCTTTATTGATTTCAGTTTCCTTTCTTCTCATGTCCCCTCCTCCTCTTATCTTGCCTATATGACCAAAAGTGACCAAAGGGCAGGAAGAGAGCCATCCAGGGGTTGATTGCTTGTGTTGGAAAGTGTGACCCTTCCCCTCTAAGGCTGTTAGCAACCAGGTGATGGGAAGTGCTATCTGCCCATTTCCTTTTCTTTGATAATTGGCTACTTGTCCTATGCTCCAGTCTCTGTACTATATAATTATTCATTATGTGAAAGGCAAATGTAACTGAAATCTTGTATTTTAACTAGTAACCCTATTAGATTCCCAGAGACTGGCTCAGATACTTTCATTTGAAAGAATGTCAGGTAGCAGGGATAAACATCTTCCCCCTTCAAAGAGAGAGATGTAAGGACTGAAACAGCAACATAAAACCTGATCTTTTTAATACAGGTGAAGGTATAAAGAGGAAATTTCGCATCACTGTGTGTGTGTGTATGCATGCATGAGCATTTACAATTTTGCCACTGATGGGGCCTAGAAGCAACAGGCAATGACCCCCAGAAGCCTTGAACACACTCTGTGCCATATCCTGGTTTCTAACCATCACTCCTCTCTAAAGGTTTCTCAGAGAAGTGGCTGCACAAGGACTGCCTGGAACATTGTGTTTTGTCAGAAAAGCAAGAGAGAGCTTAAAGATTAATTGGGTCATATATAAAGGACACAGGACCCAGCTGGAGGAGACTTCAATGCGCAAATCTGTGACAATTTGAGCATCAAAAAGGAAAATGTTAGTAATGGATATTAACACATTGAAAAATTAATGAGTTTATGGAGATGAGAGAGGGAGAAGAGAAGAAAACGAGAGAGAAGGAGAGGGGAGAATGAAAAGGTAAGAGGGTGAAGAGTTTAGTCTTTCTGGCAGAAGGCTAGCCAAAAAGAGTAGCTGGAACAATGGGAGTAAAAAAAAAAAATCACCTTATTGTAACAGAAATGTAATAATTAAATATAATCAATGAATTTCATAAGGGGTCATTAGAAAATGATGTTCGTATGAACTACAATTATCACACACACCTCCTGCCCCATTTTATTTATTACAGCAGTCCCATAGTATCCACGAGAGATATGTTTCATGACTCCAATTAGATGGCTGAATCTCCAATAGTACTGGACCTTATATTTACTATATTTTTCTTGTATGTATCTATGATAAAGTTCAATTTATAAGTTAGGCACAGTAAGAGATTAGCAATAACTAATACTAACACAGAACAATTATAACAGCATATTGTAATAAAAATTTATGTGAATATGTTCTCTCTCCCTTTCAAAATCTTATTGTACTTATACTTTCTCATTGAATGGAAACATTTTATAATTTCTCTTTGGAATATTTAAATTGTCAGAATCTCTTCCTTGCTCTTCAGGGCCATGATTAAGTAAAGTCAGCTTTACTTGAATACAGCATTATGATACCAGGACTGTTGATCTGATAATGAAATGACTACTGAATTATTAACGGGCAGATAGCCTATACATCATGGATATGTTGGACAATGGAATGATTCACATCCCAGTCAGGAAGGTGTAGAATGGTATGAGATTTCATCATGCTTTTTAGAATTATGAGCAATTTAAAATTTATTGTTTATTTTTCCCTAAATGATTTCAACCCATGGTTGACTATGAGTAATTGAAATTTCAAAAAGTGAAACCATGGATATGGGGAACTCATGTAATTATCAAGTGGGAAGTGAATGGTTACAACAAAAGGACCTGGTTGCCTAACCTGACTATGCAATCCAATATCACCTGTGATGAAACCTGAAATAATAGATATTATGATGGAAAGCAATAAGAAACACCATCAACACCTATGTCATATTCTTGACAAAAATGCTTCATTAGAATCTAGTCATGAGGAAACAATTAGACAAATCTAGAATATAGAGCATGTTATGAGACAATTGGCCTCAAAACTTCACAAATATCTGTCATGAAAAGCATAAAATGTGAGTAAATTATTCTAGAGTAAAAGACTTCCAAGGGACTTAACCACCAAATGTCAAGGGTCAACTTTGATTGGATCCTGGATTGATGGAGGAGGATCAAAAAGCTATAGAAGGCATTTTGAAGAGCACTTTGAAAATGGAAATGATGTTACTGAGTTAATGTTCATTGTCTTAGGTGGGAGTGCTGTGTGGTTGCTCTATAGAAGAAAATTCTTATTCTCCATGCATCTCCAGATGTCATGGTGCCTGCAAATAATTGCAAATGATTCAGAAAGAGAATGAATCTGGGTGAAGGATTTTAAAGCATTAAAAGTAAAAAGGGCAAGAAGATGGGGGAGCAATATGTGGATATTTGAAAAGAAAAGATCCAGGAATTGAAGAAAGCCTGGGAGAAAACCAGAGCAACCTATTTGTGAATAGCCCAACAGCCTATGGGGACCTTTCCTCTCCCTTCTTCTTCAGAAAGACCTCTTAGTCCAATCCAGAGAAAACCCACTTCTGGCTTTGAGGTGTCTTGTGAGGTGCTCCAGTGCAGAGCAGAGCTGGACATGTGATTAATAGAGCTGAAAGCTCTTGTGATAAATTTAGCCCTTTCAATCAGAACTTAGTATTTCTAAGCATTGGGCTGAGAATGTAGCTCAGTGGTAGAGTGTTTGCCAAGCACGTGCAAAGCTCTGGGTTTGAACCTCAGCACCTCTTAAGGTAGAAAAAGGAAATGAGTATTTCCAAGCATTACACTGTCCTTTAATACCTTTATGAAAACACACACTCCGACATCTCTCTGCAGCACCCCCTCTTCCTGGCCACCGCCCAGCAGCCCATCACAGATGACGGAATGCACTATCTGAGCATGACTCTTTCCAACACAATAATTACAAAACACTTAGTGGTATTTTGAAATGATTATACGTTTTATTTAAATATTTATCTTTCTCAAATTTGACTTAAAATCTATAGGTAATTAGTTATCAGCCCAGCTACCAGGGTGACAGGCGGTTTCCTTAATTTTCTATGCAGTCGACAGGTTTTAACTCTGAAATTATTCTAGTCACAGCATACTTCAAAGGTCTAAATAAAAAAAAGTTAAATGCCTTAATATCTTTGAGATTTGCAAAGATATTTGAGGATTTGCTGAGGGATTCAGTGTAGGATGAAGAAAGTGTTTTGTTAGCAGGGAGAC
Source organism: Xerus rutilus (assembly GCA_028644305.1). Taxonomy (NCBI): domain Eukaryota; kingdom Metazoa; phylum Chordata; class Mammalia; order Rodentia; family Sciuridae; genus Xerus; species Xerus rutilus. The sequence continues at coordinate 68,466,577 of CM053402.1, forward strand.
TAAGTTGCATCGCCAATTTGAAAGAAAATGTGAAATCCAAATGCACAAAGATTATTTAGATGAGAGAGCACTGAGCAGCCATTGTCATTCCTCTGTAGCCTGTGCCTTTGAGACCCAGGTTGCATGGTTCAGAGGAAACACGGACCGCGCTCCCTCCTCTGGCAAGGGTAACCACACTTTCACAAGGATCAAGTACAAACTGGCGAACACTAATTATAAGGTGTCTGAATTATCATTGGAGCTCAAATCCCCTCCTGAACAGATGCACACCAGCAAGCAAATTTTCAAGCTTTAAAATCCTGGGGTGCAAGTCCTGGGCCCTGCGTGGGTTTGTGCCTCAGCCTGTGGCATCCGGGTGCTAACTTCCCGGCGTCGTGGGCTAGGTCAACAGGAGGACCATCCTACTTGGCCCAGTACTGGCCTTTCTCACTGGGGTGTTCTAGATTCTTGGTGTGGTAAAGAGATCCCCAGTGTAGCTTGTGAGCCGTTCCTAGGTGCTAGTGTTCGGGGTTCTGCTCCCAGACAGAACTAAGCTGGGGCCCCAGCTTGAAGAAGCAGAGAAGACGCCATTCCAGCTGCAGCGCCAGCGCTGATCAGAGCGCTTCTCTGGATCCTGTCAATACATATATATGCATGTATGTACACATGTCCACTCCTGTGTGCATCAACACATATTATAATGTGTGCAGTACATGTATAGAAATCTATGCTTTGTGCTAATTGTAGTCATGCAAGCATCAGCCCCACTGTTGCCAAGTCTTCTGATTTTCAAAAAACAAACAAAGCATGTATAGAAATAAATGCTATAGTACATGTATAGAAATATATATGTAGTGTAGAGTACATACATATACATAGATACACAAAATACCACTTTCCACAATAACTGTGCTAGGTCTGAAACTAAGAATTGAAAACCAGATGATTTTTTTTTAAAGTCCCAGGACTATACTCTCTGGGCTGCCCATCTCTTTTCTTTCCTGTCTGTCCCTCTCTGGTGAAGAGAAAACAGAGCCTTTCATTCAGTACACTGGCAGGATCCTACCTAGACCACTTGCAGTTTAGGCCAGTTGAGAAGCTAGCTGTCCCCCCAGGGATGGCCTGTGTAAGATGTGGAGGTCAGTCCTAGCTTTGGGGCCTTGACTTTTCCTGTGTTTGCTAGAGAGCAGAACTGTCTGTCTGCTTTTCAAATCTTACTTGTTTTGTGTGGCAGAAATGCCCATTCCTGCTGAGTAGTCCTTGAAACTGGTTTGGATCCTGTAGTGTGTGTGTCCCCATGCGTGCATACATGTGTCTATACAAGTGTGCACAGAGGCACAGGCACGTCTGTGCATGCTTGTGTGGGAGACTGCCTGTGTGTGGATCTACATACCAAATACAATGTTGTCTCTAAAACTCCTTCCCTCCTCCCCCTCCCCACTTCTGAAGTGCAATGGGTGCTGTTACGCTAATTGCTCTGAGTAAGTCAGGGAGCTAGAGGTGTGTGGCTGGGGCTGGCCACAGGAGGTAGGGAAGGGATGGGACACAGAAGGAAGAAGAATTATCAAAAAGAAGTGTTGCTTGAGAACTTGGTTTATATGGTCCCTTCTTAGTCCTCCCCATGTATGACTTCACTAATCCTCATGGCATCCCTAAGGTAGCTCCCCTTTCACAAATGAGACACAGAGGGACTAACTGACCTGCCCAAGGTCACATAGCTCACAGGTATAAGAGTTGGGACTTGGATTCAGGCAGCCTGGATGCTCAGCCTAATTCTAAATTCTATGACCCTAGCATGGCTGTGAGCTGCGCAGGCACCTGTCAAGTGGGGAGAGGGTGGCAGATTACAGGGCAGGCGATGCCACCAGTCTCTGCCAATGATTGTCATGCAAGCATCAGCCCCACTGTTGCCAAGTCTCCTGATTTTCAAAAAAACAAAGACATAAATCCAGATTTGTAGGTGAAAGGTCCATCTTTTGAAAGTGCTTTGCAGGCCAAATAAAATAAGTCTACCAGCTAAAATGGGCCCATGGGATGCCAACTGATAACTCTTTAAGGATGGAGAAGCCAAAGCCCAGAGTGAGAAGCAATTTGCCCTGGTCACTCAGCCTGTGCCAGAACCTATCCCCGGAACCCAGTCATTGTCCCAACAACCTGACCCAGGCTCTGGGTCCTCTTTTCCCAGGGTATTTCCTCATCTGCTTCCCCTGTAGATAAGGATTGGAAGGGACCTGGGTTCTCATGGAAGCTGATCCTCTTTGTCCACCCCAGCCTACATGTTCTATAGAAAGGACAATGGTATAAGCTTGTTCTGGCTATTGGCCTACAATCCAACCCCCAGCCCCTGCTTACAGTTCCAACAACCTCCTTATAGAAAGATTGGGTAGACTGCCCACAAGTCTAACCCCTTGGGAACGGATTCTTTAAAAGCCCCCAATCCTGCAGGAGCAGGAAATGGCTTCACAGCTCCAAGATTCTGTGCCCTTCTGCATAGCCCTGCCTTCCTGTTTCCTCCATGATGCTTCCAAGGGGACACGCTGAAATGCTCAGAGAAAGGGACTTTGTTTTCTCTGACCACAGTGGGCGGCAGGGATTGGGGCAGAGGGAACCAGACTGCACAAAACAGAAAGTGCCAACGTCCCCAAATCAGAGACTGGAAAGCTTGACTTTCCACCCCTATCTCTTGACCTGCCTCTTGTCCTCCTGAATCACCTGGTCAGCTGCCTTGGGCTGACCCAGGGACCCAGAAGTAGGATCAGTTCCCTGAGCCCTTTTTGCTGCCTGAACTCCTCCAGCAGCCAGGGAAGCTGCCCATCTGGGGGCTGCAGGTTTCCCAGGGGTGAACCTTGGGCTCCCACCACTTTCCCAGTGGTGAACCCACCACTTTCCTTTGTGGTGGGTCCTCTGACTCCCACCTCTTAATACCAGTGCCCCATCCCTGCCCCACCAACCTCTCTCTCCTACCTCCTGCCCACCTGGTGCCTCTTGGTTTGCAGCTGTGGCTCTGACCAGGCTTCATCCTTTACTTTGAGTCCCACGGACCCAGCCACTGTCCTCAGGGCACGCCTTCTGATCTGAGTGTTCCAAGCACGAGGCCTGGGCAGAGCTGTGACCTCAGAGGGTATCTTCTTTGCACCAACATTAGCCTCCTCCCTTTCTCCCTGGCACATACATCTCTGCTGTACTCTGCCTACTTTTTCTAACTAACACAAGCCCCCAATCTGCATTCTTCCACCCAAGCCTGCTCTTTGGAGAGCTTCAGATACTCCTCATTGGTACCCCAATGTAAGCCAGTGTCCTCTTCTCCAGGGAAACTGACTCAAAATCTGGTTTCTGGTTGTGGAATAGAATGTCAAGTCCTGAGGAGCAGGAGGGAGCTGGCTAGGGTGTGGCTGGTTGCCCCTGGATTAGGTAGACCTGAGGCAGTCAAATCAGGAGTGACTCAAAAAGCTCTAAATAGCTAAGTGAAGGCCTGACACCCCCACCCTCTTGGGGATCAGCGGGCTGCCTGGGAAGCCTAGCTCCTTGGTGTCTGGCATCAGCTGCCTGATTTGTAACATTAGCTGAGTTGTGGTATTTATGAGTTTATTTAGCAAATATCTGTGGAGCGCCAACTATGTGTCAGGCATAGTGTAGGCACTGAGGATACGGCATGGAATAGAAAGAAACTGTCCTCACAGAGCTTGTATTCTAGTGGGGGAGAAAGTCAATAAGCAAGACAATTAAACGTGTAGCACAATGGAAAGGGAAACATACTAAGAGGAAAGAAAGTGGGAAGGGGAATGAAGTATGGAGTGTGTTGGGGAAAGGCTTGCTGAGAAGGTGAGTTTTAAGCACAGATTTGAAGCCAGCACAGAAGGTTGTGGAGCAGGTGTCTGGGAAAAGAACACTTGAGCAACAGCATGTGAAAGGCCTTGTGGCAGGGCATGCCTGCAATATTTGTGACACAGTGTGGTTGGCAGCCAGCACAGGAGTGGGGAGAGAGCAACAGGAGGTGAGGTCAGGAGCCATACAGCAGGTAGGCCGGGCAAGGACTTGGCTTATATTCTGAGATGGGGCTATGGGAGGGTTGTGGCAGGGACAGATGATCTGAGTAATAACTTAACAGGTTGCCCTGGTTGCTGTGTGAGACAGCAGAGGGGCAAGAGCAGGTTAGGCGGTGGGGCAGGGTGGGCAGGGGAAGATGTGAGAAACCCTTGAATTCCAGACTTATGGCAAAAGTAGAGCTGATGGGATTTGCCAATGGCTAGGTGTGGTGAGAGAAAGAGTCAAAAATGGCTCCAGAATTTTAGGTCCAAAAACCAAAGCAAAGGAGTTGCTCTTGATAGAGTTAAGGAAGACACAGAGGAGCAAATTAAGGGGAGAATCTGATCATTCATTCATTCATCCATTCATTCATCAGTTACTTACTGGACAATGCTAGGTGCTGGACAGTGTTCCAGGCTGAACATGGAGGGGACTGATGATTAGCAAGGTCTCCCATCTCATGGCTCTAGTAGCCCTGGAAGAGGGGCTGTAAATGAGGGAAGAGGAGTCATAATCCCCAAATCACACAATAAATGCACAAAAAGCAAACTCAAGGTCCACACGGGAGAAGAACATGGGCTCAGAAGGGAGTGTGGTAGAAAATCTAACCTAGTCCAGAGTGGACAATGGTGGTTAGGAGAATGATGGGGGAGGGGTGATATGAAAGATGAGTAAGAGTGAACTTCGCAGTGAGAAGAACAGCATTTACAAAGGTTCTGTGATCACAGGAAGCAATGAGGACCTGGGATATCTGAGGAAGAGTGGAAGGAGCAGAGCATCTGGACACTGGGAAACAGAGAGCATGGTGAGGGAAGATGCTGGAGAGACTGGGTGCCAGTTCGTGCAGAGCCTGCAGGCCACATGCAAGTCATTTGTCATTATTTCAAAAGTACTGGGATGTCATTAAAGTGCTTGAAACAGAGCAGGGAGCTGGTCAGTTGTGCATTTTTAGGAAGATCACTCTGGCTATAGAGGGGAGATTGGATTGCAGAGGACCAGACTGGAAATGCAGACCTGAGAGAGATGATTGCATGGTCTCGGGGAGAGACTGTGGCAGCCTGGAAAGAGACTGACAGATCCGCAAGATATTGAGGGAAGGGGAAAACTAGCAGTACTTTTCAATAGACTGATTGGAGGAATGAAGGTAGAACAGAAAAGGACCATGCCTTTAAATATAAACAGAGTATAGGAAATGAAATTCAAGGCCTCTTATTATTATTAAGAAATTGGGTACAAATTCTTAGAAATGGAGTGCATTTCTACAGATGTGTGTTACCTTCTATTGGTTCCTGGAATAAAATCTCTGGTCCTAAAGTTCTATGTATTATGCATGGCATGTCCTGGGTAGAGTCATCTAAACTTGGTTCTACAACCATGGGAAGCAGTATAATGGGTGACAGGGATTAAAAGCATGATGTATAAGACACACACCTGGCTTTGAATCTCAGCACTGTCACCTGCTAATTTTTCAATGTTAATTAGTCCCTTATCCAGGCTAAGCCTCAGTGTCCTTGTCTATAAAATGAAAATGGCAGGACCTATTCCTGAGGTTGTGATGCGTAAATGAGATGATATGCAAAATGAATATCCAGAACTTGGCACAGACTCATTAGAGGGTAACTATTATAGTTGTGCCACTCTCAGAGCACGTTAGTGCTTTGATTTACAGCCTACTTGTATCAGTTAGCCACTGTGATAATAATGCCATGTAACAAACATCTCCTAAACTCAGGGGCTTAAATCAATAATCATTTCCTTTCACTCCTTTGTCTGTGGTTTACTGTGTTCTGCTGACCTAAGTTGGGCTAGGCAAGGTGGCACTAGGATGCACTTGGGCCCAGATGTGCTCTACAGGTCTTGGGCATGCTATTTTCCATTCAGCTGTAGGAATACAAGAGGGCAAACCAAACATGCCAGCATATTTCAAGCATCTGTCCACATTATGCTCATCAAAATCTCTTTGGAGAAGCAAATCACTTGGTCAAACCCAAGTTTGAGGAGTGGAGAAATACACTTCACCTCTTTTGGGGGGAATTGCAAAATTACATGATCAAGAGTGTGAATGTGGAGAGGGTGAATAGTGTAAACCAATTACTCAAACTCATTCTTCAAAACCTCTTGCCTTCCCAAGAAGAATCACTTGGTACCATCCAGGCATAGAAAAATGGCTGTTGAGACCCAAATCTAGTTTCCATTCTAGTTTCTTCCATCTCTCTCTCTCCCTCCCAGCTATTCTTTATCAGGTTTGTGACTTGTTCCCTTGAAGAAGTATCAGTCATACTTCTGTGATTGTAAGCCACAGAAAACAATTCAGGTGGGCTTTATCACAAAGGGAACTGAATGAAGGGCTATCAGGAACAAAACCCATCAGAAACTGGAGAACCAGGCTAGAAAGAGAACAGATTCAGAGGTTTCTGGGGATCCAGACGGTAGAGCCCAAAGGACTCTGCCAAGCACTGATGCTCGGATGAGGGAGTCTCCACCTTGGCAACTGCTTTTGAGATTGATCCAAAGTCCTCACAGAGAGTCCCATTGGCTTAAGACCCATCTTTTGGTCAAGGTAGGGCAAAACATCACAGTTCATAGCTCACCAAAACCGTCCACAGTGGGGAACAGCAGATTCCACAAAGGAAGTCAGGGTGCTATTGGGAAGGAGAATGGGAGAGGATGATCAAAACACAATCCATGTCCTTTATGTCAGGCTCAAAGCCAATGGATATCTCAGAAAGGGCCCCAGAGAGCATGCAGGGGCAGAATCCACTTCCCCACCCTTCGTCCACTAACTTGTTGAGGGTACCAGATCTGAGGGGAATTTGTTTTTCTTTAGCAAACACTTGCCATGTTTGGGGCACTGCTCTGAAAACTTGGCAAATATTAACTCAGCAGTCCCTGATCTCAAGGAGCCATTAGAGAGGATGGTGACTTACCCGACCTCACAGCTTGATGGTAAGGATTCAATCAACATAAGTAAAACATCTAGCAGGACTGTTGGCATGCAGAAAAGGCTCAATAAATGCGAGTTGGTATGGCTCATCAACCCTCCACTCCCATCCTCCAGAGAGTTCCATGAGAGAGGAAGATGGCCAGGGTTTCAGGACCTATTCTAGGCTTCTGAAACTGACATTAAGAACAGCTCCCCCTCCAAAGCCAGCCCAACTCCTCTGGTTCCCAGTGTCCAAGAGGAAGGATGGGTTATTTAGATGTGCAAGAACATCAGAGTGAGTGATGTGTCCGGGCATGTGCGACCTCCCTCTGTGACACTTTCTGATGCCGGGGAGGCTTTTCTCATTTTCTATGCTCTGGATGGTGCTGTGCTCATTCCAGTGAGATGGGGACAATGTTCTCTAGTGCTGCTGACCCATATGGTAGCCAGTAGCCACATGTGGCTGCGAAACACTTGAAAAGAAGCTAATTTTACTGAGGAACTGAATTTGTAATCAAATTTAATTTCAATCATTGAACTTTGAATAGCCACTTGTGGCTGGTGGCTACCATATTGACAATATAGCTCAAACCTCTGATGTTACAGAACACTCCTAAGGGACACGGGGTAGGAGTGGCAGGGTGGTGCCTTGAGGGAAAGACCAGTGGTGTGTCTCACTGTCAACTTCTTGGAGGCAACTCCAGAAGGTTCTCAGCTCTGGCCACCTGCAGCCCTGGCTCCTGACCCTTTGCTCCCCAGCAGTCAACCCTGGGGTGTGACAGCTGGCAGTTGCCTTGGGCAGGACCCCGCCTGCTCTCAGTTTTTTTTTTTTTTGTTTTTTTTTTTTATAATCATCAGACCCAAAGGTTAATGGAGGTGAGATAAATGGGAGACACTTGGAGAAGAATTAATTAATCTGGGGTTTCAGTTCCCCCAGCGTGACTCATCCCTGTAGAGTCACCTGTCTTCGGGCTGCTTTTGCAGGTTGCAATTTATAAAAGTAGAACAACAAAAATTCTGTCACACCAATAATAAGGCTCAGAAACCACGAATGTCAAAGTGGGAGGGAGCATCTAGTGCAACGTCCTTACTCTACGGGTGGAGAAGTTGAGGTCGGATGGGGGTCAGTCCATCTCCGCTGCTATAGCAAAATATATGGGGCTGGATAATTTAGGAAGAATATGAACGCATTTCTCACAGTTCTGGAGGCTGGAGTCCAAGATCAAGGCTGTCCTTGCAAAATGTTGCCTTACCCCTGTGTCCTCCAGAGGGGAAGACTGCTGTGTCCTCACATGGCAGAGGGGCAGAAGGGGGGAAAGGCAAGGCTCATTCCTTCTGCCCTTTTATGAGATGCTAATCTCATTCATGAGTGTGGGGCCCTTTTGGCCTAATCGCCTTCTGAAGTCCTCACCTCTTAATACTGTTGCTCTGGGGATTCGGTGTCAACATGAGTTTTGGAGGGACATGGACATTCAAATGACAGCAGTGGCAAAGCAGGGAGGCTGGCTCTCCCGGTTTGGTGCTGCAGGATGAGGTGCAGGAAAGGAGACAGCCTCTCTCCCAGAACTGAGCTGCAGCCAGAGGGCACGTCCTGTGGGATCACTGGAAACTGAGCTGTGGGCATATACACAGAAGCAGTCCAGAGGGGCTCACCCGAGCCAGTGAGGGGAGCAGAGGGCGGGAGAGAATGAGGCCAGGTGGAGGCAGTGGACCTATCTTCTGGACAATTAACAGAGCAACCCCTACAGGGCCCATAGAATGACTTTCCTGGATTGTTGAAGATCCAGGAAAGTGTGGGATCCAGGGAAGTTCTGGGGATCCATGCAATATGGTCATGCATAGAGGATGTAACCCAGGACTCTGAGGTCTGCCTCTGAGTTCTTTGCTTCCTTTGAGCAGTCTGGATCTTTCTTAAAGACTTGAGATGGGACGCAGGATTTAAAAAAAAAAATATTGGAACTTTTTTCCCACTAGCCTGCGGCAGTGCCAAGACTCATTCCTATATTTTCCAACTCTCCTCCTCCCTTGACCTCTTCCCATCGGGCTACATATTTTAAAACTGCTTTCCCATCTAAAGCTGTGATTGGCCATGTACAAAATCATAATCAGAACTGTAATTAATTCAATAGTTGTGGCCAAGGGCCAGGAATGGGCTAATGGTCTCACAGGCCATTCTGTTATACCCATGACAATCTCATTGAGTACATTTTCTTCTACCCATTTTACAGATGTGAAAACAGGCTGGTGAGATGGAGTGATATATCCAAGGTTACCCAGCTAATAAGCAGCAGAGCTGAAATGTGAACTCCAGTCTGTCTGCCTTGAAGGCCCTTGCTCTGGCAAGCCTTTTGAGGGCAGCGGTAAGCTCCCATAGCAGTGACATGCTTGAAGGTTGCATATCTGCCTGTGGACACAGTGTGATCGTGCATAGGGGAGGCAACCTTTGCTTCCTGCAGAGACCGCGCTCCTCTTTTGCACATGTCCTAGTCTGGGGGGTTCGTTTTCTCTTTTGACCTGATGTCTTCATAATTAATGTCATATGACATGTGGAGAAGGGATCTCTCCTGCTGTGGTCCCAAGAGCTACCGTGACAGTGAAGATTGATTTTTGAAGCCAGGAGTGTGGTCTCATTTGTGAGTCATTTCCGAGGCAAAACACTTCTTGAGTGGCATCCCTTGCTGAATGATGGTGCCTTGTCCTTTGCACTGGCACACTGGGTGTGAGGGGAGGTGGGGCTCCCAGCAGACTGCCAGGAAAAGGTTAGGAGCTCCACGCAGCATCCTCGATGAACGCTGGGACTGCTCCACAAGAAAGGATGTCTGAGCAGAAAGCACTCCCTTCTGATTAATAGACGTGCACTTTGCCTGGATGGGGACCAGGCTGCAGGGGTTGTTAATCATCCTGCCCCGTGTGCTGCGTGGGAGTGCAGGAGTGTCCTCGCTCCCACTCTCCCAGGGGAAGGGCTGCACGTCTCCGGCTCTCAGATGGAGCCCAGCTGCCAGCCTTCAGTCCATGCTGCCCCCCAACTCCTCTAAGAGGACCAGGAAGGCCGCACTTGGGGCCTTCTGCCATCCTCATCTTTGCGTGGCTCTTGCTGAGCACTCCCTGGCCCCTCCAGGGTGGTAGCTGGGTGGTCACCTCTGGGTGGCGCCCTGGAGGAAGTGGTAAGAGGATGAACATGGCTTGGGCAAGATTCCAGGGAGCCAGAGGACCTCACTCCCTTTTCAGAGCAACCAAGAGAAAGTTGTCTTTTGTTTCTGTTTTCCTTTTGTTTGGTTTTATTTTACTAAAGTACTCATAACATAAAACTTACCATTAGTGACATTTAGTACCTTCATAATGTTGTACAGCTATGACCTTTATTTAGTTTCAAGACTTTTTAATCTCGCTGAAGGAAACGCCATGCTCATTAGCAGTCAGTTCCCGCTCATTCCCTCCTACCCCAGCCTCTACTAATCCACTGTCTGTCTCTGTGGATTTACCCATTCTTGACATTTTATATAAATGGAATCATACAATATATGGCCTCTTGTGTCTGGCTTCTCTCACTTAGCATTATGTTCTCAAAGGCCATCCATGCTATAACATGGATCAGTATTTCATTCCCTTTTTATTGTTGAATATTATTCCATTGTGTAGACATATTACGCGTGTTAGTTACCTTTTTTTGGGGGGGCAGTGTATATCAGGGATTGAGCTCAGGGATACTCAAGCACTGAGCCACATCCCCAGCCCTATTATGTGTTTTATTTAGATACAGGGTCTCACTGAGTTGCTTGGGCCTTGCTTTCACTAAGGCTGGCTTTGAACTCGCAATCCTCCTGCCTTAACCTCCCAGAGCCGCTGGCATTACAGGCATGGGCCACTGCGCCCAGCCAGCTTATTGTTGCTTTGACCAAAATACCTAACAATAACAACTCAAAGGAAGAATGATTGCTTTTGGCTCACAGTTTCAGAGGTTCTGTCCGTGGTCAGTGGGGTCCATAGCTTTGGGTCTGAGGCAATGCAGAATATCATGGCGGAAGGGCATGGCAAGAAAAGCTGTTTGGCTCACTGTGGTCAGGAAACAAGAAGGTGGGAGGAGGGGACAGGGACATGTTATAGTCCCCAAGGGCATGCCTTGTGACTTACTTCCTCCAACCATTCTGCACCTGCCTACAGCTCCCACCACTTCCCAGAAGTCGATTCAGCTGTCAATGGATTCATCCACTAATGAGGTCGAAGTCCTCATGATCCAATCGTTTCCTCAAAGCCCCACCTCTGTACACTGCTACACCAGGGACCATGTCTACAACACATGAATCTTTGGGGGGGACACAATACCCAGACCAGTACACCGCATTTGTTTACCATTCATCCTTCAATGGACACTGGTGGTTTCCACCGCTTGGCTGTTCTGAATAGTGCTGCTATGAACATCTGTGTATGCATTTTATTTGAAAAACTGTTGTGAATAAAAAAAGATAAATTTATTGTAACTTTGAAACAAATCGTTTTAGTTCTGTGTTGTCCAGCATGATTGGTACCAGCCACATGTGTGTATGTAAATTTAAATTAATTAAAGTTAAGTAAAATCAAAACTTCACAGTTGCACTGGGCCATATTGCAAGGGCTCAGTAGTCACATGTTGCTAGTGGTCACTATAATAAACAGTGTGGATACAGAACATCTCCACCATCACCCAGTGTTTTCTGTGTAAGCACCTATCTAAAATAGAAAAATGGAATCAGTGGTAGAGCTGCCCAGCCTGTGCAAGGCCCTGGATTTAATTCCTAGTATCTAAAGTAAAATAGGTAATAAAATCTTGCTGGTCCTCAACAGTCATGTCAACTCCTACAGTTTTCCAATACCCAGGACCACTCCGATCTCTCCCTTTGCCCTCTGAATGCAGGACTATGTCCTTGCCATTCTCCTTTCTGGACTAGGGAGAATTTCCTCTACTTGCCTTTTTCCTCTTTTTACACCCCAGCAGTAGGAGCTAGTGCTCTTGCTTTGTGCCCTGGTTCACACACGCTCATGGAGCACATGCTCATCAACACTCAGCATTGCAGACACTTTGCACCCACAACACGGCCCTTGAACAGCAACCCATTCAGTCGCTGACGGGGCTGGGGCATTACTGACATGAGCCAGTAGGCAGATGGCAAATGCCAACACCGTCACGTCAACATCAATTTCTCTAAGTTTCTGCTTTTGCCCCTGTTGCATTTGCCCATTTCTGCCCAATTTTCCAACTGCATGTCCCCTTTGTATCTGCATACAGGGTATCAGCTGCAGTCACCATGTAGGGTTCCCTGGCTTCCTCTGCTCTGGTGAATATCTATTATTGCCTGGGCATGTCCTTAGAGGAGTGCTCCACCAACAATTTCCTTTAGAATGTCACTGTCCATCAAAAGCAGGAAGGGGTGAGTTATGAGATCTTAGCCACTGTGCATGATCAAAGTTGGGTGGCTGGGACACTATTTTGTGGAGCACCAGACTCCTGAGATAGACCAGGTTCACTCCTGAGAAGGCTGTGCCTGCAGGCTGGACTGGGTCAACTGAGAAGTTGGGAATGGTAAGGATATAGCTGGTCCATCTGCCCTTTGGTCAAAACTACTCAGACAAAAGGCTTTCACCCTGATAATCTTGCATAATCAGAACCTAGGACCTCATCTAGTGCAGTTTTCTATTGAGTAGATGAAGACATTGGTAGCCAAGGGCACAGGACAAACCCAGGAGAGGCTGGGGTGACCTTGCTGCTGCCTGACTGCTCAACTACTTCCCACCCTGGATTCACAGCTGTCATGGGCTGCCACCATAAATACCATCATGAGCCAAAAGGCTGATGTTCGAAGCCCACCAGGTCCAGTCAGCCCCTAGGCAGCAGTTGCAGGTGATGTACACCCCAAGTGTGACCATGAGGGACCAGAAGGTCATTGCAGGAAAAGATGGAAACCAGTAATAGGGGTCATGATGCAGGCATATCCCTGGCTAACAGTAAGAAACCCTGAGGTGGTGCTTTTGCCATGCAGGAGGGACGAGAGAGATTGGGTGTTCCCAGAACAGGTGGCAGATCCAGGTGGGTTTCCTGGTACCAGCACGTAAAGTGAATATTACTATGTTGAAATGATTCTCCACATGACTCTAACAGAACACCAGAAGAATGAGAGTGAGGAAAGCAAGAAGAGATGGGGACATGACCAGGAGAACAGCCCCAGTGGCACTGTCCCAGATGACCCCAGACTGCGATCCCTACCTCCCAGTGGATGCCCAGCTGACCTCAGGATCCTGACCCTCCTGAATTGGAAGGTGTGAGGAAAGTTGCAGATCACAGTTAGCAGCAGAACCAGGCAAACCACCTGCATGATATGTGTGTCCAGGCCGTGAACAATACTGCACAGTACGTGGACCAAAGGTGACCCAGCCAAGTCGCAAGAATACAGATTAAGACAACAAAGGACACAGGAGCCCTGGTCAATGGCCTCCTCAGCATCACTGCCAAGACAGTCTTGCAGATGCCCCCAAGCCTGAGTCATAAGAGAACAAAAGAGGAATGTCTCGCCAGCTGAGTCCCCTCCAAACACTGGCCCAGGAGGAGCTGAGGAATGGCCTATTTCTATCATTGGTGGCTTTAGATGGCCAGCAAGGGGAAACAAACATAGTATGATATGAATGAAAGAGACCGGGGCAGAGGCCCTTGAGGACAAAACTGCCTTTCAACAAAATAACTAGAATTCTCGGCACTATCCCTGCAGCACGGGGCTTTTATTTTGTGTTTATCCATAGCCTTCTCTTTTTGGTAATGGAAAACATGTTATTTTGAAAGCCTTTAATCATTTCACTTCTTGTTGAGATTTTCAAGAGTTTTCAGTAAGGAAAACTTGGCAGGCTGGATTACCTGCTTTTGGAGCCATGGTCTCCCCTGTAAGAAAAGTAACTGTCCACAACTGCAGTGCTGTGGGGAAGCCCAGTCCCCAGGGGTGGTCATATGGAGGCTCTGGGGTGGCAGCTCCATCTAAGCTCCCTGAAGAAAACTGGCATCAACTGCCAGGCTTTTGTTTATTTATTTGTTTGTTTGTTTATTTACTTATTTGGTAGTAGGGATGGAGCCCAGGAGTGCTTTACCATTGGGCTAGGTCTCCAGCCCTTTTGACCTTTTCTGTTGGGACAGGGTCTTGGTGAGTCGCTTTGCTAAGTTGCTGAGGCTGACCTTGAACTTGGGATCCTCCTGTCTTGGTCTCTTGAGCTGCTGGGATTACAGGCATGAGCTATGCCCGGCAACTCTCAGACTTTTGAATGAGCCAGTTGGAGCCTGCAACATAGCCAGCCTTCCAATGACAGCCACCCCAGTCCACTTCTGATTTTGGCAGTCCCACCTGAGATTGTAAGGTGAGCAGCGCAGTGGAACCATTCCTGAAATTCTGACCACAAAATAGCGAGCGAATCAAACAGTTTTGAGCTAAAACACACTAAAAATAACACCACAACCACCAACACAAACCTGTATAACTAGAGGTTTTTCAAGTTCACGAATGGCACATACTTCTCCATAAGGGGCTTAAATTTTGAAAGAAGCACACTGAGGCTGACAGAGGGGATGTGGCTTGCTTTGGAACACACTGCTCTGAAACCCAGGCTGCCTGTCCCCAGGCCTGTGCGGTCCTGCCCATGTCACCTAGTGTCCCCATATGCTGGCCCGCTCAACAGATGCCCCACCACTGGGCCACCATCTCTAGCCTGTGGCATTTATTTTACAAACTTTCTTACTCCAACAAATCTTCTCCTGAGTGGGGTATCGGTGAGTAAGCCCCCTCACATCAAACCTGCTGTCCTCAACCCGGGGTCCAGCCTGGTGTCTGAGGCTGCCTGTCTTGAAGTAATGGAATAGTTAAGACCGAGACACTGTGTCCTCAGGCCAGCCCCTGTCAGGAGGGAAAGTGGGGGAATAGCAGTAAAGCCAGCGTCACAGAGTCAAGTAAGCACAGGCCAGAGACCAGCCAAGCAAGCAACTCACTGGCTTCCTGGTGTGGGGCAGCTTTGCCACCCCTCAGGGGGCCCCAAATGGGCTTTTAAGCACCTGGGGGTAGCACTACTCTCTGGAAAAGCAAATGCACTTGAGGAAAGATTGACAGGCCCTGAGAGGTTCTCTGCAAGTCCCTGTCCTGCTGTCTCTGCCCCTCCCCATCCCTGCTCCAGAGGACAGCCAGGAAAAGCAGTCTTGTGGGCATAAGCGAGTCAGGGACTGGGCATGCTCAGGCTAATCAGGGTAGAGGCAGTGGCTCTGTAGGGTTCTCTACCTTACAACAACCTCCAGGAAATTTCCAGACCAGGGTCCCTATAGAGAAATAGTCTGCAGGTGGTCTGAGGCCAATCTTGACTGGACTGTGTGAATTGGAGCAGTTGAATCCCCTTAAGGGACTCCATTTTTCTTGTTTATATAAAGGAGACCAACGTGGGATGAATGAGATCATTGGTTTTAAACTATTTCCCTTTAGCCAGGGGATTCTTTGTTCAAATGGAATATTGCAAAGAATTAAGTAAAGCTATTCTGGTTGCTGGTGGTGATGGTGGCAACCAAGTTGTGCCCAGAGCGCCACCACTCTGGGTTTACACTCACTCTGACTTCCTGCCCATGAAATCTCCCAGCTGTAAATGTCTATGATTTTAAACTAATACTTGTTTTCCCATCAGTTTCCTGGGGCCAAGTTTGGAGTCAGGCAAACCTGGCATTCAAATATATGCTCTTTGTAGTACTAGTTTGGGGCAAGTAACATCCAGTTGAGCTCTGTTTCTTCATCTGTAAAATGGATCTAAAATATATATGGATCTAAAATATGTACATATACTACAATACACAATACATAGAGTTACTCCCTGCTTTATACCCTGGGGCCTCCTTTGCATTACTACTCTTGTGCTCTGGGGACATGATTATGTAAAATAAGTGTTACTTGAACACAAGCACTAGCATATAGTAACAGTCTATCTGATAGCTGAAATGACTAAGGGACTAGTGGGTAGGAGTATAGATAGTTAATAATATGGGCCCGTCCTTGAGTATGACTTAGGACAGGGGAGCTCCTTAGTGAGGAATTTGGAAAAACTTCGAGGAAGCACCCTCAAGGTTATTGTTCAGGGCCATCTGACTGACGAGCTCTTGGTGCCTCAAAACTTTCAGCCTTTGATCCTGTGAGTTTTGGAACCTGGCCAGTTCCCACCTCACAGAGATTTCACAGCCTACAGCCAGCTGCATAAGCTGGACTGCATGTTGGGAGGGGTTGCTGTGTCTTTTTAAGCCCTCCAAAGGAGAGAGAAGACAGAAGAAGAAGGAGAAGGATTTCAACTGGACAGAAGAAGAAGGGACCCATCTGGACGGAAGAAAGACGGTATCCAACTGGACGGGAGCAAGAGAGAAGAAATCCAACTCAACAGAAGAAGGAGATCCATCTGGGCAGAAATTTCAACCGGGGAAGAAAGAATCTGATGTTTTGAGTAAGAAGAAGGAACCTGATGAGAAGAAGAAGAAAACTGACTTGTGAGGTGGAAGGCAGATTCTCACCTGTGCTGTTTTACCCCACTCTTGGTGTTGCTGATTTTACCCCAGACTGGGTGTTGAAGGTGATGATGACACTTTAAGTGGAAAAGAAGGATTCACACCTGTGATGCTTACCCTACCCTCGTTGTTGCTGATTTTGATGATTTTGCTGATTTAACCGAGGATAGGGTTGAAGGTGTTGATGCTGTTGTGAGTAAAGAAGAAGGATCTTGAATGGTGCTTTGA
>CM053402.1:68483767-68525154 GCA_028644305.1 Xerus rutilus
TGCTGATTTTGATGATTTTGCTGATTTAACCGAGGATAGGGTTGAAGGTGTTGATGCTGTTGTGAGTAAAGAAGAAGGATCTTGAATGGTGCTTTGAGGAGAAAGACTCTGAAGGTAATGATGGTGCTTTGAGGAGGAAGGCTCTTACCTATGTGTTTGTTTATTTTACCCAAGGCTGGGTGCTGGAGGTAATGATGATGCTTTGAGTGTACTTGCAAACCTGTGTTGTGTTATCTGATGTTGGTTGATGAGTGCTTATTGGGCTGGAGCTGCTCTCTCTCTTCCTGTTTTTCTATATTATTGATTCATTATATACAATATTCAATATTGCAAAGTATAACTGTTGCCTGCTTATTACTATATTGTCTCATATTAAATTTTATAAAACCCATCCTGTTGTGATGCTGGTGATTCACCCCACGAATCTGCCTAGATAAATTAGTCTGAGCTCAGCAATTCTTGGTCATAGATCCAGACCAACACAGCAGGTAGCCTGTACAGCGTGGATACACTGGATCAAGAGATGATTCATGTTTTGCGATGGAGGAAGATTTTATCACAGTACTCAGAACAGCTCACAATTTGACACTTATGAATTATTTCAAGATTTTTCTATTTAATATTTTTGGACCAAGTTTGACTGCAGGTAACCTAAACCATGGAAAGTGAAATCATATATCGTAATTAATGTTCAATTTGTAGCTTTGGGCTAAGTCTTCTGTTTGATTTGAATCTTATTTCTGTCTTCAAACATGTTAGTGATCCCATCTGTCTTTCATTTGTCTGCAAGTGCCATCAACACATGTCTTTCTCTTATCAGGACCAGGCTAACAGCAGAGTTCTGAGTCTTGTCACCAAGTTGATTTGGTATGTTGGCCCACCTGTGGTTGTCCAGTTCACAGGCCACCTCTCACTCTTGCACACTCTCATGCCTTTTGATTTTAGAACAATTCATAAATTTATTTTAAAGAAGCATATTTTCATATTGCCTAGCACATGCAAGGTCCTGGTTCAAGCCTCACATGATGAAAAACAAGCAAACAAAAATAACCCCACACTTTTATATTTTACTTACAAGTAACTGTTTTATATCCATTTCGGAACAGTCCCTATTTCCCTGGCTCTCCTGTCTCCTTCCTGACCTACCCACTACAACCCTTAGCCCCAGTCCCTGCTCTTCTCTGGGTAACCTAGGTTGACAAATTGTGCTATGTGTACTGTATTTTTTCTTTAAGCTCATATTATCACTTATTTTTAAATCTATTTCTGGATTTCCTATTCTGTTCCATAGACACATTCAGTTGGACTTATACAAATCACACATTAATTTGTTTCTAGGGCCTTTGTAGTATGTTATAATATTTGGTACAGCAAGTGTTCACTCACTGTTTCTTTTTAAAAATATTTTGTCTAGCCTCAAACTTTTAAAAAATACAAAGCATAAGACTATTTTGTCCATACTATTGAGATTCAAGTTGGAATTGCATTGAATGCATAGATACCAAATTGGCATCCCAAGTCTCCTCATTGGAGAAAATTAAAATTTATTTTCATTTGTTTAGCTCTTATTTTATAATCATAATTTCAATAAGATGTTATCATTTGCTTCATGTAGGTCTTGAACCCTTCTTAGTAACCTCATTCCTAGAGATTTTCTAATTTGTGTATAGAATGTGTTTCCATTTTCTTTTGTTATATATCAGTGCTATTGATTTTGTATACTTACTTTATATCCTGCAACCTTACTGACTTCTCATATACATTCTAAGAGTACTTTTTCTAATTAGAATCTATTAAGTGAGTTTCTAGAAATGTAGCAATATCCTCAGCATAAAACAAAGTATTTTCAAATATTTCATTTAAATATCAAATATTTTATTTTAAAATATTTTACATTTACATTAGATGCCCCCCCTTTGTTTTGTTTGTTGCATTTGTCAGAACAAAATAATTGAATAATCATAATAAGAACAAGCATCCCTATTTAGTTCCTGATTTCTAATTTAAATACTTTTTAAAATTTGGCATGTAGAGTAATATTTGCTTTTGTTATGTGTGTGGTACTGGAAACTGAACCCAGGAGTGTCCTACTTCTGAGTCACATCCCCAGCCTTTTTAAATTTTATTTTTAATAGAGTCTCCCTCAGTTGACCAGGTGGGCCTTGTACTTGAGATCCTCCTGCCTCAGCCTCCCTAGTGGCTGGGATTATAGACATGCACCACTGTGCCCAGCTTGCTTTTGTTTTTTTGTCATGTTTTTGTAATCTAATGTTTTAATTTTTAAAATTTCCATAGTTATTAGATTTAGTTCTTTATTTTGTTATATTCATATTTAAGTAATTTTCTTCTTTTACTATTTTACTTATGATTTGATTAGGAATGGCTGCAAATATAACAAATGTTCTTTCAGCATTTATTAATGAGAGTATGCACTCTTTTCTTTAGTGTATTGATACACTGGTTTATGTCAATAGATTTCTAGATACTGAGTGAGTTTGCATTCCTTTTATAGATGCTGATTGATTATAACATAGTTTCCTTTTAAACATAATTGGTGTTTACTTAGTTTACATTTATAAACATACATGAAATTGGTCTATCCCTTTTTAAAATAATCTCCTTTTCAGTTTTTGACATTAAAGATACACTGGCTCACACCTGTAATCCCCACTGAGGCAGGAGGATCTCAAGTTCAAAGCCGGTGTCAGTTACTTAGCAAGGTCCTAAGCAACTCAGCGAGACTCCATTTCTAAATAAAATATAAAAAAGAGAGCTGGGGATGTGGCTCAGTGTTTGAGTGCCACTGGTTTCCATCCTAATCCTGAGTAGCAAAAATAAAAATTAAAAAAAAATTTAAAAAAGAACACTGTGAAGAGCCTGTTCATCTTTCATAGGATCTGGAGAAGTTTGATGTTGGATTCATTTGGTCTTCAAATATTAAGTAAAACCCAATTGTGATTCCTTCAGGCCCTTTTTATGTACTGAATGGTAGCGTTCTAATCTCTTTCCTAAGTCTTCTGTGGTAACTGCTGTTCAAGTGTTCTGGGGTCAATTTTGGTCATTTGTATTTGCAAGAAAATCATCCATTTTTTTCAAATTTCAAAACAATTATCAAAAGTTGCATATATTAATATCCTAAAAGTATTGTTATTTCTTTTGTATTTGTGTTTATATTCACATTACTAATCTCTTTTGTTTTCCCTTTGTCAAATTGTATGGATGAATTTTATGTTACTGTTATTTTCCAAGCACCTGCTTTTAGGTTTATTTTTCTCTTCTCCTATTTGAAAAATTTTTTAGTTCTTTAATTTTAACTTTGACCTTTGTGAGTTTTCCATTCCTGGCTTTTTTGTTTGTTTTAGTTTCTTGAACTCTGAATTGCCTTAATTTTAAATAATAGAAGCATTTAACTCTATTACTTTTTATTAGTAAGGCTTTTTCTAACCCATGGGTTTTGTGTAAAATGGCTTTTTCATCGACTTCTACAGAATTTGTAGTTACCCTTTTGATCTCTTTCTCAACCCAAGGATTTTCAAGCATTATATGTTTTAATTTTTAGGTATTTTAAGATTTTGGCCAACTTTTTCTTATTTATTTCTGATTTTACTGGGATCTGGAGAGAGAATGTGTCTTCCATTTTATATCTATAAAAACTCTAGCTTTTAGAACATTCAAAATGTTTCTTTTGAGAGGAAGAAAATGATCAATATTTTATATGACTTATCAAAATAAAATAATTATATTGTATATTCAAAACAATTATATATCATATATGTATGTGTATATAAAGTCAGGATTTATTTTTAAAATTTTGTATGTGTCCATGCTTAATGTAATTTATTATATGTGAAATATTCTGGAGGAATAATATTAAAATATTTCTCCACAATTTTAGAAATCAAGTTCTTCTCATATTTTATTTATTTTTATCTTTTTGGTACCGGGGATTGAACTCAGGGGTACTCAACCACTGAACCACATCCCCAGCCCTATTTTGTGTTTTATGTAGAGACAGGGTCTCACTGAGTTGCTTAATGCCTTGCTTTTTGCTGAAGCTGGCTTTGAACTCGTGAGCCTCCTGAGCTGCTGGATTACAGATGTGTGCCACCTTGCCCAGCCTCTTCTCATATTTTAAATAGCTTTTGACTTTATATGTTCAGCTTATATGTTGTTTTGAACATGTTCTTCCTAAAATATTTATTATACATTGTACTATTTGTTATGCAATGTCCTCTTTTTTATACTGTTTCATGCTTAACTTTGAGTTCTTCCCTGTCTAATATTAAATGTTGCCACTCTGGCTTTTTGTTTTTTTTTTTGAGATGAGGCTTCCCTCTGTTGCTCAGACTGGCCTCCATGAACTTATCCTCCTGCCTCAGCCTCCCAAGTAGCTATAACTGCAGGCAGCACCACCACTCTCAGCTTTTGGTTTCTACTTCTTTGTGTTTGTCTGTTATTCTTCTTCCCATCCCTTCAACTGACCCTGTTAACAATTTCTCTTAAGTGTGTTTATTCAAACAACATCTAAGTATTTTTAGTTTTTAAGCCTTTCTGACAAATATATCTTTCTATGCAGTGATTCAGTTTGTTTACACAGACTTTGATAACTTATATGCCTGCTTTTTCCCCTTTCATATTGCTTTATATTTATGATTTCTCAAATTGCTACCCATTTATTTTCCCCCTTGTAATATAGAGGGAGTAACAAAACTCTCACATCCTACTAGTGGTCTCTTCTTTCCTGGTCCTCATGGTCAAACACTTACTTCTCTATTATTATTTGAAATAGGATACCAGGTATTTCACCAAGTGCAACACTGTCTGTCCTTCCTCTAGGAGAGCGGACCCACGGTGAGAACATCTGCTCCTCCTTCCCCATCCTGGAGGAGTGCTGTGAACATGTCCAACCTCTTCCCTGCCCCCACCTCCTCCCCTGCTGACTTTCTCACCGAAGTCTTTGAGAGTTTTTTCTTTTAAACTATTATAAGAATTTCCCTAGAGCTTTCTTTCTTCAGTTTCCAGATTCTGTATTTAAGATCAATATTTTGCATTCCTAGAGAATCCATTTTGCCCATTCACAAATCTTCTGTTATTTGTTTCATTATCTTTTTCTATGTGATTTCTTTCTCCTCTTTCACATCCCCCAACAGTTGCCTGCTAGATTTCATGTTGCCATCCTCCCCCTCTCTCGATTCTTCCTTCATGACTCTCACCCCCTGATATGTTCTCTGTGTGCACTGGCATAAACTATTTCCATTTGACTCTCGAGGACAGTGTCCAGGCCCCAGCAGCAGCCACCTCTTCCTTCTCTTTGCCTACTGCACAGCTGAGTTGAGAAATCCACATTTTACCTTCAGGAAGTTTTTGGCATGTGCTTGCTCCTCTTGATCATGAACAGGGGCTCTGTTTTTCCATTCAGTCACAGAGATAAGGTTTGAAAGCAGACAGAGCCATCGTCACAAGAGAAATTAAAATACTTCTATGCAACCTTCTGGCATTCATTCATTCATTTTAAAGCCTAGATAATTTCCTAGCAATTTCCAAAATTGACCCCAGAAGAAATGGAGCACTTGAAAAGAAGAGAGAGAAAAGTAATCAGAGACTGCCTTTTAGTGAATAGCCGGGCCCGAGGTGCTCGCAGTCAGATCCACTAGCATTTAAGGATCAGGAGGGCAGCTCTCTTTGACTGGGTGTGTCTCATGGGTCATCCTCTGTCTGGGCCCCTAGAACCTGTGCAAGCGGAGTTCTCTGGGAGATAAATCTACTGCAGCACCTTTATTAGGAGGTTCTTTTGGATCATTGCATAGAAGTCAAGGAAATTGGATGGGAAAAATGGAAAATGTGAGCCTTCTCCACAGACCCTGCCTCTGGGAAGAGCCGGGAAGCTGTTGGTGTGAGGGGCTGGGCTTTCGTATCCCTGCAGTAATTTGGGCGTGGATGTGGTCTGCCCTGGAAAGCGGGCACAGCTGTGGCTATGATGAAGAAAGCTGTGCTGTCCACCAACAAGCCCCTCAATGAGCAGATCCTACCTTCCTGTAGGTGCCCGAGGTGGCACACTGAAGCATCCACCACAGAGGAGTTGTTATTTTTTGTGTGCTCCCCCATCCAAGTTTCTGGCCTGTTATTGAACTATCACAAGAGACAGGAGTTCTAAAAGTGGTGAGTAGCAGTACGGCAGTCCCCTCACCATGGGACTGCTACAGCAGCACCAGAGGTGGTCATCTCTGGCATCTGGAAGACATTTCCCTGGTCCCTTTTATTCTCCTAGTCACTGGAACAGGGTGAATATAGACATGGTGGTGGGGGTAGGTGGCATTTTCCTGAGGATGGACACACTTCTGCAGGCAAGCTACTCCAGCTTCTGCTGCTTCTTGCCATAGGGTGCCTGCAGGAGAAAGTCTTGCTTCAGCTTTCTTGGTCATGACCCTCATGATACCCAAAGCCTCATAAAGGCCACCACAGACTCCAGAGACAGTTTAACTTGGGAGAGTCAAATTGAGTGGAGCTGTTAGCGGAGGGGTAGAGAGATGCATCCCTTCCTCTCCACTTTTCCTATTTGTTCATGAGAATCATGGTGTTCTGTTGCTATAACAGAATACTCGAGACTTGGGAATTTAAAAAGATAAGAGGTTTATTTGGTTTATGGTTCTAGAGGCTGGGAAATCCAAGATTGGGCACCTGCATCTGGTGAGGGCCTCATGCTGGCTCAGCTCAGGGCAGAAAGTGGTAAGCATGGGTGAGACAAAACACAAATCAGGGGCAGCCTCACTTTATAAGCACGTGTTCTCACCATAATTAACCTAAGAACTCACTCCCAGGAGAAAAGCATAGATGCTTCTTACCAACCAAATCGCCTCTTAAAAGGCTGTACCCCTCAACACTGCCACAATGGCAATCAAATGCCAACCTGAGTTTTGGAGGGGACAAGCCATGTTCAAACCACGGCATGATGTAAAATGGTTTGTTGGTGAAGTAGTTGAAATCACTGCGCTAATTCAGTAGCCAGTGAGTGGAGCCAGTAAGAACCGGGCTGGAGATGCGGAAGAGACAAAAACACTCTTACTGGGCAAAGGAAAAGTTTAATCAGTCACTGGACCTTATAGCTGGGAGGCCCCAGCCCTGGGCTTGGACCTGTGGGGAACAGGAGGACCAAGGAACAAACTCTTGCCGTAGTCCCTGTGCATCCTTCCTGTGCAGCGGCTGCTGCTGTGTATTTAAGTGAAGTCTTAGGTCTTGTGGACGCATGTGCGTAAGGGAAGTGTTTGCTCAGCCTGATGTGCGGGTTGCAGATCTCTGTGATCCCGCTCCTTTGAAATTCAAATGTATTCATGAAGCTGAAACACAGAGGCTCCTGACTGAGGCAGAAGAAGTTGTCTTAAAAAATAACTCGCAACACAGTGCCTAGGCTTAGAAGTAGCCGTGTTCACCAAGCATGCCTGTCATGGAGGAGCGAGGGGTTGGTGACTCCCTGGCAGGGCTGCTCTGCTACACAGGGTTGTCCTGGGAGCACAATCCCGACGGAGCTGCAGGAGAAACAGACCCGAGGAGGCGGAGGGGAGGGCCACAGAGGCGCAGGGAGCGGAGGGAGAGGAAGAAGACACAAAGGCGGACACGGAGCCAAGGACGCATGCCAACGTGCGCTCACTCTGGGGCGGTGAGAACAGTCAGGAAAAGCTTCAGGATGGAAGAAGCCGAGGTTTTGAAGGAAAAATCCAAGGACAAAAGAAAATTAACTTTTTTTTCTCTTTTTTCATTTTGTTTGGAGCTAGGAAAATATAAATGCAGCTACTGTTGGGGGGTGGCTGGGGCTTTCTGCTACAAGGTGACCTGCTTCTCCCCAGTCCACAGGGCAGGCGGCTGTGTGGCAGGTACACAGAGGGAAAGTGCCCCTTAGCCACCTGTGAGGAAGGCAGGTGATGAGGGGAGGGGACTCGCTGACATGATCACCAGTGATGTCATTCAGGGCCCACGTTTTCACAGATTGGGTTTCAATTATGAAAAGAGCTCACTCATGTGACCTCAAAGACTCCACTGTCTGACATCTCTGAGGACTCAGAAGGGACAGTGCAGGGAGGAGAATGCTTATAGCAAACAAGTTCCCTCCTGATGTTCAACACCGAAGACAAAACGAGGGCTATTTCCAAACAGGAGCCAGAGACCATTGACCTTAACATTAATTCCTGGGAAAAACTTGAAACCCAGTTGTTAGTCCATTTGAGAGTTCTTGAGGGAGAAAGCAGTCAGTCCTTTGAGGACTCAGGAAGAAAATTCATGCCACCTGTAGTGACCTTGTTTTGAGAGGATGAGCTGGCTGATCAGAGTGTCTGGACTTTAGCCAAGCATTTCCCAGTCTCCGAGGGTCATGGGTCTACAAGGTGGAGGCATTGAGGGCTTTGTGGCAGTCAGAGGCTCCACGTGGGCCCGAAGAGGCGTCCCAGAGGCGTGTGCATGTGTGGACCTGTGTCAGCGGGAAGGGTCTCTAGTGGTCCACCACAAGGATTGCTTTTAGCAAAGCTTTGCTTAACTCAGAAAGGGGAACAGCTGAGCACAGTAGTTAAAAGTATAATTTTTGGTTT
This sequence comes from Xerus rutilus, assembly GCA_028644305.1. Taxonomy (NCBI): domain Eukaryota; kingdom Metazoa; phylum Chordata; class Mammalia; order Rodentia; family Sciuridae; genus Xerus; species Xerus rutilus. Next base: position 68,492,344 of record CM053402.1, read on the forward strand.
GAATTAACTTTTTATTCTTAAATATTAGCTCTATTTTATCAGATGGATAATCAAAAAAAAATGAGGCTGGGGAATAGCTCAGTGGTGGAGGGCATGCTTAGAATGAATGCCTGAAACCCTGCATTCCATTCCCAGCAGCACCACACACACAAAACACTCTAATGATCTCCGAGCCTCAGTTTCTCCATCTATAAAATGGGAGGTCATATATACCTCTACTTACAAAGTAATACATTCACGCTCACACATAAGTTATACATTTATACAGACATGCTTGTTAGTGTGCACATGTTTATATATGTGCATACATTTCATATTTATAATATATTGCAAATTTTATATAGTTGTATGTATATAATTTACAAATATATACATATAAGCAGCTGTATACATATAGGTATGTCTTATATAAAGGCCTACATATGTGATGTACATGCACACATGGCACACGCACTTGCGTGCGCGCTCACGCGAACACTTAACAGAGGTGTGGGGTGCATTTGTCTGAGGCACCAGCACCTCTCCCTCCAGAAGCCCGGGGCAAGAGCTTGTCTTTAAAGGGCAGGTTTGGGGTGGCCTCCAGGGCACAAATGTATGAGAACATCAAGGACTTTATGAAAGGGGAAAATTTAAGGTTGAAGTAAGTCTAAAAGGAAGTCATAAATCCTGAGTAGATTTGCTAAATGAGAATGGATTATGGTGCTCTGGCCAGAGGGAAATTTAGGAGTTAGTGCGGCAATTACCGACCTCCCAGAGTTATAGGGTGCACCAGAGAGTCTTTAACTGATGCCCTGTAGCTGGGAGGGTAATTCACCAGGCTGGGCTGTATGTCTAAAGAGAAGCCCTGCATGAGACCAAGCGGGTTTTTTTCTTCCAAATTAAAAAGCAATTTGCATCCTTAAATCACAAGCAGCTGAGTTTCCCCATACCACTGTGCAAATCTTATTCTATAGGCAGTCAGATTGAGATGGCAGTAGAAAGAAATCACTGCTCTGTACATTTAAAATGTGAAAACTCTTCTCCCCTCTCCTTTGGACAGGGCAGAGTGCAGATCACAGAACTCATGCTGGATCTGCCCAATGGACTCCCAGTTGGTTCATTTGCTGAGCATGAGACAAAGTCACACGCTTACCTGGACTGCTAACTCAACACAGGACACAGAGTTCATCAAGTCCCAGGGGTCCAGCTGGATCCCAAGGAAGAACTAGGCGATATGAAACTGAAATGCAAGAGATTAATAGCTCCAGAGCATCCATTATGCATTAGAGGCCCTGAGTAGCAGTTCTCACAAAAGAAAACCTCGTAGGTACCACTATTCCCATTTTACCAATGGAGACACTGAGCATCACGGAGGTGAGAATTCTTCCAGGTTCCGGTGACAGAAGTCCAACTTAAAGTAGCTTAAGCAACAAAGAGGTTGTAGGAGGAGAATCCTGGCCAGTTCTCCAAAATGTGGCAAGAACCCTGCGAACCCTGGTGACATGGACCCAGAGCCTGCAGCACACCTTGCTGTCTGCCCATTTCTTCTGACTGACTCACCCATGCATGCTGTCACCCTCTACCCTGCTTGGCTCTGATCCTTCCAGGTTGGGTTCCTTGCCCACCCCCTGTGGTACCATGGCCAGCATGCTGGTGATGCACCTGGTACAGAGAAGGTCAGTTTTCCCAGGTACTGTGTGTGGGGTGGGTGGTGATGGGGGCAGGTAAGGGATTGTCAGAAGAGATGAGAGGAGTCTGGTTAGTAAAAACCACCATCATCACTATTTTTGTCAAAAGATAGCTGGCTATGAAGAAAGAGGTAGTAGTGTTCATGTTTGAACCTAGAGCAGTCAAGGAATTGTCCTACTCATAGAGTGAGAAACAGGCAACAGTGTCCCCATCGACCTCTGAGATTTGGTTGGGAAAATGTGGTGTGTTTAAAGTGTGCTCCAGTGACTGCCAGCATCAGAATCTCCAGGGATGCTTGCTAAAATGCAGATGCACAGGCCTAATCTCAGATCTAGTAAGGCAGCCCCTTTGGGGTGAGGCTCAGAAATCTGCCTTAGAGGAACAGGGGCATATCTCCACAGTTTAGGTACAAGGTGGCCCAAACACATTTTACCTACATCTTTCTTGTCACTCTTATGTGGTACAGAGACTTGTAGCTTTCAAATCAGGATGTCTTCAGGATACCAGAGACCTCTAAGAACATTGTGTTTATTAGCTTGCTGTCATTATAATGCAATTCCTGAGATAGTAACTTATAAAGAGAAAAGTTTTATTTTGCTCACAGTTTTGGAGGTTCTAGTTCATAATTGGGTGGATCTGTTGCTTTGGGCCTCTGATGGGGCTGCTGGATGGCAATAGTGGGGAGTACAAGGTGGAGCAAATTGTTCACCCCATGACTAGTAAGCAAAAAAGGAAGAATAGGCTGGTCCAACTATCCCCTTTGAGGGGACACCCACAATGACCTAAAGACCTCCCACTATGCCACTCCTCCTAAAGGTTCCAACATCTCCTAATAGTGTCACCCTAAAGACTAAGGCTTTAACACACAGTTATCCAAACCATAACAAACATTCATTTCACACATATTGACCATCTATTACACACCAGGCTCTAGGATAGGTGCCATTAGATAAGTGTGACATGATTCTCAACTTCAAGTAGTCTACAGAGGACACAGATTTCTTGTGTGGATATTTTTCTCCAGAGAGCTTGGTCACATATTATTTACCGAGCAAACTCTCAGTCATTGAGGATGAATGAGTGAGTGAATACATGGAGCGTGTAGGGCCACTAAGCTTTCATTTACTGCCAGTAAAACACAAGCATACTCTAAGGCCGACCCCTCAAAGAAGCCCGGCACGCTAGAGAAACAAGCGTAGGGTGTCATTAATTTGTTGAGATGATTGTGTTGATTGTGTGAGTGCTTAGGGTTTATCAGAGGTCAGCCAGGCTCCGCTGGCTCAAGGCTGGCCAGCTCCTTGAGACTGTAATGCCACAGGACACACAGGTGGCAGGTGTTACCTTGGCCACCCCTGGGCTATGTTATCAGCAGTTCTCATCTCTTGGGTGCCCAAGTGCCTGTGGAGGAAACCCTTTCCATCTCCCTCCTTCTTGTTCACAGGCAGCTGATCACGGGGGAGAAAGGAGAGCTTCACACACCAACACACTTCATTACCCTCTTTGCCCAAGAGAAGCAGGGACCGAGAAGGCTGGGGAGGAGCAGGGTACAAGCCCTCCCTCCTGGGAGGGTCCACGTCTTACTCCTCTTCAGTTCTGCACAGCCCCCGCCCGTAGCCCATGCTCAAGCAATCCTGGATGAACGGCATGGCAGGTAGTCCTGATGGCCGACCCCTGATGGGCTGGCCAACGCGCACAGCCAGGCCAGGCCCTCCAGTGTGGAAACAGAAGCCCCTCCCCGGGTGCCCCAGCTCTCTCAACACTGCACCCTCTGTCCTGGCTCTGCCTGTTGCCTGCCCGGGCCTTCCTGAGCTGCAAGAGCCTGCTGAGCCCTGGGTGAGGAGGCTACAGGAGCTGCAGCTGTGAGCTCTCCCTTGGTGGCTCCTCTAAGCACCCCAGCTCCCTGCTCACTCCTGCCTTGGCTTTGCATCCCCGCCTGAGGTCTTCCCAGGTGCCTAACTACATACCTAGCACCCGGTGCTCCCTGGGCCTGGTCCCCTCCGGCATAAGGATTGGCCCCTCAGGCAGCCTGGAAGTCGCCTCCCAGCTGCATCCCAGTTGTTGAGTCTTCTCTCTGTGGCCTGACAAGCAGCTGGTGCATCTGCCGCCAGCCAGATGTCACCTGGATCCACCTGGGCTCTGCCTTGTGGGAGTTCGCAGTCTCCAGACATTGAGAGGAGTTCTCCTGCTAGGAGTTAAAATCCTTTTCAGAAAACCAAGTCCAGGCACAATGGACACGAGACAGCCCCACGGAGCCTGGATGGCAGGAGGTCCAGGGGTCTGTGGGCTGCCTGGGGAGGACATGTGACAGTGGAGGCTGATGGAAGGGAAGAGAAAAATCTTAGCAACTAGGCTGTCATTGGAGCTTGAAGGAGTGACTGAAATGAAGGGGGTGGTGACATGTCTCACCTACTGCCACATAATATGGTCAGGCTGCTTGTACTGTCCCCAGTACTTCATAGGCTGGCTCTCACAAGCCTTTGCGTGTTTCTCTGCCACCGAATGCCCCTCCCCTCCTGGAATTCCTACCATGCCCTGCCAAGGACGTCTCTTTTCTGAAGCCACAGCGCAGGGGAGCAGATCACCTTTCCTGGAGTCTACCTATTCCGGGCGCCCCAGCAGCTCACCCTGTGCTAGGCACAGCACCAGGAACTCAGGAAGCTTCCAGTGGATCACACACATGTGCACATGTGTGGTTTTAGAGGTTGAACGAGCCCAAAGAGCAGAATGGTCCTCAGGGTGCAGGAGGCCCCAGGACAAAAATTTGATAAAAACCGTGTTATCAAATTCATGTGAAGTATAATGATTTATTGATGAAGATTTAGAGTCACTACATGTTGGTTTATTGTGCAATCAGTGTTGATGAGGTTGCTCCGCGTGACCAGGTGCTGTGGCTCCCTGTTTGGGTCCAAGAGCTGCCGCTGTGCGGTCTGTATTGTCAGAGGCACATTCCCAGCCCATTCCCTATTCCCCACCGTGACAGCAATGTGGCGATGCCATGTCAACCCACGGTGCCGTGGCTTTTTGGAAACTGCATGTACAGAAACCAGACAAACAATTTGCCCCGCGGCTCCCTCCGGTTATTTATTTGACGCTGGTTGTCGTTATTCTTGAGACAGTTGCCCATTGTACTGGCCTCGAGTACCGACTTCCAGGATGTTCTCCAAGTTCCTGTTGTGCTGTTACTGATGGTCATATGTGCAAGCCTCGCCCCAGGAACGCAGGGAAATGTGAATGACGGCTTCGTCTCCTGTGGTGTTACACGTGCCATCTGGAATTTGGTAACACGAGTGTCACACGGTCCATCTCCCACCCATGTCTTCCCTGGAGCTCATTAGGCTGGGATCACAGCACCCCTAGAAGGCGATGCAGCGTGGCCTGCACCCCTGCCGCCACACACTACCACCAGCGTGGAGGATCGGCAACAGGTGACGCAGGGAGGGAGAGGGCTGGCGCGTCTGTGCCAGGAGTGCCTGTTCCCCCTCTGGTATGCCCTAAGATGGGCCAGGAGGAGCACGAGATCACCACCCATCAGCAAGAGACACATCAGTTAGAAAGGCATCGTCTCCAAAGTCCTCTGAGGAGATGGACACATCCATTCATAGAGGCTGCCTGACCTGGAGCTGTGCAGGAGGAAGTGGGAGCGTCACCCCTTCTCGGTGGTGGGAAGCACATGGGTAAACCCCACTTGCCACCAGCCCTGCCACCTCCTGGATGCCCCAGACCTGAGGCAACTGCATGGTGGACACACCCAGCAAGAACCAGCATGCAGGCCCACCAAGGTGGCTCCTGGTCAAGGGCCCACATGGAGGAAGGGTCTGTGGTCGGCTCAGCCCTGAGTTCCTCTTCTGTTGGGCAAGAATGGGAGTCCCCCAAATCAGCATGGCAGCACCATACTGGGGGCCCAGGCTCATGCTGTCCAGTGAAAGGAGTGGCACCTTGGTTAGCAGTTGAGTCTCCTCAGCAAGCCCCCTGCCTGGATCCAGAGCCTGGGCAAAGGGACTTGGGACAGTCCTGAGGCACAAGACCTGGAGCTTTTGCTGTGCCTGGGTGACTTCACATGCAGAGTCCAGGGTCTGCAAGTCCCTGGAAGGGGAGAGAATTGGACAGAGGCCCATGCCAGCTCAGGCCTTGGCTAGGGGTGCTTCCCAGATAGCTTTACCAGCCATGAGGGTCTCAAGTGCCAGAAGGAACCCTAGAAAATTTCAAGAAGGTGAAAAAAAAATCATCACTTTATCCAAAAAAAATTTTTTTTCAAGAAGATGCTTCTGGAAATTGAGACCTATGCAGGACCCAATCTGAACCTAGGGTGCCCTGCCTGGACAGATCTCCAGGCCCTGCTGGCCCCAGGTGCTCAAAGGATTTCAAGGAAAGCATTATCAAGTAGGGACTCCTAAGGCACAGGGTCAGCAGGGTCATTCTGTCTGGACTTAAGGGAGGCATTTTCTAAGACAATACTAAAGAAGATTCTAAACCTAGGATGAATGAAAAGCTGAATTTCTCTGCCTTGTTCGGCATTCATCCTAATGAGCTGGGCTGGCCTGCAGCTGGGCAAGAGGTTTGGTGTGGGTGGTAACAGAGGCTCCCCTAGGAAGGCCACAGCTGCAGAGGTAACTCTACAGTCTGGCAATCTGGCTCTTGTCCCTAGACCTTGCCTTCCTGTGACAGGGGAGAGTACACTGGAGTGAACTGGAGATGGCAAACTCATGCCAGACCAGTTAAATCAGATTCTCTGGAGACTTCTGTATTCGGAAAATGGATGAAGAGAGAGCATAAGCATAGCAAGGGCTTAGGGCTCAGCAGGCCTAAATCCAAATCCTAATTCCTCCACTGACAAACTGTGTGACCTTGAACAGGTTAATTCACCTCTCTGAGATTTAGTTTCTACCTCTATAAACAGCAGGCTTATGCCTCACAAAACTATCATGAGTGCAGTAATGGGAATTATGGACTTGGAGGTCAGACAGCTGTGCCTTTGCTCTTAACTAGCTGTGTGACCTTGGGCAAATTACTCAACCTCTCTGAGTCTTCATTTCTTTAGGTTTTAAATGGGCAGTTTTAAATACTGAATACAGTGCCTAGAACATTACAAGGAATTATGTTTTTTTTTTTAAAAGATCGTTCGCTTGCTTAGAAGGAGTAGATGATCCAATTCTCCCTTCCAGCTTTTAGCTGTCTCCACGGCTGCTCTCCTGTCCCCCCGCCCTGACAACACACACCTCATCAATCCTTCTCTCCCCTAACTGCTCCAGTCATATTAATCTTCCTTGTTCTTTCTTATCTCTGAGCCTTGGCTCCTGTCAGGTGCGACTGAATGATCCCCCTCTCCTCTCTGCCAAACGAGGACGCTGAGCTCCTCATTCATGCCTTTGTCAAATTAAAATTTTCTCTGTGGCAAAAAAATACCATGTAGGAAGCAAAAGGACAAACCAAGGGAATGCATTTACATATTGATAGCCGTGCAACATGAGGAGCTCTTACAAATTAGTGAAAAAGAACAATAACTCAATTTTTCTAAAAAAGAGGGAAATGAACACATATAGGCCATTTACAAATGGGGAGGCACGTGGCCAATCAACGTGGAAAGGAGCTCAGCCTGGCTCGTCATTAAGAAATGCCATCCAAACAATGAGCTGCCATCCTTCACAATCATGGTGGTAAAATAATGATGACAAGATACAGCATAGGCACTGTAATGGGAGGTGGGTCAGGTCAGGCTCTTTGAAATCCTTGAGCAGTATTCAGTGCCTTGAATGCATGTCCCCTTTGAGAGGGCAACGGCCCCCCTGGGAGATAATTTACACTTGTAACACACATGCACCTCTATTGATTCAGCAAGTCTGTAGTAAACTTCTACAATGTGCCACACACTCTCCTTGGCACTGAGGATATAATGTTGGGGTACAATGATACAGTTCCATCAGTATTAGTACTTTGTTGCTGCTGTAACAAATTGCCACAAACCTTGAGCCTTTAAACAGTGTGCATGTATTATTTTACAATTCTGGAGGTCAGGAGTCTTGCAGTGAAGCTGTCAGCAGGGCTGAGTTCCTTCTGGAGGCTCTCAGGAAGAATCTATTTCCTTCCCTTTCCCAGCTTTTAGAGATGGCCAACATTCCTTGGCTTGTGGCCCCTTCATGTTTTCCCTGATCCTTCCTCTCTGTAGGACCCTGTGATTACATTGGGTCCCCTAGATAATTCAGGATCATCTTTCTATCTCAAGATCTTTAATCATCATATATATAAAAAGTTCCTTCTGCCTTGTAAGGCAACCCATTCACAAGCAGGAGGACCAGGACATGGACATCTTTGGGGTCCATGTTCTGCCTACCCGCTCCTCATAGAGTTCATATTCTAGTGATACTAATGCACAAAGATATTATGGCAGCATTATTTGTAACAGCAAAGAACTTGTAAATATTAACTGTTCTTTGATAAAGGACTACTTAAACTGGTTATGATACACCCATTCAGCAGAATACCAGGCCTCCAAAGACCAGAGCAGGGTAGAGTGATATTAGTCATAGGCATCTCCATCTCTCAGATATGTTATTAAGGGGAAAAGTGATTTGCACCATGTTACAGTTTAGATGTGAGGTATCCCCTAAAAGCTCATGTGTGAGAGCATGCAAGAAAGTTTAGAAGTGAAATGATTGGGTTGTGAGAGCCTTAACCCAATCAGTGCATTAATCCCCTGATGGGATTAACTGTGTGGTAACTGCAGGTGGGTGGGTTGTGGCTGGAGGAAGTAGGTTGCTAGGGGTGTGGCTTTGGGGTTTATATTTTGTCCCTGAAGAGTGGAGCGCACTCTCTCTCTCTCCTTCCTGATCATCATGTCCCAAGCTGCTTTCCTCCACCACTCTCTTCCGCCATGATGTTCTGCTTCATCTCATGCCCACAGCAATGGAGCTGGCTGTCTATGGACTGAGACCTCTGAAATGGTGAGCCCCAAATAAACTTTTCCTCCTCTAAAATTGCTCTTGTCAGGTCTTTTGGTCACAGTGATGAAAAAGCTGACTGAAACAAGCCAAGATGACTCAGAAGCTGATAACATGTGGAAGACAAGCGCATATGCTTTTATATGTACAGAATACATTTGGGATGATCCACAAGAAACTGTTAACTGAGACCAAGGATGTGAATCAGGAGTCTGAGTGAGATTTGAGTGGCATTTCTCAGTATTTTCTGTCATATCGCTTTCATTTTCCCCATTTTTGAGAATCATTTTTTTTTCAATATGGAAATGCGGCCTCTGGAGACTTTACTGCAACCCCGTTGTGTCCCAAAGACCCTGTTCCAATTCTCTTCCTACCCGACCTCCCGTCCCAGGTTGCTGCCCAGGCTTACAACAGCAGATGCCCCACTCTGGTTGGTCTTCCTAGAGAACCAAGGGCACTCAGAATCTTTGGGCCGAAGCAGCCAGCAGAGCATGGAAGCAATGTCTGAAGGAAGTGAGGCCAGGCCAGGAAACAGTCTTCATTCCACAAATACAGACAAGAAACTTCCATGTGCAGGCCCTGGCATGAAGAGCTTGACACAGCCCTGGGGTCATGGGAGCATAAGCTGGAGCCCACCACTTAAGGTCCCCAGGTCTCACCTCAGTTCCTGAAGTGTTCATCGGGTGCCCGCTCTGCCTGGTACTGGGCTGGGCCCAGAGGATGAAGAGGGTAGATTTTAACTGAGAAAAGCCTTTGGCCTGCAGGGAAGCCAAGATACCACAAAGGGCATGAACTGAGGCAGGGGACAAGCTGGAGGTTGGCTGGGGTAGGAGGGAACAGAGGACTGGATTAAGACAGCGACATCTGGGAAACCGGAGAGGGTCTGAGGGGACCTGGGGGAACTAGAGGGAGCCCCTTTGCTGGCTTTCTGAGACCACACGAGTGGTGGCATCTTCACAGGTAAGGCAGAATGTGATGGGTGGATGGGAAGCGGGGCCCTAGATTGGGACTGTTGGCTTGAAGGCACATATAGGGCATCCAGGGAAAGGTGAGGTTGCAGCAGAGGGCAAGGTGGCCAGGGTGGCAAGAGAGGGGCAGCAAAAATAATGCTGGAAGGGCCATGATTTGGCTGGAGGCTGTGTGGGGGACAGTGCCAGTCCTTAGGTGACATCAACAGCAATAGCACTCTTCAATAGATGCACTTGCTCAAGCTTAGCCAAAGCGTGAGAAGCTGTGGCTTCTCACCTGGCTTATCTTTTCCCTCTCCTCCTCTTCCTTCATCATCTGCTTTGAGGGGAAGCAGAAAGAGTTGGGGGTAACCCCTGTGATATCATCCCTGCTAGGGAACAGGATGGTGAAGAAATAGGAGCATGCATGTCAATCTTTAGGGGCAAGACAGAGAAAGGAGCCAGGAAGGAAGGCTGAGGAGAGGCAGGGAGGCAGTGGATGAGAGGAGAGGCCAGGATCTGCCAAAAACTATGGGGGAGAATGTTTTCAATGCACGTAATCCATTGCAAATGTCAAATCATTTGGTTTTTAAAAGGAGCAATGGTTAGCACTGTCAAATAGCTTCTCTGTCTCTTTCTCATCTATTCATCTCCTGTCTATCTTTTATCTATTTATCCATCTATGATTCACCTACCTATCAATTATTATCTACAAGTTTATTTAATTATAAATTCATCTATCAATTTGTCTATTTCATCTACCATCTATCTTCTACCTATTTAATTTCTATCTTTTATCTATTTATCCATCTATCTTTCATCTACCTTACTTTCAATTCTCTATCTATAAATCATTTAACTATCAATTCATCTAGTAGCAATCTGTCTACCTGCCTACCCGTTAGTAGACACTTTAGGGCCTGCTCTCCAAGTAGCAGGCATTGTGCTGGTTTCCGCAGGCACTGCTCTAAGCAGCTTACGGTTTATTTGGCGAAAACTGAATGAGCTATGAAATATTTAAATAACAGCTTAACCCTGAAGCCACAAAGGAAAAGACTGATAAAATCAACTACACAAAAAATTAAAAGCCTTTTTAAAGGGGGAAGGGGATGCTTCAGGACCAACTGTAAAGGTCTTTGCCATACACCTGAGAGACAAAAGCCCAATTTCCTTAATTTATGTTGAGAGAATCATTGAGAAAAAATCTCAAGTGAGCAGATGTGAACAGGAAGTTCTTAAAACTATAAAAGCTAGTATGAAAATACCTGCATCCTAACTCCTAATTATAGAGAGGTAATTCAAAACAACAATGGGGCTTCATTAGTCATACCTCAGATGGGCAAATACTAAAATGCTCATTATTACCCAGGGCTGTGGAAGGCATGGGGACATAGGCACCCCTTATTGCAGCTGGGAGTCAATGGGTATAACCTTTTCAGAAGGTGATTTAGCAATAGGTCAGCATTTCAAATCCGTATACCATTTAACCCAGCGGTTCCTCCAGCAGCATGGAGTGGCCCAGGAGACTTTTCTGAGGTGCACCAAGGTGTCCTGGGAGGGATGCTCATGGCAGTTCCATTGGGAATAGCAAGGACTGCGATGACATAATACTCCCCAACCAGGGTCGCAGTCAGCGATCATGCCGCTTGTGTACTGTGGAGTATCACACAGCCTCGGGAAGGATGAGGTACTTGTGTACCTGGCTCAGCACAGAACGTGTTTAGCGCGCTGCCGCTCATGTTAATACGAAGCCCGCATACTCTATGTGGGTTATGCTAAATGAGTTTTGCGGGGAGGATACATGTGAAACTCACTACCATTTCCAGCTTGAGACGCTGTATGAATGGTCCAAGTGAGATAAGGAATGCAGCAGCAGGTCTCTGGGTAGAAATAATGTGTCTGGCTTTTGACTGTTGAGTTTAATGCATTCTGGGAGGAGGAGTGAGCGGGGCTCAGTGTAGCAGCAAGGCTTGGCTTTTGCATTTTATATTCCCAAGTGTCCTTTGAACTTCTTAATCCTGTGAATGTAGTACTTTTTATAAGAAATGTGAAATAATTTTAAATAAAATTTATCTAATTAAGTTGCTGGCCCACATAGGAGAAAGATCTTGCTCAGCTACTAAGGGCCAGGATCGGGAGTCCCTCTGGCCACCCTATGGACCACACTGTTTGTCCATTTTGAGAAATCCTCTTGTCACTGCATCCATTCATGGAGGCCGTTATGAAGTTCTGAGATGAGGTCCACAACCAGCACCTGCTATCTTTTCCCAGCTGCAGCCATGGCAGGAGTTAGTTCTGAGCAATCTGTTTCATCGTGATCACAAAACATTATTGTGTTGCTCAAAGATAGAAGAGTCACTAATTTGGGCAAGTGTGTGTGTGTGTGTGTGTGTGTGTGTGTGCATGTGTATGTGAGGGCTGTGTGTGTCCTACAAAGAGCAGCACAGCACAGTGGGGGGAAGGAGAGCCGGAATAGGAAACCAGGAGACCTGCGTTCCAATATAGCCCAGCAGTCCACTTGCTATTTTGGGCCAATCTCTGGACCTCCGTTGCCTCTGAAGTGAGGGAACCCTACTCAAGTCATGACCTTCAATAATCTCCCTAGTCAGATTTCTATTTTTCTACATTTCTTCCCAGACCCCATCTCAAGCCTTGGCTACATTTTCTTCAATTTCTCCAATTTACTGGTGATGCCTCCTGAGGGCTGAGCCTGCCGACAACTACAGCAGATGGCACTGTGGGTGGAGAGTTTGGGCCCTGGAGTCAGATATCCATGGGCCTGAACCTCATTTCTGTTCTTCACCAGCTATGTGGTCTAGAACCAGCTGATGATGTTTTCTGGGTCTTGGTTTCTCCCTCTTTGAAGTGCCTTCTAGGTGATGCCATAAAGAAAAGATGCTTCATCTCAGGACCCAGCATACAGCAGGTGCTCAATAAAAAGGGAACTTCTATGGGCTGAGGACATAGCTCAGTTGGTAGAGTGCTTGCCTCGTATGCACGAGACCCTGGGTTCAATCCTCAGCACCACCACCACCACAACAACAACAAAAGGAACTTCTTATGAATGTACCAGAAAGTATGTTAGGACAGCAGCTCATTCTCCTACCAGATTGCAAACTCCCTGGGTGCCTGGTCCTGCTTTCCACCCCTGGATCCAGCACCTGGCACAGTGCCTGGCACCAAGAAGCTGCTCCACGGAGTTGGCTGGTGTGTGGTGTATCCATGTGGTGTCCTGCTTTGGCCAGCCCTAAGTGGCCTCCAGGCTTGGGAAGGGAGCTTGGCCTCTGAACTGCTGTGTCTTCTGCCCCACATGTCTCAGCTCTACTTTGAGTGAAGCCTTCCACAAGGGCATGGATATTAGTGGGAAGCTCTTGGGACAAACTGATTCAAGCAATGACCCCTTCATCCCCTTGCTCAGTGTGGATTGAGCCTGAGGCTGCTGGGCCATCCACCATGAGATTCTCATAGAGACAAGTCCATTCATCCAGGAGATAAGCAGCCATTAGCCAAGACCTGGGAGTGTCAGTAAACGCAGCCCACCAGAGGAGGAGGCTCATTTTTAATTAATTGCAGCCTCTTTTATCAATGACAGCAGGGGCCACAATCAGCATCACCGAATTGCTTTAACTGGCTCTGAGAACGCTCTACTCTTTAGGTGCCCTGGGAGAGCCTCCTTTGCAGGCTGGGCAGCCCCATGTGGTCTGTCCTGTCCATGCAGTTGGACAGCTCTTCTCAGGTCCACAGGCCAAACCCAAACTGATCTCTCCAGGACCTGCCCTCCTCCTGGATTCTCTTTGCAGTAAATAATGCAACACACTCCTGGGGACCCCAGCCAGAGACCTGGCGATCAACCTGGACACCTCCTTGCATTCTGCATGGAGGTCCCTCCCCTCCTATGCCCTTTGCCCTGTCTCAACCCTCACCCTGTCCTAGCTGGGCTACTCTGCTGGCCTCCTCACTTAAATGTCCTCCTCCACACCCAGCTCATATGGCTGCTTCTCCTACAGATCTGCCCTCTCTCCTCTCATCTACCCTGCCCAGGTAGGACTCCCAGGGAAAATTTCCCATGTCCTCCACCAGTCCATGGGTCCCCTGTCCTCCTTTGTGTTCCTGGACTCCATATTGATCTGCTGTCTGTTGATGGTTCCGTTAACCTAGCTGGGCCAAGAGAGTTCCTTGAGGGTCTGACTGGCCCAGGTCATGTCCCCCTCCACATCCAGCATCTATCCCAGGGCCTGGAGCTGAGAATGAGCCTGGGTAGGGTTTCTGAAGAGGAATTAAACTGGAAACATGGGAGAAAGAGCCTGAGGAGAGAGGGCAGGGTGGGCTGTCAAAGCCAGGGGCATCTCCTGATGCCCAAGGTGTGAGGTGTGGCCAATGCCTGGACCTTCCAAGGTCACAGCTGGCCTCTGTGGCTGAGGGCTTTTGCTGCCTGCTCTCTCCCTTTGTAGACCATCTGGCATCTTCAGGCAGTCCTAGGGTGAGTGGCATTTTGGGGGGCTTTGGTTCTCTGAGGCCCACAGATAAAGCATGGAGGTCTTGAAATGACCTAGTCCCAACATTCCTGGTCTAGACAGGAAACAAGCTGGCGGGAAGAAGGACCAGGCCCATCCAAGATCACAAGCTAGTATTTAACCCAATAAGGACAAAAATTCAGCTCCCTTCACTTCTTTGATGCTACTGCAGAACCCCCCCCCCCACCATGACCCCAAACTCATCAAAAATTCCTCCTACCCCCATTGAACCTGCTGGAGAAGCCACCTCCTCCAGCTCAAAGTCCACATCCTGAGGAGGGAGCATGGGAAGGGAGTGGCAGGTAGGAGAAGGTGGACCACCAGCTCTGCTTCTCACCACCTCACCTTGTGGCCCTGGGCAAAAATAACCTAACCTCTCTGAGCTTCAGGGTTCTTGGTAAATGGCAGGTATAGACTCTCATGGGATTGTTCTGAGGAATGATGTCGTTTCTCCAAGGAGGGTTTAGGGGAGGACCAGTGCTCATCTGCGGATGAAAGGGGAATATTTCTTCAGAATTGGGCTGGGTCGGAGTGGTGCAGTCCTAGAACCTTGGCGGGGACCCACAGTCCTTCCAGGGCGAAAAGCTGACCAACAAGCCTGGCAATGAGCGAGGCTGGCGTCTGGCGGGCTGAGCACGGCCTGCAGCGCCCCCTCGTGCCGGGAGAGAGAAGGCAACCTCCCACCGCGGCCGGATCTGCAGGTAACGGAACCCCCAGGTCTTCTGCCTTGAACGAAATCCAGGTTCCAGGGCGCAAGCAGCCCAGATTATGTTTATGGGACCAGCGACCCGAAACCCATGCACCCAAAGACTGTTCTTTAGTCTTCTGCCCTGCCACTACCAGTCACAACCAGTCATCATCCAGGGGTCTATCAATTAAGTTCTCACCAGGAGTCAACTACCTAACAGATAACAAGCACCTACTGTGCACCACTGAGCACCCGCCACCGTGTACCTCCCAGCCCCCACGAAGAAGGGCAGACAGGACGATTTAGCAGAGGACTGCAGTCAGGAAATCCAGAAAAGTGATGTTTGCACATGCAAATTTCATGTTTTCTTTAGTAATATTTTGAGGCGATACCATAAAGCAGTTTTGTTATTGTTCACTAAGGTTTTACAATATGCATTAGGCAGTGGGGCCAAGGAGAAGCATTTCCATCTGGACCTGGGCTGGTGGACCGTCTAATCACAGAACACATTCTGGGCCAGCCCGAAGCCTGAACTGGTGGCTTCAATCCCAGCTACTGCAGAGGCGAAGAAGAAGGATTGCAAGTTCTAGTACAGGCTGGGCAACTTAGATCTTGTCTCAAAAATTTTTTAAAAAGTATTGAGGACATACCTCAGAGGTAGAGTACATGCCTAGCATATGCAAGGCCCTGTTGTTCAGTCCTTGGCACTGCAAAAATGAAAGAGAGAGGAGGGCAGGGAGAATCAGTCCAGGGCCAGCCCAAACCATCCCTCTGTCTGTGATTGATCATGTTTCCTGGTGATTCCCAGTGGCCCACAACCTGGGGAGTTAGGAACTGTGTCTTTTTGTTTTAGCAGCATCCAGTGTAGCACCTCATACATAGAAGGCACACGTAAGCCACAGGGAAGATGTAAGTGTGGGATGGTGTCGGTGGGTAAACAGAAGTGTGGCACCCAATTAAGTGCAGTGAGGGACCCTTGCGGTGGGTCATTTAAAGGTCCCCAACCATTGACTTATTTAGGGTCCCCAAATTTGCCATTCCTTGGAAATGAGACTTGGCTAGGAGGTTAGCAGTGGCATGAAGTGGTGCCGGCTGGGTAGAAAGGGGAGGTAGGCATGAAAAGGCAGCAGGTTGTCTTCTTCAGGCATGGGGAGGATCAGCCATCTCTGTCATCATGTGCAGCTACTTCTGTCTCTCACAGGCTGTGTGACCTTGAACACATGGCTCCTCATCTATACAATGGCCCTGGAGTATGCACCCTGCAGGCTGTTCTGCAGATTAAATGAGACGATGGGAGCCTGGCTCAGGGTAAGCACTCAGTGGTGTCCTCCTGACTGCTCCAGACATGTCAATAAAGCCAGCTGTAGACCCTTCCCACCCTAGAGTCACATGTCTCCCCTGACAACCCCAGCACCTGTGCCTCTCCCCTCTGCTTAGCAACCGCCCTTGGTGCATGCCCTCTGAGAAAACAGAAACAATCAAATGAGAACTCCCTCGTCCCTCATCTCCCCACACCAGATCCACTGGCTACTGCATCTTTATTCATAGTTTTGTCTGCCTTCCTGATATAATGGAAAAACTCTTCCTGTTCCTACCGATTGCTAGGAGTCCTTTGCCCTCTAGTCCTCCTAAGGACCTGGCTCCTGAGATGAAGCCCTCTCTCCTGAATTATTAATCTCTCTTCTGGGTCATTGCTATCAACATATAAACAGGACTTTTTATATCTTGTTAGAAAATACCAAGCCCTCCTCTGCACCCTACTTGTCTTCCTGCAGTTGAGACCCATGTCTTTTTACAGCCCACCCAGCAGAGGCTGCCTCGAGACCCTGTGCCTCTCATTCTCTGAGGGGTTTACTCACCAGGGACACACGTCAGACCCAGGGGGACGAGGATGGAGAGTCTGAGCTCAGGAGGTGCAGAGCCTGACCTCTTTGATGACGCATACTATACTTCCATTGTTTACTTTAACTAATGGCATTTTTTTCCTTCTTCTAAATGTATAGTCATGGTGGGCAACCTCCAATGATGGAAAAATATTTTTAAATGAAAGAAAAATCGATCTGCCAAAGACATTCTGGTATGTTTCCTTCTATTCCTTCCAGTAATCTCTTTCCCCTAAGCATTCACATTTTTTTAAAAAAATTTAAAATATTAAAATAATCTGAAATCATTCATTTGCACATAGAAATAGAGAAATAGAAAGTTAGGTGGTTCATTTTCAGAATATAGTATTTAGCCTTAATTGGATCCAGTTGTAGTCATTTTAATTATAGCTTCTCCCTTTGCCCACCCCAATTTTAAAATTAGCCAATCCAGCCGGGCAGGCGGTGGCACATGTCTGTAATCCCAGCACTTTGGGAGGCTGAGACAGGAGAATCGCGAGTTCAAAGCCAGCCTCAGCAACAGCGAGGCGCTAAGCAACTCAGTGAGACCCTGTCTCTACATAAAACACAAAATAGGGCTGGGGATGTGGCTCAGTGGTGGAGTGCCCCTGAGTTCAATCCCTAGTACCAAAAAAAAAAAAAAAAATTAGCTAATCGCCTAGATTGTGACCCTGAGCTCCTCCAATCGGGGCTTGGGGGAGTGCTGTGATAGGGATAGAAGCCAGTGGACCTCCCCGCAGGCACATTTTATGGCTTGGTTAAGCAGCACGCCCTTTTGGCAGAAGTCAAGTTTGCCTTGCCCACCCACTTCTGCACACGTTTGATTTCTTGGGGCACCTAGGCATTTCTGACACACACGCACGCGTGCGCGCACACATACACACACACTCTGTGCCATGTATTGTGCTCAAAAATGGGAGTGCAGCAAGGCACACCCAGTTCCTGTTCTCAGAGCAGAGATAGAAAGTGAGCAGCTCTTCTGAACCTCCCTGGGGCCATGATGCTGCCACACCCAGGTGCGAGGGCCTAAAAGGAAATGGGGCCGAAGGAGAGAGAGGCGAAAGATGGCAGCAGCTAATGAGAGACTGAATGAAATTACTATGGCTGCACAGTAAGTCCCAGTTCAGTGGAAAGCAGCAGTTCAAAGACAGAGAGGTCAGCAGGACTGAGTGAAAGACCTCTTACACTATGACTGGGAGTGGGGACTTCCTTGCTATGGCATGGGTGGTCTTTGGAGGTTTTTAAAGGAGAAAAATGATAAGATCTAACATCACTGTGGCTGTTTTGGGGGCATGGATACAAGGAAGTAAGACTAAAGGGCGAGAGACCAGTTAAGAGGTGACTGTTGCTGGGTGGGTGGTGTGCATCAGTAATTCCAGTGACTGGGAGGCTGGTGCAAGAGAATCACAAGTTTGAGGCCAGCCTCAGCAACTCAACAAGACCAAAACAAAACAAACAAACAAAAAAAGGTGATTGCAATCGTCTAGGCCACGGACACTGTGGCTTAGGTTACAATGGAGCATGGGTTGGGGCTGGGGATAAGCAGAGACCCAAGAAGCATTAGGGAGGCTTTCAGGTCTTTGGTGCTTGGCTGGATCTGGGGTAAGGCTGATGAGGGAGAAGAAAACTGCTTTTTCTCAATTGTGGTCCCTCTGTTTTAAATACTGATTTCTTTTTATGTTATCATCCAATGAAAATCCACAAGAACACTAGGAAGGAGGAACTGCTAGACTATTTTACAGAAGAGGAAACCAGGGCCCCAAGAGGTCCGGTGACTTTACTGTCCAGGTGACAGAGATGCAGCAGCAGGACTCCAGCCCAGGTGTTTAGTTCCAGAACTTTCTCAGCCATGCCTCTATGGCCTGGGATAGGGACATGCCCTGTGAGTTTGCTCTGCCGGGCAGGAGAGCCATAAGAAGGCTTCCCACAGAAGGTCCTTTGAGAGTCCTGCTGTCTGCGTCCCTTCCAGCCAGTGTGCTCACACTGGCATCTGTCCTGGGCCACAGTCAAAGCACAGTGTCCCCAGGGAGGGAAAGCAGGAAGGAGACTTATTTCAAGTGTCCTATCAGAGTGTCACACTGAGGTCATGCCCAACTTCTAGTGGCCCGAGTCTTGCTCTGAAGCCGCTGAAGTTGTCATTTTGCTGATTTTTATCCAGTTCCTCTTCAGCCACACACATAAAGAGGGCTGATACCACAACTGCTACATTGGCCTCTAAACATCTGAAACTTCCTGGAGACTTGTCCAGGACCTGCCCGCAGGGGTGCCTGGCGGCAGCTGCTCTCCTTCCTCTCTTAATCTTATTGGTGCCAGACAGACCCAGGTTCAAACCCAGCTGTGCTCCTTATCAGCTGTGTATCACTGATGGAGTTCATTTTATCAGTTCGTTACTGCTGTATAACAAGCCACCTCCAAACTTAGTGGCTTTAAACCACAACTATGAGTGATTCCCCCCGAGTTTATGGGTTGGTGGGGCAGTGAGTTCTGCTGTGGGCTGGTCGTGGCCAGTCGAGGCTGCATTCACTGGCGTCCCTGTGGTTAGCTGTGGGCTGGCCAATTGAGGAGGGCCTTGGTGGTAGCAGCTGAGCCCTGTCCACCCTTGCGGCCCAGGCTTGGAGATGTGGCACTCCTGTCATTTCTATTAGCCAAAGCAAGTATTAAGACCAGTCCAGATCCAAGGCATGGGAAAACAGACCTCGCTTCAGATGGCAGCAGCCGCAAAGTCACATTGCAATGTCCATTACTGCAGTTATCTCCCAGCATGGGGGATTTGGTTCCAGGGTCCCTTTGTGGATGCCCAAATCTGCAGATGCTCAGGTCCCTTACATCAAATGGCATGGCATCTGCCTGTAACCCACGCAATCCTCCTGTGTACTTTAAATCATTTCTAGATGACTTATAAGGCCTAAGACGGTGTCAATATTATGTAAACAGTTGTTATATCCATTTGGAGAATAATGACAAGGGAGAAAACCTCTGTACATTTTCAGTACAGATGTGATATTGTTAGTCTGCAGTTGGTTGAATCTGTGGACATGGAACCCAGGGACAGGGAGGGCAGACCGTATCAGGGTGTCCGAGTGGAGCCAACATGACCACATCCATCGTGCACCCTCTGTGAAATGCTGCTTGCTTTTTTGTAAGATGGGAATAACATGATTTTTATCATGTGATGCCCTATTATTCCGTGATATTTTAGAGGACAATTGGTCCAGTGCAGCTACAAAAGAGGATGACCATGTTTATTAAACTCACAGACACTGGAGAGAGAAACTCTGCACACTGTGGGGGCCCACATGGGAGGCTGCTAGACCCAGCAGGTGGGGAGCAGGGAGAAAGCCAGATCCCCGGGAAGGCGCCTTCACTGGGGTCCAAGTGGGGCACACAAGCCAAGGGCAGGAAGGATTTCACTGGTGCTCTGGTGCCCTTGAATGTGGCCAGATCAAGGTCAGAGGAGGCAAGGAGGGGAACTTAAGGCAGGAGCCGACTTCATCCCACTGTATGTGGTGGCCTGGGTGGGCCTGTGGGAGTGTGGAGTCAGCAAGGGAATAGTTTTAAAATTTACTCTCTATGTAGTCAAACTTGGGCACCACGAAGCTGTTTTGAAAGCTCACCTTATAAAACATAAAAGGCAGAGGAGAGAGCCATTCCTTCAGTCTGGGAATCTGTGAATGGGGACTTTGAGTCACATAAATGTAGAGAGAGTGGCATGTGGAACAAGGTCCACTGCCCATTTGAGTAATGACTCTTCAGCAGCCCCAGCTCAGAAGGGCTGAGCGCTGTGGTCAGCACCCATTCATTTTTTCATTTGTTCATTCAATCCTTCATTTACTCAGGAAATCCATCCACAAATACTTCTCAAGAGCCTATTGTATGTGACACTGTATAGAGAAAGTGGGTGAGCAGAGGTGCTGGATGTAACAGGAAATGAAACATTTCTGCCTGCTGCAGGACTGGGTGGCTAGATGGTCAGGAGGACTTCCTCATAAGCCATAGTGATATATCTGGCCCTCACCTAAGGGAATGGAGAGGCATAGAAGGCTTTAGACAGGGTGCCTTAATGATTTTAAAGATTTCTCATGCTTCTGTGTGGAGAACAAACATGAAAGAATGTGGTGGAACATGAAGGAGGCAGACTAGTTAGGAGATGCTCAGAGCACCCAGGCCATGGCGCTACGTCCTGAGCCACCACGGCAGCAGAGACAGAAAGAACGGGTATACCGGAGAAATATTTGAGAGGAGCATGGTGCTAGGCGGGATGAGGGCTGGAGTGGCAGGAAGCATGGTGTCTGGCACCATGTCTTGGGCATGGGATAGAAGGAGTCAGTCTCTGGGATGAGGGGCGGGAGGGGA
This sequence comes from Xerus rutilus, assembly GCA_028644305.1. Classification (NCBI taxonomy): domain Eukaryota; kingdom Metazoa; phylum Chordata; class Mammalia; order Rodentia; family Sciuridae; genus Xerus; species Xerus rutilus. Next base: position 68,513,332 of record CM053402.1, read on the forward strand.
AGACAACGAGGCAGCCTCGAGCGCTGCTCCTCTGAGGGACCCGGTGGAGGTGCAGGGGACGAGCTGGATATATAGCCACAGATCTCAGAAGAGAGGACTCTGCTCTCGCTTTTCAGCTCTTCATTGGTGAGTCAGTGGTGCAGAGATGAAGTCCAAAGCCATGGAAAGAAAGTGCTGGGCATGGCCGGGCCACAGCCATGTTGCAGAGCTTCATGGCTACAGAAGGGCAGACAGTTCCTTCGCTCCAAGGATTCTGACTTTTCTGCCTGTAAATTACTGTTAGTTCCTGTGTGTGTTTGAGAGTATGTGAGGGTGTGTACATGGGAGGAAAGAGAAGGAAGGAGGTGAGAAAGACAGAGCTCACCAGCACACCCTGAAGAAGAGTAACTGACACAGATGTTCTGGAAGGAACTGCAGTCAAGACATTTTCTTCTCAACATGCTATCCTGCTCCCTTGTTATAACACTGTAGTGGTTTATCCTGTGCTTCTGGGATTAAGATTGAAAAAGAACCCATAAGTTTTGTGAAAGACCCTGCAAGCTGTGGTCCCAACCTCCCCAGGGATTCTGCCTGGTGTCCTGCCGTGTTCACTTCCCAATCTGTCTTCAGCCACATCAGTCTTTCTTCAGTACTTCATTACTCACCCCATTCCTCCTGCCATAGGACTTTTGCACATTCCAGTTCCTTTGCTTGGGGCCATCCCTCCCCCTTCATCTAGCCAACAACCAGCCCATTCTTCTTCCCTGACCCTGTCTAACCAAGTCCTCTTTCTAGTCATTTGTTCCTAATGTGCTACATTAGGAACACATCTCCTTCCTAGCATTCATCACATTTATTAGTTTACATTTATTTGTAATTATTTGATTAATTTGGTTCCCTCACTATCCTGAAAGGTCCCTGTGGCAGAAAACATGGCTATTATTCAGCCCGAGTTGCTTCCAGGGCTTAGCACAGTGCGTGGAGTGTCAAGCCTGGGGTTGCAGAAGCTGAGTATGAGTTACTGGTTCTCTCACCTGACACCAAGTTGTTCTCATGAGTGAGCCCCTCTGGGTGCACTAATGACACAATCAGGAAGCTGGTGTCCTCTTCAGGGTCAAAGGTCAAGTTAGCATCCCTAAGAATGGAGGAAGGAGTTTTCCCAGGTGGGGACCAATCCTCACCCCTGTCTGTCATTCTTGGAGGAGGCAGATCCTGGGATAGGAAATGAGGATTGGGAGTGGGCCAGAACCTGCAGGTAGGACCCTCCCTCTATTCCGTGTCCTCACTCCCCCTCCCCACCATCCACAGGTGGTGGTGAGGGGCTCCCAAGGCCCTTCTTGCTTGCTCAGCTCAGACTGCCCTTTCTTAAACAGCCAGTATCAGGTTGGCCAGCCATGGTTTTTGATGAGCTAAATGCAAAAACTTGGGAGAGAGTTTCTACTTTCAACTCTTTCTCTGGTTATCTTTCTAAAGAGGCTTAGGAGGTCAGCTCTGAAGTTCAGATGGTATAGACACTGTTGGATGAGGGAGTTTCTGCCCTTTCTTTCCCTTGGACAAAAAGCTTCTTGGAACAGGTGTCAAGTTTTAAAGGGGAGGTGGGTGCTGATAAACCAAATCAGTTATACATTCTCAAAATATGCATCAAATCCGGGACCCTCAAAATGGCTTACAATGTCTTCTCTGACTTACCACTCCCTCATCCCATGTGATCCCCCCAAAATGCTCCATTATAGAGGTTTCTGCCAGCTAAGGCAGCCCCACCCCATCAAGGCCAAACTGATCCTATCCCCTGACACTCGAGTAATGGCGGTGAAATCTGAAAGTGCCATTGGGCTCTGGGATCTGGATGAAGTCTCACAGGGAAGTGCTGTCATGTGTCCCTGCCTTTCATCCTGTGCCTGGGGTGCTAAGCAGTCACCATAAACTTAGGTCACTCCATCTCTCTTCCCTTCCTGGCTTCTAACCTTGGCTCTGCCATTTGCAATTGATTTTGGGCAATTTTCCTGATGCTCTGAGGCTGAACTTCCTCACCAGTCAAGAGGTAATGGTGACCATGGAGTCACATGATACATACAGTTCACTCTCCCAAATTCCACATTCAAATAGACCATTGACAACACCCAGCAAAAAAGACAGAGAGAGACCATGAGCTTCCATATACATCCCCTGGAAGACTGTGGCAGGGGAGGGGAGCCAGGCTCTCAGGGTGAGCTCCTTACCTACTTGGTTTAATTTAGTCATTTATTCAACAAATATTTTCAGAGTCCCTACTGGGGTTGATTAAACAGACAAAAGTTGCTGCATATATGGAGCTCCCATCCTAATGAGAACTAATCTTCTAGCTGAAAAATACAGTTCATATTTATTATGCCACCTGGTGCCGACTGCCGGCCAGCCTCTTCATTTGCTGTGTGGCCAAAGACAGGACAAGAAGCTCCTGTGCAGGAGGGAGGGAGCTCTCAGAGATGCCAACTGTTGAAGGGGTGCTCAGGACCAATTGTGACAACAGGTGACCCTTTGCAAGGCACCTTCCACTCCTATCCTCCCCCTGGTGTATAAGTTGATGCCATCCCCGTGTGCATAGGCCTGTGAGGATTCAAGGAAATGGCGTGTGTGTCAAGTGGGTCCATCAGTAAGGGACGGGCCGTACTACCTCGGGTGTTCATCCATAGCCAATGGCATGGCCAGGTCGCGCCTGGAGCTTTATTAATGGTCCCTCCCCAGCCAGTCCCAGGGAACCATCCTTTCCACCTCTGTGTGAGCCCAAAGACACCTTGGGGACAGAGCCACGAGCTCCGGCCTTCGGTCAGCTGCACTCCACGCCTGCGTCCTCGCTGTGGTTGCAGTTGTGAGAGCCCCAGTCTTGTTTCCTGCAGTTCCACAGGGTCAGTTCTGTGCCTGTGCAGGCGACGTCATCCAGCCAGATCTTCCCAGTTCCTTGAGACAGAGGAAGCAAGGTGCAGAGGAGAGAGGGATTATGGTCAAAGCAAAGCTTCATCTGGGGTAGACTGCCCAGGCCTCCACGTCAGGGCAGGCCCAGTGGCTTCACAGCTAGTCTGGTCTTTTGCAATAACTCTGATTCCATTCTGTTCTTTACGCTTCAATAGAACCCTCGTTCTGAACTGTAATACTTCATCTCCCCCGGAGGGTCCCCCAGCCTCTCCCCTGATGATTCACTGCTACTGTCTCCACCTTTCCCAAAGTCTTTTAAACCATGTCATCTCATGGGTCTAAAGCACCTACACCTCTGTCAAACTCTGACTTCTGATAAGATTGAAAACCGTTACATTCCTTGATTAAAGTACATTACTTGATTACAGTTGTTTATACTCCAATGTGATTTTATACAGGTTAATCTATATGAGGAAAATGTGTATTTTAAAGGAGTTTTATAGCCCAACTGGATCCAGATTAAAAAGCAAGTACACGCTTTGAGGCAGGGTAAAGGCAAAGGGTATCTGGAGGAGGTGAGCAGTCTAGTGTCTGTGCTGCGTTGGCTCCTAGGAGCAAAGAAAGGGGCTCAGCCAGGCAACTTAATTTCTTTTGCTGATGATTTCATCTTTGACTAAAAAGACATAAGCTGAGCGGATGTCTGTCACCTCAAGACATCTTCCCCAAATTGATTAGTAAGTCACTAGGCAAGCATCGAGCTACCCCCAGCCTTCTCATGTATTCCTTAAAGATAGTCACAGCCAAGATTGCTGGGAATCTGGGCTCTGGACAGATGCAGTGAACATCTACCTTCACCTGGCCTTCATCTCTTCTCCCTTCTTTGGGGAGTCAATGGTAAACACCCATGTGGCACCCTGATTCCAGGACCAGATGAACACTGACCCAACCAGGCCAGTCCAGACCTTGTAAAGCCTATATTGTCACTGCTGGGCAAGAAGTGGCATCTTTCCCCTGGCGGGGCCAAGCTGGAAGGAGGTAAGCCCAGAGCACTGAGCCTCTGCAGCTGGAGCCAATACTTTTCTCCTAACTCAGTCCACACTGAGTCACCTGCAATCAAAGGTGTGTTAACACGGGGGCTGGGGTTGTGGCTCAGTGGTAGAGCTCTTGCCTAGTATATGTGAGGCACTGGGTTTGATTCTCAGCACCACATATAAATACATAAAATAAACATCCATTGACAACTAAAAAATATTTTAAAAAAAAAAGGATGTGTTAACACACCACTTCGGCACCCCCAGGAAGAGGCCCCTGCTGGATGATTCACTTACCACCCCCAAAACTGCCGATGCCCCTTCCCCTGGAGTAACCCAGCATGCGGCAGAAGACCGTGGCGTCAGTGTCATCCCAGCTGTCGTCGCAAATTGTCCCCCAGACATCGTTATAGTAAACTTCAGCCCGACCGCGATTACCGTTGCCGACGATTCTCACGTCTATGAAGGATGTGCCTGGGTGAGAAAATATGTGGGAAGAGGTGACTAAGGCTCCCAGGGCCTGTGTCAGTGCAGGCTCCTCCTGTTCATTTTTGGAGATTCTCTAACTATAGAAAAGGAATCTCCGGGGCCAGCTATCATGAGTCTGGAAAAGTCCCACTTCCTGGCCTCCACATGACCTGGCACAGCCTTGGTTCACAGAGGCCATGGGAGCAAATGCCTATGTGGCCAGTCAGGGAAGGAAGGAAAGAGTAGTGAGAGAGATGAAGGGAGGAAGAGATGGAGGGAAAGTGGAAAGGGGGGAGGTGGGAAAGGAAAGAGGGAAAGAAGGCAGAGAGGGAAGGAAGGAAAGGAGGAAGGGACCGAGGTCACCTGCCACCCTGGGCCTGTGTTCCATGGACGTCTTATTCAAAAGAGGACACCAGCAGCTCTTCCCCCAAAGAAAGAATTTGAGGACCAAGCTCTCGTCCCCCAACACACACACACACACACACACACACACACACACACACACACACGTTTTCCAATATGGAATTAACCCCAAAACATAAAGGGAATGGAAATATCAATTACCTTTTTGGCCTTTTTCTCCCTTTTCTCCTTGCTGCCCAGGAGATCCTGTTGTGAGGAGAAAACCCACACAATGTGAAGGAAACACAGCCCTTTTTTGCCAGCAGTGGGCTGGAAAATGCAGGGACAGGAGGATGGGGGACGGGTGGAGGTCCATTCTCTTCTGGCTTCACCTGTGACCTGGCTTCATGGGGACTGGATGTGCCCTCCCACAAACAGCTGAGCAAGAAGAAATGGGCCTGAGCTATGGTAGGAAGGATGGCAGTTGGAATGTGGAGGGATGTTTGATGGGTATGAGGCATGGGGTGGGACAGGGGCAAATCCTGCACAGAAAGATCCAGTTGGTCATGGATGCTGGGGAGGCCAAGGGCATGGCTGGGTGTGGCTGGAGTGCGTGTCCGTGGCTCTGCCTCTTGGAAGATTGGCTGTGCCATGTCACCATCGTGTGCTCAGTGCCCAAGGCGACCTCCACACATAACTTGCCAATGGACTAAACAACCTTCCCTTGCTTGGTTTCTGAAAATCCTCATGCCCTTAAATCAGGGCCAGTGTCCTAGGGACCCGTGAATGACAAGACAAGCCTTACCTTTTTGTCCTGGGTTCCCCTTTAGGCCAGCTGGTCCAGGTGCTCCTACAAGACCTGGTGGCCCGGTTCTTCCCATTTCTCCCTTGGTGCCTGCAGGGCCTGAGAGGAGAGAGATCACCCTGTAGATGCACTGCGCTGCTTCTTCACGGTGGACCCGAGGATCTTGGTGATTAATCCATGAGTTACCCTTAGCCACCAGGTTCCCCGCGAATGGGCTCCTTGAACATTCAGCCAGTGGCCTTGTCCAGCTGGGGGCTGTTCTAGGCTCCCTAATCCTGAATTAATGATATTGAGAGTATGCAGGTTGGAATGGCTGGCCGAGTTCCAGAGGTTGTCTGTCCTCAGCAGATAACATAATTTTATGGATGTTCTAGCCATTCTGGGAGAATTTGCTAGAACATTCCTAGGCCACAGTGTCTCATGCAGTAAATTAAAATAGTAATATAATATGTTGTTCAGAAAGAATAAAAGTTGCTCTGGAAATTTGCCTGAGAAATTTTGCTTCAGCACTTACTATGGATTGGGTATGGTTTGAGTGTGTTCTCCAAGGATTCATGTACGGGAACTGGGTCCTCAGCATGATGATGTTAAGAAGACATGGGACCTTTGGGAGCTGGGGCCTGGTGAGAAGTCCTTAGGCCAGCTGGGAATACTGCCTTCAGAAAAGATTATGGGACCCCAGACTCTTTTTTCCTGTCTGGAGATGTGATCTCTTCATCTTATGTGCACTTTCACCTTTTTGACATCATTCATCATGAGGCCTTTACCAGGGCTGAGCAGAAGCCAGCACCATGCCCTTGAACCTCCAGATCTGTGAACTCAGCAAACCTCTTTTCTTTGTAAAGTTGCCTGACTCAGGTACTTCATTATGCTAATAAAATGGACTAGAATAGCACTCACTAAGGCCAGGCCGTTGAGAAGACAAGGAATGCTGTGTGGTAAGTGCTGAGCTCAGTAACCAGCTATAAGCAAGGGCTCAGTATGCAAGGATGATACTAGAAGCCTAGAAGATGCAAGAGGAGGAGGACTGTGGGGCTTCAGGGGCTGAGAAAAAAGACCAAAGCAGAGATGTGGAAGCCCCCAACCATGAGTGAGAGAGGGAGGTTGCCCAGCTCCATGGAGGCTACACAGGCTGGAGCCAGCACCCACACCATCAGCTCACTAGCCACTCTTTGCCACCCTCAGCCCCTGCCCCATGCCCTATACCCTCAGGATTCTGTGTTGCTTTCCTTTCCAAGTTTGTCAGGAGAAGAATCAGGGCTTAGATGACAGAATCCCAGAGTCTCAGCCTCAACTTTGGGGGAAGGTCACACTGTGCATTCAAAGTCAGCAAGACTTGACTTCCAAGCACGCAGGCCTCTCCAGTCATCATTCTGAGAAATTAAAATGAAGCCAGCCCTTTACCTGGGATTCCTGATTCTCCTTTTGTCCCTTTCTGTCCTTGAATTCCTAAGATCAAAACAAAGAAAAGGGGGAGAAGATAATAAAACTTAGATATTAGACACTTTTAATCTTAGACACCCTCTACCTTTTGTCTGATTAATGCATATGGAAAGATACATTGGTTCTCCACGATTGTTTAAAACCTCTTCAGCAGAACATAAAAGAAGACAGTCTGCAGATAAATGGAGACAGGAGTGTTGGGGTGAAATAGCAGCGTGCTGAATGAAGGCCTGGGGTTGGCGACCCCAGACGCGCTAGCTGTCCCTTCCTGTACACCAGTGCCCTGACTTGGTATCTCCCTCCAATCCCATCCTGCTGCATTTTATTGAAAGATATATATTGAAGAGAATTGAGAGAAGGTTTGGAAATAAAGTTATCTTCATTTCCAAAAGACTGTGGAGGGAACTTAGGGACCATTCAGAGCTTTGGGTGTCCTCACCCATAATAGATGCTCCATAAGTATTTATTGGTTTATTCATGGTGGCGTCCAGTATGGGTAAAGATTCATGTGGCTAAAGGGTCTCATATCCAGAAAATGGAAAATAATAAACACATCGTTGGAGATGGTTCTGTTTGTGGTTAATGTGAGAGGTCCTCCTTCCCTCTTTTCTTCCTTCCTCCCTTCTTTCTTTTTTTAAAAAAATATTTTCCTAGTTGTCAATAGGCCTTTATTTTATTTATTTATATGTGGTGCTGAGAATCAAACCCAGTGTCTCACACATGCAAGGCAAGCACTCTACCACTGAGCCACAACCCCAGCCCCTCTCTTCTTTCTTTACTTTTCTACCTCCTTCTTTCCCATTCATCCCTTTATTCAATTAACTTCACAAAAGACCCACCGTCTCCAGCATCTTGCTGGGCCACTTTGGGATCACAATTTATTCACTAAGCAATATTGTGGACTCTTGATCTTCAGTACAAACACTGACTTATTTCAGAGCACCAGGACTCTCCAAGACAGTTGCACAAACTTCAGGAAATGCAAGCTCATTACTGATCACCAAGCAGCAGTCACTGGAGAGTAATTGGGGATGCCAACAGCTATTCACAAGCATCAGTGCCCCGACCAGCTTCCCACCCAAGACCCAGTCCTAGCCGCAAGGCACCCTTCTGATGACCACCAGAAGCCCCGGGAAGCTCAGTCACCCTCCTTGCAGTTTCTGGGGGACATTCCTCCCTGACCTGCTCCTGCTGCCAACTTCACTGCCTGAATTTCCTGAGCACCTCTGGTGCACACTGGTCATTGGAGGGCCTGAAAGGCCTCTTGAGAATTGCTTTTTGGGATGAGCCAGAGAAGTCTTGGCTCCCAGCAGCATCTCAAATAATGCCCATGAGACTTGGTGCTGCCTGAGGAGGAGCATCTGGAGCCAGGAGGAGCAGGAAGTCCTGGCAGGTTCTGATAGGGTAGCCACTCCACCCCTTGTGCTAGGGGTGGGGACAGAACTGAGGCTGGGAGAGGTTCTACGTGCCTTTGAGGTCAGTTGCTGGCAGACAGGCCCCAGCTGTCCTGACCCAGTGGTCATACAGCCTGCGTGAGTCCATCTCTGCCCTGTCCTGGTTCTGTGACCTTGAACCAGATGGCCCTGCTCAGAGTCTGTTCCTCTCTGTCTCCCCATTTCCCTGTGAGGTTGTTGTGAGGCCGAAGTGGAGTCATGTTTGTTAAGGGTGGAGCTGAATGTCAGGCCAGTGCTAAAGAAATGGTGTAATAAGGATCCCACAGACCCTGTTTGTACATGCCCGTCTTCCCTCCAGGAGCCAAGCGTCTCTGTGTCTGGCACTGGGGTGAAGGCCTTGAATACGCACAGGGAAATCCTTGCTGTTGACCTCAAAGGATTGAGCTGAGGTCACCCAGACAGGTGGCCAATCTCTCTGTTTTGCTTACTTACATCTCAGTAGCATAGGTCAGACCAGGGGGATCATTGAATTGGAAAATGGCCCACATCTCAACTGTCTCCATCCTAGAGGGCACCATATTGCAGTAATTGTTACTCAAAGAGCCTGTCACTAGAAGCAAGGTTTAGGGACCCTGGAGTACTGTAATCTCCCCTAATGTCTGCACTCAAAGATATACACCTCCCCAGTTGTCCTTTAAAACACTGTACAACAAAAGACCTCTATAAGACAGGAGCCACAGAGGAGTCGCTGTTCATTAGGCCCATCTGAGCCACCCCCACCAACTCCATTCCCCACACTCTCCCCAGCCCCTCACCTCCAGGGGTCTCAGCCTTGGCTGCGGACTGCATTGTTCCAGGCACGGTGCCAGGAGCTTGACCCATGCCACCCCTTTCAATTCTTCATCTACCCTACATGGTCGTGCTATTTCCCTCTCTTACAGAGGAAGAAATTGACATTCAATTTGTCCAAGGTCACCCAGGACTTAATGGTGAAGTCCTGTTGCTACGCAGCCTTGGCCTCCCATTGTACCCTGTGCCTGCCTTTGTTCCACCAGCATACCAGGTTCATTCCTTCCTGAAGTTTCACTCAGGCTGTCCTTTGGTCCCTAAGACACTTCCAGATTCCCTTGGGCCATCCCTTTCCCCTAAGAGAGGTGAAGTCAACCTAGAGAGTGCACCAGAATCACTTGAATGAGACTTGTTTAAAAAACAGCATACTACACCCACCCAGAGTTGCTGAATCAGTGGTACCGGGCTGGGGATCCGAGAATCTGCACTGCCTAAGCTCCGAGGAGATGCTGCTGCTGCTGGTCCAGGGACCACACTTAGAGTAGCACTGGCCTAAACAAATCTCGCTCATTCTTTTTTTTGTTTTTTAGGTTGTAGATGGACAAAATACCTATATTTTCATGTGGTACTGAGGAGCAATCCCAGTGCCTCACACATGCTAGTCAAGTGCTCTATCACTGAGCTACAAACCCAGATCCTAAATCTCCCATTCGTTAAGGACCAGTTCATAGACTACCTCTTCAGAGCAGCCTGTCCATCCCTGCAGCATCTGCCGTCTCCACCCATTCCTGAGCTCTCCTGGGGACCACAGTTCACAGGACAGAGTTTGATCCTAGATTACATGCCTTGTGAGACATGTTTAATGAGTGTCAATTTAGTCTTCAAAGCTCTACCTTCATGGGGAGGAAATCAGAATTATGTTTCGTGGTGATTTCTCCCCGAGGCCTTGCTGGATCCTAAGGGCTCTGGCTGAGTAGATGTTAGTAGACTGACCAACCGATCATGGGACAGTAAACACTTCACGATCCACCAGCACAGTGTCCTGACTAGATCGGCTAAAATGTGTGGGAGTGAGGAATCACTGAGCTGAGCTGACTGAGCATGCAGCTAGAACTGCATGCCCTGAAGCCACTGACGCCAACTCTTTCCTCTCCACTACAGGAAAATGGGTGCAAATCCCAGCAAACTGGAATCACAGACTTAAATACAGCTGAGAGGCTGAGAGGTTTATTTGCAAAGTATTTTTAGGGAAATGGTCCCCCCACCCCTAGAGAATGGTTAGAGCACACCCGTGTTCCACCAATGCTCTGATGGAAGTCATAGCTTGTCCCTGCTCCGAGGGGAAATGGCTACTCCATATCCAGAGTGCTGTCATGCTGGTGGGGACCTGGACACTCAATACTAATCCTATGCCACCAAGGAAGAAACCGAGGCCCAGTGAGGTCAAGTTCTGGCGCACAGTTACCCAGCTAGTAAGTGGCAAGTCCAAGTGGGAGGTCAGGCCTCCTGATTCTGAGTTAAATGTAGGCGTGTCCAATACATTAAGAAACTCCTTTAAATACCATCTGGACTTACAGGCTAAGGGCAGCCTGACAAATTTAGAATAAATCTTAATAACTGAAAAATTGAGCTGTGTGTTAAGAAGTGATGTGGTGGACAGGCAACCTAAAATTGGGATGTGTGGCTTTTATAAGTGACCATTTAATAATTTGACTTGGTAGAATTTAATAAATTCTTGAACTACCTGAGTATTCAGATTTGAGGAGTGGAATAAACTGAAAAATTATGTTCAGGATATAAGGCTTAATTGTTATTATGAATTCTCTTTGTTGCTTATCTTTATGGTAAAACATCTTAACATGCAGATGAGAGAATAGGTTTCAAGTTATTTGCACTTTGGTTTTGCCTCTATATGAAAATGAAAGGGCCTAGAAAATTCTGATTGTTATGTGTTGGACATAAATCCATTGAGATGAAAAATTTCTGATTGGGTTGGTGTTTTGGAGCTTAAATGTTTTGGCTGCTCCTAACACCATTTCATAAAGGGGAGATGGTAGAAAGAGCAATGCCATGATTTCAAGTCAAAACTGAGTCCTTCCTTGTTTCCAAACTGTACTTTCAGAGTAGCTCAGGGATGTGATGCTAAAGTTCAGTTATTCTTTTTGCCATCTTTTGAAAGAGAAAACGCTGGAAAACTAAGTTGGGGGTTTGGATGAAAGCCTGTTACTGACAGGTGAAGAAAATTAACATTAGATAAAATTCCACTGGGTATAATGTCTTACTTAATAAAATGTGGACTTTATCTTCTCAGCAGAATAAATGGAATTTCCTGCATTTTCTTTAAACAGAGATGGCTTTTCTCTCCCTCGAGAGGTACAAATGAGTGGGAACATTCTACCTTCCAGGGTTGAGTGTGGATAGTGTCGGTTGACTAAGGTAGGATGGAGGTCTGGCCAGGATTTACCTATCATGGGATGAAATGTTCAGGAGGAGCTCAATGTTATTCTATACAACAAATTAGAATAACTTTATGTCATTCTACACAACAAAATCTAGAAAATTTTGTTGTGATTTTTGTAATCAGATTTCAGGATTAACTCCCAGATTCAATGTATGCTAATCATGAGCCCATGAGCAAAGGTGTTACCCTCTTTGAGGCTTTACTTCCTTGCCTGCAAAG
>CM053402.1:68525654-68583368 GCA_028644305.1 Xerus rutilus
TACCATACGCCTCTTACCTGGTGGGCCTGACTTCCCAGAGTCACCTTTACTCCCCTGGGCTCCAGGGGGTCCCATGACCCCTGCATCTCCTTTCATGCCCATGTCCCCTTTGCTTCCTGAAAAGACAAGGAGTCAGGGTCAGGCATGGCAAACTCAGCCAGGGGGTCGCATTCAGATACTTCCATCCCACACAAATTCCAAACTCAAAACCCCTTGATCTCCTACTTGATGATCAGAGGTGGAAGATATGACTGCACAACACCTTTCCCCAGGGGCAAGACACACACTCATGAACGGCTGGCAAAGTGACCTGGCATGGCTGGTGGTGGGCTGGTGGTGGGTGGAAGGCCCTGAAGCCAGCTTTTAGGACTCTAGTCAGAGCCCTGGTTCCCTAGGGGAGGACAGAGCCCAGGCTCAAATGGCATATTTGCATTTGGGAAATTATTTTTTTTAAAGCCTCTCAAACTGCAATTTGAATATTCTAGAAAGCAGATTCCAAATGCTGAGAATCAACTCTGGGGCATTGTTGATGGAGAGAAAAACATTGTTGCGGTTCCTATTCCCGCCAGCACTTCAGACACAGGCTTTCCTGGTACCCAAGATTCCAAATTTTCCACTTGCGATCAGCATTCAGGGCTCATCCACCCTGTCCTCTCCTGAGTCCTCCATCGCTCCCTCCTCCTTTCCTGCCAGTGCCTGGTGCATATCAATTGAGGGTGGCTCCTCACAGGAGCAGGACTCTGATTCCTTTCCAAAGTGGCTTTTGATTGGGGAGTGAGCCACACAGCCCTCCCTGGCCACACCACACAGGGCCACTGGGTAGCTGGTGTTTATTAAGTTGCTAACATTCCCCTGTCAGTAAGTGGGATGTCCAACTTCACACCGTTGGGACAGAGTCAGGTGAAGGTCTAAGGAGGACCATCTCCCCCCAAAACAACCTTTTAGACTCTCAAATAGGCAGTTGGGAGATTTTGTTAAAAGGCATTTATTGCTTTATCATTTTGGTAAGATGGCTCTGGAGAGGTCTCAAGCAGGATTCCAGCCTTCCCTCCACTGAATTAAGATCAAGGACACAATGTTACCAAGAGAAGAGAAACAGCCAGTCTTGCTGGGCCTGGGTCTGGAGGGAAGTTAGTGCAAGGCTTGAAATTTAGGTTCTTTGAGATATTTGGATACTTAAGAGAATGTTGATCCCTGATGGGAGACAAGCCAATCATAAGGGACATGGTATATGGACGCAGAGACACAGCTAGTGAGGAGGAAAGCATCCCATGCACTGTCACACAGCAGGGGGATCATCCTGACAATATTGAGTTGTATATATAAGAAAAACTAGAAGCCGGGCGCGGTGGCGCAAGCCTGTAATCCCAGCACTTAGGGAAGCTGAGACAGGAGAATTGCGAGTTCAAAGCCAGCCTCAGCAATGGTGAGGTGCTAAGCAACTCAGTGAGACCCTGTCTCTACATAAAACACAAAATAGGGCTGGGGATGTGGCTTAATGATGGAGTGCCCCGGAGTTCAATCTCTGGTACCAAAAAAAAAAAAAAAAAAAGAAAGAAAGAAAAACTAGAAAAGAATTTAATGTTCTCATCCCAAAGGAAGGATAAACATTTGAGAAGATGGGTAAGCTATACACCCTGAATTGTATCCAGAGATCACACAGTACCTCATGAATATACACTTGTCAATTAAAAATGAATGAATGAATTAAAAGAAAACAACTTGGTTTCAGTTGAAGTCTTTCATAGTAGTCTAAGATGCAAACAGCAGAGAAGGCAGTTCTTGACCATTCAGAGTGTCTACTTTGGAGAAGGGTCCAATGGCACCAGTTAGTAGGGACTGAGATTATTTCCGTGGGAGAATTTGTGAGTGCCCACTGATCTGGGCCAGAGCTATCACGTTATAGTATTCTGCTGCCTGTACGTGATTCTCCAATATGGACTGGACCAGCATCTGTGTTGCCATAACTTCAAAGTTCACCCAGGTGACGGTCCAGGTCTACTGGGGCGAAGGGTGCAGGTAAAGCCTCAGTAGCACCGGGGCAGGTCTCACTAGGCGGACTGAGCAGGCGCTAAGAAAGCAAGATCTCGCGATTTGGAGAGAGGGGCTCAGGGCAGGGCGGGTTGGTCCTGAACTCAGATTTTTGAGGACCCGCTGCTGTGCTTCAGGGCCTGGGTCGGGGTGTGGATTACCTGGGAAACCGGATGGATTGGACTCGACCAACAAGGACTAGCTGAAAAAGGCCTGGCTGTCACCCCTCCCATAGTGTTCTGGGGTCACCCCAAGAGAGACTCTGCGTCTCCCTTTGCCATCTGCAAAAAGAAGCGTGCAGCTCCCGAGGAGCCTCAGAGGAGCCTCAGAGTGGCTGCGCAACCCTCTGCGGTGCATGGAGCCCACGTGGACCCCACCAGGAAGGAGTGTGCAGCCCTGCTAACCTCCCCAGTGAGGGGCTGCCCGCTAGACCCATGTCAGCCCACTCATCATGACTGGGCCCCAATTTCCATGTCCTTCTTGTTCCCTTGCCTCTGTATAATTAATTATCCTCTGGAAACGTTGGCTCGTTGGTCCTCATTCTTTTGCAGGGCACTACCCAGAACCAAGTGTATTTTCTTGCCTTCCAGTGCTTTTCAAATATTTGAAGATGGCTAACAGGTCCCTGTTCAGGGCTGTCTTTGAAGGCAAACATCCCATTTCTCATAAGGTAAATCATTGCTATCTGCGGTACAGTATGACCCATCTTATGGGTATTATATTCTGTTTGCAGTTAATCCTCATTAAACGTCAGTATTATTACCCTCCTTGATAATACCTTGAGGATCAGAGAGGTTAAATCATTTGCCCAAGATCACACAGATAGTGAGCCATATCAGAACCTCTGTCTGTCTGATCTTGGAACCAAAGTCCTTCCCTTTCTACCTTACTGGATAACTATTACTACTACTAATAGGCAGCATTTATTTAGTACCTACTGTGTGGCAGACAGCTTGAGAACACGATCTCTAGCTCTTATAACTGTCCTGCAAGGTGTATGTAATTTAATTGTTTTTATTTTAATTGAATTACCATTCTTCTCTGAAGTGAGGAAATTGGATGTCAGAAGGGTTAAGGAATGTGCCTAGTCACACAGGTGAGCAGGTGCAGGGTAGGGGTGGAAACCAAGCCTGCCTGGCTCCCCCACTGCACCCAGAGCCTCCCTGATGGGGCTGTAAGAGGCCAGAGATGAGGAGCATGAAGGTGCTCTGTAAAGTCCAGGGCCCAGGGGCAGTGCTTCTCCAACTGTGGTCCCAGACTTTCAAGGTCAGAATCACCTGGGGACATTTAAATCAGGCTCTTGGGCCCAATTTGTACTTAGAGCAAGCACCTGAATGCTTCCCACACATGGCCATGCCTGAGAGTCACTGCTGTGGACATAGCTGCTGCTGTCAACGGGGATGCTAGCCACCTGTGGTCTCCACTCCTGGCATCACATCCTGTGCTCTCACTGCCAGTTTGTCCTTTTCCCAAGTCCCCTCCTAGGCCCACTCTCACCTTGCTCCCTGAACTCCTAGCCTGGCTCTGGCACCCCCCACTAGGTGCACTTGGAATGGCACGGTCCTCCCTCTCCCACTGTAGCCCGGTCTTCTCTCACCTAGAAAGAAGAGGCCACACTCTGTGCTCAGAGTATGCTTGCAGGCAGAGCCCTCCCCAGGGGGCAGTGAGCAGATGCAGTGGCACAGAAATTGGGTCCCAGCTCCCTCTGGCCTCCCATGAGCACCAACACCCCAGCATGTGCTCACCTGGGAGGCCCAGGTCTCCTTTGTCGCCCTTAGCGCCGGTGTCTCCCTTGGGCCCCATGAGACCCTCACTGCCTTTGCTGCCCTTCTCTCCTTGGGGTCCTGGGGAGCCTGCAAAGAGAAGGGTCAGTGAGGTGGGCTCCTGGGGAAAGAAGCAGGATGCATTTGGAGGAGAGGGGAAAGGAGTACCCAGAGACACCCTGGGGGATGCATTAGCTCAGGCCTTGGGTGGTCTTGATGAAGTGTATCAAGACTCAAGAGATAGGACTGTGGAAAAGACAGTAACTCTCTGGGACCCTGGTGGCACTCTGGAGAGAGGACATTTAAGGCAACTGCCTCAGGACTCAGGCACTGATCACTTATCCCAAGCAGGGGAAGCACGAGTTACCAGTGGCTCCTTGTTCCCCAGGTGCACCCTTGGGTCCTTGAAGGCCTGTGGAGAAGGAGGGAGAGCTAAGCTCAGTCAAGACGGTCTCAGCTCTTCGGTCAGTTAACATTCTTGCCCCTGAGATGGGCAAGGAACCCAGAAAGAGACACGCCCCCTTCACACACACACAAATGTACAAACGCATATGGCCGAGTCCCAGCAGGATCCAGGCAATGTTTACTCTCTTCCCAAAGGCTGGACAGCACCAAGAGTGTGTCTCAAGTGGCAGCAAAAGAAACGCTGTAGAGTAAGGCTAGTTCATTTGAGTTGTAGCTCCAGTGCCCAGCAAGCTGGGTGACTATGGAAAAACCACTTAAGTAATCTGCACCTCAATTTATTCACCTGTGAAATCGGGCTGTTAATGACTGGGTTCTTAGTAGGTATGTAATTAGTGCTCCAGTGCTCAGGACAAAAAGGGAATTGAGAAATGATGGTCCTCTTCTGTACAGTCCAGGGGTCCTAGGCTAGTAGGTAGGTTGCTGGATGTTCTGGAGGAGGTGGGGTGGGAGCTGTGTGCAGGGAGGGGCAGGGGCAGGACAGTGAAGATGTGATGGGAAATTGAGGGATCCAGGGGGCAGATTGAGAAAGGAAGAGAAGGAGGGAAAGACTAGGGGGGGGGGATGAGGGCCCTAAGCAAGTTGCTGATTTCTCCTCCTTTCTCTGGGGGAACCAGCAGCACCCTGCGGGAATGTGCAGGTGGGCTCTGGGCTCACACTCTCCACGGCACCACTGAAGTTACTTGTTTAAGCTCTTTTAGGCATGTGGTTCCCTGGAGGAATGGGGTTGGAGTGAGGGTTGCCTGGTTTTATTAAGATGGCAGAAACTGGGTGCGGTGGTGTACACCTGTAATCCCATTGACTCAGGAGGCTGAGGCAGGAGGATTGCAAGTTCGAGGTCATCTTGAGCAACTTAGCAAAACTCGGTCTCAAAATACAAAACAAAAAGGTCGGGGAGTGTAGCACAGCCCTGCTCTGAGCTCTGTGTGCATGCCTGTCAGAACTCTGAAGAGGAGCAAAGACTATGGGCTCTGTTCCCTCTGGAAGAACACAGCTGGGTCCTTGGGTTTCTGCCTTGTCCTTTTGAGCTGGCCTCACTGACTGCAATCCAGGGAGTTCCGTAACCCAACCCATGTCCCTCTCTTATCTGTTGTCTTTGGGAGGGAAGAGGAGGCAGGGAGATCCACACCCCTGTGAATGAGCCTGCCCTGTTCCAAGCGCCTGCAGGCCGAGTATCAGAGCTTGTGCACAGGACATGTAAGTGTATGCGGGTGTATGAGTATGAGTGTGCTCGTGTGTGAGTGTGAGCAACTGAGTGCGTGCATAGATGTCTCACACATGTATATATGAGCAGGTATGTGAGCACCTGGGTGTGGTGGAGGGTGCATGTGCCCCACGCTGTGCCAGAAACTTTTCTCCCTGTTGTTTAAACCGTCTAGGAAACCCTGGCTAGGGATTTAGAATAATAGGTTCTGTGGCTCCCAGCTATTAAATTCCTTCCACAAGTCAGTCCCTCAGAGCTTTCCCTCCTGACTGGCTTCCTTTCCCGGCCTGCTGGGTTTTCTTTCCACCTCAGCAGCCTGGAGGCTTAGAGACCCTTGGTTTGTTTACTTCTCTCTTCCCTCTAAATCCTCCGTATCTGCTCTCTGCTAGTAAAGGTCTTACTGACTTTGTGTCTTCACATCTCAGAGGCCTTAGTCCTTTAGGAATTTGGAACTGGAGGGTCTAAGTGGAGAGTGGAGGGGCTGAAACTGTCACCCCGCTCAGGGTTGGGGCTTTTCCCTGGGGAGGAACATGTTTGAGTCTGCACGATCTCTGGCCCAGCCATGCTGTTATGGTTTAAATTTAAAATACCCTCCTGCCTTAAAGCTTATGTGTTGAAGGCTTTGTCCCCAAGACAGCAATGTGCAGAGGTGGGGCCTTCGGGAAATGACTGGAACATGAGGACTCTGAGCTCATCAGGATTAATCCATCAATGGATTCATAACCCAGTGGGCTATTTTGAGGTGGTAGACCCTTTAGAAGGGGGGCCTGCATGGCTGACGTAGGTCCCTGGGGGCATAACCTTGAAGAGTATATTTTGTTCCTGTCCCTAAGCAGCTTTGCTCCACTATTTGCTCCCCGCCCCCACCCCACCATGGTGTTCGGCCTCACCATGGGCCTAGTAGAGACAATGGAGCTAAGTGACCACAGACTGAAACTTCAAGCCAGACTTCCTCTTCTTGCGTTGTTTATCTCAGGTTTTTTGTCACAGTGATGACTAACACACATACCATGCCATTTGCAAGATGGCAAGTCTAGGTTACAGCCTAAAACAATGGAACCTAATACTTTCCCTGCAGCAATCGTGGGTTTATGTCATTATCTCAAATCCCTGGCAACCCTTTGGAGCCCTTTCAACTTGATTTTGCAAACAATAAAACAGACTCAGATAGATAAAGGGACATTTCCAAGGCCACAGAGGCAGATACATCAGACTCTTAAGTTCCAGCTGAACCAGGGAGCTTGACTTTCCCCAGTGATGCTCACAGGCTTGGACTCATAGCACAGAGGACAAGATGGAGCATCCACACCCCTCCAGCTCCGCCCAGACCAAGGCTCCATCTGTCTGAACCCTCCCTGAAGGCTGTTGCCCAGCCCTGCCCTCCCTCAAAGTCTCCTGGCCTTAGTCCAGCCAGGACCTCCTGCCAGCTGCCTCCCATGTACAGACCCCTCCGGGGCATCAGATTCTGGCATCGGTCCCTGTCTGCAGCCCTAGTGCCACTCTGAGAAAGACTGCCATGTGCTCCGCTGCACCCTGACCCTACTCACCTGCCACTCCCTTGATGCCTGGTGGGCCTTGGGGTCCCGGGAGACCTGGAAGGAAAGGGAATTCAGAGCGTAGCCCAGACAAGGCAGAAAAAAAGGTCACCAGGAGACTCATACCTGGGGTTCCATCACGTCCTGGGGCCCCCTTGGCTCCCTTCTCAGCTGGTAGCCCCGGCAGGCCAGGCATACCTGGGGCTCCCTTTTGACCTGGAAGACCAGAAGGAGAGGAGTACAGATATCAATGAGGTGACCTGGAACCTGGGATGGCAACGCCACTCACTGCATTCACCCAACAAAGCCCTGAGGACAAACCAAACTGTATGGAGCATAAAACAGAAGAAAAGAGGAGAAACTCCTTCCTATGAGAGGTTTGTGGTCTTGAAGGCAAAAAAGAAAGGAAAAAAATTGCAGAGATGGAGCCTCTGGAAGGAGGCTGAGTCAAACAGGCCTGGGTTCAAGTGCTCACACTGCCCTTGACCTGGGAACCTTGTGCAAGTTACTTCATTGTTTTGAGACTCAGCTTCCTTGTCAGTAAAATGGAGTTAATGTGCCCATTCCTGCAGGGCTGTCCTGAGGTCACCATGTGGAGGCCCTTCACAGAAAACACACCATGCAAGCTCTAGATAAGTGGGACTTATGATTTCTGCAAGCCACGTGGTCTTCTACCTTTGGAGAGGATTGCTTTCCTTTTTTTGGGGGGCAGGGATAATACTGGGGATTGAACTCAGGGGTACTCGACCACTGAGCCACATCCCCAGCCCTATTTTGTATTTTATTTTGAGACACGGTCTCACTGAATTGCTTGGTGCCTCGCTGTTGCTGAGGCTGGTTTTGAACTCATGAGCCTCCCGCCTCAGCCTCTTGAGCTGCTGGGATTACAGGTGTGCGCCACTGCTCCCAGCTCCAAGGATTGCTTTAAAGATGGGATCGCTGGGGTCTCAGAACACCAGTGTAGGCAGCACAGGGCTGCCTGTCTTCAAATCACCAAGGAGGATTCCGAGTGCTCAGGACTGGCCCAGGGTCACACATTTGGAGAGACTGGCAGGTTCCAGATCTCTCAAGGACAAAGCTTACACCTTGCAGGCACCTAGGGCAGGGAAAAGGCCATGATGGACTTTCCATTTCAGAGTAGACCCTGAGTCCAATTTGTAAGATCCAGAGTGCTGTGTCAATTTATATATACAAGGCTGGGGACCAGAAGGATGGAGCAGAACTGGGGAATAGAACCCCTCACTTTGGCTCAGAGTCCCTATTGATGTGTCTTAGGAAAAAGAATCCATCAAGGGTTTGATGGGCAGCTCCCACTCACCAGCTGTGGGACCTGAGTAAGTGTCTCCGTTTGGCCCATTCTCCATTTCCTCATCTGTGACACGGATCTAGCAATACTGACCTGACAGGGTCCTCAGGAGAACTAAAATGGGCTGTGGACCCTGTGGATCCCACAGAAAGCAGGTGCTATGTTTTAGAGACAAGAAGTTCAAGGCCTCACAGGCGTCAGGGATAACCGGCCCTTACAGAGGTGTCCCTCCTCCAGGCAGATCAAAGCTGGAGGTTTCTGCCTCTGGCCCTTCTGGGGAAAGCGCCCATTTCCTGGTGGGCTGGGCCTAGGCCTCGAGGAGGGGCTTCCCAGGGTGATCCCCTCGGAGCCCGTGTGCATCAGTGTGGCTGTCCCCACCCACTCTCAGGTAGTGCCGTCTGTCTGCTCCCCTGTGGCTCAGGAGTCTAACTCAACTCCTCAAATGTGCCTGCATCACCTTTAGCAAGTCAGTGTACTTTGGAACCTCAGTGGCCTCATCTGTGAAAGGGGTATAACAGCCAATAGCTGCTTGGAGTTCACATGAGGAGTCAGCAGTGCATAAAGGAAAGTGCCTTGAACTTTTCCAGAAGGCCCCACCCACCTCACGCCACCCTCGGCCTGCCTAGTCCCTGCCCCTGCCCAACTCCGTACCCCATCTCTGGTCTCTTGCTGCAGGGCTGCAGGCACACAGACATTCCTTCGTTGCATACAGTAACTCACCAAGCTCCCTTCTCACCCCAGGGCCTTTGCACAGGTGGCTCTCTCTACCCAGGACCACATTTCCTGGTAACCTTTCATTCACCCAGTTGAAAGGCATTTCCTCCAGGAGCTTCCTGGGCCTGAGAGAGCCACTTCCTCTATGCTTCCTTACACAGAGACCTGCCGCAACCCACAGAGCAGTCATAAGGGCTGTGACCACATGGAACTGCTGTCCATAGCAGTGCCTCATCTTTTTAATTAATACTTGTTGGGAGCAAGCACAAAGGTCTGGGATGGAGAGAGGAGGGGGAAAGAGAGACAGGTGGGTTCCATGATTCCCTCCCCACAGGAGGCTAAGCAGCTGCTTACCCCCAGTGACCAGGAAGCCTAAGCCTGAGGGCAGAGCTGCCTGTGGCAGCCACCACTGTCTGAGCTCCACACCCATCTCCCCTTTCCTGTCCTTCTGTGTGTCTCTCAGGAGTTTTGCCTCAAAACGAATCTCTGGGGAGCCCTGACCAGGCAAAGTGAGCCATGGGGAGGGGAGAGAGACCACAGCCCACCCTGGGTAGACCAGAGTGGTGGTGGGATACCTGGAAAGGCCGGTGGCACCTGAGAAAGGAGGCAGACATCTGCACTCGGCCCTGGAATGGCCGTGTCCTGACTTTGGTTTTTGGGCTCCAAAAGAGAGCAGGGAGAGAAAAGAGGGAAAGAAGGAGGATGAGAAGAGGGGGAGAGGGAGGGGGGAGGACAGAGCAACTGAGGGACATAGGAGGTAGAGCTGGGGGTTCTATATAACCAGCCCTCCATATCTTTGAGTTCTACATCCTTAGATTCAACCAATATTAGAAATATTAGATGGCAATATTAAATAGAAAATATTGCGGTAAAATTTGAAAATATGCCGAACATGTAGACTTCTGTCTTATCATCATCCCCTAAAAAACTGTTAGCATTATCATCATGTTGAACTACATAAATAGAACTATTTGTAATGTAGAAACTACATTATATTAGGTATTAAAAGTAATTTAGGGCTGGGGTTGTGGCTCAGTGGTGGAGCGCTTGCCTAGCATGTGTGAGGCTCTGGGTTCGATTCTCAGCACCACATATAAATACATAAAATAAAGGTCCATTGACAGGACAACTAAAACATTTTTTTAAAAATGTAATCTAGAGAAGATTTAAAGTATACAGGAGGATGTGTGTTGGTTATTTGCAGATACTATGGCATTTTTGTAGAAGGGATGTGAGCATCTGAGACCTTTTATACCCAATTCCCCAAGGATATAAAAGGATAACTATATTCATGCAGAGAGAGAGGAGGGAGTCTGCCTGGTACCCTGAGGGTGGGAAGGCTCCCAGTCTGCACCTGGGGCACTGATTCCAGGTTGGTTATGGGGCAGATTTTTAAGGTCAGACTAGATGCACTGGGTCGAGAAGAGATGCAAACATTGATTCTAAGCTAAAGAAACAGAAGTTGCCAGAACACCTCCTTAGATGAGAGGAGGCTGGGGGCTGGGGGCTGTTCAAGCACAAACTCTTAATCTTTCCAGTAACAACAGAAAAACAGTAAGAACATTTGCAAAAAAATAATGACACTGCTGAGTGCTGACTCTGAGTGAGGCATGGAACTCAGCCTTTTCTATTTATTGTTTTATCTCCACACTCATCTTATCATTATCCTCATCTGGAGATTGAACTCAGGGCCACTCGACCACTGAGCCACATCCCCAGCCCTATTTTGTGTTTTATGTAGAGACAGGGTCTCACTGAGTTGCTTAGCGCCTCGCCATTGCTGAGGTTGGCTTTGAACTCGCGATTCTCCTGTCTCAACCTCCCTAAGTGCTAGGATTACAGGTGTGAGCCACTGTGCTCGGGCTCATTATCCTCATTTTATAGAGGAGGACAAAGCCCAGAAACGTTAAGCAATGTTCTGAAGGTCACCCAGGTTGTGAGGGACAGAGCCTGCGTTGTCCCCAGATTTACCAGTCCACAGCTATGCTCCTACCTCTGCAGAAGCTGCCCCACAGCTCTCCCTGGCCAGAGGTGTGATGTGAGCTCTGTCCAGAAAGTCAGGGAACCAAAGGGTTGTGTTCAAGGACATCATGAATAGTTATCCTCAGAGTGAAATTTCAACCACTCAGCTGATGGAATGGGCAGGGCTGAAAGGGAAGTGTGTGTGCGTGTGTGTGTGTGTGTGTGTGTGTGCAACACAACACAGGTGGGCTGAGGGAGGAAGAGAAGGCAACTTAGCTCCAGGCCCTCCTAAAGAGCACTTGCTGTTGTCACACATTTTTATGCATGTCATCTCACTTGCATCTTATCCTGAAAGGTGAACCATGTGATCTCCGTTATCTTCTACACAGATGAGAGGCTGAGATTCCAGAAAAGTTACAGGCCCAAAGTGACACCACTAGTAAGCAGCAGACCTGGCATTAGAACTTGTGGGTGCAGGCGTGCACACGCACAAACACACACGCACACACACGTTATAGCTCTCCGGGAGAGATGAGCTGAACACTACAGACGTCAGCACAGCATCTCCAGCAATAAGTGGCAGGTAAAAGACACATAGAAAGAGTGTTTGTGGGTGATAAGTGGCTCTTGAAAGCGGGGTGCCTGGCTGGGGATGGGGGGTAGTGGGGAGCTGGGGGAACTAGCTGGCCTGGAAGATGGTGAGGCTTGGGTGGGTGGAGTAGAGAGGGGAATCATTTCAGGCAAAGAGCGGGGCAGAGGCCTAGGAGCTCAGAGTCCAAGCATGGTCAAGGGGCAGGGAGGCAATTCAGTTGATGAGGACTTGGGACTGTTGGAAGGTAAGCCAGGGTCAGATTAGACACAGCCCCAGAATGGCACAGGCCAAGGAGCCCTTGAGGGAAGGTTTGTGGGTGGGGCAGGATGGGTCAGAGAGGAAATGAACTTACCTGGGGCGCCTTGTTCACCTTTAATCCCGAACAGTTCTGCAAGTGAAGGAGAGGAGGCTGTAGGCCAAACTGAGGGGCCCCTTTGGCTTTTCCCCCACATCCCTCAGAGATCTCCTATGTTCTACAGTAGAAAGTGGGACCAACCATGTGGAGAGCAGAAGCTTCAAACAGACTATGGGTGTTTGGATGAGAGGATCCAAAGCCCTAGGTTTATTCAGGAGAAAGTTTTTGGAAGGAGATGTTGAGTTGACACTCGTAGTCTGCTAGTAGTGTGTATCTTGCTAGCAGCCTCCCAGGGAGCAGATCCTTGGGGGACTGCAGTAGTGTGGAAAGAGAGTGGAGGCCACCTACATACACCAGCACTGCTCCAGACCAGCTCACAGAGGTTCTTGGGGTCTCGGACGGGTCTCCTTATGTCAGTCAAAACAAGCTCCTTTATGTTTTAAGGGAGAGACTCCCATGGTGTCTGAATGTCCAAGCCTGGACTCCATCCATCTGCCCACTAACCCCTCCTTATGTCCTGACTCAGCCTTCATCTTCATTTCCTGGGGAGGCCACAGTATCTGCTATGGTTTGGACGTGAGGTGTCCCTCAAAAGCTCATGTGTGAGAGAATGCAAGAAGCTTTAGAAGGTAAGTGATTGACTTATGAGAGTCTTAACTCAGTCAGCAAATTAATCCCCCGAAGGGGTGGACCGAGTGGTAACTATAAGCAGAAAGAGTGTGGCTGGAGGAGGTGGGTCATTGGGGGCGTGGCTTTGGGTCATTGGGGGCGTGGCTTTGGGTCATTGGCGGGGTGGCTTTGGGGTGTACATTGTGTTCTGGTGAGTGGAGTCTCTCTCTGCTCTCTGATCATCATGTGAGCTGCTCTTCCGCCATGATATTCAGCCCCACCTTGAGCTGAATGGAGCCTGCTGTCTGTGGACTGAGACCTCTGAAACCACGAGCCCCAAATAAACTTTTCCTCCTCTACAGTTGTTCTAGTCAGATCTTTTTGTCATAGCAGTGAAAAATCTGACAAATAGCATCTTACTCTCTGTGACCTTGTGTCCAGGGCACAGTCATGTGCCTCTTTAAGCTCCTGCTTGCTCTCAACACAGTGTCACAGTGTGACACCTAGGCACTTGTTTTGCCCAAACCGGTCAAGGGCAAAGCTCTTTCTATTGTGGGTCAACCTGAGAGAACAGAGGATGCCACCAAATCTGAGAAGATGGAGGGAAGGGGGATCCCTGTCACGTCCACCTTTGGCTCCACTTTCTCCTGCCATCTAAGCCTCCATATTTTCCCCAGTGAATCCCACTGCCCTCTACCTTCCCAGGTCCCCAAACTGTCTGGGCCAACGTGAAGTCCTCAACTGTCTCTACCCAAATGCAGGTCAAGGTAAGTAGCTGCATGGGAGTGCTCCTGGAGATAGTCCCAGACTGCACCTTACTCTTGCTTCTTACTCTCCTAACCGTTCTGGATCAGTCTGGGGATTTGATGACTCAGATTTGGCTTTGGGGTGGTTGCTACAGTCTCTGGCTCTTGGAGGCTTCACTTCACCTGGATAGTGCCCTTAGTCTCTGGTTCCTAACCCCACTGTCTCCAGAGGCCCATATGCAGCCTCCCAGAAACCTGTGTTTTCATGTTCATCTCACCTGACTCATACCCCCTACCTTGTCCCCAGAGTCCCAGGTCCTGGAAGCCCCTCTTGCCAGGAAAAGGGATTCAAGCCTCATTGGATGAAGAAACAGCTCCTCCTTCCTCATCCTTCTTTGAGTAGTCCCAACCCAGAGGAGAGAAGGCCAAACCTGGGTTCCTAGTGAAGTTGTCTACCCAGTGAAGAAGCTGCTTCTGGCTCTCATGGACCTGGGTCATCTGGGCCTGCAGGTTTTGCAGCTTTGATGCACTCTGAGGCAGGTGTGTTTGGGGATGCACCAAATGTAGCAAGGAGAAGGTTGGTCTGTCCTCAGCAGCCAGCGTTCTATTGGGAAAGTACATCTCCAGGACCCAGAGCCGCTCCTGCAGATTCAGAACTGGACCCCCACCCCACATCATCCCTTTAGAGACCTTGTTAAATCTCAAGCCATTGGCACACAGCCCTAGCATTCTTGTGTCATGTTTGTCTTGAAGTCATGAGCAGAAATTCCATGTGCTGTTGTGACCTGATGTGAGCACACAGCTTTTTCTACATCAAGAAGAGTCCTCCTCCACAGTCAGGCCTGGCATTACATACCCAGAACATTCCTGCATGACCTCAAAGTGTGCCCACAGTGTCCACTTTCAATCTCCAACTTTCACCCAGACTTTCCTATACCCTCTGGGTGTGAATGCCTGACAAGTAAGTTGGTTAGACCCGAAGACATACAAGGCTACATTTGAGTGTAGCCTTCATGTTTGTGACACGTATTTATGACACATGACATCTTAGAGTGGCTTCATTGTCTGTGGATGGAATTGCTGTTTGACTTTAATGTTTGGAATTGGATACTTTGGAAGTAAAATGATGTTTAATGAGCACTTGGATCGGCTGGATTTCCAGAGGCTGGGAATCCTTTGTGTCTCATGCACGTGGTAAACCCCTGGTGAACCCCTGGTGAAATCATTGCATCTTCCACTACTTCACATACACACAAGTCCCCAACTGCATTCTTAACCTCCCCTCTCACTACTTTTTCCTCCTTATCACTGTGATGGCCTAGGGGCTGAGCACTCCCCTCCAATGGGCCAGCAGGTGAACCAGTACTAGTCTTAGGACCCTCCTCTCAGCCTGAGTCCTGCATCAGAGTAGCCAGTTCCACCATCCCAGGAGGGACCACGCAGTACCAAGATGGCTTTACCTTGGACCACCAGCAGTGCAGCACCTGCCGTGAGCAGAATCAGGTAGATGACCACTATGGCCTTGAAGCAGTTCATCCCATTTCTCTTCTTGGGCTTTGAATCTGAAACACAAGCCAGGCAGCTACAGCTGCTGCAGAAGGCACACAGCAGGGAACCAACCTGTGCCAGGCCACATTCATGTGAGCAGAGGTCTCCCTAGAAAGTCATGTGGCAAAGACACGAAATCTTCCACTGGACCCTTATTTTTGCCACAAAGCAAGGACCACTGTTGATGACTAACTGGTGTGGCTAAGCATGCTTCCATGCCATGTGTCACCAGCTGGAAGAGATGTAACACCATCTTGTTCACTGTTGAAGCCCCAGGATCACGCCTAGCCCAAATTGTGTTCTTAATGGTGTTTGTGGAATAAATTAATGAATTCATGTGTTTCAATAAAGTGGAAACAATTTTCCTCTTCCCAGACTTTTGGAATTTAAGCACTTCCTTTAAATACAGGATATATCCTCCTCCCTGCCACATGACCAGCTCCTGCTCAGTCTTTTGAGCACAGTAGAGACTTTTCTGCTTCTAGATTCTTCCTCTGGTCTCCTGGGCTGGGTGGAACACTTTCTGCTTCCCCACATCACTGTTGTTTCCTTTGTCATGACACCAGTTGTCCTTAATTGGGTCTCTACATATCTCAGTCTTCCCAAATGGCTGGGAAGCTTCTTGTTCTGTATTCCAGAATCCACATGGTGCCTGGCACACAGGATGTGCTAGAAGATGATGACAGAATGAATGAATGGATAAGTGAATAAATGAATGACTGGAGAGTGTTGGGTGCTAAACATGTGCCAAGTTGGACAAAGCCAGTGTGGAAAAGTTGGAAAGACATTGGGAATGCAACTCAGGGACTTGGAGAGACACAGCGTCATCATGGTGAGGCAGATGTTGTGAAGTGAAGTCTCACAGTTGATACAAGATACTGTGTCTCATAGATAGCCCTAAACCTAATCAAATGAAGCATGTGGTGAGATTGGACACAGGTATTACAGAGGTTGGGGTAGGTGTGAGAGTAATCATGGAAATCCATTCTAAAACAAGATGGAGGAAGCATGGAGGAAGGCATTTGAATAAAGATAGAGTGAAGGAAAAGAGGAAAGGTAGTATTGTTGGAGTAGTGCCTGGCTGTCCATACAGGCCTGGAATGGTTTTACAATTCAGACCTACCACCTGGCCTATGGCAAGGCATTTTAGGAACTGGGGACTTGGGATCTGTGGGCATATCTAACCTGCTCTGCACAAAGTGAAGGATCTGGTGAAGTCTCTACCCTCTACATTAATCATTTCATCTCTTTGAGAGTAGAAGAAACTTCAAAGGAAGTATCTCTTCTGGTGTAGCCAATGAGGAAGGGCTGTGTGAGATGAGAGAATGAGAAGAACGTCTGGTAAACCAGAATGGGCTTTCCTGGAGTGATCCAGGGGACCTAAAATCCAAGATTTTGAGGAAGCAGTTTTCAGAAATCTGACGGCTTTATTGTCTGACTCACAATGAAGATATGACTCCAGAGGAAAACAAAATTATTTAAATCCCATAAAAGATCCCAATGTGGAAAAAAATGGCTGCACAAGAACTCTATTCTTCCCAAGCCTGCCATCTCCTCATGGCAGAAGGGCCTGGTGGGTGTTCTACTGCCCTGACACATGCACTAGTGAATATCAGGCTGTCCACTGGCCACTGGGCTGCCTGGTGAACAAACCCAGAGAAGTGGTGTCTGTCCTAAAGGTGATCTGTTCTCCATCTAGTTCTACCAGGCATTGTGCAGAAATGCCTTCTGTATTGGAAGCAGCACCAGCAATGGGTGGAAAAAAAATGCCAGGGTCACCCAGCAAACAGCATACATGAATAGCAAGACAGAGTGCTGAAACCTAAACTGTCATTGGAACCTCAGCCCATGATAGCAGACCAGAACCTACATAATAAACTAGAAGATTTAAGTAGGATTCAAAGTCTCCAAACATACTATAAAAAATGTGTAGTATACAAATGAAATTTACCCATCATACCAAGAACAGAGGAAATTCCAACTCAAATGAGAAGAGACAATCAACAGATGCCAGGACTGAAATGACACAGATGTTGGAATTATTCAACAAGAATTTTAAATTAGCCATAACATAATATTTTAATGAGCAATCACAGACACTCTCAAAACAGATTTTTAAAATTTCCAAAGAAGCACAAGATATATAGAAAAGAACCTAATGGAAAAATAAAGAGAACTAAAATTTTTTTAACTCACTAAATGAGTTGAATAGCATAATAAATGTGATAGAAGGAAAATTCGATGAACTCAATGAAAGAAGAGTAGAAATTATCCAATGTGAAGAAAAAACAGAAAAAATCAACTGAAAATTCATAAACAGAGTCTCAGAGAACTTTGAGCCAATAACAAAATGCCCAGTATACATATCATTGAAGTCTAGAAAGAGTGTGGGGATGAAAAGTATTCAAAAAAATAATGGTTTAAAAATTTCTCAAATTTTGTGAAACACCTAAGTCTACAAATTAAAGAAGCTGAGCTCAAAAACAAAAAACAAAAAACAAAAAATCCCAGCTAAGCCTGAAAAATACTAAAAAATACAGAATATTTGAAAATCTAAAGAAATAAAAAATCTTAAAAGCAGTCAGAGAAATGACACATTACCTATAAAAGAATACTGATATGAATGACAGAAGATTTCCTCATCTGAAACCATGGAGACCAGACATAAGGGTGTTCATTCTTTCTCTCTTACTCAATATAGTACTGAAAAACTCTAGCCAGTACAAAAAGAAAGAAAAGATATTGAAAAGGAACAAATAAATATACTTTTATTTACAAAAGAAGTGACTATCTATATAGATAAATCCAAAAGAATCTGCAAAAAACCTCCTAGAAGAAATAAATGAAGTTCCCCAATGTTGTAAGATTAAGATCAACATATAAAAATCAATCACATTTCTATATACTAACAAAAAATATTGAAACCAAAATTTAAATCTGGTAGCATTGATAATTACTCCAAAGAGAATAAAATATTAAGATGTAAATCTAAGAAAACATGTATAGGATCTGAATGCTGAAAATTACACAATTCTGATTTTAAAAAATCAAAGAAATGAATGAAGAGACTTATGATGTTAATGGATTTAAGCCTGAATAATAGTAAAGATATTAATTTTCCCTACATTTACGTACAGATGTAGTAGTACAATTCTTATTAAAATCCAAGAAAGGTTTTTTGTTGGTACAGATAAGTTGATACTAAAAATTATATGGAAAGGCCAGGCCCTAGAATAACTAAAAAGATCTTGGAAAAAAAGAACAAAATATGAAGAATAAATCTACCTGACATCAAATCTTTTAATATAATCACAGTAATCAAGACAGTTGATATAGGGACTGGGATAGTCATATAGGTTAATGGAACAAAATAAGCAACCCAGAAATAGACTCACACAAATTTGCCCAATTGATTTTTGAAAATTACATTTCTGACTAAAAAAAAGAGCAAATAAATTAAATAAATGAAGAGACATACTATGTTCATGGATATAAGCCTGAAGAGAGTAAAGATGCCAATTCACCCTATGTTTCCTACAGGTGTAACACAATTCCCATGAAAATTCCAGAGAGATGAAAAAGCAATTCAATGTGGGGAAGAACAGCCTTTTTAACCTATGATATTCTATTGGCAAGAAAACAAAAATAAAAAATGGAAAACAACAACAAAAACCTGATGCCTCATGTGAAAAACAACTGAAAATGGATCATAGACTTGATTGTAAAATGTAACACTATAAAAATTTTAGAATACAACATAGGAGAAAATCAGAACTAGGGCTAGGTGAAAGTTCTTAGATTGGACCAAAAGCATAATCTATGAAAGGAAGATTGTTAAATTGGATGGACCTCATCAGAATTAGAGATGCTTGCTCTGCAAAAGACCCTGTTAAGAAGATTAGAAACACAAGTTACAGACAGAGAAAATATCTACAGACCACATATCTGACAAAGGACTTGTATCTAAACAGAACTCCTGGGGCTGTGGATTCAGCTCAGTGGCAGAGCCATTACCCAGCATGTGTGAGACCCTGGGTTTGATCCCCAACACTGGAAAAAACACACAAACCTAAACTAAACAATAAAAACCCAAACAATCCAATTAAAACAGAGGCAAAAGATATGAAAAGACATTTCAATGAAGAGAGTGTACAAAAGGCAAATAAGTTCCTGAAAAGATATTCAATGTCATTAGCCATTAGGAAAATGTAATTTAAAACTGCAATGAGAAAACACTGCATACCTACAAGAATGGATAAAATTACAAAAATAGAATACCAAATGCTGGAAAGATTATGAGGAAACTAGGTCAGTTTTACATTGCTGGTAGGAAGGTAAAATGGTACAGTTGCACTGGAAAACACATGGACTGGTTTTTGTAAAACCAAGTATACACTTAGAACCCAGGAACATACTTTTGAATATTTATCCTGGAGAAATGAACAATCACACAAAAACTTTTCCACAAATGGTTATAACTGTCTTATCTATAATAGCCTGAAACTGGAAACAACCTAAATGTCCTTTGGTAGATGAGTAGTCAAACTGTGGTACATTCTTGTCATGGCATGGATACTCATCAATTTGAAAAAAAACTACTATTGATATCCAACAACTTGGATCTCAAGGTAATTATGTTATGTGGAAAAAATTATCAATCTCTAAAAAGTTATATACTGTGCAATTTTTTTATATACCATTTCTGAAATAGCAAAATCATAGATGGGAAATTGATTAGTAGTTGCTGGGGTTAATGATTGCTGTGAAGGCCATGTGTGGCTATAAAGCACAGAGATGCATAGAACTATAGACACACACAAATGAGCACATGTACAGTAAGGAAAAACTGTGGATCACAGCAATTTCCTGGCTATGATATACCAAAGCTACGTAAGATGTACTGCTGGAGGAAACTGGGTGAAAGGTCATCAAGACCTTCCTTTAAGTATTTTGCAACTTTCTGTGACTCTATGTAATTATTTCACAATAAAAAGTTAAAGACTGTGTAAGAAAGCCAGATATTTAAAATATGTTGAGAAATAGTGACATGAGAAGGTCAGAATTATTACATGAAGTGGCAGCAGTCACATCAGCAGAACTGAACCTGTGTGGACTTGAGGGCTAGGATGTCTTAGGGGAATGTTTAAAAGTGTCTTTAGATTATCTTTAGAGCAGGAAGAAGGGACAGCTAGACTCACTGCTGGGAGCCAATGGATAATACCAATGAGAACAAACAATGAAGCCTTCATTTTTCTATTGTATTTTGAGTCTTCTTTGTCAACAAAACAACAACAGCAAAGAAATGTTCTTGTTCAGTCTGAAATGGGTGAGGAAAGAATATTGTGAAGAAAGATGGTAAGCTTGAAGTTGTTGAGAGGTCCTCCATGTGTCTGTGTGCTAGTCTCACAAGAGCTCACAGATGTGGAAAACAATCTGTTATGGTTTAGCTATGAGGTGCCCCCCAAAACTCATGTGCAAGAATGCAGGAATGTTCAGAGGTGAAATGATTGGGTTATGAGCGCCTTCACCTAATTAGTGCATCCATCCGCTGATAGGGATTAACTGGGTGGTGACTGTAGGTAGGTAGGGTGTGGTGCCAGGAGGTGGGTCATTGGGAGTGTGCCTTTGGGGCTTATATTTTGTCCTGGTGAGGAGAGATCTTTCTCTCCCTGCTTCCTGGTGCCATGTCCCAAGATGCTTTCCTCCACCACATCCTCCTGCCATGATGTCTTGCTTCATCTGAGTCCCCAAGGAATGGAGTTGGCCACCTATGGACTGAGACCTCTGAAACCATGAGCCCCAAAGTAAACTTTAACTCCTCTAATTGTTCTTACCAGGTCTTTTGGTCACAGTGGCCCAAAAGCTGACTAAAGCCGAAATTGGTACCCAGAAGTGGGGTCATGACTAAGCTGACCATATGGTTCAGAAGGTTTGGGAGCTTTTTGAAATTTGTGGGAGGAATTTTGAAAAGTTTAATGATGCACACTAGGGAAGATTTAGATTATTGTAGGTAGACTTTGATGGACAATTCTGAGGGGAGCTCAGAAGACCAGAATGCCAGTGTTAGGGGCCAAGCTATATATGGGCAATGACCAAACTGACTCCATTTTACCCTGAGGCTTCATGTCAAGTAAGAAATGCTTCTCCACGGGAACACCCCACCTGTGCACCTACCAACAATTGCTTAGCATAACCTATTAGCAATGAAAAATGACAAAATTGTTCCTTCTATTCTTATATACCATACTTGTGCAGTGTACCCTAACCGCATAGAACGTTGATGTCCGTCTAGATGTTAGTAACCATTCTTTAACTTGTATTCAACTGGGATCATTTTGACCCATTCCCCCTTCTGCATATGACTTTAGATCTTATGATTTTTGTTTATGGTTTCGAATTATAGCAATAGCCACTTATGTACTGACATGCTTTAAAAGGTGTGATCTAATCCCTGGGGGGGGGGTGTCAAAGGGTGTAGACTTGCAGCCTGTAGCCTTGGCCTGCCACCTGGTGAATAAATGTTCTGTCTCCTGCTTTAAGATCCATTCTCATGATTTATTGCAATCTCACCACAACACCAATAGGACTGTGAATAGTAAAATCAAGGCTTATGAGGTTTCAGAGGAGGAGGAGGACTCTTTGGATTTGGACTAGAGGTCATTCATGTTATGTTCTGGCTACAAAGTTGTCTACATTTTGCCCATGTTCTAGGGCTTTTGTGAGGCTGATCTGAAAGGTGATGGGCTTCTCAGTCTGGAGGAAGAAATTTCTAGCCGCCTTATATTCAAGCAGTAGCGTGGATATTGCTGGAAACTTTCAGCCAAGTTTATTGTGATATTAAGGAGCAGAAGGCAGAGCTAAAAGACTTGAAAAACTTGCAGTTTGGCCAGAAAATTGTGAGTAAAACTGGGGCCAAGGAAGATGTGATTGTTAAAGATATTACAGCCACTAAAGAAACTCTAAAGACTTTGCCCAGAGATTATAAGAAAGATGGCTTAGCTGGGCACGGTGGTGTATGCCTGTAATCTCAGCACTTAAGGAGGCTGAAACAGGAGAATCACGAGTTCAAAGCCAGCCTCAGCAATGGCGAGGCGCTAAGCAACTCAGTGAGACCCTGTCTCTACATAAAACACAAAATAGAGCTGGGGATGTGGCTCAGGGGTCGAGTGCCCCTGAGTTCAATCCCCAGTACCAAAAAATAAGCAAGCAAGCAGGCTTGAGGACATCTCTCTCTGGGGAATTAGCAATACCACACCCAGACTCCAGGGTGTTAAGGTAAAAAAGACCGGTGAGGCACCATGCCTGCACAGAGAGGTCTAGGGAGTTGTTTTACTGTGCTCAGCTACCCAGGCATTCAGAGGCTGCTGCAGCCATGGTCCCTGGGTGGCTACTGTTCAACATGGTGGTAGACCTTGGCATCAACCACGTGGTGCTGGTTCTGCAGGACTGCAGTGTGCTGGAGTAAGGGGGTCATAGAGGCGTCCATCAAGATTTTAAAGGAAGACCTGAGAGGCCAGGAAAAAGTGCAACAGGGTCAGAGTCTGTAGGAAGCACCTGAAAGGGTGATGTGGGAAATGTGAGGAGGAAGCTAAAGTTACTATGGAGACCCACAAGATTAAGAAATGCCAGTACTGCAGAGTGTCTGCCTAGAAAAGCTGCAGGAATTGAGCAGAGAGAAGCAAATAGAGAGGCCATGTGGGTTGCAACCGGCAAAGCCAGAGAGGTGGAGCTACCCAAGCTCTTTGGAGAGAATATCACGATGCCATCTGCCCCAGATGCCGAACGTGGAGCTACAGGACTTGTTTGCCCAAATGGATTTTGATCTTGCTTTGGTCTCATCCTTTCTTTATATGCCCCCCCTTCTCCCATGTGGAATGGAAATGTTTACTCTGTACCTTTATATATTGGATACAGGTAACTTGCTTTTGATTTTTACAGGAACTCATGCTGAGAGTTTGCCTTAATTTTCAAAAGAGACTTTGGACTTGGATTTTAGGGTAATACTGGAACTTAAGACTATGGGGACTCTTGAAAGTGGATTAAATATAGTTTCATTGTGAGTCAGGCATGAGCTTTCGGGGGACAAGGGTGGAATACTATGGTTTATGTGAGGTGACCCCCAAAGCTCACGTGTGAGACAAGGCGTGAGAGTTCAGAGGTGAAAAGATTGGGTTATGAGAACCTTAACCCAACTGGTGAATTAATCCCCTGGTAGGGAGTAACTGGTGACTGTAGGCAGGTGAGGTGTGGTTGGAGGAGATGGACCATTGCGGGTGTTTCTTTGGGTTTTGTATTTTGTCCTGGTGAGGAGAAGTCTCTCTCTTTCTCTCTCTCTGCTTCCTGGTGCCATGTCCCCAGCTGCTTTCCTCCACCACACTCTTCTCCCAGGATGTTCTGCCTCATCTCAGTCCCCAAGGAATGGAGTTGGCTGTCTATGAACTGAGACCTCTGAAACCATGAGCCCCTAAATAAACTTTTACTCCTCTAATTGTTGTTTTCAGGTCTTTTGGTCACAGTGGTGAAATATCTGACTAAAACACAGTCCTAGCCAGGCACGGTGGCGCACACCTGTAATCCCAGCACTTTGGGAGGCTGAGATAGGAGAATCACGGGTTCAAAGCCAACCTCAGCAATGGCGAGGTGCTAAGCAACTCAGTGAGACCCTGTCTCTACATAAAACACAAAATAGGGCTGGGGATGTGGCTCAGTTGTCAAGTACCCTTGAGTTCAATCCTTGGTACCAAAAAAACCCCCCAAAACCAAAAAACAAAAACAAAAACACAGTCCTCCCTGAGGAACAGACATAGCAGGACTATTGGGAAGAGCCAAGCCAGACAAAAGTTCCTAATTTCCAAAAAGGTAGAAACAGGCTCATCCCAGAAAGATATATAGTCCACAGACACAAACAGAAATTCTCTCATCCAAACTCAAATGCTCCATGGTTGAGGTGGGAAATGAGGCAGAACATTTGGTCAGAAACTGAACATTTGAGCAGAAACTGTATGGTCCCAGGAAGGACCTAGGTTTCTGTTGAACCCTAAATGCAGCAAGAGCCACGGAGATGTCTGGTCCCTTCAGGTACCAAAACAATCATTGTGCGATCATTTCACAATGTATATGGATATCAAATCATTGCAGGCATACTCTAAGTCTATATAATTTTTTTTCAATCCTATCTCAAAAAGTTGGTAAGAACAACAACAACAAAAAGAACACCTTGCTTGCAGAGCTGCTAAAGGAACAAGGGGGGCTTGCTAACACTGGGCTGCCCAGAGCGGGAAGGTGTGATATCACACACACAATGGCCAGAGGGAGGGAAACAGCATATTTTGCTTGCATAATATCCTGCGAAATTTATCCTCATCACCATTTTTAGAATAATTTTAGATAAAACGGTTACATTTCAAAAGTTTCTAAAGTTT
Organism: Xerus rutilus; assembly: GCA_028644305.1. Classification (NCBI taxonomy): domain Eukaryota; kingdom Metazoa; phylum Chordata; class Mammalia; order Rodentia; family Sciuridae; genus Xerus; species Xerus rutilus. The sequence continues at coordinate 68,549,904 of CM053402.1, forward strand.
ATTTCTAAAGGTTCCTGCAGAGTATGTTTAAAACACCCCTAATGGTACCTTTGAGTTGTTAAAAAAAAAGTTCAATGCTTTTTCAAGCAGGGGAAAGTAGTCTTTTATATTTCAACACTAGCAAGAATGGACAAAAATTAATGAGAACATATATGGAAAATATTTTTTCAGTGATGTTTTTGGTAAACTCTAGGCGAAAAAAACCCAAAAAACTACATGAGGCAGAAAAAAAGAAAGAAAAAAGGAAAGGAAGAAAAAAGGGAAGGATGGTGAAGGGGAGAGAGAGAGAGAGGGAGAGGAGAGAAGGAAAAAGAGAAATAAAAAATAGGAAAGATCTTTAGCAGGCTAAACAAATAAATTTGTTGGAGGCATTCAGTAATGAAATAAGTAGTCTTAATTAATATGATGAACCCTGAGGGGTCACTGTGTTTCAGAGCCTCACAATCACTACTGTTCATAAAGATACTCATCTGGAAAGTTCCATATGTTCCATTATCTTTGAATTAGAAGGTGGGAAGTTATCCACATGTTAGGATAATGTTCCATGCATACTGGAGTGGTGTTGGTATTTGGGCTGGATTTTTAGTTGCTGGCACTCACAGCTCAAGTCAGCTATATCTGAGATGCGCCCCAACCTGCATTTCCCTCACCTCCCTGTAGAGCTCCCACCCGTACATATCCTACTGATCTGACATCTAATATTTCTCTGGGGCATTCTCCCTTTTCCTTCCTTAAAGCCCCTGTCCCTCATCATCTCTTACTGCCATGCTCCTCTCTGTCCTCACCTCTGTCCAGCCTGTTCCCCAGTCTCCCATTCATATTGAGCAACCCTACATGCAAACCAGTGCTTCTCAGCCCCATGTCAACCTCCTCCATCATCTCAGGACTAAGTCCACATTCCTTTGTCCCTGCCTCAATTCCACTGAGCTTCCCCTGCTGATTTTGGCCCCACAGTATACACCCTTTCAAATTTCTTTTTTTCCTTCCTTCTTTCCTTCCTTTCTTTCTTTCTTTCTTTCTTTCTTTCTTTCTTTCTTTCTTTCTTTCTTTCTTTCTTTCTTTCTTTTCTTCCTTCCTTCCTTTTTTCCTTTCTTTCTTTCTTTCTTTCTTTCTTTCTTTCTTTCTTTCTTTCTTTCTTTCTTTCTTTCTTTCTGGGATTGAACTCAGGGGCACTTGACCACTGAGCCACATCCCCAGCCCTATTTTGTGTTTTATGTAGAGACAGGGTCTCACTGAGTTGCTTAGCACTTTGCTGTCACTGAGGCTGGCTTTGAACTCGCGATTCTCCTATCTCAGCCTCCCAAAGTGCTGGGATTACAGGCGTGAGCCACCGCGCCTGGCTTCAAATTTCTTGTTATATATAGACATGTGGCTTCCATCCCTGCCCCAGACACCCGCTTTGTGTAACTAACCTCTTTTTCCCTTTTAGCTTTAGAAATGACTCACTTCTAGGTCCCACACCAGGTAGGTCCTTCCATGGTGTCCTGTAAAAATCTCTGTCACAGCTGGTGACAAGCTGTACGGAAAAGGTCAGCTTATGAATACCCCTCATGCCACAACCACCAAGTGTGGACTCCTCAAATCCAGTGGTCCTGTTTATTCATATCCTTTCCTGGGTGCTGAGCCGGGTGCCGGGTAGCAGGTGCTGAATGTTTGATTAGCTGAATTTTCTGGAATGCTTTCTGTATCCTAAAAAGCCACATATCCAGAACACTGTATTCTGAAAAGTTCTAAACAGCCAACAGTGGTTATAGTGATATACACACATGCCTTTCTCTGTATCACACCATAAATTCCTAGAGGCAGCACTCCAACCCTTCGTCTTCCTGCCCACCAATCCCAACCAGGGACCTTCACAGACCAGGCCAGGGGACAGGGTAGTTGTTGTTTCCACATACACAAAGCCCAGAAAAACCTGGAAGTGGGAACGCCTAATTGCCTTGGAAGATGATTCCAGGAGAATGTTCTAGAATGAGGAATCAGAGATTGCCTTTGGGAAGCAAACCCACCCCTAACTTTAAGTGCTACAGATTCTATGAGATTTAAAAAATACATCACCTGTGTAACACTGAGGGAGAAAATAAAGACAAGATTGACTGAGTTTTTAAACCTGTGTTCAATATAAGACAAACTAATTCTGAAGCTATGACCATGTCCTGACCAACATGAAATGAAACTGTGTTTCTGGATCAACACCTCAGTTATAACAGAATCCCTCAAAGAATTTTAAAGGAATTATACCAAAAACCCTGTGATGCTTGGCTTCAGGAGAATGGAAATTTTTGACTGCCTCAGTTTTGCATATTTGTTGAACACACAACCTGTGTGTCAGAATAAGATACTCATAAAAAAGTGGGCATTTAATAAATATCAACATTTATTCAAGGCAAAAATATTTCATTAAGATTTAAAGAAATAGTAAAGCTTGACCAAAAAAGCACCCTAAATGCTAAAGATATAGAACATCTATTATTAGCATTCCAGAAATTCCAGTCTGATACATTCCAGACCTGCATATTGGCAGTCAGATGCAAAATGCAATAATGGTGCAAATCTAGACTTTCTATTGACTTGTCTCTTCTTACAGCTCAATAGCAGATAATTCTGTTATTAGGAAGTGCTACTTTACCATTGATTTCAAAGGTCTCTATCCCGGGGAACATGGCTTGGTCAGAAGCTGCTTCTTCTTCAGTGTTCTCCAAGAATGCTTCCTTCTTGAAGGATGCCTTATTTTCCATTGCTAAGCTTTATAGGTGGCCAAAGTCCTGGAGCCAGCAGAAATGCTCCCCTAAGAGGAACCACTCGTTCCCATGTAATCTCCGTAGCTACTGGTAGACCACATAGGACTTCCCTTTGGCTCTGATTTCTGAATTTGCAAAATGTTTCCTGATGTGATGGGGACTGGGTATTTCTCAAAAACAAGTCATTCACATGTGGAGCTTCTGCTTAGTGCAGCTGCTTGTTAAGGGGGACCCAGGAACTTTGGAGCACTCCATTGTTCCCAGACCTCTGGATGACGCTGGCAAGGATGGTTCTCTTCCTCCCCTCTGCCTAATTGAGTCCTAGGTTTGTCCTGAACCGAGCTAGCTATCCCAGGACCTCTCCAGACCACACTGAAATCTCTGTCTTCTGACCTACTTCAACCCTTAGAGAGCTCATCCTTGCTACTCAAAGTGTGGTCCCTGGACCATCAACATCAGCATCACTTGGGAATTTGTGAGATATGCACAGTCTTGGCTCCCACCTTATAGAGACTGAATCCAAATACATTTAAACAAGATTCCCAAGTGATTCATATGCACAGTAAAATTTGAGAAGCACTACTCTGTACCACACATTTTAGCACCTGGTCAGAGTTGTTCTTGTGGTTTTCCCACGTTCTCTGTGTGTGGGTGTGGATATGCATATGTGTTCTTGCTCTGGCCCTGGGGAGATCTGAGCTCTTTGAGGGGAGGATGCTGTTCCCTCTCTATCTCATGTCACCCTCCCTACCAAGAATGTTGTATACAACATGGTTTAAGATGCAGATGCTAAGAAATAGAATGCCTGCTTCAAAGTCTATCTCTTCTCCGTAGGAGCTGTGTGACCATAGACAACTCACTCAAGCTTTAGACCGCACTTTCCTTGTTTGTAAAATAAGGAAGATGCTAATATCTGTTCTATTAAGTGAATTAAATAATGAAGGTAACTAAGCATGTTCCTGGTACATAATAAACACTATGGCCATATTGCTGTCCTCCCTGGAGAAGTGGGGAAGCTGCGGGTACCAGGGAGATGAAGGTGTGCCTTTGTCTTAACAATGCTCACAGTGCAGTATGCAAGATGGATGTGGACCCAATGAAATTCCAGAAAGTTGCTGTGCAGTGAGCAATGACAGATGTTGCTGAAAGGACAGTGGCTTGGATGCAGGGGAGACAGGATGGGCATATCACAAAAAGCTTCACTAAATCTAAATCAAGGAGGTGGTTTTAGAAGGAGGATGGGGATTAATCTGGAGATCAAGTAAAGGCAATGACCTCCCAGGTAGGGAGGAGAATGAGTATAGACTCACTAAGGCAGGGCCTCTGGGGAGGGAGCCTTGAGATTTGGGGTCTATTTGGGACAGAAGAGTTAAGGAGGAGAGTGAGCAGCAGATGAGGCCAGAGCCAGATACGCCACTCTGGCTTGTGGCATGGCAGAAAGTGAAAGGGGAATGAAATTCAGGAAAGTGAGCCACTGGAAATCCCCTGCAAGGCAATCATCCCTAGTGGCACCCACAATTTCAACATAAGGAGGTCACTGGTTTTGGTAGAGGGTCAGAAGCAGAATCTGGGAATGAGAAGATTGAAGGACAGAATTGGGATGAGGAAGTTAAGGCAGCTGGCCTGAAGTTTGGGGTAGAGAGTGCCCAATAATAGAGGCTGCAAGGGGCTTCCCCCTCAGGAGGGAAACTGCCAAGCAAATAAACCTGCTCACTTTTGATCCCAGGACCTCCCCTCTGCCTCTGCCTCCTCCACTCATGGGGTTAGGGACAGGGCTCATTGGAAAACTCTATGGGCATGATATTCTCCAGTTCCATCTGTTTATCACAAATGCCATAACTTCATTCTTCTTTATGACTGAGTAATATTCCAATGTGTATTTATACCACTTTTTATTTATCCATTCATCCGTTGATGAATGGACCTAGGTTGTTTCCATAGCTTGGTAAGTGAAATAAGCCAATCCCCAAAAAACAAAGGTCAAATGTTCTCTCTGATTTGTGAGTGCTAACTCAAAACAAGGGAGATCAGGGAGGGGAATAATCAAAATCCATTGAATTGGACAAAGGGAAACGAAGGGAAGAGAGGGAGAAGGGGAATAGGAAAGACAGTAGAATGAATTGGTCATGACTTTCCAAGTCTTGTATTTGTATACACGATGGGTATAACTCCACATCATGTGCAATCACAAGAGTGAGATCTTAAATAGAATAAGTTGTACTGTATGTATGTATAATCTGCCAAAATACATTCTACTGTCATGTATAACTAAAAATAACAAATTTTTAAAAAAGAAAATGATATGGGCTAATTATCAAGTACTTCTTTATTTTTGGAGGGATTATTCTGTATGTCAAATACAATCTTTTCAGCGCTGGCTCTAGGGCCAGATGCACCTGGGTCTAGAGCTCAACTCTTTCATGCACTTGCTGTGTGGTATTGATTAAATGACTTAACTTCTCTGAACCTCAGCACAAAATCATAGCTCCTGGAGTATAGATTTATTGTTACTTATGTGTTAAGCATAAAATACTAAACACTCACAACTTGGATCCTGCAGTGAGAAAGGACTGGCATTAGAACTTGAATACAGGACACCTTGCCTGTATAACCTGGTTTAATTCTGGTTTAATTGAGGAGCTCCAGAGGAGCTTTTTGAAAACACACAGGCCAGCTTCCCACCTCCTGCCTAAGCTGGGTCTTAATAAGTGACTCTAATGTGCAGCCAGGCTGAGGACAGCTGAGCAGAGTAACGAAGTGTTCTCGTACAGCACAGAGATTGGGGAGCCCCTATGCCCCATCCTGGGAGGATCTGCTTAGGCTGAATCATATGAAATTACTGACATTCATCCCTTTTGCAAGTGCAATAAATGGAGATTTTACATGATTCAACTAATCTGTCTACCCTGCAGGGCCTGAGACTCAGGGCCTGGACCAGAATAGCCTTGAGTTCAGAAGATGCAGTTCTCAAGATAAACACTTCAATACAATAGTTTTTTTTTTTAACTCGAAATTAATACAAAAATTCTTTGATCAGCTAAATAGTAACATTTTAAATAAAGCTAGTATCCCAATGCACTTACTAACAATGCTGCTTACACACTCACCTTGGTCCTGGCCCTCTCGTTAGCCCTGGGTTTCAGTGTCCCCATTACAGAGAAGAGCACCATTGGCCCACAGGGTGACTGTGAGGACCAAAGGAAGTAACTCAACTGTAAGCACATCTGTAAACAAAAGGGCTGTGTGCAGAGTGGCGCTCAGTATCAGGTCAGCATCAATATGACATCCTATATTTTCAGTGTCACCCTGAAAAACCCCTTAAACCTCCCATCAAGTGCAAATCACACCACTGTATCACATTTTCTAATTTCCTAAGTTCCATTCAGACACTTATCTCCTGGAACACGGATCTGGCCGTTTCTTCCCCAGACGAAGTAGTTGATTTGCATTTGAGAGCCAGGTTGCTCAAGAAATGCAGGGTTTGGCTTTATTTTTCTAGCAGAGTGAATGTAATTGGGTTGGAGTATTTAAATGTGTGTTCGGAGAGGCCGCAATGCAGTTATATCAAGTTCTGATGTTTTCTGAAGTGACAGCCAAGTGGCTCACCGTGCTTTATTAGACAAGAGAAATGGGGATAGGGCCCCCAGGGGAGTGTGACCCCACTCTCAGAAGCCTCTGCAGAACTCGATTTTCTAGCAACTAGTGGGTCCCAAATTAGTTCAGTGAGTGAGTTGCCCGGATAATGAGCCAGAAGGACCCTTGAGCAACCTCATTCCAGCTTAAAACTGGGGCAACCATGTTAAGGCATGATATAAAAGTCACCCACACCAACCTAAGGATCCCAAAGAAGACTCACTGCAAAGAGGCAAACTAAGTCTCCATGCCTCTTCCTACCTCCCCACCATCCCTGCCTTACAGTGAGGTCATTGATGCTATTGGCCACCTGAGCACCCAGCACGGTTCATGAGAAGTGGAGCCCAGGCTGAAAGAAATGTCTAGAAGACAAATGTTTAAAAATGTTCTATCGACTGGCTTTAGTTATCCTTCCAATGTGAGTGACAGTGTTGATCACACAGCATCCCCAGGACTAGCCCAGTGTCTGGTGCATAAGAAGTACAAGGACTACTAATGAATTTTAAAAATTAAAAATCAACAACACAAATGACCTAGACAAGTGAATAAATTGTGATATAGCCATACAACGGGACAACAATCAACCATAACAAGAAATCGGCCACAACATTCATGAATCTAAAAAATCCTTTATATTGAGGAAAAAAGGGCAGACTTCAAGAAGATATACTATGTGATTTCATTCATTTATGTTTCAGAACTAGCAAAACTCACCTATGAGGTCATTAAATAGCCATGGTGGTCTGGGGTTGAGGTGGGGATTGGCTTCAATAAAGCACAGAGGAAATTTCTGGAGGATGGAAATATTCTGTATCTTAATTCAGTGTTAATTACAAAACTCATTCAACTTTACATTTGAAATGTGTACCTTTTGCAGTATGTAACTTATGCCTCAATAAAGTTAATTAAAATAGACATTAAAGGAAAGAGATGTAAGAATCATTATTGTCAGACCTTAGCTCAATACACAGACATTCATCTTTGGAGAGCTACTGGAATGGGAGAGGTGACAGGTATGGGACTGGCCACACAGCGTCTCTCTTGCCTATGATTAGGACTCACACACACATGGGAATGGCTGGGTCAGGATGGCAATCTGTGCTCTACGAACAGAAGAAAAGAGAAGCAAGTTGATCCACACAAGGAAAAAGCTAGGAAGCAGTTACCTCCCTGCTCCAACTTCAGGAGCAGGAGTTCTCCAGGCCCCAGACGCTACACACCCTGCCTTCCAGGCACCTGAGATATTTTCACAGAGGATCAAACTTTTCATTCAACCAATTAGAAAGCAGGTATAAAAATGCATTCCTTTCTAGGAAAGGAAAAGGGAATGTGTTAATGAGCAATAAATACTCTCCCTTTCTCTGAGCAGGTTCAGGGAGTTGAGCAGGTTAGAGGAAATGTGGAACTCAAAATAGTAACAGCACCCAGGCTCAGGAGGATCTGCACAAGAAGGTGTTAAAAGAACCCAAGAGCCACTGTTAGAAATTTTGCAGGTTTTATAGTTGTATCAAGTGTCATCTATGTTCATTGTCATTGATCTAAAACAATTTTGCCTGAGCAATCCAGGTTTGAGAGCAAAGAGGATGGAAAAGAGAAACCAAAAAATTAATCAGAACTACTGGAGACGTTGTGGCTAGTCATTCTCTATTCATTCAACCAATGTTTATGCCCACTGTGTCTCAAGCTCTGTGGATGTAAGAAAAGGAAATGCCCTTACCCTTCCCAGTGAGCTTGCTGTTGATCCGTTCTTACTGTTACAGTTTGGAAATGGGTAGTCTCCCAAAAGTTCATGTGTGAGACAATGCAGGTGTGTTCAGAGCTGAAATGATTAGATCATGAGAGCTATAGTATAATCCATGGATTAATCCAGTTGACAAATTAATCATTTTAATGTATCAATGAGTGGTAACTGTAGGCAAGTAGGACATGGCTGGAGAAAATAGGTCCTTGGGGGCATGCCCTTGGGGATTATATTATCCCTGGCTCCTTGCACTCTCTTGCTCTGCTTCCCAGCAGCCATAAACTGAGCTGCTTTCCTCTGCCTGGACTTTCTGCCATAGTGTTCTGCCTCACCTCAGGCCCAGAGCAATGGAATCGGCTGACCATGGACAGAACCTCTGAAACCATACCCCAAATAAACCTTTCCTTCCCTAAGTTGTTCTGGTCAGGTGTTTTGATCACAGAAATGAAAACCTGACTAAAACACTTAGTCACATCCTCCTGGGGTCAGCCTTGACTTTGTCATATTTAGTAACTCTAAGCCTTTGCCAATTGTTCATCCATTCCACTCTTTGGCTATGCCTCCTGCCTTTACAGCTCATTCTTTTAGTAAACTAACTCCAGCAGTCCCCTGACTCTAGGGCCTCTGATCTATTTTTCTGCCACTCTCCCAGGGCCCATCATCTAATTCATATCATCTCTCCTACTTAATTAGCCTAAATTCATTGTCACCTCTTGCACACATCCTCAACTCCTTCATCCTCCTTTTACTTGGTTAAAAACCACAACCGGGGATGTAGCCAGTTGTGGCTATATATAGGTGTAGTGCTTACCTAGTATGCATGAGGCCCTGCGTTTGATTCCCAGCACCACAAAGGCAAACAACTATGACAAAAAACAAACCAAAAAACCCACAACCCTAGTACATCTGATTCTAATTGAATGTGACTGAGGAAAAAAAAAAACAATGTGATCATGCTGATGGTCTCATTTTAATTACACGACACAAACTGGAAATGAAAATTAATCCTGCCTGGTAATTGCATGATAGTTATTTGTTCAACTCACTCTCCCAAGCAACTGTTTCATATTGGTCTCCATTTCATTTCCTGTCTTCATTCTCAACTGCTGACCTTGCCCTCCTCTGTACTGAGAAAACTCCAAGATGCTTATCACCTCCAGCATCTGCACCAAGGATTCTGCCATCTCCACATAATATAGATGAAATTTCCAAGCACTGATCAAGAGTCAATCCCTCTAGGTGGATGCTAACCCACAACAAGTGAGGATGTGTGTATGTGGAGGAAGAATTGAAGTTTATTGGAGTAGAAAAGGGGAATGAAGGGAAGGGAGGAAGGATGGGAATAAGAAAGAGAGTAGAATGAATTAGTCATAATTTCCCTATCCTTATATGTGAATACATGACCAATGTAACTCTACATCTTGTACATCTCAAGAATGGGATCCTAATTAGAATAAGTTATATTCCATGTATGTACAATATGTCAAAATACACTCTACTGCCATGTATATCTAAAAAGAACAACAACAACGAAAGAGCCAGTCCCTCAAGGTAGGCACCAACTTTCATCCTCTCTTACCTACTCAAGGGCATTTCCCCAGCAGCCATTTTTTCTTCTTTCAAATCTACAGAATTGATTTTACAGTCTCTGCTGGGGCATCCCCAACTGCTGAATATACAAAGTGCTATTTTTCCCATCCTAACACAACTGCTCTTGACTCACTTCCCTATAACCTACCACCTAGTATTTTACCCTCCTTTCTATTGAACTTTCTCAGCCTCTGTGCCTTCAGTTCCTCTCCTCTCATGGTTACTTAGATCAACTCCAGCGGGGCTTTCGTCACCTTCACTCAACCCAAACTGCCCTTGTGAGTATGTCAGATGAACTCTGCATGGGACACTCTGAGATCATGATTTTAGTCATTTTACTTATTATAAGCCCTTCATAGAGTTGGCCACTCTCTCCTTGGGATGATCTCTTCAGTTATCTTCTAAGACATAGCACTTTCGTGATGGTTTCCCCACCTCACTTGCCATTCTTGGTTTATTTGGCTGATTTCTTCATTTTCCTATCTCTTAATGTTAGAGTGCTCCAGGGATTCCATCTTGTCACCTTTTTTTTTTCACTTCCTTGGTGATAGTACTTATATTGAGGTTTAAAATTCCACCTGTCTTGATTTCTAAATGTATTTCCAGAACAGACTTCTCTCTTGAACTTCAGACTCACGTTTCTACATCTATCTCACATAGACATGTCAAACTCTATGTGCCCAAACAGAACTTCTGATATTTTTTCTATCTGAATTGGTGGCAATTATTTCAGTCAAAAACTTTACAGTCAACCTTAAACTCCTTATCTCGTTCACTCTCTTTCTTTCCTAACATTCAATTCATTAGGAAATACATTGTTTTACCTTCAAAATATATCCAGAATTTGAAACTTCTCACCAAATTCCTGGCTCAAGCCACCACGATTTTCCATCTGTATTACTTCAATTGTTTCTTAACTGGTGACCATACAGTGGTGTCCTTGAAAATATACAGTTCATGTTTAATATAGTAGCCAGAGTGGTCTTTTAATATGTAACTCAGAGAGATTGATGGTGTAGGATGGAGCAGGAATCAGATTGTTCACCTGGAGAATAATTGCATTGTTGTGAATAGTCTGAAATGACTATTTTGTTACTCTGGGGTTTGTTTAAACAATTGCATCTTCCAGGGAACAGCTTGATGGGTAAATTGCAGCTAATTTCTGTCTATTGCAGCCATCAGCATAATAGTAGCTGCCCATCTTCAACTTTTCTGCCCTGTGGCAGGCAGCTGTGGGAACAGCAACCAATTTTTGCTGCATAGCTTGCTGTAGTACAGTGGGCAATAAGAACCTTGCCCTACAGATTTTAGTTTTCTGGGTTCTGAGTATGAATTGCTGCTTCTGATCACTGAGGGTCAGTGAACATGGAGGCTGTATAGCCATTATTTCAATCCCCACCCACTGAATGGCTTCCAAGAGGCTTCAAGGAGCAGTGTTTGTGGTTTTAGACATTAAAAAATGGCCCCACATAAGGGAACATTTAGAAAGCCACTGTGTATGCCCCCAAAAGAGGCAGATTCAAGAAAGACCTGAGAAGACCTCAAGTTTTTATATTAGACTGATTCCTATCATAGAGATACATTATAATGATCAAAGAGCAAATTTGGGGAAAGAAAATAATATTATTTTTGAGTTAAAACATATTAAGTTTTAAATGTCTCTCTGTGACAACTGAGAGGTATACAATAAGACAGCAAAATATGACTCATTCAAAGGAACAAAATATGTGGGCAGAAAACATGCTTAAAGAAGCCCAAATACTAGACTTACTAGACAAAGTCTTTAAAACTATTGTCTTACAGATGACCAAAGAGCTAAAGGCACATATGGACAAAGACAGGAAAACAATATATGGACAAAACAAAAATTTCAATAAAGATGTAAAAAAATAATAAAGAGACCAAAAATAAATTCCTGACTGGAAAAGCATAATAAAATGGTAAAATACACTATAGAGGTTCAAAATCAGATTTGATCAAGCTGAAGAAAGAATCAGCAAATTTGAAGTTACCATTGAGATTACTGAGTCTGAGGAACAGAAAGAAAGAAGAAGAAAAGAAAGTGAAGAGAGCCTATGGGACCTGGAGAGCATCAAGAAGACCAACATACACATTGTGGTAATGCTAGTCAGATAAGAGTGAGAAAAGATCAGAAGAAATATTTGAAGAAATAATGCTAGGAAATACCCAAACTTGATGACAGGCACAAATCTACAAATTCAAGAAGCTCATTTAATAAACAAGTAGGATAAACTCAAGGAGATTCATGACAATGGAAATAAATTAAATTTTCTATAAACAAAGAAAATATGCAAAGCAGCAAGAGAAAAACCACTCACCACATACAAACTGTTTCAATGATTTCTCATCAGAAACCCTTGAGACCACTCAATGTGTTGATATATTCAAAGTACTAAAAGAAAAAAGCTGTTAATTGGAAATTCAATATTGGGCAAAATTGTCCTTCAGAAGTAAGAGATAAAGGATGATAGTAATAAAATCCGAGAGAATTTGTTACCACTAAACTAGCCCCATGAGAAATGTTAACGGCAGTGCTTCAGGGTAAAATGAAAGGAAGTACCATAGTAACTGGAACATATGTGTTAGGTCTGCTCAAGATTTCACATTTCTTCTCGCAAGGCGAATGCAGAACGTACAACATGGCTGCCCCTGTGGGCCGCAGGGAAAGAATCAGCCTGCATGTGCAAAGGAACAGCCCACCAGACACTGATATGTAAGCAGAAATGGTGCCTCCTACCAATCAGTGGTAGGAAGACTCGTCCAAGAAGGACTCTGACCTTAGCAGGATGTCCTGACCAATCCCAGAGAACACAGGACTCTAGATCACCTCCTCTTCCTACCTCAGGCCCATCTGTTCCTGCCTTAAGCCTTCCTTTTCAGACCGGGCCCTTTAAATTTTCTGTACCAGCAGAACACCTGTGCGATTCTCCTGACCTGCTCTGTTGGACTGAGGAGTTCACCTGGGAGCGTACATCCCAATAAAATCTTACCCAGTGGTTTAATTTGCCTCCTTTTGGTCATCTGGCTTTATAATATGAAAAAATAAGGATCTCCAAAAAAGATAGATTGCAGGGTTATTATAAAAGTAGATCTGGTTGTAATTTTGATCTATAAATTTACTTTTAATTTTATAGACTATTAAAAGATAAATGCATAAAATTCAATTTCTAATCTACTCTCTTGGGCACATGATAGAGAGAAACATCAATGACTGAAAGGGGAGATAGGGCACTTCAAAAGCAGGCGTTGTATCCTATTGGTGTGGTATAAATTCAGATAAGATCTTTAAAACCTTAAGATGTAAAGAAAAGTCCCATGGTAACCACAAAGAAAATATTTATTGAATTTACACATAAGGAAATGATAAGGAAATAAAAATGTTTCACTACAAGAAATCAACTAAGCAGAAAGAAGGCAGTAACAGAGGAAATAAAACACAAAAAGTTACAAATCAAGTGGAAAACAAATAGCAAAAACAAATTCTTTCTTTATAGGTAATTAGTTTAAATATTAATGAATTCCTATTAAATGACAGAGCTTGATAAAATGGATTAAAATATGACACAGCTACATGGTCTCTATAAGACACTTTATATTTAAAGTCACAAATAGATTGGAAGTGAAAGGATGGAATAAGATATCCCATGTAACTAATGACCAAAAATAGAGATGGCATGGTGATATTATTCAACAAAACAGACTTTAAATCTGCAATGGTTACTAGAGACAGAGGACAGTTTATATTAATGAAAGATTCAATACAGCAAGAAGATATAAAAATTATAAACATTTACAGATGGTATGTTTTGAATGTGTCCATTCAAATTTCAGATGTTGAAACTTAGTAGCCAGCTGGGCATGATGGCTCACGCTTGTATACATAGTAGTTGAAGAGGCTGAGGCAGGAGGATGGTGATTTCAAAGCCAGCCTCAGCAATTTAGCAAGGCCTCAAGTAACTTAGCAAGACCTGTCTCAAAATTAAAAATCATAAAAGAGCTGGGGATATGGCTCAGTGGTTAAATGCTCCTGGGTTCAATATGTGGTAGAAGAAAGGAAGGAAGGAAGGAAGGAAGGAAGGAAGGAAGGAAGGAAGGAAGGAAGGAAGGAAGGAAGGAAAAAAGGAATGTAATGGCCAGTGGTATTAAGTATTAAGAGGTGATTAGGCCAGGTGCAATGGTGCATGCCTGTAATCTCAGTGGCTCAGGAGGCTGAGGCAGGAGGATCACGAATTCAAAGCCAACCTCAGCAATAGCAAGGCACTAAGCAACTCAGTGAGACCCTGTTTCTAAGTAAAATACAAAATAGGGCTGAGGATGTGGCTCAGGGGTTGAGTGCTCCTGAGTTCAATCTCTGGTTCTCCCCCCAAAAGGGGATGATTAGGTCATCCCCTTATGAATTGGATTAAGACTCTTATAAAAAAAAAAAAAAAGAGGCTCTAGCAGCATTTTGCTTGCTGACCTTTCTGCTTTCCACATGTTCCTCCCCTCTGGAGGTCATGGCAACGAGGCAACAACATCCTGGAAGAAGAGATTAGACCTCTCGAAACTATGGCATCTGCTGGAACCTTTATCTTGGACTCCCTAGCTTCTAGAATTGTGAAAAAAATAAATTTCTAATTTTCACCAATTACCCAGTCTTGGATGTTTTGTTATAGCAGCAGGAATAGACCTAACAGAAAACCTTCAAAGTACATGAAGTAGAAACTGACAGAATTCAAGGGAGAAACAGGCACTTCAGTTTTCAGTATGATGGATCAATCAGACAGAAGATGTGAGGAAATTGAGGACTTGAACAACACAACAAACCCACTAGACCTAACAGGCACGTAGAGAAACTCCATTCAACAACAGAATATGCATCCTGTCTTCTAAGTGCACAAGGGACATTCACCAGGATGCTGCACATGTCAGGCCACAAATTCAGTCTGAATAGATTTTCAAAGGCAGACGTCATGTAAAATATCTTCTCTGACTGTGAAAGGCAGCCAGACATCAACCACAGAAAGAAAAATGAAAAAATTCACAAATACATGGAAATAAACAGCATACTCTTCAACAACCAGAGTGTCAAAGAAAAAAAAAATCACAAGGGAAGTTAGAAAATGCTTAGGGGTGAATGAAATTGAATATATAACATGCTTAAGCTCACTTATAAATTGTTAAAATTGTAAATGTTACATATATTTCACTAGGATAAAAAAATGTAAGTGATATTGATCAAAATGGTGTATTCCCATCCTTTGCTGAGTAACAAGACTTTAAACCCACAAATGTGGAGAATGGTTATCTTTCTTCCCTTTTCTCCATCCTTGAGCTTGTCCCTGACCACTGTCCCCAAGAAGCCTTGGTTTAGAGGGACACTCCCTTTGGGGAAAAGCAGAGTTCATTCACTAGCTGCTCTGTGTCATATGACTCCCTGGGAGACCCTGGATGAATGGAGTGATCTGACCTAAAAAGGGAAGTGAGTGCTTGTGAAAGAGGACCCAGGGCTAGAACACTTGCTTAGGTTTCTCATCTTCTAAATTTCATTTTTGGGCTCTACCAGCTGGGAACCTCTGGCATTGAGAGGGCTGAATGGTCATGTGTACTGGAAATGCAGGTTGAAGAAGAGTTCTCATGCAATCTTGTGGAGTTCCGGGTGGGGGGTACCTAAAGGGCCAAAAGGGAGGGAGGGGTGAGTTGCAGTTTGGTATGTCCAACGGACAAGGAGCTAGATCATCAGTAGTTGCTGCCTTGTTCTATGCAAGCTGGTTTCTCCAATCCAAATAGAATTCGAGTCTCCCAGTGTCTCCATGCTGGGTGTCGCAGGGTCATAGGTGGCTCCTGGGAAAAAGATGGGTATAGTCAGGCTGCAGCCAGGAGGGTGAGATCAGTGCCTGGTTGACTTGTTAGACCTGAGCTAAGCTCAGGTGCAGTTGGAGACGAGCCCTAGCCTTTTAGAATGGATCCAAGCTTTGCACATAGTGGCTCAGGATGACGAGGGCCAATATTAACGGAGTTGGGAGCTGTCCAGCATCTATTTCCCCCTCCTAGAACATCTTAATTTCCTTCTGTTCAGATGTCTAGATTTGATTTCTATTGTTTCTAGATAAAGAATCCAAAGTCCCCTAGCTCTGCACCAGGGACTTCCAGAGCTATCTTCCTGCATTCTTTTAGCTCATTCTCAAGTCTGTGTGCCACTGATTCTGGACTTGCCGTGGCTTTAGGTCAGGTACCCCTTTCACCAGCCATCAGTCAAGGGACATTACCAGGCCCCTCTCAAACCAGGGAAAGAGGAGGCTCACAGTCTTCAGAATTAAGGTTGATTCACCCCTCAGTTTCAATCAATAATGACTGAGCCCTTTCTGGCAGTTCCCAATTTCACCCATGTTTGGAAGGAACAAATTTTGTCATGGTATAATAGTAACCAACAAACTTTTTTTTTAAAAAAGTTGTAATTGTACATGGATACAATACCTCTATTTTATTTATCTTTTTGTGGTGCTGAGTATCAAACCCAGGGCCTCACACATTCTAGGCAAGCGCTTTACCACTGAGCCACAACCCCAGCCCACCAATAAACTTTTAAAACAACGACAGCCTGGAAACAGCCACAGGCTGGTAATGAGTCGAACATCTCCCTTTCAAGGAGCCCCAGTAAAGGACTCAGAGGCAGTCCCCTTTTCTCTTAGAACTCAAGATTTTGTGTCAAGAACATCCAAAAGGCGGTGGATAAGGCATTTTCTTGCTTATTTAGTTATGCCTTACCTACATTTAAGCCGTCTTTGCATGTTTGGGGTCTTTCTCATTTTTTGAGTGTGAATAGAGGCAGAAATTATATCTACTAAAGGGAATGAAGAGTTCCCAGCCTCACTCGCACATAGGCATGGTGTCTGGTGTATCCTGGTTGTGTTAGGACGGTGATGTAAGTTGCTGAGAGGCCAAAGAAAATACCCAAAGATGATGTTCAAGATGAAAGATTTACTAGAAACTTACAGGGATGGTCCAGTGATGACAGGCTGGACAAGTAGCACTTCTGCTCCTCATGTTATTCCAGAAAGTCCAGTGGTGGCTGGTGGGACGAACACCCATCCTCTCCGCAATGCTTGTTCCACACCAGTTACGGCGGTGAGCAGGGTTTAATAAGTTAGTCTACAGAAGCAGTGACATCATTAGCTTAATTTTTCTGTTATTTGATCATCATTCCGAGGTACTTAATGTTCATGCAAGAAATTCTCCCTGCAGATAATACTAACTTGCCCTAAATTCCTGAGATGCCTGGAAGAAAGTCAGCATCCTCCACGACAATATTTATCTGGACATTTTGGGCAGGCCCACCCTCATTTTTCTCTTGGCTTGGCTAGATTCTTGGAGATGGAAAGACACATTTCAGGGACATGGTGTTTTACTGTACTCCTTTTCCTGAAGGATGGCACACATGGCATGTGGCCACCAAAAAACACCCACCACATCTCTTTAAAGAAGAAGCAGGGGTCACTGCACACCCAGGAAGAGATAGCAGCTGGACAAAGCCAAGGATCCTTCCCCCTACTACTCCCAGGCATAAGTAGCAGCAGCAGCTGGGTTCTCACAGAACAGCTTTGTGACATGTTTTTGGCTGTGGCCTGGCATCCTGTTCCTGACCTTTTCCCAGGCCTATTTTAGCAGTCTTTCTAGAAATTCTGTGAATTCCTAATAGTCTTCTAGTAATTTCCTTCTCAGATTAAATCAGCCAGATATCCATTTCTGTTGCTTGCAATATACTCCACACTGCTATGGAGAGCAAGAGTTGCCATCAGTAGGCTTGGGATATAGCTCAGTGGTAGAGCATTTGCCTAGCATGCAGGAGGCCATGAGTTTCTTTTGCAAAATAACAAACAAACATACTTCAGGAGGCCCAGATGTTTAGATTTTTGGAGAATAAAAAGCTCTGAGTTTCTTAGATCAGCAAATAAGGGCCTCTGTGCAAGCTCCCCAGCCCTACTTATTTGCTGCCTTTTCCTCCGTCCAACTGGCATTTCTCTGGCTTTCCTGAATTAGCACAGTTTGCCATGGCTGTCCCTTCAGCTTGAAGACACTTTCCCATTCCTGCATCTCATCAGGTGGATGCCCATCTCTCAGTCTAGGGGTATCTTCCATGTAGCCTACCTCCAAGTACACCTGGTCCCCAGGTTCCTCCCCTTTCTCTTCAATGTGTATTCTGCACAACTTCCCACGTCTCAAAGAACTCTGCATCACTAGTATCTCCAAGGCTCTTCCCCAAACTGTGAGTCTCCAAGAGTGGGAACCACACATTTCTCTATTTAACCTCAGTTCAAGCAGAACTGAAACATTGAAGAAATGATTGAGAAACATCCATATGCTGAGGAGTGGCTCCCATGCTGAATTACAGCAGCACCCAGAATTCTGTGCCCCATAGGTCAGGGAGGAGACAGGAGGAGAGGGCAGGCCAAAGTCCCTTTTACTCTCTTATTGACTCTATTAGATGGAATTGCAAAGAGTGACCATTCAGAAAGGCTCTGTGATCCCCTGAAGACTATAAGGATTAGAGCACCTGAGATCTATTCTTCAAGGTTCTTGACCTCAGCCCCTAAGTTTTAACAGCTTTTACTCACCCTGAGATTTAACTTTCCAAAAATTGCACACTTTAATACAAAAGTATTACATTTAATACAAAACCTACACTGTCAACTAAATTTAT
This sequence comes from Xerus rutilus, assembly GCA_028644305.1. Lineage (NCBI taxonomy): Eukaryota > Metazoa > Chordata > Mammalia > Rodentia > Sciuridae > Xerus > Xerus rutilus. Next base: position 68,568,310 of record CM053402.1, read on the forward strand.
GCAGAGGAGAGAGATGGAGACTGAAAGCCTTCACTGAAACTTTATCTCCTGTCTCCCCTGAGCTTGCTGGGAAATCAAGTGTACACGTCAGGGCATTTCCAACCATCCAAAGCCAGGCTCTGCCAGCTCCCTCATTTTAAATGTTTTTTATTTTTTATTTTTTGAGTGGGACAATATGCAATAAGCAATCCACTTTGATCCTTGGATCATTTGATCTGACCCTGAGCTTTCTCCTGAATGAGGCTGACGTCCAGGTGCTCATGATTTTAAGAACTGTATTGACTATGGTGAACTGCCTACAACATAAATGCAGGAAGTTGTATTATTAGTCTGCAAAATTCCCAGTCTATTGTTTTCTGTCTTGTGTCATTTTGGATTGCAGAAGGGAGTTAACTGATGATGATTGTGCAAACTGGATATAAATAACGGATGCAAAGTCCTGATGCAGAGTTTTAAAGAGCTGGGTGGAGGAAAGCTGAAGTATTTGAATTTCTGAAATAGTAGATTTTAGAGAATCATTTCCCAAGAAGGGGGAACTGAACTGTCACATCTTAGTATCCTCCATGGCCCAGGCAGTTAGGCATTGACCCAGGCTCCCTCTTCACAACAATCCACTTTAATGTAAATGTCACTGTTTGCTTTTTACAGCTGAAGAATCTGAGGCCCAGGGTCATTAAAAGATACCTGTTCAAGGGGCTGGGGTTATGGCTCAGCGGTTGAGCACTTGCTTCGCATACGTGAGGCACTGGGTTCGATCCTCAGCACCACATAAAAAAAATTAATAAAGATATAAAAAAATAGCACATCATTTAAAAAAAAAAAAGATACCTGTTCAAGGTCACAAAATCGCATCCATCTGACTGCAGAGCTCAGATGTATCCACTATGTCGTACTGAATACTGGCGTCACTGAGCATTAAAGGGAAGCCGGAGTTATTTAAATGGTACACTTATGAGAGAATTTTTGCCTGAAGCAATAGTGTAGCTATAAGAAGCACAAAGAATTAATAGTCAGTGAGCCCACAGGAAAATTGTGAATTATGCAACATGCAGATGGCCCTGATATCCACGGCTTCTGCATCTGTGAATCAAATAAATTTTGGATAGAAAATATTATTTTAAAAAACTTCCATTCTATTTGTAGTAAACACATCTAGATGTTTTCTTATAATTGTTCCCTAAGACATTATAACATAGCATTTACATTGTGTTAGATATCATAAGTCATCTAGAGGTTATTTAAAATATGTGGAGGGCTGGGGGTATAGCTCAATGGTATAGTGGTTCCTTAGCAGCATAATGTCCTGGGTTCAACCCCCAGTAATGCCAATGAATAAACAAACAAACAAACAAATAAAACGTGAGGAGATTTTTTGCATTATAGGAAAATATGTCATTTTATATAAAGGACTTGAGCCTCTGAGGGCTTGGTATCTTCAGGGTTCCTGGAACCAACCTCATTCCAATATCAGAGGACAGCTCTGTATCTTTGACATACCACCTCCCCTTTCTTTGATGCTTTCCCCTTGCTTGGGGTCCTCACTCTCCCACTAAAAGAGATGGCTCACACAGAACTTCCACAGTCAGAATTTACCCTAAGAAGATATTTCCATAATGCACTCTGAACCCAATACATCACAACATTGTTTGGCATGGCAAAAAATTGCAAGTAGCCTGAATGGCTTTCGGTAGGGAATACAATCAGACTTTAGGAAATATTATGCAATAATTAGAAAGACTGTTGTAGGTCAGATTGTGTTAATTTGGAGAGAATTGCAAGTTTTTATTAAGAAGGACAAAAAAGGAGTAGAGCAAATAAGTAATATGACTCTAGAGATACAAATTAAAAGTATATTTATACGCACACTATATGAAGTGTTAATTATAAAATTTATTAAAAGTTGGCTAGTATACAAAGAACTTTCAGATAAGACACAAAGACTGTTGAGATAAGAGACTGGGTGGGAGGGATTTTGAAAATACAAACTTATTATCATGACTCTATAAAGATTTGTGGACCCTTATATTATATCACTTTGCACAATTCTGAGGTTTTCATGTATTGTGAGGCAATTAATGTTCATACTAAGTCTATAAAATTGTTAGCTCCATTTTGGAGATGGGAAAATCTGGGAACAGAGAAGTTAAATACCATATCACAACCTTCTGGCTATTAACTGCTAGAGTAGGGATTTGAGCTCAGGTGTTGGGGTCCAGAGTCCAGGCTCATAAGCACTGTGCACATGGATACCTAGAAGAAAAGGTACTTGCACCCAGCATACACACAAAAAGCACTTGGTACAATCCAGTTCCAATCACTGTCAATTAATAAAGACTCTTAACAAATTTGAAATAGAAGGAAAATTCTTTAACCTGATGGCATCTATAAAAATTCTACATTAAACATCACCATTTTCTATCCAGTACTGTACTAGAGGTTCTAGCCATGCAATAAGGCAAGAAAAATAAATAAAACAAATCTTCACTGGAAAAAAGAGTAATAAGTAATACTGTCTTTATCCACCGATAACATGATTATCTATGTGGAAATCTTAATGTTTTCTACACAAGTCCTGTGAAAACTGAGAAGTAAGATTATCAAGAATGCAGAATAAGAGCCAGGCATGGTGGTGCATGCCTGTAATCCCAGCACTTTGGTAGACTGAGACAGGAGAATCGGGAGTTCAAAGCCAGCCCCAGCAACAGTGAGGCACTAAACAACTCAGTGAGACCTTGTCTCTAAATAAAACACAAAATAGGGCTGAGGATGTGGCTCAGTGGTCAAGTACCCCTGAGTTCAATCCCCAGTACCAAAAAAAAAAGATAATGCAGAATGTAAAATCAATACAGAAAATACAATTATATTGCTATATGCTATTAATAAGCAATTGTTTTAATCAACTTTTTTTGTTGCTATAACCCAAATACTTGACAAAAACAAATTTAGAGGAGGAAAAGTTCATTTTGGGGTTCACAGCTTCAGAGATCTCAGTCCACAGACAGCCAGGTCCATTCCTTGGGGCTCAAGGTGAGGCAGAACATCATGGCAGAAGAGTGTGGTATAGGGAAGCAGCTCAAGACATTACAGAGGGAAGCAGAGAGAGCTCTGCTCATAAGAGACTAAATATATACTCCAAAGGTACACCCTCAGGGATCTACCTCCTCCAGCCACACCCTACCAGCCTCCAGCTACCACTCAGTTAATCTCTATCAGGGGATTAATTCGCCATTTGGGTTAAGACTCTCATAACCCAATCATTTCATCTCTAAGCCTTCTGCATTGAGCTTTTGGGGGATACATATCTAAACCATAACAGAAATTGCTAATTGAATTTTTAAAAATTATTTAATGTACAATAGCATCACAAATATAAAATACTTAGGGATAAGTCTGACCAGAGATGTATAAGACCTATAGACTAAAACTTATTTTTGAAAGAAAAACCTAAGTAGAGAGATATACCATGGTCATGGATCAGAAAACTTAATATAGTTAAGATATGATTTCTTCTTAATACATAGATTCAGTGCAATCTCAATCAAAATTATGAACTGATTCTTGGGAGGCCGAGACTGGAGAATCACGAGTTCAAAGCCAGCCTTACCAAATGGTGAGGCACTAAGCAACTCAGTGAGACCCTGTCTCTAAATAAAATATAAAAAATAGGGCTGAGGATGTGGCTCAGTGGTCAAGTACCTCTGAGTTCAATCTCTTATACCAAAAAAAAAATTACAAACTGATTCTAAAACTTACATAAAAATGTATAGGACCTTGGTGGATTTGGTATCAGGTGAGGGACAATTTAGTGATGTTTTACATCTGAAGCAATAGTATCCAAAGGCACTATCATTATTAGCATATTTGTGTTTATATACTTGGAAAATTCAAAAGAATCAGCTAAAATAATAATTAAAACATTAGCTGAGCATGGTGCCACACATCTTTAATCCTAGCAACTCAGAAGGCTGAGGCAGGAGAATTGCAAGTTCAAAGCCAGCCTCAGCAACTTAGTGAGGTCTTAAACAACTCAGTGAGACCCTGTCTCAAAATAAAAAATAAAAAGGGTTGGGGATGTGGCTCAGTGGTTAAGTGCCCTTGGGTTCAATCCCTGGTATCAAAAACAAAACAAAATAATAAAACATTTTTAAAAATCCAGTAAGGAGGTTGATAACACAATAAATATACAACTATAGTTTTCTTGGTAGAACAATTATAATTAGAAAATATAATGAATATAAGAATATATCTCATTTATATTGCAAACAAAGAGATGAAGGAATAAATGTAATAAAAAATCAACTCCCCATGTTGATTTGACCTAAAGAGGAACTAAGAGGAACTAATCTTACAGTTTGACCACATAAAAGTTACAATTAGCTAAATGTGAAGAAATAATGAACTTTTTAAACTGTTTTGCTTTAAAAGAATGAACCAAGAAAAATACTTAAGATACATTGTGCAAAGGGCTAATTTCTATAATATGTAAAGAGTCTATACAAATACATAAAAAACTTTGAAATCTACTGAAGTACGTTTTTAAGAGACTTGAATAGATGTCTTGGATAAGAAGACTCACTCACTGTTAGAACAATGTGAAGTGTCCCTAAGTAAACCTATAAATCTAATGCAAGCTTAATAAAAATACTAACAAGATTTTTTTGAAAGGAGGGAATTGGATAAGTTCTTTCTAAATTTTGTGTAGAAAATAAACATGCAAGAATGACCAAAAAATTAAAGTGAAAGATTGAGAGGAACAAATCTTACAAGCTATTATAAAGTATAGATAATGAATTTGCTTTTGTCTGCCTATGATGAGGCAAAGCAATGGTAGAGCAAAGTCCACAAATAATGAAAATAAACATTGAAATTTAGAATATAAAGGATGGGTAGATTTTATATCAGAAAAGAAAGGATGAACCTTTTGATAAATTATGTTGAGACAACTGGTTAGCAGCTCCTTAATGAGAAATTAAATGCTGATGAAAGTGTAAGCACAAAAGACAGACAAAACCGGAAGAAAAGGTAATCTGTTTAGTATATTTTTAGCATTCTTGAAGTATGGAGGAATTTTCCAAGCAAAACCAAAACACAAGAGTTGTAAGTTTGACCACATAAAAGTTACAATTAGCTAAATGTGAAGAAATAATGAACTTTTTAAACTGTTTTGCTTTAAAAGAATGAACCAAGAAAAATACTTAAGATACATTGTGCAAAGGACTAATTTCTATAATATGTAAAGAGTCTATACAAATAAATAAAAACATTAATAGGAAAATGAAACACATGAATAGGCAATTTGTAGAGTGGGAAATGGGTCACAATTGATAATACAAGTCATACTTAAGTTTTTTAAATCTATCAGTTTGGAAAGAATAAAAAATTTGACAAAACATTATTGGCAAAGGAGGAAAAGAATATGCACATCATGGCCAAAGTGATGAGAATGTAAATCTTTGCACCTCTTTTGAGGAGTAACTTGGCCATATCTATTAAAATAACTATCTTTAGACTCCACAATTCCACTTCTAAGCATTAATGTTTCAGGTTTTTGTACATGTGTACAAGGATATTTATGAAGGAGTGTTTATAGAGAAAAGACTGAATATGACCTGAATGTCCCTCCATAGGAAGCTAGTTGACTAAATTATGATCAATTCATATTATGGAACACTATTCTAGCACAATAATATTTTTGAAATATCATCCAATGTATTTTTCTATTTGGTAATAATCCTTCTCCTCCTCTTCCTCCTCCCTCTGTCCTTTTCTTCTTCCTCTGCCCTTGGGCCATGATGCTTAGTCTGCAGGCCAAGGTACAAGGAAGGGACTTGCCTTGCCTGGGATGCAGGAAGCCTGACGTAGCCTGGAATAGAGAAGCCTCCCCCTCCCCCATACCGGGGGTGCTTAATCACTGAGCCACATCCCTAACACTTTTTTGTTTTTATTTTGAGACAGCTCTCAATAAGTTGCTGAGCCTGCCCTTAAACTTGTAATCCTCCTGCTCTAGCCTCCTGAGCTGTGACGATTACAGGCAAGTGCCACTGCACCCAGCCGAGAAGTCATTTTTCAGCTTTGATTTCTGGACCTTAAAAGATCAGAAAGAAACCACCATCCTGAAAGCTCATCATTTCCAGAAATAGAGACGGGGTGCTTTTCAGAACTCCCACAGCTGGATTTTCATTATTTCAAGAGCCAAACTTTGGAGGGCAGGCATAAAATAATAGGATGAAATAACAAAGAGAAATGATTAAGGGTGGCCCCCCTGGTGCCAGAGGGGCAGCCATCCAGGAGACACTGGCAGAAGGCTGCCCAATCCAGGGAAGCCCTCATCGCTTGAGCAGGCAATCTCTGCTTGCTGCTCAGAATGCTTATCCATCAGACCTGTGATCCTGGAAGGGGACAATTTGGTTCCCAGGAGACAGCTGATCATGCTTGAGGGAGGGCTGTCACATCCTGTGATGTTCTGCCTGCGAGGCTCTGCTGTTCCTGGAAGGTGTAGGGCCATGACCAGAGACCGCTAGACCCCTCTCCAGGGAGCTGGAACAGGACATTGTAAAATCTGGAACAGGAATGTCCCTGCAAGTCTCGAAAAAACCTTAGTTACTCTTATGTTGGTGTTCTCAGTCTTGAAGGGATCAAGATAGGCTGGGTAAATTCGGGGCTCATAAACCTTGTATTGCCAGTTTTCAGATGAAGACTCCTTGAATAACTGACATGACTACATGCAGAGCCAAGCAGGAATCTGAAGATAGATACACAATGAAGGCAGAGATGCTTTATCTTGCTTTTAGTTTACCACTGGGCATCTGAAGGCCCAGGGGAAGAGTCACTGGTTTTAACAAAGGAAGCCTCTAAGTCACTGCTATAGTCTGTGTGTCCAGAAGGGCAGCTTCTGGCCCCTTCTAGGGTGCCACTAGATGCAATGGGGGATCAGACAACCTTGGGGCTCTTGTGTTCCTTTTCCAGGACACTCCCAGGGAGATGACACTCCTTTATCACACTGTCATGTTCTACCTGGCTGGAGAGTGGCCAGTGCCATATTTGAAGGGCAGTCCTCAGACTTCACTGCTATGTGGAGAAAGGTGGAACCTCAGTGACCAGACTTAGGCACCGGGAGATCCTTGGGCTCAGGATGGAAGGCCACCTAGGGCAGAATTCTGATTCTGAAAACCTTGAGGTCAGCCATCGAGGGTGCCAGCACTTTGTGGGGTCAGCACATCTCAGTGAATACCACCGTGGGTGCTCCAGGGAGCAGCTGATCACACTGCAGCAGGCACCCGCCCCCCGCCCCCCACACGTCAAATTGGATAAGGTTGTGTTTGCTTTGCCTGCTCAAAAGGCACAAGAAACTGAGGCCAGTGGTTATCCCTGGTGAAAGGACTTGAGGGACTGAGGGCCAAAGTCCAGGCAGGCTCAGCAGGATGAGAGTTCCACACAGAAGGGCAGGGTTGCTCCCAAAAAATGAGGCACTCACAAGGTCAAGGTCATTGCCATGGTCTCCAGCATCAGAGTGGGGTTTCTGAGAAAGCAAGGAATATGCTTTCTCCAGCAGGTGCAGGACTCAGAGGCTTCCTGGGTGCCTGTAAAGATCTCGCTGATGACCTTGCTGAGGCCCTCTGGCCACTAATCACCCTTTCCCCAGACTTCAGCAATTCTTTGCTGAAGAAAGTGTTAAGTACAAGCTGAATAGGAGCTAAGAGATGGCTAAAAAGTGGCCCCAAGAAGTAGGCCTCACAGGCTTTGTAGGGAGGACAGTCCCAGTTTATGCCTGTTGTTCCAATGTGGCTATTAATAGTGGCCCCTTTGATGGGACCCAGGGGTGCTCCAACACTGAGTTACATCCCCACATCCTTTTATTTTGAGACAGGATGTCGCTAAGTTGCCCACACTGGCCTCAAACTTGTGGTCCTCCTGCCTCGGCCTCCTGAGTAACTGGGATTATAGGCCTGCATCACCATACCCAGCCCACTCCTGAATTATAAGACTAAATTTTGTCTTTTAATTTGATGGTCTTGATCAGTTCAAACATGCTGCCTATGACAACTTAGATATTTGATGTACCAATTGAGTGTTTATCTTTGCATCATAGAAAAGATATATATATATATAAATAATTTAATAGGTATTTTCACAGGTTTAATTTGTTTCTTGATAAAGTTAGGACATTAGGGAAAGTTATACTTAATACAAGTGAAGGAAATAAACAACTAAATGAAACCTAAAAACTGGCCTTTGATTTTAATATTTAAACCTTGTCAATAAAAATTAAATAATGGTATTCTGACTCTCAAAAAAACAATAGTGGCCCCTTTGCTCTTAGAAGTGTCCCAGTTTGGGTGATAGATCATATAACCACTATTTCTAGATAATTAGAAAGCAGCGTCTCCTTAAGCTCTTAGGACAGAGTCAGGACTCCTCCACTTTTGGCCTCCCAACTGCCTCTGCTTCCATCAACCAGCACTGATTCGTCACCTGTGAGCAAGGCTGGGGTGCAATAGAGCCCCAGGAATCAGGGAGCTTCTAGTCTAGCAAGGGAGGCAGGCACTAAGCAGGGCAGCTGCAAACACTCCCTCCTCGTGTCTCTGCCATCATCCTCCATGAGCACCCAGGATGTAATTGTCATGGTTACTAATCAATATCCAGGCACCATCCCTGAAGTGCTCTGGCCATGCACACACAGGCCAAGGCATCCATGCTTGCCAGCATTGCGCAGTCTGGAATTTCAAGCACAGAAAAACTATGGTGTTGTTCCCTTGCCCAAGGAACTTATAATCTGCCTAGGGAAACAAGAATCCAGGCTTGGAAACAATCAAAGTTACATACAAGGGACAATTAAGGACAACCCAAGGGAGCAAATAAAAGCTATTTCCCTTTTGTAAAACAACTTTCTAATAATTATCATTTTAATTGTACAATGTATGAGGTACGGTGTGATGATTTAATGCACGGACACAGTGTATGTTGATCAAATCAGGATAGCTAACATCTCCATGTCCTTAAACTTTTTTTAAAAAGACCTCCATGGATAGACCCCATTGTGGCCTCCACATTCCTCCAGCAGTTAAGAGGACGGCCATCTGAAATTTCACTATTTCCTGTACTCCATCAGCTCAGCTGGTCACCTTTTGTATTCAGGAAAACCCTTACCAGGCAACCAGTAGCCAGAACAGGTTCCCTTGTACCTCCCGATTGTAGCCTTTGAACACAAGATTCTTGCCCTTCAAGAGGAGGCTGATCCTAATGTTGTGACCCAGAAACTTTTATGAGGACTTACTGGTTGGTTTTCCCTTTCACCCAGAGGCACTGCCCAGTCCTCAAAAATCTAAGACAGGCTAGATCTCCAGCTTCAGTAAGCAGACCCCTCCACCCAGAGGAAGCTCTTTTGAATGTGGCTGAGCAAACTTTTCAAAGACACCCGTGTCCTTCGCTTGCCCAGGAGCCTCACCGGGGCTGAAGGGAAGCAGTTGTCTCGCCTGTCAGGAGCTCTCCCTTCCTAGCAGTAGCCGGGTGTTTGTCATTCAGCACAGGGCTTGGGATGGGACTGAGTTGGATCGGAACTAAAGTATCTGATTTATATTCAGAGTGGAGTTTAAATTAACTGCGCAGAAGTCAAATCTCACATTGCTGGTGTTTACTTTTTCTGAGCAGTGCGAGGACTTATGCTTTGGTCCATCCAAATTCCTAATGGGCCAAGTGCCCCAATTAGAGATGATTTTGTGAATATCCGTAGCTTCTGGGAGCTGACGCAAGGATGATTCAGGAGAGGCCTCAGTGTCCTTCAGCTGGTTGTAGGCGACTGACTGCAGGGACCAGGGCTGCTCTGGGCTTATCAAAGCCCTGGGTAGGGTGGGGTGACTTTCACGGCTCTTAGGCCCTCTTCCCCAGCTGGGACTTCAGAGCACTCCAGGACTTCAAAGGCATGTGTGCCCCTTTTAGTGCCTTTTAATAAAGTGGATGCTGGGTGTGCTGAATGGGGTGGGAGTGGGGGTGGGGGAATGGGTGGCACTTGGAGGAAATAGGATTGGCCCCTCGGTCCACCTGCTGATGCAGTTGAAGCTGGGAGATGGGTACATGAAGGCTATCCCACCATTCTTTCTATTTTTAATATGTTTAGACATTTCCGTAGTTTAAAAGCTCTGTGTGTGTAATTCTTATTAATTGGAGAAGGTTTTTTTTGTTTTGTTTTGTTTTGTGAACCAGAGAACTGAGATTCTACCAAAAAGAGACTGTCCTTGACAGCTCACTCTCAGAACAGCCCCAAAGGCCACACAGATCCTAGTCCTGCCCCAGGACTAGAGCAGCCAGGTGGCTGGGGCCATCCTCTGCCCCTGATGTCAAGGGGCCAAGTCCTGTAACGGGAGCGTGGGCCCAGACCCTGGGAATGATCCATGCCTGTGACTGCCTGGGGCAGCCATGTGACCCAGTTCTCACCACTGAAGTGCAAGGTAACAGTGGAGATGGGCAGGGCTGCTGGCAGGGATTTTCCTATTCCTTAAACAGGAGATGCTTTAGAAGGCAGCTTCCTTTCTTTGGTGTCTCTGCATGCTTTGTGTCCTTTCAAGGAGCTCTGCCTGCTTTAACTTAGCCTCCTACTAAGTGTTCCCCTTCATCACAACTCTCCAGCTACTCTGGCCACTTGTTTTCCCAGAACTTACTAAGCACCCTCCTGCCTCAGGGCCTTCCCATGCACTGTGTCCATGTGCCATCTGGAATGTTCTACCTCCAGATCTTCTGGAGGTTCTTCTTTCACATCCTTCAGGTTTTTTTTCTTAGATGTTAGCTTCTCAGTGAGACTTTTTCTTGTCTCATTCAAAAACAAACAAAACACATCCTTTTTTTAATTGTTCTCCATTAAACATACCCTCAAATACTAAGTATTTTTGTTTGTTTGACTTGTTCATTGCTTCTCCCTGCTTCCAGAATGGAAGCTCCTGAGGGCAGGGATTTTTCACAGCTCACAGCACCTGGAAAAATGTTCAACACAAAATAAAGCTTATTAAATGTTTGTTAAAGGAGTGAATGAAAGCACGCTATACTTCGAGCTTCAGCAGCCAGTTTATAACCATGAACAAAAGTAAAAGGAATGGCAGAGAAATAGATCTCCAGTCTCATTCTCACTGAGCTGCTGAATTAACATCTATGCTGCTAAAGTTATTGTTATTGAGATAATTATGTCCTAGTAATTTAAGTCACAATTATTTGGGGGATTGTTTTTCTTGTAGCTGAAATCATCCTGAAAGATAACTAACTTTGGTGTGGCTAGTGTGAGAGTCAAAGGAATGTTGTCATGGTCTCCCAAGAGCACTGAGACTCAGGCCCTCCAAGAGAAGGGTGAGACCCAGAGGGCAGAGTCTAGAGTGTCACCCATGGAGGAGGCTGACAGTCTGAGGCTGTACTGCTCTCAGCTTTCAGTCCTTCCCTCAGTGCAATGGAGGATGGAATGCCCACTGTAAAGTCTGGATCCAGAAACTTCCAGGCATTGGTGTTCAGGAAGTGACCTGCCTGGGAGCATGTCCATCTTGTAAGTTAAGCAACTAAGGTTGGGTGACATTTTGTTAAGTGCGGGGTAGCCGTCTGGCTCCAGCAGCAGGATTGGCGGAGGACTCCTGCCTTCCCTGGGGATCTTTCTTCCCACCTGCACCAGCTGCGGGATGGCTGTCAGGCCTGGGAGGATGGGGCTTCTCACACCACCCATCTCACCTGAGGGGCCCTGGAGGGTCAACAACCATCTGGTCATCTGGATTTGCCTAGACAGGAAGTAGAACAAGTCACTGGCTGGAACCGTGGATGAGCACACACCAGATGATGCTGGGTGACGAGGTTGGGGCTGCCTGGTCTCTGCACAGCAACCAGGGGGCCTCGTAAGATATAATCACCTCCCGAGCAGCCCTTGCTCAAGGGCCCCCCATGAGTTTTCATTGCTCTGAAAATGAAACCCAAACTCCTTGTCAGGACCCACAAATCCTCACAGGGTCCAGCTCCTCCTGCCCCCAAACTTCCCATCTCCTCATCTTCATCTGGCCAAGCTCCAGTCTCAGCAGTCCCCGTCTGTGCCCCTGAGTATTTGCTACCACCCTTCTCCTGGCACGACTGGCTTATTCTTAACCCTGATGTCTCCACTTACGTATCTTTCTCTTTAGGGAAATAGTCTCTGATCTTCCCTCAAAGCCCCCTCACCCTGATTATTTCATTCATAGTCTCTAATGATCTCCTTTCCTTAGTCACTTATTTATGGAGTGCTCCCTCCACCCCCAGCCAGACTTTCCTAAAGGACAGGAACCATCCTCTGCTCTTGGGGACACTGACAGTGCCTCAGCTGAATGCCCAGCACACAATTAGTGCCAAATAATTGTGCTGAGTGAATCAATGAAACATTGAATGAGTGCTGCATTCACTTCGACTACAGGCCCAGGGGAGACCCCAGCAGGACCTTGTAATGGCCCTAGACAAATCAGAAGTGTCACAGCCATCCCAAGACAGCGGTGCTTAGCTCAGCTCAAAATGAGGGACATGTAGAAGGGCTTGGGCAGCCAGGGCAAGATGGCCAGTGAGGAGGTGGGGGCAGGAGCAAAACCATGGAGCGTGGAGGGGGTCTTCTCATGAGGTCAACTTCCTGCTTGACAAAAGTGCTTGTGGACACAAGTGGGAGACCCAAGCAGACACTTTCGTACTTGTGCTCCTAAGCAGGGGATCTAATAGAAAAATTAAAATAGATGCATGGACACAGGGGACACCAATCAATGAGAGTGAGGCGTGAGTAGACAAGCGAGGAGATAAACAGGACGAAATTCCAGAGACCATAAAAAGAACAGGCCAAGCAGAACGTGGTGGTGCAAGCCTGTAATCCCAGCACTTTGGGAGGCTGAGACAGGAGAATCGCGAGTTCAAAGCCAGCCTCAGCAATGGCAAGGTGCTAAGCAAGCAACTCAGTGAGACCCTGTCTCTACATAAAACACAAAATAGGGCTGGGGATGTGGCTCAGTGGTCGAGTGCCCCTGAGTTCAATCCCTGGTACCAAAAAAACAGGCTAAAACTCCCCAGCAGACTCCCAACTCTGGGGACCCTTATCTTCAGAGAAGTCTGTCTCTGTATCTCTCTGTTTTCAATAAATCTACTTTTTGCCTGCTGTCTGTGTCCTGTTCTTCAATTCTTCTCTGAATGGACACAACAAACCCAGCACCCCTAGATGGTAGCAAAACGGGGGGCTGTTCCAAAGCAGGCTGAACAAGTTGCCTGTCCTCCGGGGTGTGGGATCCTTAACCCCAGCGCTCCATCCTGCCCTGTTGCTGCCTGGCTGTCCAGCAACTGAGGGCAAATGATGGGATGTTGGAGCAGCAGCTCTCCTTCCAGGGACCTGCCTGGGCCTTTCCCATGCTGTTCTGATTAGTGGGAACATTTCAGAAGAGCACTCCACAGCTGTGGGATGTGTAGGAGTGGGAGTGTGTTTGGGAGATTATGAGGATTAGGGAAATGGAATTTCTCACCTTCTGTGAGTAGTGAAGCTTGCAGTATTGGAAAGGTAACTAGTAGGACCACAAGCATCCTTCCTCTTCAGCCCCACCCTCACCACAGAAATGGGTGCATACACACGTTCACGCACACATGCCTGCATACATGTTATGCAAAACACACAGGCACACCCCCTCCCACACACACCTAGGTATGCATACACACAAATATAGCCACTCCCACAAAGAGGCATATTTCCCTCTCTTCAAAAATATTTACTGTTTCAGGGGAAGCTATTCTGAGTGCAGAAACTCCCTGGCCTGGATCCTCACTGTTCGGGGGGTCAGAATTCCCACACAGGCTAAGCTTCTTGGCTTATTCAGGCCAAAATTCTATCTCTGCTGGCGGTCCCAGAGAAATGGTTAAAGGAGGACGGGAATGTTTTCCCTGATATCGGATTCTGCATGCTCCTGATGTGGATATATTAAGTTTCCCTTAATATGTTCCAATCTGGATCTGTCATCCTTGTCTTAAATCTAGTTATAATTTCAGCTGTCAGTTTATTTCCCAAAGTGAAGGTAGCAAGCAGGACTTAATGAATCAATCAGCAAGTGCTCTTGTGCAAACAGGAGCTCGGGAAGGAACGGGTATTGTACTGGGAAGCAAATGTCCTGTACTCTGAACTGCTTGTACCACCAACTGGCTGAAGAGGTGGGATTTGCAGCTGCAGGTGGATAGATGGGTGTTTGCATCTGCCAGCTTAAAAAGTGCCAACACCTCGCTGCCTGCAGATGGACCTTAACTTCTCCCTGGGGCTGAACCATCTGCCCAGCACCATGTTCAATGCCAAGGAACACACCAGAGGCCCAACTCTGCCCTCTGAAACTCTTAATCTCTCTGTGCTTATCCATGAAATGTCAGGGGTGAGCAGAGAAAGATTGGCATATGGAACTCAGATTTTGGCTTCTCCTAACGCCATTGGGTGACTTCAGAGTTGTGCCCCTCTCTTTTTTTTGCCAACATAATTAGGTGGCCTTGTGCTTTTGGGGGAGAATAGACCTTCATCCACTCCAGAGGAAAGAGGTCTATTATTCTAGTGAATCAATGCTGATTCTGTCTCCCTCGAAAGCTTAGTAAACATGTGGCCCAGTTTTGGCCAAGGAAACCTGAAGGAATCTCCACAGGGGAAAGGGAACTTCTGGACATATTTTAATCATTCTTTAAAGAGACAGGAGAAGGGGATTTCTCTCTATAACACCTGGATATTATTATTGTGAAAGGATGTGATGGCTGGAGCTACTGACACCCTTTTATCCTGCTGAGGGGAGGAAATAAAGTGCTGAGGTTTGTGGGGAAAAAATACTTAGGTCCTTGAGGCTATTGTTGAGGCTCAGAATTGTCCAAACTTGGAACTACTTTATTTTCAGACTTTTCATTATAGGAGACAATAAATGTTCTTGTGGTTGAGTCACTTTCTGATGGATTTGTCTTTTTCCTGCAGCTGAAAGGATCTTAATGAGATTGGTCAGTATAAGTCAGGTTAGGTATGCAACAAACAGCTCTCATTCATGGCTCAGTGGCTTAGTACAAGTTAACTTCCTTCAGACCAC
>CM053402.1:68583868-68605052 GCA_028644305.1 Xerus rutilus
CTTTGCCCTGCTCCTGGGATCTACCCACTGGGGCCGCTTCCGCAGATGACAACTGACATGAGGAGCAGAGAGAGCCAGCTCAAGCCACTTCCGGCCAGTGAGTGTTGCCAATTTGCTGTGTGCAGAGGGATTGGTGGGCTAATGAAACCCAGCGCTGTGGAGTTTACTTACAGACAGAGTTGTATAAGATATTCATAATTAATTGTGTAGGTTTAAATGCTTAAGAAAGTTTATTTATAATCTTAACTGTAGTCTCTGCATTCAGTTCACTTTAAACAGAATCCTAATTTGGGAAACTCAGCAAGATACACATCCTTGCCGGTCTGTTTAAATCTCCCTTCGGCCACGGAGTGAGACAACACAGCCCTTCCCCTGGGCACCTGCAGCCTCTACGTATTCAGCAAAGAAAAGGGGACACAGAAAAAGATCCATACACAAATAAAGTAGTATGGTAATGGTTTACTCCAGGTGAACACTGAATATTCTTCTTTCATTTGCTTTTTAGTCCCTGTGCTGGGCTCAGTGGTGTCCCTCAAAATTCATATGTTACACTCCTAACTCCTGTGCATACAGAACATGGCTGTATTTGGAGATACAGTCTTTAAAGAGGGACTAGAGAGAAAATAAAGTGCGAAGCATGCATCCTAATCTCATCTGACATGTCCTTATAAGGAGAAGAAATCAGGATATACACCCAGATGCAGAAATGATCATGTGAAAACCCAGAGAGAGCATGCCCACCTACAAGCCAGAGAGAGGCCACCAGAGAAACCAACCATGCCTGCACAGTGCTCTCAGACTTCCAGCCACAGAATTATAAGAAAGTAAATTTCAATTGTGTAAGCCACTCAGGGTAGTACTTTGCTGAGATAGCCCTGGCAAATGAATGTAGTCTGAGATTCCAAGGCCTAAAAGACAGGACCGTGGGCAGTGAGAGAGGAAATTCAGAACAATGCAGCGGTCACCTCCATCATTTGAGCTGCCCTCCAGTGAGCTGGGGGTGGGGGGGCACCAGGTAAAAGCAGCACAGGCTTGAGTAAAAACATGGTGGGTCCAGACATTATTTTGAAAGCTCTTGACTTCTTCATCTTTCCTCCAAAAGTCATCCAAGTAGCCATGGAGGGGAAAGATGTTTGTTGTTTTTTAATTTAATTTAATTTTATTATTTAGAGACAGGGTCTCACTGGGTTGCTTGGGGCCTTGCTGAGGCTGCTTTGAACTTGTGGTCCTCCTGCCTCAGCCTCCTGAGCCATTGGGATTATAGGTGTGCGCCACCACATTTGGCAAGAAAGGAGGATTTATTGCACCTCCTTGCAGTAATTTTATATTTCAGGGTTGGGATAGGGACATTGCCATCTTCATTAAGGCTTTTGAAAAGCTCTCTTCTTAAATGAGGCTAGTGAGTCTATAGCTACCCGTAGAAGTGAAAGATTGGAGGAAACAGTTCAGTCAAATCAGGCCCCAAACATTCCACTGTGCAAAACTCCCAGACGACAGATGTACAGGAGTGCCCTACACAGCCCTCCCGCAGGTCCCTTCCTCCAAGTTGTGAAGGCCTTTCTCAGCCTGGCACTGCCTCACAAAGGACTTTGTGAAACTGCAGACACAGAGTGAGGAAGGAGCAATTTTTTTTATTGTTATTGTCATCATTAATCCTTTAATTAAGGTCTCCTTTATTCATGTCAATATCCTGCCCCTTCCTCCCCTCCCTTGCTTTGAAATCTCATTCGCTGGGCTGGCTTCTTCGAGCTCTCCCAGCTCAAATTTTAATTAAAGTGAATCACACGCCAAGAATCTCTAATGAGCCCCTCTTCCAGATTCCATTAGAAATCAGAATCGCTGTACTCTCTGCGGTGCTGTTCATTAGCATGGTATTATTTCTTGAATACAGACGGCCCCTGTTCTGAGCCTCTTTGCTTTAGGTTGATGTTCGGATGTGAAGCTGTCCCCTTTCACACATTCTGCAAAGGCGTAAGTGGCAGTGGCATCCAAGACACCAAAATGAAACGGGCAAAATGCACATGAGCAGAACCCACCGCACCCTGGAGGGGATTCGCCATTTGTCCTACCTACATCGTTGCAGTCCAAGGGGTTCCAGACTGCGGAAGTTTTCAGATAATGGAGACCTGTCCTTCCAGACATCAAGACTTCTTTTGCTTAAACCAGTTCAGAATGAAAGTTTCCTAAAACACATCCTTTCCTTTGACAGAGGGTCTGAAGCCTAGAGCTATGCTTCCTTGGTGTGCTCACCCAGCCTTATGATGACTGGGCAGCCGAGGTCTGGACTGGGCATCCTAGAATCTGTGCTGGGCTATAGAGCCGCACTGGCAAGGTGAGGTGACCACCAGCTGGAACTTCATAAAAAATTGGAGGACGTGGTGCTCGTGAGGAGAGTAGGTCACTGCATCTACCCTTTATCCTCTGTCACATTGCACTCATTGACCATAATCCCACGATTTCACAGGCTAGGAAAGTATTTGGTCAATGGAGTTGTGGCAGAGGTGGGCATGGAGCCAGCGCTTCTCATCCAGAGCCTGTGTTCTCACTGACCCCCAGTGGGTAGCTCACCCCACAGGCAGCTGCCACCTTGCACAATCTCAATGCCAGTCCTATTTTATGATGAGGTCCCGGGTGGTGGATCATCACTTGGGGGCCAGCACAGAGACAGGAAACTGACCCAGATGCCCAATCCAGATGATCACTGTTACTGGAGGAAAACCACATTCTCTTGGTTCTCTTATGCCTGGTTCCTCTTTTTAACTTCTTATAATACAAGTTGTCAAGCAGTGTACTACACTAGGGTTTGAATGTTCCCTCCAAAGCTCAAGTTGAAGTTTAATTAGCATCATGACAGTATGAAGAAGTGGGACCTTTAAGAGGTGGTAGGTGGCCAGGCATGGTGGCTCACGCCTGTGATCCCAGAACTTTGGGAGGCTGAGACAGGAGAATCGCGAGTTCAAAGCCAGCCTCAGCAAAAGTGAGGCACTAAGCAACTCAGTAAGACCCTGTCTCTACATAAAACACAAAATAGGGCGGGGGATGTGTCTCAGTGGTCGAGTGCCCCTGAGTTCAATCCCTGGTACCAAAAAAAAAAAAAAGTGATAGGTGGTTATGAGGTTTCTGATCTTACATTATGGTTTGAAGATGTGGTGTCCACCCAAAGCTTCCGTGTTAAGTCAGGCATGCTGGGGAGGGGGCAGGGCACAAAGGGATTGTGAGAGCAGCAGCCTAATCAGTCCATCCCTGTTCTGATACACTGACTGAGTGGTCACTGTAGGCAGCTGGGGTGTGGCTGGAGGAGGTGGAGTGTGTCCTGGAAGGGTTCCTCTTCCCCTTTCTCGCTCTGCTTCCTGGCTACTGTGAATGGGGCAGCAGTCCTCCACCACGCCCTCCTGCCATGATGTTCTGCCTCCCCCTGGGTCCCGAGCAATGGAGTTGACCCGCCACGGACCAAGCCTCTGAAACTGTGGGGTCAAAATAAACTTTCTTTTCTTTAAGTTGTTCTTATCAAGTATTTTGGTCACAGACATGAAAAACTAACATACCTCATGAATGAATTAATGACATTATCATAGGACTGGGTTAGTTATCACAGGATTGGGTTCCTGATAAAAGGACCCAATATTCTCTCTCTTCACTTTCTATTATTATTATTATTATTGTTTTGGTGGTACTAGAGTTTGAACTTAGAGGCACTCTCCCACTGAACCTCATCCCCAATCCTTTTTATTTATGTTGAGTCAGGGTCTCTCGAAGTTGCCCAAACTGGCCTCACACTTGCAATCCTCCTGCCTAAGACTCCTGAGTCACTGAGATTACAGGTGGGTGTCACTGCACCAGGCCCAGTCTTCTCTTTTGCACTGGCTTGGCCGTCTACCTGCCACCATAAAAGGCCCTCACCAGGTACTGGCAACATTATCTTGGACTTCCCCGCCTGCAGAACTGTGGGAAACAAATTTATTTGCTTGATAAATTACCCAGCCTACGGTATTCTGTAATAGCAGCAGAAAATGGACTAAGACAATGTACAAACATGAAAGAATAATGTAATGACCTTCATGTGCCATCTCCCAGCTTCAACAATTATGACTCATTGCCAACATTCTTTTGTTAGTTTTCCTACCCACTTCCTGGCTCAGCTTGGCCCAGATGTATCACTTAACCTGAAAGTATTTCAGCATGCATCTCCAAAATTCCACTGCTGTTATTATTGTTTTGTTAACTCTAATTTCTTTACATTAATGAAGGACTCAGAAAATTTTAAAAGGATTCTGCTCCTGTCATCCCAGTTACTTGGTGGGGGAGGGGAGTGCTAAACAGGGAGATCACAAGGAGTTTGAGACCAACCTAGGCAACACAGCAAGACTCTATCTCAAATATCGATAGATACGTAAATAAATATACAAAATAAAATGATGCTGTTACATCTACCCTCCCAGACTCTGTCCCAAGTCCTTGAATAGGACTAGGCTTCTGTTTTTGTTTTGTTTTGTTTTTGAACCCAGGAGTGCTTAACAATTGAGCCACATCCCCAGCCCTTTTTACTTTTTTAATTAGAGACAGGGTCTCGCTAAGTTGTTTAGGGCCTCGCTAAGTTACTGAGGCTGGCTTTGCATTGTGATCCTCCTGCCTCTCAGCCTCCCAAACTGCTAGGATTACAGACGTGTACCACCGTGCCTGGCTCTGGTTCTTGACTGTAAACTGATTGAAGACAGGGAGACTGAGCATCTGTATCCTGTAGTAAGGCAGGCAGTGCCATGTCTGGATAGCTTTAAATTTTTGTTAGCTGATTATAACAAATGGTTATAATCATTTGGTGGTTTGTTAGTTAACTTTCTGTCACCGACAAAATGCGTAAAATAGTCAACCTGTAAGGAGGAATGGTTTATTGTGTGGCTTCAGAGATTTCAGTCTATAGGTCAACTGGCTCCATTGCTTTTGGGCCTGTGGTGAGGCAGAACATCATGGTGGGAGGGTGTGCCAGAGCACAGCTGCTTAGCTCAGGGCAGCGAGGAAGCAAAGAGAAACTGGAAGGAGCTGGGTCAGGTCTCTAATGACCTAACTTCCTTCATTTAGGCTCCACCTCCTGAAGGTTCCACCATCCCCCTATAACACAATGGAACAGCCACCAAGCTTTCAACATGTGGGCTTTGGGGAACATTTGGGACCCAATCTATAGCAGTCAGTCCTCCAAATTTGGAAAATACAGCAAGAATAAAGAAGAAAATTGGTATTACCAGAAATTACTACTACCATAAAAATAGCCACTGTGACAGTCTGGGGTTTTCCCTTTAAGTCTTTTATCTAAGCCATTTAAAATATACATATTATAATTGAGATTACTGAACTATTTTTGTCACACAGCCAGAGACTCATGCAATTTACCCTAGGGAAATGGAGATTAGTGTAAAGTCATGTGTAACCTGAAAATACAAATTTAATGGAATTCCACCAGGAACTCCAGCTGCTTTAGGGACTACAGAAGCTCACGGTTTCTTCCCTGGACCACATGCTTTTCTCTCTGGCTTCTCTATTTTTCTTGTGCCTACTCTCCTATAATTTCAGATTTATGTGCTCCATCCTGCTTTCTTTCTATATCATAGTCTTTCAGCCTTAGCTCCTACTAGTAATGGGCTCATTTTCTGGATATTTTGTAGTCTAGATTCTTCAGAGAGAGGATTTGATTGACCCAGTTTATCTTCTTATACTGTTCAGAGCCCATCAGTTTCAATCAGCTATGGCTGAGAGGAGGCAGGGTCCCCTGCTCAAGACGGGAACTCTCAGAATTTGTGAGCGATACAAGTACCCTTATGTAAAACAAATTATATATATTTATATGTGTGTATAAATAATATATGTATATATATAAAATGTACATAATAATATGTACACACAGGCATATATATGTGTTTATGGCATATATGTTGTATGACTGGTATTTCTTAACTAAAATTTTAGCATTCATATGTGCAGCTACAATTCTTTGAAAACAACCTTTACGTCATGATTTGAAAATAGCAGGTTGAAGCCTTTTTTTATTAACTTTTTCTCTTTTACTTGATGTAATAATTGGACATATTTATATGGTCAAATTTTTTAAACTTCTTTTTACTGTGAAATATAACACTTATTCAGAAAAGTGTTCAACTATAAATGCACAGTTTAAGGAACTAGTACTGTGTAAACACACATGTAACTACCACCCAGGCCAAGGGAGGGGACCTCATCAGCAGTCAGAAATCCCAGGTACACAACCTTCAAGAAGCCCCAGCTCACTTCATTGCTTTCTTCATGCCATGACATGCCAGGTACCATCTTATTCTTCTTTGGGGGAGACCAAGAGTGACACTAGAGGCTGAGGATGTGGCTTAGTGCTAGAGCACTTGCCTAGCATGCATGAGGCTCTTGGTTTAGTCTCTAGCATAGTAAAAAAAAAAAAAAAAGTCTGACCCTGCACCCTGCTGCTTAATTGAAATGTCCAAACAGAGGGATGTTCTTCTCTAACAAACAGGACTGTGGTGGTCCGTGCAATGAATAAACCCACTCTCCTAAGACAGAGCCTTCACTGTCTTCAAAGATGACTGGGGCCCCCTACAGGACATTTTAATAATAGCTTACCCACCTAATGGACCACAACAGCCCAACAGCAAGAACTGCAGGAACTCGCTGCAGAGAGAGGTATTGTTCCACGCAGCTCTCAGCAGGGAGCCTCCGAAAGCAATCATGAAACATTAGGCAACCCCCAAGGAAACAAATTTCAAGTGAGAGGGCTTCATTCCTGTTATCCTTCACTGAGCAGGGGTATTGAGAAGAGTGATTCTCAAACTTAGATGAGTCTCAGGACTGTAGATCAAAATCAGCTAGGTAGAAATATACATTCCTGTACCCTAGTCCTACAGATTCTTGTTGGTAGTTTGAGTATTCATCTGAATTTTTAAAAAATTATCAGCTGATAGATTTTTTATACCTTTATTTTATTTATTTTATTTTTTTAGGTGGTGCTGAGAATGGAACCCAGTACCTGGTACAAGATAGAACACCCTTTGATGAAATGACAAGATCCTTGTCTTCAGTTGGTCATCAAGACAAAAAACATATTCTGGAGTTGTTAGCAAACAGCTGATTTTAGAAATAAAGGCACAAGAAATGTTTCAGAGGTTTCACTGGAAATATTTCTGCCAACTAGCTGGTGGTACTAAGAATGCTTTGGGGACTGAAGTCAATGGTGCTAAGGAAGTTTGGCCTAAGCCTGTTTCCATAGTTAGATGATGAAATTCGTCTCCAATTTGCCTCCATATGCAGCAAAATGCAACTTCACTTAGTATGTAAACAAATTGCAACCTAATTTAAGAGTATATTCTTGCTCAAGTAGCTGAGTCTTGACCCTCAGTCAATCACAGGCTGCCAACCTATCAGACCATATCCATATAAGGCAAAAGCTGACTATAGTCAATCAGATTGTTTCTGTATGTCACTTCCTTTTCTCTTGCTATAAATATAATCTGTACATATGTTAGGACCAGGTATTCTAAACCAACTTCCTCCAGAATGTTAGTCCTGATGCTAGAATTTATCTTGCTCAAATAACTCATATTTTTCTGTAGCAACGCAATGGTGTACTCTAGTCCCTGCCCTGGAGATTTTGGCAATACTCTCTTCTGATAAGAGAGATAAGTAGTCAGTTGAATCAATAGTCCTCATTGGGGGGCTTCATTCTGAGAAAATATCTGATACACGGACTAGGTCTGATGTACAATGATAATTCCGGCAGTATTCCCTAAAACAGTGCAGAAACTGACAACAACCTAAATGTCCAACAGATGGGGAAGGAGTCATTAGATTAGGAGACATTTCTCATCTTTGTTACTATCAATGATGAACAGGTGTCACAACACAGAGAATGATTATAATAGAATGTCAAATGGGGAAAAGGTAAGAGTGCAATTCTAGGAAAACTAGGTGTATAGATAGCAGTATCTGGTAAACAAACAAAAATAATTAAAATAGATTTTTTTTGGAATGATGGCAGAATTTCTGATGAATAGTTTCCTCTCTAATTTCCAGTGTTGTTATTACAATACTATTTGTTGTAAAGAAAAGTTCTCCTTGTACAGATCCTACAAATAACCGAGTGGACATTGAATTCTCCACTAGTCCCCATAGCCCAGAAGCCTCTGGCCCTGTCCAAGGTGTTCAGGTTGGCTGTCCACAGGTTACAGACAAGAAAAAATGATTGAGTTGGGTAGAGGTTGCCTCTGTTCAGCTCTGTGATTCCATGATTTTAAGAAACATGTTTGGTTAGATCAGGTTTTCTCAACCTTAGCACTATTGACATTTTGGATCAGGTCATTCTCTGCTGTAGAGGTCTGTCTTGTGTATTTTAGGAAGTGCAGCACCATCCACTGGCCTCTATTTCCTTCTCCCCAGTCATGACAATCAAAAATGTCTCCAGATATTGCCCAATGTCCCTTGGGGGATAAAGTTTGCCCGGCTGAAAACCACTGGATTAGATCCAAAAAAAAAAAAGATAAATGAATAGCCTGCTGACTGTATCAGGTGTGTGAGATTTGGCCTCAATAAAAGTGTTCTTAAGTTGTCTTGGTTTTAGGAAGAGCATGGAACAATTTTGCATTCAACATCAGCAAGAGGAAAATTTTGTCTGCAGAATTCTCTTACCATCTCTTCAGAAACTCCTTGCATTTCTTTTCTTTTAATTTTTAAATTTGTTATAATTAGTTATACATGACAGTAGAATGTATTTTGACACTGTACACAAATGGAGCACAACATCTCATTCCTCTGGCTGTACATGGTGCAGAGTCACACCTGTAGTGTAGTCATACATGTATAAAGAGTGAAAATGTCTGTCTCATTCTACTGTCCTTCCCATCCCCACAGTCCCTCCCTTCCTATCACTTCCCTCTGCACTACCCAAAGTTCCTTCATTCTTCCCTCCCCAACTATGGCTCAGCATCTGCTTATGAGAGAAAACATTCAGGCTTTGGTTTTTTGGGATTGACTTATTTCACTTAGCATGATATTCTCTAGGTTCATCGATTTACCTGCAAATGCCATAATTTCATTCTTCTTTAAGGCTGAGTAATATTCCACTGTGTATATGTACCACATTTTCTTTATCCACTCATCTGTTGAAAGGCATCTAGGTTGCTTGCATAGTTTAGCTATTGTGAATTAAGTTACTTTAAACATTGATGTAGCTGTGTCACCGTAGTATGATAATTTTAAGTCCTTTGGGTATAACTGAGGAGTGACTCCTTGTATTTCTCTCCTGTAAATGATGACCCTTTTATACCCCCCTCCAAAAAATACAGTGGCTTCTACTGCCATAAAAACAATCTCAATAAAAGTACTAACAAGGAATTTAAAGGATGGTACACACACAATTTGGTACAAAAAAGTGAACTGTGACTTAAGCAACCTATGTTTCTGTTCTGGTTTTCACAACCAACATGAAGCCTTGGGCAAGACAGTTACAAATCATTCTTGCTCTCTGCTGTCTCAGCACTTATTCTCAGTAAAGAGTAAATAACTAACAAGGCATGCTGTCTTAGGCTTGCAAGAGGTGGTTGTAGCTTTGTTGGTAACACAGCTAAAACACACTAAGCTAAGATACAGCTAGACTTGAATCCTGGCCTGAAGATTCTCCAACTCTGGATGAAAAGAAAGTATAGAAGTGTCTGCAACAAAAATTTAGTCATAGAATTTAAGATTTCAATAGTCAGAGGGTGTTAGAGATAAATTTTTAAGTGGAGATCCTGATACCTAGAGAAGACAGGTGACCGTCCACTTCCTACTATAAAGTAGCACAATCAACACGGTGTTTTAAATAGTGGGAACCTGGATACATAGGGACAGTTTCTTGGGTGGTGGGAGGCAAATGCATTACTCAGCTCTGTGCACTTCCAGGGTCACTCTTCTGAAACCACCTCACACACTCATGCCACCTGCTGTTGGTGGAATGAGGGTGCTTATTTCTTGTTGTATTCTACGAGCAGGTCTGTTGATGGGCACACAGATGCAAAAACTGTCAAAAGGTAGATTTTGAGAAACAAAAGAAAACTGTATCAGTCAGGGTCTAGACAACAGATCTAAATTACACAGGATCTTACACAGGCCAAGTTGAGGACTATTAATGAGTAATGAGGCTATGTGGTACGCAGACACTAGCTACTGAGGATAAACAGAATTCAAAGAACACAGGACTGCAGGTATAAGGGGCAGGCACTACCCTAAGACTGTGGAGTCCCCTAGGAGAAAACTAACTTGCGAACCCCACAAGGCTAAGATTCAGACCGTGTTGGAGAGGGTGAGGTTGGAGGCCCCCTGGATGATGGAGAGACTTGCTGAACTGAACTCAGTGAAGACTGTCAAACAGGCACCTGCCTTCTATGGTAACAAGGAACTTTCCAGCAAGCTGCTTGGTAGGAATACCGTTGAACTTTCTGGAAAGCTGTCTGGGGCACTGGTAAGACTCACAAGGAAGCTTCCGGGAAACACCTCTCAGATGTTGCCCTTGAACTTACCAGAACAAAACAGGGGTGCGTTTAAGCCTCTGTGGAGGGAGACTGCACCCAGGGTCCCACACACAGCTTCTTCTTTCCTAAGAAGCAACGCACTGGAGAACCCAGAGAAGCCTTTTCTCCTGCCGCGTGCCTCTCACGCCCTCTACTGAGGAAGCCCAGCCCAGTGCCAGTCGGCGAAGCAGAAAAGTTTTCAAGATCAGTATCAGATCAGCAAGTGTGGCCACCCAGAGCAGGGCAGTGCAGGACAGATTGGGAGACACGTTCACAGTCAGGAGCACAATCACCCAGGAGGTGCACGCACTAGTGTCCCTGTGGCCCGTGCAGTCCCCCAGGAACTCGGCCTTTCTAGTTTTCTTACTCTCCTTCTTCCCACAGAGCTTCCCCTAAAGATGCACTGGATGAGCTCATGAATGTCATCGAAGTTGAAGAAAAGTCCCTCCAGGGTCTCAGAAACTTAAGGTATTGGAAAGAGAAGGCTGTTTAGCTGAGGTGACCTTGCATCCAGTGTTGCACCTGTTGGTCCAATTGCTTTGGGGTTAGCGCCCCCGCCCCCTGCAATCTGCTGTAGATGATGCACTACAAGCCCCGCCCCCTACGCAGTCCAGAGCCAGTCCACTCCTTATCTGTATGTTTCACACAGATAAGGAAACTTCCCACATTGATGACCAAAAAAAGGCTCCTGGCAGTTGTAGGGAGGACCAGGCTTGGCTTTACTGTGTGACTCTGGCTATTTACTAAGTGTCTCTCTCTTTTTTTTTTTTTTGGTACTGGAGATTGAACTCAGGGGCACTCGGCCACTGAGCCACATCCCCAGTCCTATTTTGTGGTTTATGTAGGGACAGGGTCTCACTGAGTTGCTTAGCACCTCTCCATTGCTGAGGCTGGCTTTGAACTCGTGATTCTCCTGTCTCAGCGTCCCAAAGTGCTGGGATTACAGGTGTGCGCCACCGCGCCCAGCTTACTAAGTGTGTCTTTAAAATGGCCCATGAGGTTGGAGTTCTGGGTGACATGAGATAATGTGTGCAGAGAATCAGGCGCAGGGCACCCGTTGTGCGGCGACTCCTGCCTAGTTCCCTCCTTCCAGTAACACATCCCCAGTCTGTCTTTCACACAGAGACAACAGGATATATATGCTATGGCAGAGCACAATCACACTTCAGTCACTGCCAACAGTGAAGCTTAGGGATGTAAATCTCAATTTATTTGGAAAGGAGGATCACGCTGGAAGTACCTAGAAATTGCTCAGCAAGAAGGCGATTGAATCCTCTTCCCAGTTTATGCCTCCTTCCCAGCAAACTCCGTTCTTCGGAAGGCTACCAGGTGCTTGGAGGGAGGAACCAGGAGCACCGGCCACCTTTTAAAAATGTGGGGGAGCCCAGGTGCAAGGATTCCACAGACAAGTGCATTTCATGATCGCCATCTGGTGGCCAATCTGTAGAACACATTCTCTGACCAATTGGTGGACCCTGATCAGGTGGACAGCTACTCTGAGGCCATTTATTAAACCAGCAGCCCAGATGGACAACCTGTATAGGTGACTTCATAGTGCCTGCTAATGAGGACTGCTTAGAAATACGTGTCTTCCCCCAGGCGACACTACCATATGGCAACAGGGGCTGCTCGGGTAGGCTTGCTGCCCTAGATACAGGACAGGTTTACCCTAATGCTTCTCAGCCTTGGCACTACTGACATTCAGGCCAGAAAATTCTTTGTCATGTGGGGAGGAAGTTTATTGCACTGTGCATTTTAGGATGTTTAACAGCATTCCTAGTCTCTACTTAGTAGATTCTAGTAAAAACCTCTACCCAGCTACGATAGTAAAAAATGTCTCCAGATGTGGCCATGTGTCCTGTGGGGAGAACCACTGGGTTGCTCAACTGGTTATCTGTTAACTTAACAAACACTCCAGCTCTTAGCATAATGGAAGGGAGGGCAGGGGAGACTGTCAAAGTTAGATCAACAGCAGTCCCCAGGCAGCCACAGGGTGGGGACTCTGGGAAGCAATGGTGAATCATCGCCAGGTTCAGTGCCCCAGAACCCCCTTCCCACATAAAGCTTTGCCACAGTACCTCTCACACACATGCACAGGCATTTTGAGGCCGAGTCCTTTCAGGTCTTAGCCCAGGGGCTGACCTCTGTGGAAAAGAACACCTGTTCAAATGGGGTTCAGGAGAGGTCACGGTGATCACTGTCTCAGAGTCAGAAGGGACCTTAAGTAATCATAAGAACAGCTTCCCCCCCCCAGCATGAAAATACACATCCAGCCCATGCTCAGCCCTGAATTTTCACAACCCTACAAGGCAGGTGCCACAGTACAAACGCGAAAATGGAGTTGCAGATGGGTTCATTCACTTGCCCAAGATCTTAGATGTAGGGCTGGTAAAGCTGAAGTTTGGGCTTTGGTTCCACGCAGCCTTCTGCAAAAGCCCTGCAGCCACCAGTTAGCTGCCCTCTTAGACACCATCAGTTCCTTATGGTTTGGGCTTCGATGAAGGATGCCTTGACTATGCAAATTTTATGTCCTTAAATAATTTGGATGCATCTCAAAGAAAAGGACCATGGCCTTCTACTTCTGGATGTTTCTTTCAGAGCCAGCACTCTGCTTGGAACATGAATATTTGTAAGCACCTGCAGGTTCCCAAATACAGTCTCCTTCCATGTAGAATGGGATCTCTCAAAATTCCAGTTGCCCTGCCTGGAAGTCTCTGGAATCCCACACACCTACTTGGCCCCCTTTTCCTTGGAACCATAGTTAATGAAGAGATCCAGCTCATCTCCACCTACATCTCCCGCCGGTGGCAATCTAATTAGGTTCTTTCTACAATTAACTATTCATAATTAAAGAGGAGCAAAGCCCATGTGTCATTCTTAGACTTCATCCATTAAACAACAATGTCCAATTTTGAAATCCCCCTTCAGACAAGGAGTTACAGCATATGTGTGGGCTAAGAATTCTCCAGCTATGCTAACCTAAATTTAATTATGCAAGGAGAACAGAGGTTTAACTTCCTCCTTCCTAGAAGCACTGTAATTAAAACTCAATTAGGGGCAGCACCGGCCAACATCATTATTTGAGTGTCACCCATTGAAGAAGCAAACAGCTCAGCGCTGCTCACATCACGCTGCCTGAAGCCTTTGCAAGTAAAGGGGTCATTCAGACCAGCCTGTCTTTCAACAGTCTTCTAAAAGCAGCATTTGTTAACTACTTTCCTTCATTTATGACTTTTTAAAACTGTTCTTTCCAAGCATGCAGGTCAAAGGAGGAACCAGCCACTCAGGTGTCTTATTAATAACAATTTGCCAGGTGCTTATGATGGGACAGGTGTTTTGCACACAGTATCTTATCTAATCTTTGCCATCACTCTAGGAGGTGGGTGTCAGTTTTATTTAAAGACAAAGAATCAAAGCTCAAAGAATTTCAAGAATCTTGCTGTCACACCAACGTGGAATAGTGGGGCCAGGATTTAATAATCTGCTTTTAACCATGACATGATATTGATATTTTGAAATAATTTTCCAGATATCTGATATTGGATATTGGAGAAAGTCTGACTCTATTCATTGGACACACACACATTCACATTTACACACACTCCCAAAGCAGGAACTTCTGAACTCTTCTTGTGCACACTGTTTGCAAGACAGCCAATGAGCTGGGAGGCTCCACGAGGACCTCTGGCTGGCGCTGGAGTGTCACTGGGCCATTCATTCGTTCACCTGGTCATTGACTTACCTGACTGGAAAAGATGCTGTTCTAGTGAACCTCACTCTCCCGACTCCTGGACACAGCACTTCAAGCCAGACAGGTCCAGGATGCATGGTGGCAGCTGGCATCTTCTAGGGTTCGTGAGGGTTTTGTGAAATCCATGGGACTCTCTACATCAGTGCCCTTGTTTGAAACTTCCTTCCGAACCCCTGTTAGGAGTCTAACTGATTCTATCACGGGCTGGGATCAGTCATCAGGGAACTGTGGGTTTTACCTACAAGAAAATGGGACCCAGTCAACAAACCACTGCCAGAGAAACACATCCCAGATGTAAGCCTACAGTTTTGGTGGGGCTCTGGGGCAGATCGCCCACACTGGTGGACAATCCTCGTGGCTCCTTCTCAGGACCTCCACCAAGAGTACCCACTGATGAAGTCAGACATGGCACCCAGAGCCACCAGTTGCATGTGGTGAGTTCTGTCCTTCTCAGGGACCCCACTCCTGCGAAAGAGGTGAGTGGGCCTGAGGGTCAGCTCACACTCCACTCCAGCCAAAGAAAGGCACCTCTTGTCCTTCACTCAGAGGTGGCAATGGGTTCACGGCCACATGAGCCCACCAGCTTCAGAGCGCCCAGGCCACAGCACACTGGATGTGCTGCCTCTTGTTCTTCCCACATAGAATACCAAGTATGTTAGAATCTTCTGGGAGCAACCCTATGAGTCCACCCCAGAATGGCAGGCAGCAATGAGAGGGAGCTGGAGGGAAGGATCATACTTCTATTCAACGCCTTTACTGGGCACGCAAGGCTTCTCCACTCAGACCTTGTCTGTCCAGTTATTTCATTCTTTTTTCCCTCACCACCCTTCTGGATTCCACTCCAGAATGAGGACAGGAAGAGCTTGGTGTTGAGATCATTGCTTCTTTCAATATAGAGAACCATTGCCATAAATTTCAGAGGGCTCTAGAAGCAGCTGAGCCACCAGAGCAGTGAAAGTGCCAGGAGGGAGGTCACCAAGGAGGCGTGGAATGGGTGCTGCACCAGCCCCAGCCTCCCCTGACTGTGTAATCCACAGGATGGGTCACTGCTCACAGTTGACCTCCGAGAGCCCAAACCAAAGGACTGTGTGCTGGTCCCCACAGGGAGGGGCACTAAGCCTGCGTGGAGGGCTGGTTGGTGACAGAGCAGTGTGCAGTGCCCTGGGCTGCTCTTTTCTGCAGCTGCGGGCATCCACCCTCCTGCTCTCCTGGTGAATGGATGAGGTCTCTGTAGTAATTCTACAGCATTACCAGGTTTCTTGCCAATGCAACAGGAATGTGGTGAGCATTGGGGAGCAAGGCCCCTGGGAGAGCTGGGGACTCCTCTTGAGGGGGACAGATGCATGTGAATGGCGGGAACAAGAGGTTGAGAGAGTAATTCTATAAAATGTGCCCACTATGCTGATCCCCACACGCTTTCTTTTCCAAGAAGGAATTTATCTGCAGCTCTGCCTGGCCTAAGTGGACAGGATATGTCACATTCCTCAGCAAATGACCTGTTCACTCCAGGAGAATTGCAGGCCCAAAATAATGTTGATAAGAGGGACCCAAGTCACCCTGAAGGAGGAGATTTTTGTGACCAGATCCTGAAACTCTGGGAGATAAGGATAGTTCCTCCTAACCATAAAATCTGTAAGAATGTATGGTTAAGAATCCAGTTAGAACCAGTCAGCATGGACCAAGGTGACCTAGAGTTGCCTTGATAGTAGGGACTTGAAAGTCTGATGTCACCCTGCTGTCAGTCAAAAGTCAAGTGGTAGACCTGGGTGGGACTCTCTGGAAACTCCTCTGGAATCCCCAATAAAACTGGAGTGCAGGAGAGGCACACTATCCCTCTCCTCTCTGAGAGGACCTACACTCTCCCTTGAGAGTGTCCCCACCCTCTCCCTTGGGAGTGGCCCCTTTCTCTTTTTCCTATCCCTTTAATAAACTCATTCCTGTTACTCTGAGCGACACATCTGAAATCTTTGACCTGATTGCAAGAATTGAGGGTTGAAGAGGAAATCTTTGCACTGCCTCAGTTTCTCAGAAGGCCTCAGCTCTGTAACAGTGCTACTTGCTGAGCAGAGGGAAAAGTCATGTGAAGAAGACCGCAGGATGAGGTTGGTGGGCTGGAAGCTGCTGGCTGGAAGCTGCGAGGTGTGGGCAGAAGCCGCCCACCTGTTTAGTCATTTCTTTAAAATTTACTGACTTCCCAAAGGCATTTAAGGCAACTCGAAACACATCTAATATTGAAGGCTAAATGAAAAAATAACGTGGTATAACCACTTAAAAAACTGTCTGAGCCGGGTACGGTGGCGCATTCCTATAATCCCAGCACTTAGGGAGGCTGAGACAGGAGAATTGCAAGTTCAAAGCCAGCCTCAGCAAAGGCGAGGCGCTAAGCAACTCAGCGAAACCCCATGTCTACATAAAACACAAAATAGGGCTGGGGATGTGGCTCAGTGGTTGAGTACCCCTGAGTTCAATCCCTGGTACCAAAAAAAAAAAAAAAAAAATACTGTCTGGAAGTTTCTAACAGATGTAAGGAATCACCTACCCCTTGTCCTAGACACTTCATTTCCCTTGAGTGTTTCTCTGAGAGAAATGAGTCTGTGTCTCTCACAAAAGTCTTAGCTGGAATATTTGTATCTGTTTTATTCATAAGAATCCTAAACTGGAAATGTCCAGGTACCTATGAAAGGAGAATAAATAAGCAAATTATGATATCCACCCAGTACATTTTTATTCAATACTAAAAGAGCACAAATTTCCAATACATGCAATATGGATGAATCTCAGCAATTATGCTGAGTAAAAGAAGCAATGTACAAAAGTGTGTGCATTTATGAGCCACTTATGTGATGGTCAAGAAGCAGCAGGACCAATCTACGGTGACAGCACTGAGGACAGCAGTTGGCATGGGGGCTGATTTTCTCTCTTCAATGCCCCCACTTGGGATAGCCTGAAAGCCTAGGAGAAGCAGCATTCACAGCCTGTGGGAGAAAGGGACACACTATCTGCCTTTCTCCCTCTGTTTTGGTCCTGGCCTCCAGGCCCAGCAGGATTCCAAGAGGCCGTGGATGGTCCTTGCCCACCTTGGGTAGTAGCTTCTCCAAAACACAGGGGACCTCTGAAAGCCCTTCCATCATCTCCTCACACAAGTCTTCTGTGTGGGGAACCATTTCTGCAGGGACAGCTCTAGAATTTCTACACTGGGGGAACTGGGTGTGAGAGGGGAGGTGGGGTTGATCAACAAGACAATGTTTTATTTAAACTGCACGTTATACATAGATCTGTACAAATGGTACTTTAATTCCCCCTTGAGTAAGATGGAGAAAACAGTCATAGAGATAAGCCAATATTGCTATAACTGTTACTGTTAATGTTACTGTTTCTTGTGCACGATCTTTTATTTGCGACCATCAATTCAAAGGCCTCAGAAAATAGTTTTTGCATAACTAGTTTGGCAGGAGAACTTCCTCGATGGATAGGAAATCATTCTCATCTTGATTTCTCTGGCTTCGTTGGAAAACTCATCCATGTCTGTATGCTTCATTACCTGGGGCTGCCTCAGTCCCGCGGGGATGTCAGGTACTGTAAAGTATTGGTGTCATTTTCCCAAAAACCTTGAAATTCTGAGCTAGCCCAGCACTGCACGCCTGTAATTGCAGCCACTCAGGAAGCTAGGCAGAAGGATCAAAAGTTGAAGCCAGTTTGGACAACTGAAAGGGACCTTGTATCAAAATAAAAAAAAGAAGGCGTGGGGGTGTAGCTCAATGGTAGAGCACCCCTGGGTTCAATCTCCAGTACTATAATAACAAAAAGGAAAAAGAGAAAACACCTGGAAATTCTATATTTCCAAATGCAGAGTTTTAGAGAAAGGACTATGGACCTTATAATAATTGTCATTGATGGTGTAGAAGTGAGGTGGGACTAGGCCTCCCCCCACCCCACCCCCTACCCCTGCTATCCAGTCTGCAAGTTGCTTTTCCTGGGCCACTGGTCCTCAGGGGCCAAGGCTGCCCACTTC
Organism: Xerus rutilus; assembly: GCA_028644305.1. Lineage (NCBI taxonomy): Eukaryota > Metazoa > Chordata > Mammalia > Rodentia > Sciuridae > Xerus > Xerus rutilus. Next base: position 68,602,167 of record CM053402.1, read on the forward strand.
AATGTGGACCATAGATGGCTTCGCCAGCTCCACCTCAGAGCAGATCACTGCCAGCACTGGAAGTTGTAACTGGGTAAATTTCCCACACAGGGGCCCCTAAAACTGCACCTGCTTTCCCAGCACAAAGGTATGTGGGGTAGCTTTTCCCATTGGGTTACAGGGTGGATCAGGGCTCCAAGCCCAAGGCAGAGCCAAGCAAGAAACAGGGGGTCTGTCCACACAGCAGTAATGAATCATAGGAATCAGATAATAAGGCCATTATCTCTGCACCTTTGTCAATGGCAGCCCTCAGGAACCTATTGATGCTTGTGAGCCAAGCTGCCCCTCCCCCAGTGGCAGCCCCACCCTTTCAGCGCAAATGTCAATCAAGCTGAGAAGCAGGAGGCAACTAAGAATCTGCCCAAGGAGACCTTGGCACAGAGGCAGGGGCTGCTTTGACCCCAGCAGATACCAAGGCTCAGAGGTGCCTGTGGACCCCAAGGGACAGGACCATGTCCTACTGTGTCCCAGGGTCCTAGCACAGCACTGTGCTCAGAACTTACGAGCTGAATGAATTCATACATCCAGGTGGCAGTCATTCATTTCATCAGACAACAGTAGGGAAGAGGGTCAGAATGGCACAGTGGGACAGGAGCAGCTGGTCAGGTTTTACTGCAGTACCTGCTAAGTGCCAGGCCCCGTCCAGTTCAGACTTTACCAGACCACTCGAAGGAGAGATCTTTATCTCCATTTTATGAATGATGGATTGAGGCACAGAGAAGCAAAAAGCCTTTCTACACCACCCTGTAGGATGAGCCGGACCTCCGGCCTCACCTTGCCTGCCTCCACGTCCGAGTCATTGCCACCCTGTTCTCTTGTCCAAGAGCAACCCAGTTGTTACTTCACCCCACCATGGGGCTAGGCCAGGCTCCAGGGCTCTTCTTCATTTTAAAAAATTTATTCTAATCAGGTATGCATGACGGCAGAATGCATTGTGATTCATTGTACACAAATGGAGCACAACTTTTCATTTCTCTGGTTGTATATGATGTAGAGTCGCACCATATGTGCAGTCATACATGTACCTAGGGCAATGATGTCCATCTCATTCCACCATCTTTCCTGCCCCTATGTCCCCTCTCCTCTCCCTCCTTTGCCCAAAGTTCCTCCATTCTTCCCATGCCCTCTTCCCCATTATGGATCAGCATCCACTTATCAGAGAGAACATTCGGCCTTTGGATTTTGGGATTGGCTTACTTCGCTTAGCATGATATTCTCCAACTCCATCCATTTACCTGCAAATGCCATAATTTTATTCTCTCTTGTTGTTGAGTATTATTCCATTGTGTATATATACCACAGTTTCTTTATCCATTCATCTATTGAAGGGCATCTAGGTTGCTTCCACAGTTTAGCTATTGTGAATTGAGCTGCTATAAACATGATGTAGTTGTGTCACTGTAGTATGCTGAATTCAAGTCCTTTGGGTATAGACAGAGAAGTGGAATAGCTATTAATGACATAGATTCAAATTAAAAAGCTTCTTCTCAGCAAAAGAAACAATCAATGAGGTGAAGAGAAAGCCAACACTTTGGGAGCAAATTTTTGCCACAGGCACATCAGATAAAGCACTAATCTCCAGGATATATAAAGAACTCAAAAAATTTAACACCAAAAAAAACAAACAACCCAATCAATAAATGGGCTAAGTGAACAGACACTTCTCAGAAGAAGATATACAATTGATCAACAAATATATGAAAAAATTTCCAACATGTCTAGTAATTAGAGAAATGCAAATCAGAACTACTCAGATTTCATCTCACTCTAGTCAGAATAAAAGTTAATAAAGAATAAAAGCAACAAAAAGTGTTGGCGAGGTCATGGGGGAAAAGACACACTCATCCATTGCTGGTGGGACTGCAAATCGGTGCAACTAATCTGGAAAGCAGTATGGGATTTCTTAGAAAACTTGGAATGGAACCACCATTTGACCCAGCTATCCCTTCATTTTTTAAGTGGAAAAGACTGTCAGAGCCTCAGAGACCAATGGCTTTCTCCTGGGGCAAGAAGCCAGGAGATGAGGATGGAGGAGATGATGAAGGAGAAGCAGAGATGAGGGGCAGGCAGAAGATCGTTCCCTCTTTCCTGAGGCTGGGTTCCCCCATTCCATGGTTTGTCTTGCCCCTCAAGCCACTTTGCCCTGCTCAACTCCCGAGTCATGGCTGTCCTACCAACTCTGAGAGTTGTCTCCCTTCCATGTTCTGTGTCCCAGCCCTGCCCTGTCCCCTTGGTGCAGAGGTCCTCACAGAGGCAAGCTGGGAGGGCTCAGTGCTTGACTGTGTTTTCAGTTACAGCACTGCCCTGCCACCCCACCACCCCACCACCTCGTCACCCCATCACCCCATCACCTTGTCACCCCACCACCCATCACCTTGTCACCCCTCATCACCCATCACCCCCAACACCCCCATCACCCCATCACCTCGTCACCTCATCACCCCTCATCCCCCCATCACCCCAACACCCCCATCACCCCCATCATCCCTTCACCCATCACACCCATCCCCCCATCACCCCATCACACCCATCACCTCGTCACCCTCCTCATCACCCCATCCCCCCATCACCCCCAACACCTCTATCACCCCATCACCCCATCACACCCATCACCTCGTCACCCTCATCACCCCATAACCCCATCACCAACACCCCATAACCCCATCACACCCATCTCCCCATCCCCCATCCCCCATCACACACATCTCCCCATCCCCCCATCCCCCATCACACCCATCCCTCCATGCCCCCATCCCCCTCACTCCATCACACCCATCCCCCCATCCTCCCATCCCCCCTTCACCCCATCACACCCATCCCCCCATCCTCCCATCCCCCATCACACCC
>CM053402.1:68605552-68657447 GCA_028644305.1 Xerus rutilus
CCACCATACTTGGGGAAGCAGCCACAAAGTCACATCTATCATCTCTGAGAAGTAGTTTCTGTACAGTAGGATGATATAAGGATCTAGGAGCATTTATTCCAAATGCAATGATGATTTATGAGATATTTACAAAATAGCCTGGACTCTCCAACTTCTTTGCTACCTGTTGGAAAATTCCTGAAATTCTACCATCTGCTCCTTTTAGGCTTCATATCCCTATGTGTGACATATTCTCCTTTCTCTTTTTAACCCACAGTCTAGAAAGCAGAATCTGAGTTGATGGAAGAGTATGGGTAGGAGGGTTCTCTCCATGAGAAAAGGCATAGACCACAAGGACAGAGGATCACTTTCTCTGGCTCACCAGACACTGGCCCCAATTACCTTCCCCAGCTCCACACTGAGAAAACTCAGGCCAGCCCAGTTGGTAAGTCCGTCCAGCAAAATGGCTGTTCTGGAAGAGGTGCTAGAGACAGGCTAGCCGTCTGGCTCAGCAAACCTTGATCTGCTCATGGCTTTCACCAGCCAGGACCTAGCTCAGCCATCCACCCTGGGCAGAGTTCACTCATCTAGATAAGCTGCAGTGGTATCCACTGGACAGAAAGAATCGTCTTTGCTCTTCCCACTGCAGGCTTGGGAGGGATTTCAAGCTGGTGGTTTCTATGGGCCTTTGACCCATTTTACTGTAAAGATTCCCCTCCCTCAGGCTACTGTGGGGCCTGATAACATGCTATTATCTAGAGGAAATGCTGAGAATTTCAGCTCCCACTAGTGCCAAAGAGCCTGCAGTATGGAAATGCCTGCATTTATGGAAAGATAGTTTTTCAGTGCTTGGCATTGAAAAGACATCCGTGGAAGGGGAAAGGGCTGAAGAGAAGCCCTGCTGCCTGAACAGTGTTTCTAAAATTAGTCAGAATGCCAGGTGTGGTGGTGCAGGTCTGTAATCCCAATAGCTCAAGAGGCTGAGGCAGGAGGATTGCAAGTTCAAAGCCAGCCTCAGCAACTTAGTGAGGCCCTAAGCAATTTAGTGAGACTCTGTCTCAAAATTTAAAAATTGAAGGGTTGGGAATGTGACTCCGTTGTTAAGCACCCCTGGGTTCAATCCTCAGTATCAATCAATTGAACATTCAATCAACCAAATCAACCAAAATTATTTTTTCAATTAACTGAAGTTATTAAACAAAATGCTTTGGTACCCATACCCCATGGCAAACAGTGGTTGGTGTAGAACTGCCCATACCAAATAAAGATTGAGAGTGATCTAAGAGTCCTGGGCTTGAAAAACATTAACAAAGCAAGTGGAGCTAGTGCTCAAGGCTCCTGACAGCTTGAGCCTGCCTCTTCCCCATGAATACAATGGTCCTTTCATGCCCACATCTTCTTCTTACATCCTTCCCCTGATTTAGCACCTGGTCTCTCTCCATGCCCACTCCACCCCTCAGTCCCCTACCACCAATTGCAGGGAACCAATATGAAAAAAAAAAGTTTTAAAAATTTCTCTGTGAAATTTCTAGAAAACAGAATGCAGTCCAATGACCCATTATCTTCATGAAAACAAAAAGAGAGACTCAGCAACTGTTGCCAAAACCTTATCTACACTATCAAGTGTGTCTTACTGATTTGGAAACAAATTCTTCATTATGGACCAAGAACTTGAGATGAAGCTGCTTAAAATAATGATAACAGCAAAACAAAAGTTAAAAATTCACAAAAGTAAAGCAAACATGTATATTCCCCCATTTTCCTCCAAAGTTTCCCAGTGCACTGGTCCCATTCACATAAGGTGATAACTGGGCTACAGCCTCAACCAGGAAATAATCCAGGGATGTGGAAGAGACATTATGGTTCACTGTCCCATTGTCCTGGGTGTGCAGCTATACAATCTCCATGAAACCTCCTGCACATCTGTAAGGTTGCCTGTGAGGCTGAGGATGTTTCTGAGGGGAAGGAATTATGTTTTTGAGTTGCAGGATGTGCATGTGGACTTTCCCCTAATCTGAAGAACAAGCAGGTAGATAGATTGTCAGAAAGGACACTGCCCTGTGAGTCCGTCCCTGCCAATCACTAACCAGCAGTGTGTGCTTTAATACTCCAGGCACCTCTCTGTCGCAAGGCTTTCCCAGAAAGCTGGCCAGGAGGCATAATGAGCCCAAGTTTCTTATCATACACAAAAAATGAAAATCAAAGCCTATATTTGGGCAGGAGAAATGGCAGCTGCGAAATTCCTTTCAACCATGCAGCCATGATATATGTGTGTGTGTGTGTGTGTGTGTGTGTACGTCTGCTACTGGTGTCCGACTTCATAACCCACCAGCCAAAGTGCAACCATGAAGACTCACATGCTCTAAACCCAAAAGCCTAATGCCACCACTCTTAATAGATTCTTATGTGAATGTTTTTAAGGAAAGAATTACTAGGAAAACCACCCATTTCTGTATGACATTTTTAAAGGGTAGGTGTTTTTGAGTTGTTGATACCTTAAATCAAAAAAATCATTTTGTTTTCAAAGCTGAATGTACATGAAAATTTACTTTTTTTAGTATAATAATAATAACAACAACATAATAATAATCAGCTATACTCTTCCCAAATGAGGAGAGGAATGTTATCACATAGCAACAAAAATGGACTCTGGAAACAAATTGGAGAAGACAAAAAGGAGGAGGAAGTGGAAGGAATCCAGATTTGTCTTTCATCTCCAAGTCACTAAGAAATGAAGTTAACCCAAGTTCAAGGGCAAAGAGTGTCATTAAAACATATAGGTGACTCTATAAAACTCTGAAAAGACTCAGAGATTTCTGGGTGGAAAGTCCCAAAAGCCACAATGGTGAGTCACTGTAATTTGCTGCCCTCAAAGTCTCCGCTGGCTTTGGCAGACATCAGGGTTCTGAATTTCTGGAGTCCAGCAGTGGCAAGGGAGGTCTAGAGAGAGGACGGGCAGGCAGGATTGGCGGGTGGGGACTGTCCTGTAAGGAGACTCTGAAGTCCTGGGAAAGGCCGGGTGTTTCATTAAACCAGTCAAATGTTAAGGGAAGAGAAGGGAACCCTTGCTTCTTCCATCAAGAGTTCAGAGACAGAGTAGAGGAAGGGATGTATTTTCATCTGAAACAGACTTGTAGAACATCTTTTTCCTTAAATATGAAGGGGTAGCTCACAGAGGGCAATACAGTGATTCCTTAGCCAAGTTATGGAGAACAGAAGACTGAGGTCACAGGTCAGCCATGACGTGGATGTGGAAGAAGCCACTGGACATGCTCTGAGAAAGATGAATCCCAGGCAAGAGGCAGCCACACCCTGAGTCACCTGGGCAGGGAGGATGGACTGGGGCAGAGCTAGATTGTCCTGCCCAAGACTTCTGCCAGACCATGATCCCCCCTCTCTGAAACCAACCTACTGACAGGAATCTCACTCTCTAGAGTCTTTCTTCACTTCATGCAGGACTGATGTTTCAGGCAGAGTTCATAGTCAAAGGCAGTAAAGAGAACCCACAGCTTCCCCTGAGCCTTCCAGTTAAATCTCTGCATCTCAGTAGGGTGAGTGGGCATAAGAGGAAAGAGCAGAAAGCCTTGGAAGGAAAAGGACTCCAGGCTTTATCACTGCACCGCATGTCACTGGCTGCTCTTTGGTCCTCTGGCTGACCAACAATTTGACAGTGATCTTCTAAGAGGACAGATAATAAAGTGGAAGTATCCTCACTCCACTTCCTGTCCAATAGGCAGAAGGAGAGGTTCTGGCAACCCAAATACTACATTAGAGCTGAGCAATGTGACTACCTGATGGGCTTTGGAACTCCCATCTTGATCAAGCAACTGGGGCTGGGTAAACTTAACCAGATCAGTTGCTTCTGCTTATTTAATGCAACCTATCTGCCACTTTCTCTAAGTATAATACACCCACTATGTCATTTGATCCCCACCACCATCCTATGTTATATGTATTATTCTAGCTTTATAGGTGATGGACTCCAGTATCAGGAACTTGTTTAAGGACTGCCAGCCAGGATTCAGTCTGTGCTGCCTTCAAGGTGATGGGGGTGTAACCCAAAGAACTTACCCAGAGCTGACACTCAGCTCAGTGACAGAAAGAGTGGGTGTTCCTAGAGCTCCTCCTAGACAGGTAGCACATTTGGGATCAGCACTGGGCTGTCTGGGAATGAGCTTCCTGGAACATAATTACCACCATCAAGATTATTATTAGCATTAGGCATTTACATGACACTTAATATTTCCAAAGCATTGTACTGCCGTTTAATTAGTTTTTCCTTGCAACATTCCTGTCGAGTCCACACTTGATAGCTGGAGAAACTGACAGGGGAAGAGATAAATGCAAAAGGATGATAGAGGGGGGTAAGGTACCCACACAGTCTCTTGGCTTTCATTCTCCCTGGTGACCCAGCCAAGATAAATCACCTCACCCACTCCTGCAAATTGCCCACCTCCAACCCCCCAGTGGCCCATTGTCAAGGCACCTGTAATTGCCCGGAGTGGAGGAGAGGCAGGAATCTCTTCCTTGATGTATTTTGGCTCCAGATCCAGACACATTTCAGACAATGTTCAAGTTCATGTTCCTTCAGAACTGCAAGCCCCCTTACTCTCTTTGCAAATCTCTCGATTTAAAACTTCCATAAACCTCAAGGTTGGGATTCCCAAATCTAAGGCAGTCTCTGATAGAAAGGTTTTAGTGTTTAACAAATCCTAATCAGGTCTGTTAAAAGAGAGAAGTGTTGCAGGTTAGCAGGGGCTGCCTCTTGCTGGCAATGAGGGCTTCTCCCTCATCCTGAGAGCCCTGGTAGACCCTGCGAAGCCCCAGATCTTACCTCTTCTCACTGCAAGGGCTCTGGTTCTGCTTTCTGGTTGAAGGACAACGGGGGCTGGAAGGTCTATGGGAGAGAAGAGGGATAGGAACCTGGGATGCTTAGCTGTGAGACCCACCCTCCAGCTTGTTCATCTCCACACACCTTCCTTCTCCTCCAGCAAGCCTCCCTCCCACCTCCTGTCTCTGCCCAGGCAGTCTTTCACCAAGTCCAGAGGTGGTGAAGTCAAAGGAAACTCCATCTGCACTGCTCCTGGGGGCCAGTAGAGGTTCTGGGGGCTGGTGAAGTTTCCTGATGCCCTGTGGGTAACCTAAGGTCAAAGTAGATCTGTGCCTTCTGGAGATGCTGGCCCAGATGTCTGTCCCTCCTGCAGGCTGTATTTTCTTTCCTCCCTACCTCTGCCTCCATTCTCTTTGCAGCCAGTTGAGACCCAACTCCGAGGCTTCCAGGCAGCAAGTGCTCACTCACTCAGTGCCAGCTGGAAAGACACACTGGACTGCTGTGACGGGGGAATGGAGCCACCCTAGGGACTGACTGCTGTCTCAGGGTTGGAAAACTCCTGGTCCTCCCTGTTTTGACACACAGGCCTGAAATGAATCCCCCATCCCCCTGCCCGCCACACACACACCCTCATTCTGGCTTCAACTTGAGAGTTGAAGCAGGACATGAGGAAGCCCCAGCCATATTCTATCTGGGGGATGTAAGCTTCCTGAATAACCCAGTCAGGATACTCTCCTGGTTCCTGGAAGCAAATTTGGAAAAATTGACTTGGGCCATCACCCCTGCAGCCTTGGAGACAAGTCAAGAGCTTGGAGGCAAGAAGATGCCCAAGCCCAGGAGCTGTATCTGGGGGTCTGTCTAGACTAATTTCTGCTGCCTGACTCCAGGTGCAGCCAACTGAACTTGAGTCCCCTGCTCTGCCCTTCCTGGGTCATGGAGCTTGGAAATCTGAAGGGAAAGGGAGCAAACAATATCAAGGGGAAGTTTGGCCTCAGGCGCTGCTCTCAGGCCAGCCCTCTCTAGATGAGAGAATAGCAAGGTTGTCCTCCCACCCTAACCCTGGCACACTGGGCTTTGGGATTCCTGTGTCTGTCTGGTGGGGACCTCTCTAACCCAGTATTGCTCAAAGCTGACCTGGGGTGCCTGGAGCAGACAGAAGCTTCCCAGGACCCAGGCTGGAAGGCAGCAGGAGGCTGGCCAGACGGGGGCAGGACTCCAGAAACTGCAAGTGCTGAAACCCTGTGAGTGCAGGGAAGTGCAGGGGTCTCCGCCCCCTCCCCACCCCGCTCCGGGGTCTGCAAGGCGACCAGGAGTGTCTTTTGAGAAAACTGGTCCGAGCCGGATACCTGGGAGCTGTGGACAGCCAACCCGTTCATTTCTCATTTGCTACAAATCTGCTCTTGGGCCAGGTTATGCCTCTCTCGTTGCCTCAATTTCCAGCTTCCTAAAGCGGACAGGATGTTATATACCGAATAGGTTCCCATAAAGATCTAACATACTAACCCAGATAAAGCCTTCAGAGCTGTGCCTGGCCCACAGCAAGCGCCAGACGTATACTGGTTATCGCCATCGTGCAAGCCTCTTCAGAAGGGGCGACCTCTAAACTCGCTCTCACTTGCTCTGTCTATATCTATCTCGATTTCTCTGTCTTTTCATCTCCCCTATGTAGAAGGGCAACATCCGAGTGAAATATGGAAATGAAGTTTAATATAAATCTGCCTGTTGTCCCGTGCCATTTCCATCCGGGTAGTTGCGAGTTGGGGCAGAGGTTCGCCCTGGCTTCGTGGCGGGCTCTGGAAGGTTCAGCACTCCCCAGCGCACTGGATTCTAGCGTCTTTATCTTGACTCCTCAGATTTGGATTCCGTGGCCTGCCTGAGAAGGTCGAGGCTGGCGGCGGTTGGACACAGAGCCCCCTCTTTTCGGTCTCCTAGGAGTGGTGTCTGCGCCGTCACCGCTTCAGCCCACTGCTCCCGCCCCGAGCTCGCCGCAGCCCCGATGCGCCGGCAGTGCTAGGCCGCCGAGGCCTGGAGCCCTGGGTTTCCCAGGTCCGCCTAGCTTACCGGAGCAGCACACCCCTGCACCCGGGAGGCGCCTCGGGAGTTCAGAGGCTAGAGTGGAAAGTCGGGAATTCTACTCTCCAGGGCTCAGAGGTTGGAAAGAGTTAGTGTTACAAGTAGGATGTCACCGTGGAACATAGAGAACAGGGACCCCACAGATCTCCGCAGGCGCAGGTGGGAGCCTGCCTAGCTGATGATAAATCCCGCCGCAGAGAAGGTCCCCACAGACCGCTCAGGTCTCGGTTGGCGTTCTCGAGGCCGCTCACCAGGACACGGACCCGATCTCCAGTTCCTGGACTTTTGGTCTCTAAATAGGAATATTAACGCACACCAAGAAACGCACGTGGGCTGCGGTTCTCGAGAAGCCGAAATTCCCTGCCTCTGGCGAGTATGAGGCCTCAGATCGATTCCTAGATTCGAAGAAAGCCAGACCAGAAACAACCCTCCATCTCGAAAGCAAAGGGTCCTGGGTTGGATGTGGCCGTTCTTCCAAAGGTCCCAAGGGGAGATTATTAGAGGAGAGTTTGCAAGGCCTCCGCCCAGCTTCCCTGAGGAGGCGCCTGATCCGGCCTTGTGCAACCAACCCGGAGCTAAGGATGAATGAAGACCGAGGACCGCAGGCTTTGTCCCTCGCGGACCTTTCAGGGGCTCCAGAATGCTGTGCCCAACTTGAACACTCTGCCACCTCAACCTTGAGTCCCACACTTTGTAGAACTGGAACCTCCTTTGAGCTTCCCAAAGGGAAAATTCCGGGCTGAGGCTATGTGCGACCTCCCAGGACCTCAAACTATTGACAAATATTGCCTCCTTTCCTGCTCTGGTTACAGTGCTTTATTAATTTCAAAGGTCAAGAACAAGTGACTTGAGGTCTGAGCTATCCTACATGCCTTGGCAAGCTTGCCTCTTCTGCTGGTCAGACACCAGCAGGGACGCCTGGGATCAGAGACCACCACACCTTTCCCTTCCCCTCCAGGCTCACTCAGTCTGTCCTTGGCCTCAATTTCACCTCTAGTCTTTCCTGCTTTGGCTCTTCTTCCTTTCTCTGACATTAACTGCTGTCTAGGATGCGTCTTCTTGTCTAAGCCTCCCACATTTGCATTCGTCCTGTCCCCACCACAAGGGATCCTCCCCAGTGATATCTGCACTTGAAAGTGAACGAAGTTTTCTTGTTTGTCTGATTTTTTAAATGTTCTAAGTAAATAGACATGTAGAATAATTCGAACCAAGAAATTCTCTGACCCCACTGAGATAAAATTCTCAATTTACAAAACTATAAGTAATATAATTGAAGCACCTTTACAATAAATATGTATAAAAGATTAAGATATAAACGGCACATAAAGATCCAGGATCTATTGGAGCAGAAACGGAAGGAAGACAAAACACAGATGTCTACAAATACTGCTCAGAATCAGTGTAAAATTCAAAGTCAAAATTGGAGGGGGTCGCCAGGTGCAGTAGTGCCCGCCTGTAATCTCAGTGGCTCAGGAGACTGAGAGAGAAGGATCCCGAGTTCAAAGCCAGTCTCAGCAATTTAGCGAGGCCCTAAGCAACACAGTAAGACTCTGTCTTTAAATAAAATACAAAATAGGGCCGGGGATGTGGCTTAGTGGTTGTGTGCCCCCCGGGTTCAATCGCGCCCCATTGGAGGGGGTCAATTTAACTCCTTCAGTTTAGGATTAAACAAACTGAGGCTCAGAGAGAACCAGAGTTCCACACAGTAGGGAGCAGGCAGAGGGAACGAGGAAATCTAGTCCCTGACTCCCAACCTAGCACCCATCCCACTGTGTTTTCAGTATTTTCTGCTTTCAGAATCACAGAGCAGACAGCCCCTGATGGGCTTCTCTCTCCAGCTTTGGCTCTTTTGAGTTGAGAGGATACTAAGAAGAACCCTTCTTCCGGGGAATCCTGTTGTCTCTCCGGTTTCAGGAGTCAACGGTCAGGAAAGTAGCCCTTTGTTACTCTCCCGGGTCCCTGCCCAGGGCTTTAAACACAAACCTTCCGCACTACTCACTGAACACCACACAAGTACAGTTCTCCAAAATGCCGACAGGTGGCGCTTTTCTCTCAGGCAAACCGGCGGGGAATTGGCCAGCGCCACTCTGACCCTGCTCTCTACCTTACCCGCCTACCTAGGGTTACGGTTCTTAAAAAATGGAAGGGGTGTGGTGGGGAAGCTCCGGCTGGATGTCCCATGGTGTGAAATAAAATACCCTATAAAATCCCAGTTTTAACCCTCCAATTTAGAGCGGATCCATACTCCATCTTTTAGGGGACCTGTGCGGGGCGCCCACGGCAGGGATAGGCCCTCTTGACGGTGCAAAACACTAGACCCGCTAGGCCGCCCCTAGGAGGCGTTATCCCCCCTCAATAAACACGCACCCACTCTCAAGCACGCTCGGTGCTACTTTCCTCGGCCGCCAGCCCCAGCCCCCATCCTCCATCTCCTTTTTTTGTGGGGGAGGGAGGATAAGGGAAAGAGGCCGCGTTTTCAATTGCGGGAATAATTGTCCGCGAGATGGGTTTCTTAATCTGCTCATCCATTATTGACTTCTCCTCTAATATTTGGCTTTCCTGCTTTCTTTGATCGCTGGAAGATCACATACTTGACTTCTTTGCATAACAATTTTGGGGCTGGCGTCCTTGGCGTAAGAGGAGAAGGACGTGCCTGGAATGACTTTGATTCCACTCCCACCCCCGCAGAAAGTGGGGCCAGCCTTCCCCTCACCGACCCTACTCCACTTTTAACTGTACCATTCACTCTGGGAAAGTTCTAGACAGCGGCGGCAGGGGGGGAGGGGACAAAGAGGAAGATGCTAACCGGCTAACTTTGTTAGGAGGAGAACCCTGAGTGGGATCCGGTAAAGGAAGGGATTGTGTCTTCCCCTGGCCTTACGCTGCATTTCCATCCCCAAGAGGTCTCCTTGCTCATCCCTCCCACACACACTGAGAAGCGGGTGAACCTTACTTGGGACTAAAAGAAGAGTGTGGAGTAGGCGGCCAGGAGAAGGAGACCACCGTCTCCTGCGGCTCTCACCTGGGATTTAGGCCCAAGGACAACCCAAGTCCATTGCTCCTCAGGCGGGTGTGGCGAACCCTGAGACTAGTTGTAGCCTCTATGGGGCCCTGACTTAGTCCCTTCCCTTCTGGGACTCTCGATTCCCTCATCTGGGTAGCGGTCGTTCGGTCTTCCCGCTCCCCAGGTCCCTTTGATCTTGACCTTGGCACGTGTTGCCCACCCTCCCTTCAGTCAGAGCTCAGAGTTGCTGAGGTGGGTCCTGGTGGAAAACAAAAAAATCAGTAGCTGTTTTAGTCTGGATGTAAACTGTTTCCAGTATAGTTCGATGACTCTCGTGGAGGGGGTTAGGAAGGAAGGGATAGGGTTAGACCTCCAGCAGTTGGAATCAGATCTCTAGGGTCCTTATAACTTTGCACCCTTCCAAAGCCTCGGTCAGAGGGAACTGCTCCCGGTTTCCTAGCTCGCACACACTGATACTATACATGTGGGCGTACATTGGCACACCCGGCGCCATGCCCACGCAGACACACACGGACACGGCGGCTCAACCACACAAGGATTGGGCACTGAAAACGCTCACAATATTTTCGTGTACACTCAGACACACATATGTACACACGCGCATTCACCCAGGGTCTTTCATGCACAGGGTCACTTACAAACACGCACGCGCGGGCCGCACACATGCGCCCCCCCCCCCCAGCTCTACACTGGAGCCAGCAGACAAGAGAAGCTGGCCCGGGAAGGCCTCGGCATTGCAGTGACACCCCTACCCCCACTCTCCGCCGCGCTGCAAACCAGTCTGAAGAAAGACTGGTGGGGTGGGGGAAACTGAAGGTCTTCTGGTCTCTTTCCTTCACTAGCAGTCTCATGGGACTTTCCCTTCCCTGCACGCTTCACCTTCCGGACTAAACTTTTTTCCTGTCACATCTCTCAGCCAGTCCCCAGACAACGCCGATCTGGAACCCAAAGCTTTTCCTGCACTCTCCTGGAGAAGACATTCTCAAGGATGCAGCCCCCAAGGGAGAAAGGGAGGAATGGCACTCTTCACGCCCCTGGGCGGGAAAGCAATGGCCTGGAGCGCCCGGCGCTGGGTGTGCGGACTTTTGTCGCCTTTTCATCTGGCAGTGGGAGAAAAACCCCAAGACAACCCCCATCCCTATAGAGGGAAGGAGAAGGAGGATAGTTAATCCTGGGCAAGGAAAAAGAACACGATTTTGGAACAGCAAGGTTTTTCCAGTGCAAAGGACTTGGACATTGTTTTTCCTTCTTTTCTTTCATTGATTTTTTTTTTTTTTTTTTTGGTCTCAGACTTTGGAGTGGGGTCCGGACCTCCCGGGGAGCCTGAACTGAGCCGAAGGGTGGGGGCTGCAGAACCCGGAAGCCGCGCTTGCCTCTCCTCATTCACTCCCACGCTTGCACCCACTGGCGCGCACACGCTTTATGTCAGTTGGTGTGGACCCCCGAACCGCGCCGAGCCGGATGCAGGCGGGAGCAGCCACTCGGACAGGTGGGGACTGGAGTGGGCAAGGGTTCTGTTGGCCTAGAGGAGCAAGCCCCACCGCCCCAATCTTCTGGGAGGCGAGGGGAGGAGAGAGGGAGAAAACCAAAAATACAGAAGAAAATTGGAGAGTAGATGGTGAATTAACTCTGGATCACCCACGGAGGGGGGGGATGCAGTGGGAAAGGAGTTAAATCCAAATGAGAGTTTGGGTTCTGGATCTGGGGTGGGTTTCAGTGTAAGGAGAAAAACAGGATGTTTGATTAAAGTGAAGAAAAATAAATGGAGAAGTCTGTGTAATCGCTTTGCTTTCGTGAGCCGTGAGCTCTAAAACCCTTAGTCCAAGGATTCGGCCGAAAGGTTTGGGGTCTGTACAGAGGGGCTGGTGAAGGCACCACTTCCCGTAATGTGAGCCAAGGGGCCCTGTGTCTCGCTGGAGACATCCCGGCGCAGCCCTAAAGCCTCCTGTAAACCAGTGAACAGTGACTAGTCGGGTGTTGGCGCTCCGGCGTCCTCTGAATCCTGTAATATCCTTGGCGGGCATTCAGCCCCGCCCAAGAAAGTCAGGGCTCCAGGAGAGCCCCTTCTGAATCAATTTACGGAAATCTTCCCGTTTCTCACAGTTAGGAGAAAGATTTCAGTTCGTCTGAGATAAAGAGATAGAGGAGAGAAAAGAATGTTTCTAGCACAAAAATGTCCGCGCTGTGAACTGATCCCTCCGATAAGAGGAAGAAAACTCTAGGGAAAGATTGGATTATGGGGGCATAAATCCAAATATTGAAACTCCAAAAGGTTACAACTCCCAACACCAGGGCTTTCTAGGAATCCGGGCATTTATAGATGTATTTCATACACAAAGAAAAAATCAACCCTCTCCCCATGCCCAAGACTCTTCAGGGTCCTCTGCAAACAAAGCTGCTACCCCAATTTTGTGAGTCAACAAAGAATGTTTTCTAAGGTCTGCCTTACCCACACCCCACATACTCACCTGCTTTTTACCTTTTCTTTTCTTTTTTTAAACCTTCTTTGGCCTCCCCCCTGTCCCATTCTGAGCTTGGGGCAGAGATGCTTAAGATCCCTAACTAATACCTAAGGAATCCCCCAGCACCCATCCATCCCCACGTTATTATCGCCTTCAAATGAAGACCGAAACCCGAGCGCTAATTGAATTAGTCTATTGAAAGGACTGTCAGGTACAATGACGTGGCTCGAGGCCCCACATTTCCCAAGGTCTATAGGCTTTGGGGACCTGCGATGTATAGTCTGACCTTCCGGCTCATAATAATACCGCGGCACTTGTAGCAGAAATCTCCTCGCATTCACTCCCAACAAAACCGCTGGTCACCCAGTCCCCGTAGGAAGGCTGCGCGCTATTGTGTTGCGACAACTCATTCATGTCCCGCACCACGAGGCCCCACAGCCATCTGATCTACACTCGAAATGCGATTACCACCGTGTGCTTGCAACACGCTCCTACTCCCAGCCCATCATGCACATGTCTGGCCAGCCTGCAGGATTTTCTTCCACAATTCTTCTCCTCACCCTCAGAAGTGGAAGCACAGGGGACCAATATTTGTTTCTGCTTAAAGGAAATCCAAAATTATGTGAAAACATCGGGTGGTGGGAGATTTCCTTTTCTGAGCAGCACACAGCAAAACTCTCAGCCAACACTTTTCTTCCTGCTGACTGGTGGAGCTGACTTGGGTGTACATACTAACGTGCACATGTGAGGGTCTCCTGCCACATACAATGTTATACAAACACACAATGCTTTTATAGACTGGGTTTCTCTCTGGATGGCTCTCACATACACAAGCAAAAGGAGACACAAATACAAGCCCCTAGGTCCCACAGTCACTGGTCACTCCTCAAGATTACACTAAGTGGTTTTTGCAAGATTGGGAAAGGAGAGGAAAAAGGTACAAATTTGTCAGTGTTTAACCCTAGAATACTCATTGGTCTTTCTACTTCATGATGCTCAAACTTATTTAGCAGACCCCCACATACATTTGCACTATGTCCCTCTGTTTGACCAGGTGTCTTGCTTACTGGAAACTCCTGATTAGCCTCAAAATGGAGGTTGTCTAGAGATGGAAGAGGGGCAGAGGTTTGGGGTCTCTCCCTACTTTATTTATTCCACTCTCTACCACTGCAGGCCTCTTTGGACTCCCTTTTTCCTTCAAGTAGGAAGAGGTATTACTGAGGTTTCCCTTTTTGACGTTTTGAATAAAAGTCTTTTTCTTCCTTGTCATTTTCCACTTTATCTGGGTTGGATATGGAAAGCAAATTTGGGGACCATCAGCCTATTGCAGGGACATGGCCCAGTCCTAGTGGTCATCTGTGGGACCTCTCACTTAGGTAACTGCAGCAGCACTAAACTGCAAGGCAGTAGAAATGGAAACTGAACTCCGCGGCCAGCTTCCATACACTTGGCCCAGTAACAGATGACATTTGGAGAAAGAGACTGCATTCCATTTTGGACAGGTTCCCTCACCTGCTTCCTGCAGACTTACCTCTTTACCATCCTGCCCTGAGTATCTAGCAAGTTGGAAGAAATTCCTTTACTGCCAAAGGCAGAAAAAGAATACACTGGAAAGGGCAGTCACTGCAGCGTACCCACATGTGAACAAATACTTCATGCACACCAAACCCCATACCAGTACTGGCAACTCACCCTGCCCTATAGTTCCTCGCTCACACACCCAGTCCTCTGGACTCCTCACATATCCCTCTCAACTAACATTTGCTCACTCAGCCCGCTCACACCTCATCTGAGGCTTGCTGGGACTCCAACGTGTTCATATAGAGTTCCCAATAGCATGCTCAATTTCAGGACGGAGAGGAGGGCCAGGGCCTTGGTGGGGGTTGTGGAGCGCAGGCGGCGCAAGTGTAGAGCATCCGACCCAGGCTCGGCCTGGGGGAAGGTGGGGGGACAAGCCAGCGCGCTGTGGAGCGCCGCCTAATCCAGCCAGAGCTCGTGGGCCGCGGGTGCATTTATCATCCCATTACTGTAACAAATCCGGGCTCCACTACATGAAAGGTAAAATGAATTACCGACGTTAAGCCGTCAATAAAGTCATTTCTGTAAATGGTGTCTCCAAAGGGCCGCCGCATTATTCAGCTGGCTTTATCAGCTGGCTGGAAATTACGTGGAGGAGCCGGGCCGCGCGGCGCGCGGGGCCGCTCACTTTGATTAAGCGTCTTGCCAGCGCGATGTGACAGAGCTTTTGACCAGGGTTTTATTCACAGGCCTGTGATGAACGCCAAGCTGATCAGGCGGAATGAAGAGTAATTAAAACCTATAAATTATCTTCCGCAGCCCTTCTCGAGGCGTCTCCTGCAGGCGAGATAAGGCGTCGAGACCCTATTTACGGCGCTGAAAGGGACCGCGGCGCACAAAAGCTACGCGGCTAAATAGGATATTGATAGTGTCCTAATTAGAATTTAATTAAGTACCCACGCTCGCTTGCGGGATAAAGATTTCAATTTTGCGAACTTAAATATAAATAAAATCCCACCCCCATTTCGGAAAGAAGGGGTAGGGGCGCTTGGAAATTTCGGGGAGCCCTTGGGTGTGAGACTAAAGGGGACCCCGGAGACTTCAAGGTGGGTTTGAGGGTGGCTTGAGAAAGTTCAGGAGGCCGCGGTGGGTCTGCCCAACGCAGCGCCCTGGGGAGAGGTTCAAGATACTAGGCCGGCCGCCCGGTAGGTTCAGCCAGGAACTCAGTCCCTGAAAACAGGGGACACTCAGCTGACCCCAAGATGCAGCCATCGATACGAATTCCCAGTCTTCTCCAGCTCCTTGGAGAAACTTCAAATATGGCAGTAGTTTGGCTTGTTGTTTTTAGTCATACGTTTCTCCTAACCTTTCTCTGACTTTTCTGAAAAACTAGGGGTAGTGGGTTTATTGCGCATGACCCAAATAGACGC
Source organism: Xerus rutilus (assembly GCA_028644305.1). Classification (NCBI taxonomy): domain Eukaryota; kingdom Metazoa; phylum Chordata; class Mammalia; order Rodentia; family Sciuridae; genus Xerus; species Xerus rutilus. The sequence continues at coordinate 68,620,871 of CM053402.1, forward strand.
TATCCCTGAAGAGATCATTTCTCCGATGTCACAGTTGAGAATGGCGCTCAGGCAGAGCATGACCTCCGGAGTTCCAAGATGACATGTCCGCGAAGGCCTTGTCTGCTGGAACCTTTCTCGGACACTGCAGACTTCAGGACACAGTCGGACCCAGGCCCTCCAAAAGAGCTCCATAGGCAAACCCCGCCAGTGCGTAGCGTCCCCCGACCCCAGCATTCCTGGTGTGGAAAAACTTGTGAGGTGCCTTGACAAGGAAACAAGGAAAAAGAACCCGGCAGATCTTAGCGTGGGGGCTGCTGGAGACGCCGTAGTCCCCCAAAGCTAGAGAAGAACTCTCAGGGCTCGCAGGGTTACAGTCGAAGGAGCCCAGGGAGTTGGGAGCAATTCCAGGAAATTCAATTGCCCCGAAACTGGGGGAAACTCGTTGTCCGCAATGTCTGCTGGCCAGGGCAAACACTTGGGGCACGGTGCTTTTATTTGTTTAATTTTATTTTGCTCGGAAATCTAGCACGGAGGTTTTCCTGAACTGGAAATCCAGGCCTCGAGTGCATTCGCGGTATGACTTGCCGGGCCCAGTGCCCTCCTTTGGACGACTCTACCATGCTGGGGCAACCCTGACTCCTGGAGCCAGGGAAGGAACAGGCGGCGGGTGCTGGGTCTCTTCTGTGCCCTCTGTGCCTGGCTCGATGGCGCCAGGGCCGCTCCCGGGTGTTGTCGAAGGTCCGGAGGGAATGGCATGGGTGCGGATTCCCCAGAAAGGAAATGCAGAGTAGCCGGCTGGCGTGAGACTTACAAACTGGCAGTGCAAGCTAGGCGCAGCAGGCCTCCCGGGTTTGCTCTTTGTGAAAAATAAACTGAGAGCCGTTGAAAGTAGCCAATTCTAGGTCTATTTCACATCACGGACCTCCTGGTCTCACTCCTCCCCCAACACACACACACACACACACACACACACACACAAGCAGTGACAAGCTTTCACCCTTCATAACAGCAATAGGGGGAGGATGAGAGAGAGAGAGAGAGAGAGAGAGAGAGAGAGAGAACGAAAACTCGCTAGACAGCGAGAGAAAGGGGGTAGGGAGAGACAGAGAAGCTTTCTTAGGCATGGGGGTGCCGAAGAACCCAGACCCCTGCCTCCTGACCCCGTGCCCGGCGCGCACGCACCCATAATCCTGCATTTCTCCAACAAGTTGTTTATGGAGTTGCTTCTCTATTTGCCTACACCCCGAAATCCACCCCTCCCTTGCCTCTTCAGCCCCCTCCTCAGTCTGGGCCTCAAGAAGGGGGAGGGGCACGGGCGCGAGTTGGGGAGGGCGGGCCTGGCGCACCGGGCCCGAGTGGCGGCACCCCCTCTCCGCCTGATGCCGCCGCCCCCGGATTATTTATCCGCAAAGTCCCGCGCGCGCCCATTGGGCCGAGCCCCGAGTGTCAGCGCGAGTCGTGGCTCGCTATTGGCCCCGCACACGTGCGGCCCTCACTCACGTGCTTCCGGTTTGAAGGCAAAAAGTGTGCCTGGGTGATTTTTTTTTAAGCGAGAGAGTTTGTGCAAAGATCCGAGCTGTCAGAGATTTGAGGGGAAAAAAAAAAAAAAAAAAAAAAAGGAGCCCGGCGCTGGCGGAGACGCGCTCTCCCTGCAAAAAAAGCAAAGGCGATTAAAGGCGCTGCCAGCTTCGCGCTCTGGGCACAGCTGAGCGTGACACTCGGGGAAGTCAAACCCCTCACTACTGCCTAGGAAGATGGCTAGACTTTAAAGACTATTTTTTTCCCTTTAAGAAAAAGAATCTTAGAGCTTTTTTTCTTTTTTCTTCCTTTCTTTTTTCATTTTTTATTTTTGGCCGTGGCTTACTCCCCATTTAAACAAATCATTGAATCTGGTTGCAGAAAGAAAAAGAAATAGCCAAGTGTCTACATATCTGGATGTCTACAAATTAGAGAGAGGGAAAGACAGCGAGATCTATCTGCTCGATAAGAGCAAGCGATCCAGATCCAGGCCAGACGCCTGGGCTTTTTTTCCTGCACCCGCCCCGAGCCTTCGCTGAGGCTTCGCCTGCCTCCTTCCTCCGCGCACCCCCACGGGCCGCTGGCAAAGTGGGGTGGGGAGCGAGGCGGGGGGGGCGGGGGCCGGCGCGGCGGCCGGGGCGGCGGGGCGGCCGAGCATGGAAGAACAGCAGCCGGAACCTAAAAGTCAGCGCGACTCGGGCCTCGGTGCGGCGGCGGCGGCGGCGGCCTCGGGCGGCCTCAGCCTGAGCCTCAGTCCCTGCGCCAGCGGCAGTAGCGGCAGCGATGGAGACAGCGTGCCCGTGTCCCCGCAGCCCGCGCCCCCCTCGCCGCCTGCAGCGCCCTGCCTGCCGCCCCTGGCCCACCACCCGCACCTCCCCCCGCATCCCCCGCCCCCGCCGCCGCCGCAGCAGCATCTCGCGGCGCCTGCTCACCAGCCGCAGCCCGCGGCCCAGCTGCACCGCACTACCAACTTTTTCATCGACAACATCCTGAGGCCGGATTTCGGCTGCAAAAAAGAGCAGCCGCCGCCGCAGCTCCTGGTGGCGGCGGCTGCGGCCGGAGGAAGCGCAGGAGGAGGAGGCCGGGTCGAGCGTGACAGAGGCCAGACTGGCGCAGGTAGAGACCCTGTTCACCCGTTGGGCACGCGGGCGCCAGGCGCTGCCTCGCTCCTATGCGCCGCGGACGCGAACTGTGGCCCACCCGACGGCTCTCAGCCCGCCACCGCCGCCGGCGCGGGCGCGTCCAAAGCCGGGAACTCGGCGGCGGCGGCGGCGGCGGCGGCCGCTGCAGCGGCCGTGGCAGCGGCGGCGGCAGCAGCAGCAGCAGCAGCCAAGCCTTCGGACAGCGGCGGCGGCAGCGGCGGCGGCGCGGGGAGTCCCGGCGCGCAGAGCGCGAAATACCCAGAGCACGGCAACCCTGCCATCCTACTTATGGGTTCAGCCAACGGTGGACCCGTGGTCAAAACTGACTCACAGCAGCCCCTCGTCTGGCCCGCCTGGGTCTACTGCACTCGCTACTCGGATCGTCCGTCTTCTGGTGAGTACCTAAGCCCGGGCTGCGTTATGCCCTCCGTCCCGCGGACGCCCCCAGAACAAGCCGCGGCGCTGGGGAGAACAAACCCAGCTACAGGCGCTCTCATCTCGCAAGCCTGCTTCCTCCTCCTTACCCCGGTGCCAGCCACAACCGAATGTGCCCACATCTACGATCCTGGCCTCTGAGTCCACCACCCAGGAAACGACAGTTCCTGGCACGGGAGGTCGGGATCCTTTAATTTTTGAACTCTGAGCCCCTGGGGCCTTCTTTTGTGTTTTGCCTTTATTATTAAGAAAGATATACAATTAGTCATTGATTTTTCTTCCCGGGAACGGAGTGTTGAGAGCTGGCAGGAAGACAGGCCTAGTGATTTGGGTCTGAAATCCACAAGTCTGGTCCGGCAGAGGAAGGCTTTGACTAGAAAAATAATATTCACTGCCTGTTCTTACAGACAAAAACGTAATCTCGATATATTCTGCAGAGAGTCCATTTACATAGATGGAGACAGATATGGGGAAACTCAGGAATGGAGAAAAAGACGTTGCACGCCATCCTCTTCCAGTCAGGTAGCCGGAGTCGGATCGAGTGGGTAGACTCCAGTAAAAGCAGTTACCAGGAAGGTGATGTCGGGGCCTATGGTTCTATGGAGCTGGCAGACAGAGAGGGAAGAAAGCCGGTCAGGCTCAGGCTTGAAAGCAGGGTGAAGGACAGGACAGCCAGCCTCTTTGGCAGTTTCTCCAAGGCCTTGCATTTTCCTTCTTTCACTGTCCTTCTAAACATCTGCCCTTTAGCAGATTTCTGCTAGCCACAAACTGGTTTTTTCTGGGCTTTTCTTCCACTCTTGTTTGGTGTCCCCTTGCGTTTGTTGAACTCAAGGCCAAGACCTGCCCTGGGACAGATGCTGGGCAACGGGAGAAGAGACCAAGGCCTGCCAGACACACCAGCTGGCTGGCAGCGCCTTGGAGGCCAGTGGGGGCCACTAAGAGAGTAGCAGGGGCTCTGGCTCATGATCGGGGGTTCCAGGAGCCCGGGGTCTGCCAGGGGGCCAGGCACAGCGTAGCTATGTTCTCTTCTGGCTGGACTCTGGCCTCGGTACTACCTCCGGCCTGGCGCGGATCGATGAGCGCTATCAGCCCCCGCCATCTCGAGCCCCGTTATTGACACGTCGGGCTCCCTGAACCTCCGAAAAGCTGCTTTGATTGACTTGCCTGATGGATAGAGTGATTGAGCTGTCAGGCTGTGTGGCTTGGTCTGGCCGGGATGCTACGATTTTATTACAAGTGTCCGTGCCTCTGCGCACACACACACACAACACTCCAACATGCCCCAGACGCAACAGCGCAGTGGGGCCTTTCTGGGGATGTACACATTTCCTGGGCTATCTCTGCCTGTTCAGCTAATTACTAATCTAAACCCCAGTCCTGCTCTGGAGGTGGCCTTGTCTTTGTTTGTGATGGCTTTCCTTCTCATGGGCCTGGACAGGCAGAGGACCTGATCTTTCTCCTGTCTGGGCAATTCAGGGGGATGATCCCCAAGCTAGACCTGAGTCACTACAGTCTGCTTAGGCCTGGACTCTTTGTCATAGGACAGCTGGTGATCCCAGAGGGTAGCTTGCCCCAGGAACCAGCTGCCCTGCTTACCCCTCTGTCGCTATGTTTGGAGATGATGGCAAAGACCCTTCTTTTCTCACAGTTTTAGAGTAACAGGCCTGACAGGGGCTTAACTTGTATGCCTCCATAACCAAGACAGGGCCCAGCAAGTCCATGTGAGGAGACTTGGGCATAGAAGTCACAGGACAGAGGTATAGGCTTTCTAGGCACAGACCAGAAGTTGAATCTTCTGCTGGTTTGCCCCTGGGTCTTCTTCCATTCTTCAGGGCTGGACCCTATACCAGGCCTCCTTTCAGACTGGCATTTAGGGGAGACTTTACTTTTCTGAGGAGCTTTCCTGTATGGGCCTCTTACCATGCTCATCTTAGGAGTCATAGCACAGATTTCTCTAGGGATTGTCTGTCCCCATCTTTCTGCCCCTGTTTTGCTCATGGACTGGGAAATGGATTATGGTCTCCTTGCAAAGGGCATTGGTGGGCAGAGAAAGCAAGTCTGGCCTATTTCTGTTATCCAGGAGGTTTTGATCCTGAAATTGCAGCATGCGGGTTCAAAGAAGAGATGATGGGGACTCTGCCTGCGCAGCTGAGTGCAGGAATGGAAAGGGCCCTCTTTTTCTTGTTGGTATTATCCAAGAAGCAAAACCAAGTTACACCCCTGCCCCCATCATGGGCCACTGCAGTTAAATGAGGGCTTCTTCTTTCCCTTCAGAGGGAAAGGAGCACCAGGCCTAGAAAGTGTTTCTTTTTGGCCGAAGAAAAAGAAGAGGCAGAGAGAGCAGACACCAAATTCTTTGGAGCTGGGCAACCTCTTCATAGCCTCTTCCTTGTCCCCGTTTTCTCTGGTCAATGGCTACAAGCACATGTTGTCTTATTATAGGTGCCTCCGTGTATATAACTTCTTAAGAAAGACAGGAAGATGAATTTGCAGGCCCGCCATCCCCCTAGAGCCTGCCTTTACTGCCCCAATCCTCTGTGAAAATAGTAGGCCTCTGACCTCCAACACTAGGCTAGACAGTATGGGGCTCCAAATCTCTATCTTGGATTCCCGCCTTCTTGGCCAGGAAGTGCTGTGATTTAAGTCCCCGGATTCTTCTGTTCTTAGTTAGGATATGTGGTGCACCTACAACCTCAGCTAGTTTTCCTCCTTGGCTCTTTTGCACCGTTCCCTAGAAAGGTGCCCATAGACCCCAGTGGCTCGGCAAAAGGCTCTTTGATGGAGGGATTGGCAGGCGGGAGGGTGCTGGGGACCCAGCAGGGCCTCCGCGATCACCCCGGAAGCGCGGGGCCAGATCCGGGCTTGGCCCTGCCATTCTCACGGCTTCCTCTGCCCTCTTCCCCCCTCCCCTCTGCCCTTCGTCCCCACCCCCACCGGCCCTCTCCTCCGCTGCAGGTCCGCGCACCAGGAAGCTGAAGAAGAAGAAGAACGAGAAGGAGGACAAGCGGCCGCGGACGGCGTTCACGGCCGAGCAGCTGCAGAGACTCAAGGCGGAGTTCCAGGCGAACCGCTACATCACCGAGCAGCGGCGGCAGACCCTGGCCCAGGAGCTCAGCCTCAACGAGTCCCAGATCAAGATCTGGTTCCAGAACAAGCGTGCCAAGATCAAGAAAGCCACAGGCATTAAGAATGGCCTGGCGCTGCACCTCATGGCCCAGGGACTGTATAACCATTCTACCACCACGGTCCAGGACAAAGACGAGAGCGAGTAGCTGCGGCCGGCTGGGCCGCCGCGCCCGCGCCCCCTCCTGGCACCGCCGCCGCCGCCTCGCGGGCCCCGCGCGGGGAAGAAATAATCAGCGCAGAGGAGGGAGGGAGCAACAGGGAAGAGAGACAGACAGACAGACAGACAGAGAGAGATCCTCAGAGCGGACAGCCACGTTTGAACGAAACATTTTTGAAAAAGGGAGAAAAGACTCGGACAGGTGCTATCGAAAAAAATATGATCTATTCTCTATTCACAGTATAAGGGACGAAACTGCGAACTCCTTAAAGCTCTATCTAGCCAAACCGCTTACGACCTTGTATATATTTAATTTCAGGTAAGGAAAACAAATGTGTAGCGATCTCTATTTGCTGGACATTTTTATTAATCTCCTTTATTATTATTGTTATAATTATTATAATTATTATAATTATTTTATCCCCCCTCTTCCTCCTCGCTGCCCCCGGCCCAGTTTCGTTTTCGTTGCCGTTTTCTTTTGAATGTTTTTTGCTTCCCCAGTACCTCCCGCCCCGCATCGCTGGTCCTCGTTTCTCTGGGACTTTTCTTTGTGTGCGTGAGAGTGTGTTTCCTCGCGTGTCTTCCCTTCGCCTCTTCCCTACCTCCCAGGACCCTCCTGTCGGTCTGTCTGTCCTGCCCCCCTTATGTTTGCCGGAGACTCGTTGAGAAATACGACCCCACAGACTGCGAGACTGAACCGCCGCTACAAGCCAAAGATTTTATTATGTTCAGAAACCTGTAGTCTGAAATAAAGTGTACACTGTGCTCATGAGCCCCTGGCGGCCCTCCTCTTTGCGGGCTCGGGAAAGGCGTGGGCCCGGCAAGCAGCGGCCCCGGCGGCGCCACCGCGCGCACTCCAGGGATAGAGCCCCCGCGTCTCCGGCCAGGCCTGGCGATCCCCGCGCAACGAATGCGGGGGTCAAAGAAGGAGCGCGGTGGCAGAATCGGCTGGGATTTAGGTTTGGCCCTGGTCTGCAGCGTCTGGCGGGACACGCCTAGTTTCCGATTGCGTTCAAGGGAACCCAAAGGCCAAAAGCCTAGCCCAGGCTTGGGAAACACGGTCGGGGTTGCGGGGCTGCTGGCTATGCCCCGCCCGGCTGCGGCCCAGCCGGCTGTGGCCTCCGGTTCAACCTGCTCCTTGTGTCAGCCTGTACCTTTTCGTTTCCAGTTTCCTTCTTTCTCTTTTCTTTATTGTTGTTATTATTATTAATCTTTTTCTCCTCTTTCCCTGGTGGGTTTTTGCCAGAGATTTTTTTTTTTTTTCCTCCAAAGGCAGAAGGCCTTCCCAGGGCAGGCAGAGGTGCGGGGCTGGCTCTCATGCTGAGCGACCTGCTAGGGAGAGGGGTGCTTCGGCTGGGCCTCTCTGCAACCTGGACTTTTGTCGCTTTTCGTTTGGGGGAGTGATTCCTCTTACAAGTGGTGGGTCTGGGGAAAGGAAGAATCGGTGGGCTTGGATCCTACAGCCCCACAAAGAGGGGCGGGGGGGGGTGCGTGGGAGGGTGAGGAAGGAGGCCCAAATGCTGGGAAAGCCGTGAGGAATGGTCACCGCTGGCCCTACTCTGGGCCGACAACCCAGGTCTGCCTAGTCCTCACCCTAAACCTTACTTCTTCACTGAGGGGGGCGCACTGTATACAAGCCCCCAGTACTGTCAGGACACCTGGATATCCCAGAGAGATGTCTGCATTCTTGGCATTGAACCTGGGTCCAGTCCTTTCAGGGTAGGCATTGCTCTGACCACAACGCACACATTCAGGACTTAGGAGGAGGAAAATGAGGCCCCTGCTCAGGAGGTATTATCTCTCCTTTGTCCAGTTTTTAAAAAATTGTGAATTCTGCTTTGGTCTTTTTTTTCTCTGTGTAATATGTATGCATGTGCCTGAATGCATGTGTGTATGTGACTAGGTAGGTAGATGTCCATACACTTGTGTGCATATGTGATAAAATGCAGATTCTGGTGCAGCTAAGTTCCTACCAGTTTTGTGTGTATTACTATATGTGTGCGTATCATACAAGTGTGTGTTAATTTCTCTGTGATTAGATGCATAATTGGATGTTTGTGAGTTCACAATGTGTGTAATGCACTCATTTGTGTTTGCATGTTTGGAATGTTTGCAGGTGTGTTTTTGAGGTTTGTGCATGTGTGGGAACCCTGTTTTCTGTGTTCTTTTCCCTTGGGTTTATTTTCTGTTGTTTTTGCAGAATTGATTTTGTGGGAAATGAGAATGGCCAATCATTCCACCGTTTTTCTTGAAAAATTCCCTTGGATTTAGTTCAATGTCTATCTCACTCCTGGCCAGAGAAATGACAGCGCTAGGTCCCATACCCAGGAAGACAAGACTGCCTCCAAGTCCCTGTACAAGGGTGTAAGACTTGGGGTTTGGTGGCCAGGAGTGGAGTTGGAGTGCCCATTTGACATTGCCATGGGTCCCCAAATTTATAACAATATTTCCCTCCCTTTCACCCCATCATTGTTTTATTAAGTAGCTCCTCACATAATAGGTGCTCAAACAATCCTGTGTGCAGAGTTGGAAGCAGTGAGATGGGCCCTTTCTGGTGGCTGGAGGCATATACCTTACTTTCCTTGGGAGTGGAGCTGGGAATCTTTGAACCCTGCAGGCCTTTAGGTTAAGGAGTCTGATCGGTGGCATTCAGTGTACCCATCCTCTAACCCAGGACTTTGGGATGGTCTTGGCCCTGTCTTCTCCCTGGGCACATCCTGGTGTGATGGGGCACTCAACTCTACAGAGAACCCTATCATTTTGAATGCCTGGGAACTGGCATACCCTCCTTTCTCTTCCCTATTGTGGCCCATTAGGTTACCTAAGCCCCCTAAGAACACCAAATTCAGAGCTGAAGCAGAGATGACACAACTTGAGCAGCAAGGAAATGTCCCGTTCTTTGAGGTTCCTCTTCATCTCTTCCAAGAGATCTAAGCCAAGAGCTCTTCCTCAACCCCAAGAACCCAGTGGGATAAGAAGAAGGTGGTTCCCCCATCCCATGATTATGTTAGTACAGGGTAGAGTCTGGAGTGTCATTATTATGTAATTTGATTTCTTGCCCATTGTCTCCTTTTATCTTCCAAACGCTGTGAACATTTTCTTCATCGTTCAGTGGAAGAGACTGGAGCTCTCAGGACTCACGTCTCCTCATACCTGTGCCTCTTTAGTCCACTTATACCACAGTAATCTGCCCCAGGCTCTAATCTCACCATCCAGAATGACTTTTCCACGTTCTTGCTCTCCCACTTTCCAAATATTTCTTTTCCCTGGTTGGGGCAGAGAAGTTCGGCGGGGGGGACTCTGGTCAGACTTTTTTCTTGTACCCTCTGTTTTAAAAAAGCAAAAGTAATAATGATCATAAACAGGCATTGATTTCTCTGATTTATGGGCTGGCATAGGGAACCGCCTGTGTATTAAAGTCTGGGGCTGCATGGAGATAAATACTTAGCACACCATTCCAACTTCCTCATTTTCTGCCTTTCCTGGTTTTTTTTTTTGTCCCCCTTAAAGATTGGATTGAACCATAAACTTAAATCTTCCTCAACCTAGGAGGAAATACATGCTAGCCAAGTCTAAACAGTATTGATCCTGGGCTCTTTCTGAGGGCAGAGGTCTCTGTTTTCTCCCTGGAAACTCCTTCTCCTTCAGTAGGGTGTGTATGTGGGAGGAAGGAGAAAGTGATGTGGAAGGAGAGGGGATTTTGGTATTTGGATGTGTGTGTGACTGCTTCTTAAGTCTGTGTGTGCTCATGTGTTCATGGAGCAGACATGTGGGGGCAGTTTATCTATATAGTATTATTATCTATATAGTAGTATTGATGTATTATTTATTTAGGCTTGGGAGGTGGCACTGTGTGCCTTGGGTATATGGGTCCTGACCACTGGTGATTGGTGTTTGTGTGTGTGTGTGTGTGTGTACCCAGGCCAGAGACCCCCTAGATGGAACTGCCCAGGACACAGAGAAGAAAGCCTAGGCTGCCTTCTCCCTGGCCACACAGCCCTATCTGTTATCTATGGCAGGTCTTCAAGAGATGAAACCACCTGGGCGACCACTGTGCTCCCTTTCTTCACTGCTTTAAGTGAAAAAAGTCCATCAAGGCCAAGATGCAAGGGCAGGGGTGAGCTTTGGCTGACTCCTAAAGGCATGGCAAGCCAAGATCAGGGCTGGAGAGAGCCTGGCCACCTTTTCATGCAGATCAAGGTATCTGCTGTGGCTTCTCTGGTGGCCATCAATTCCTCAAGGGTTCAGCTTAGCTTTTTCTTCGTATGCTCAAGAAAAACCATTCCTCTGGCACACTCCTCTGCTCCCACCATGGAGGCACGAACAAGTGGGCAAGAGGGGCAGGGAAGCCATCCATCCAGGGGCCTTCCCCTGGCTTTGCCACACAGCCTGGGCCCACTTAAGCTAGCTGTCACAGTGCATTCAAATTAAAGACTGTGTTTACCCCTGCCTGGGGGAGGAGACACACTATCTTTCCATCCCTCTTAGCCCACTAGAGGCTCCAGGTATCTCCTCCCACTCTGGACTCAGATGAGGGTGTTGCTCTTGCATGGTGACTTGTAGAAAGAGAGATGGCTGGGGACTCTGCGGGCACCCACCTTATCCTCCCCAAATGCATTAGACCAGACATTTAATGCAATCCTAATATTGAAACATCCTTGTCCTCAGGGAATTCTTGAAAAAAAGTGTTTTGTTTTATGAGCTGGAAAAAATCCTGAGAGGGAAAGGGCCTCATTCAAAAGCACACAGCAAATAAGAAAGAAAAGTCCTCAGACTCCCTGCCAGTCCAGGACTATCAAATGGGCATGACATATATATGAAGAGGCGTTCACACATATAAATGCATAAGCATGCACACACCCATGTGCACACATGTGCCCACAGGGAAAATGTATATTTACAAACACAAATGGACTTATGTTCAGAGGTGTGTCCACAGCACACATATGTGGGCCAGGAATATGTATACTGGTGTCTCATACCTTTATGGCCCTATTGGTGTGCTTTCATTTCTAGCCAGGGTAGGGGACAGGACCTCATTGCCAGGGCCCAGGATAAACTGGCCTATCCCCTCCTCTCCATGGAGGCCACCAGAGATAACTGGGGCTGAGGCAGGTGGGTCAGTGGTGCAGGAGCAAGGAAGACTGGAGTCAGAGCAGGCAGGGGAGAGACTTCCCTTTCCCAAGCTGCTTCCCTTTCCCAGGGGGCAGCTGAGTTCTGGTGACAGGACTCAGACACAGACCCACACCTACAAGGGGCTCTCCCTAACCTGTGCATCATGTGCCTGCTGGCTGTACCTCTTGGGGGTGGGGCAGGTCCAGGGCAGGCAGGGCAGACTTCCTAAACAGATTTCTTAGGGAGCTTGGTAAGTCACGGGCCACACTGCCCCTTGCTCCTGAGTTTGCTTCTGCATTCATCTTTTCCTGGTTGTGGTACCACTGTGGAGGTGGAGTCAGTCCTACATGCTGCAATTCTCCCCACAGACATGAGAATGGGTCATTTTGAGGATATTTGGGAAGATTTTGGTCCAAAAGAATGGAAGGATTCTCGTATGGGTGACTGAAAAAGCAGAGATTTACCACGGTGTGGGGCAGGCACATCTTATCCTAGGGAGAGAAATCTTATCAACAGCTCCTGATTCAGCTTTAGCAGTGTGGATGGGGTGAAGTACTAGGAACCTGATTGTTGGGGGATGGGATACAGAAGGGTACAGAGGCAGTGGGCACAAGCCTTTCTCTCTTCAACTCTGTTGGGGAATGTGATAGAAACGTGGCACAATTTAGGAACTAACAGCCACCAACATATTCCCCCCACCTCTTGCCATCAAACAGGGGCACAGGAGGTGGAGCTCCATCTGGGATATGCTCATCCTCCCAGCCTGAAGATTTGTACTGCAGGTGCCCCAGGAAGAGCAATTACAGCACAGAGAGGTGGGAGCCTCCTGGGGGCAGGACTGGATTCCAAAGACCAAGGGACCCAGGAAGATTTCAGATTCTATGACCACTCCTGCCAGAGTGGGCTTGAGCACTAAAGGAGAGCAACCAATACCTGCAGAAAGACCCTCAGTGCTGCTGCCTGAAAAAGGGAGCACAGTGTGACACCTGAGTGCTAAAGCTGTGCAGATGCAGAGGCTTCTTCCTCTAGAGGAGAAGCAGCCATTAAACAGACTCCACTTCCTCTGAGCTGAAGACAAGGTAAATGCAGAGGAAAACAAAAGCAAGTCCCAATAACCACCTCCATACCTCTCTCTTGTCCTTCTCCCTCCCCTCACTCTAGATACGTGAGCTGTCAATTTGGCAGAGTGTAGGGAATTCAGGAGATGACACTCCAGAAATCAAAATGAATAATAAACATTACTTACTGAGGGCCAGCTGTGCATATTGCTGGTTATGTGACACATGTTTTCAACCACACACATCTCTTTGAATATTATCATACCCATTTCACAGATAAGACAAATGAGGTCAAGGGTCATCTTGTCAAAGTCACACCTAATCACGTTTAGGTTTACACTGTAATTATGTATCATGACACGCATTCACACAGGGCGGTATCAAGTCCTCTCCACATGATTTAGACTTTGGCATTTGATAAGGAGCCGCACTGACTGAAGGGCTATTATTTCTCTCTTCCAATCGTAAGTAGGAGCAGACCTCAGCGTCTCCCCAGCTCCCTTTCCTCTCATGCTAGGAACTTGGGAGACCGAATTTCTGCCCACAAGCCCCACCCCAAGCCTCCCATATAGGTCTCAAATGAGATTCCCAGGGGAGTCCGATCTTTTCCCAGATCAAGATCACCCTTTTCCTTATAATCCTAGATTTTCACCCACACACCTTCCTCTCTCACTTGAGCCCAGACTCGATCTACTGAAACAGCACCCTCCATCCGGGCATCCTGTACTTTGGCCTAGTTCCAGTCCTGCTGGAGCTGTCTGTTCCCCGCACAGTCCGTGAACGGCATTTATTACATGCACTTCCGGTCAGCGCAGCTCTGGCCACAGGCCGGATTGATCTGAGCCCTCGCTGTCCAGTGGGCACTGACGATGGGGCGCTCTGGGGCCTCTGAGTGCACTTCGCCCTATACCCAGGAAACCTCAGATCTGCACGCCGCGAGTGGGGCGCAGGCCCTACCCTTGAGTGAGCTGGGGACGCACAAGCGGAAGGCCGCGCCACCTCGCAGCCTCTGACTCCGGGAGAAAGGCAGGGAGCTTGCTCAGGATGCAGGCTGCAGACGCCACCCTTCCCGGTTCTCCTGGCGACTGTTTTTTTTTTTTTTTTTCCAGTTTCGATTTGTGTCTAAGAGGGGGTGGCTTTCCTCTTCTTTCCTCTTGTGCCTTTTCCTATGGGCTCCTGGGTCTCTCTTTTCACCCTGATCCTCCGCTGCAAGGTTTCCGTTTTTGATTCGGAGGCCGCCCTCCTGCGGCCAGCCTTCTCCGGTCGCTGGGACTAGGTCTTTCTTCGCCGCGGGAGGTGCCCGGGCCTTCTTTGGACTCCCCGCCCTCCCTCTCCTGCGTCGCCCAATCCAGCTCCCAAGTTTGCGCCCCCGGCTGCCTCCTTGCCGCTCCAGTGGAGGTCCAGACACTCTGGCCCCCTCCTCTGGCTGACACGTGGGGACCGATGCTGACCTTGGGTGCAGACACTCCGACAGGCTCGCCAGTCATGCTCGCCCCCAATTGACTCAGGGGCTTTCAAGTGGGGGCCACTGTGGCTCGGTGTGGGGTATGGCCCTTTCCCCGGTGATGAGAATGGCCTGCAATCTTTGTGGCATAAACTGGACTTTGGAGCCGCTAGGCCAGGGGTCAAACCAGGAAGGGGGAGGGGTGGCTCTTAAGGCTGCGGAGACCCGACTTCTATTTCTGTTGCTTCAACTTGTCCAGAATGCTTAGACGAGGCGCGTGCTCTTACAGATACCTCGGACAGCCCAAACCCTCGCTGGTTCAGCTTACTGGCTCCTGGCCCTGCCGGCCTTGGCCAGCCCTGAGCCTGTGTCCAGGACTAAGGAGCCTGTCTCCTCAGTGCCGGGCTGGGGAAGACTTGACCCTCCAAGGGCTGTGAACTTTCCTGGACTAGGTGAGCGCCTTCCGAAATCCTCAGTGCAGGATCCTTTTCTGGGCAAAAGAAAGTTGCAGAGAAGCCCTGCCCCCTGCCGCTTTCTCTCCAATAAAGCGACCTCATTTGTTCGGTGGGGGTCAGAGGTTTGCCCACCTCCTCCTCTCCTTTCCTGGAGGTATTTGGCCAATTCGCTAAGGGCTCCAGCGGAGCCCACAGGCACAGCTGAGGCTTCCCGCTCGGGTTCACTGTTTACTTAGAATTTCTTTTACACTAGCGGAGCCAACTTGCCCTCGCTCTGCTCCTTCCCTGCGCGGAGCCCACCCAGGCCTTGTAGAGCTTCTAGAAGGGCCCGGCCCTGCGTAGCCGGCATTGGAGAGAGGCCGCGGCCTGACTGGGACTGTTTTTTGCTGGATTCCCTGGGCCGGCACATCCTGCAGATTGAGCTCTGGCCTTCACTCTTGGCCTCCTGCTTTCTGATCCGCCTAAGTACTTTCTCAGCAGGCAGAGGTCAAGAGACCAATGAGGAATAGGGATCCAGCGAAGAGGGCGGAATCCAGTTCCACACTCATCTGGCCTGACAGATCTGACCCCCTTGGTGGTGCGAAGTGAGAAGTTGGCTGGTAGACATGTGTAGAAGTGAGGGACCCCAGGTGTTTAGAGAATGTTGGGGGAAGGAAGAATGGAAGGATATTGACTTCCCTGGGCCAGGTTTAGTCCAGAGTGGACAAAGGTCCCTTTCAGGGATGAGCTGTTCTTGTGCCTTCAAACAGGTCAGGACTGAGGGTGGGGAAGCGAGGTGTTGAGTCTACTGTGTCCCTCAAACCCTTGTGTGCAAAATTTACACACAAATAGAACCAGCCACCTGGTGAAAGTAGCCAGAGATGAACGGAACCCTGGGGAGACCCCAGGGCAGCTGAGGTTCCCATGCTCAAAGTGTGCCTCCTCTCCAGGGAAGAAGCCAGCCTCTGGGTCTCCAGTGGCTGGTGGAGGCCTGGGCCTCTACTGAGACTGCTCACTTGTCTTTCTCCTGGACCACTGGCCTCTGACTTTTCTGCCCTAAACTGGCCCATCTCTTCAACTCCTCCAGGGACAGTTATTTGTATCACTGCCCAACCCCGACCTCAGGAGGTCTACCCAGCGTTTGAATCTGGCCCATCAATCTCAGCAAGTCAAGACCCTCCTGGTGAGGCGCAATGGGGAGCCCTGCCTTCTCTTACAGGGGTGGGTGGGGACCCTATCTCTTCTAAAGATCATATAGCGCCAAAGTGTTGATGATCATTACTTTAAATTAAAAGTCCTCTTTTCCCTTTCCGTCTAAGCCTCAACTTAGTTTCAGAGAATGAAGCGTGAAAGCTCTTTTATGGAGATTACCGATGCTTCATTTATTCCCGCAAATGGCAAACACGGCCCAGGAAAAACGGAGCGAGCGAGCTCCTTGTCTCGGATCCTCAGCCGTCTCCGTGTTCACAAGCTCACTTGGCTGTGAGATGTTGTCGGGGAAAGAGCCCTGCGGTGGGCATTCCCGAGGGAGGGGAATCGCGTTTGCTCGGGCAGAGCCGCCCAGCACCCACGGGTGGGAGGACAGCTGCAGATCCCAGCCCTGAGAGCTGAGAGATTTGGGGTTAGGGAAAGTGAGGGGAAGGGGTCCAGGGCATTATCCCTGAGGATCTCTGAGGTGTTACGTTCACGTGAGTGTGAAGATCCAAGTTACTGTCATTCCAAACCCACTCGGTCACTCCCTATTTGTAGTGGAATCTGGTGGGATTGGAGATACACTGAGTGAACCAGGAAGACCCATGGGCCATCTCTTGATCTTCATGGTCTTTTTATAATCTACAACCTCCATACTGGCACAGAGGGAGTGTCTGTAGTGAGGGCTTCCATTTGGCTGTTTTGCAGAATAAAGCTTAGGTACACACATACTCTAGCCCCAAGCACCAGTAGCCTCCCCTACAAAGGGTGGGTTATTCTGAAAATAGATGCAGAGCTTTGAATCTTTGGCACGCAAAACTCACCTTGTGACCTGGTGGTTGTCTCCTTGGACAATCAGGGATGCTTTGAACATTGCACAAGGGGCACTAGAAGTGATATGGCCTCCGGTAGGGGAAAAAAATAAGCAACAAAATGTTTTAATTCTTTTGAGGCACAGCAGAGAAGTTTGAAGAAGAGACAGTAGTAGTTCCATTGTAGAATTTCCCTAGTTCAGCCTTAAATTCCTTTGTGACACTGTGTTATTAACTCCAATGCAGTGGCGTCTCCACATTCCAGCCATCCCACTCGGGAAGCCCCTGTAACACAAAAGATATTCTTGGGGGCAGGTAGATAGGAGGGGCCCCCAGCCCTCCTTCCTGTCTCCTTTCCCAGCCCACAGGTAGTAGGGGAAGCTGAAGCATGCTTTTGTTTAGAGAGGTTTACTTGTCCTAAGAAGACATTTTGCGGAAGTGAATCTGTGAGTTGCCCTAGGGTGTCCGCATGGACCAGGGTGAAAATGATGCAGTTTCCCTTGTTAAGTAGGTGGTAACTTGTGTTCAACTTTCTTTTTTCTTTTTTCTTTTTTTTTTTTTTTTGTACCAGGGATTGAACTCAGGGGTACTTGACCACTGAGCCACATCCTCAGCCCTATTTTATGTTTTATGTAGAAACAGGGTCTCACTGAGTTGCTTAGCACCTCGCCATTGCTGAGGCTGGCTTTGAACTCACGATTCTCCTGTCTTAGCCTCTCAAAGTGCTGGGATTACAGGCGTGCGCCACCAGGCCCAGCTTGTCTACAACTTTTGAGGAAGTTGGGCCCATTTAGTTGCCCTTGACATCTTCCATGCATGATGATGGTTTTGCCACAAAGGGCCTCAGAGACCAAGAGGGGCAATCTCAAATGTCTTTGGGAACAAGACGGCCCCTTAGAGCCTGGGGAGGTTTCACTGGTGCTGTAAGGGAAGGTGAGGCTGATGGGAGAGGGGTGCAACATTGAGTATATGTGAATTAAGTGGAGAAAAGGAAGAAAGCAGGCTTGCTGCTTGCCTGAAGAGTTGCCGACTTTCATTAATTACTCAGTCATTTTAATGTGAAAGCAAATACCAAAATTCTCTGGTGCCCATTCTGGATTAATGGCCTGCAATATTAAATGAGGAGCAGGCTCAAGAGAGAGTTGAGGTGTTCAGGAGTACTCAACCCTTCTTTCAAACCTAGAAGGTATTTTTCTTCCCAAAATGCCAGAGATGGTGGTCAGTGAGTTGAAAACAAAACAAAACCCTGATTCCTTAGTGGACAGAGGTTGCATTCTACTGACCATAACATCTAGTGGAAAAATCTTCCTATGTCCTCGTCAATTATTCAATCCATCTACCTGGCCTAAGCCAAGTGCCTTTTGGTATAGATGTGGGCAGCAGTGGGATGGATATCTCATGCTCTAGTTGCCTGCTTTGGTGTGGCCCAGGTACTCAAATGAACCGAATGCATTTCTAAAGACGATCCTGTGTGTTTGGAGTATTGCAAACATAGTTGAAACCCATCTCTTAATGTCTGTAATGTCAGAGGCCATTCTTGTGGAACTTTTTTTGTTGGTTAAATGTAGTCGAACTTAATATCTGTGAAGGAAGAAAGAAAAGTCAAATTTTGGTGCATTTGCCTTAGTTTATCATGTCAGAAACTTCAGGGAAAAAAAAAGATTCTTCCCTACTGCCACTGCAAACAGTCTGTTTATACAGTACAATGAAACCACAGGTTTATGGGATTTTGAGATCAGATTCTTTTTTCCTTGATACCTTATCCTTGTCTCTGTTCTCAGGTGTTTTTGACACTTTAATGTGTCAAATGTGTCTCAAAATGTGAGATTTTTACCTTTGAGTTTGTTTGTTTGTTTTTTTTTTTTGGTACTGGGGATTGAACTCAGGGGCACTCGACCACTGAGCCACATCCCCAGCCCTATTTTGTGTTTTTATGTAGAGACAGGGTCTCACTGAGTTGCTTAGCACCTCGCCATGAGTTTTTTTGAGATAGGGTCTCACTAAGCTCCCCAGGCTGGCTTTGAACTTGCAATCCTCCTGCCTCAGCCTCATGAGTAGCTAGGATTATAGATGTGCACCATTCACCTGGCATATGTGCCTGCCTTTTTTTTTTTTTTTAATGAGTGTATTTCCTGGGAACTGTCGTGGTTTAGAGTATTTCCCTGGTAGCTTTTAGAAGTGTGGGCTTGGCTCTGAAATGGGGCATTTGGGGATGGGTTATAGTGTGACTCATTGCATTCTGAGTGTCATATAAAGAAGATAAAGCCAGAAGGGGCACTACTGGAATGACTCCTGGGTCTATTTTTGGGTCATGTTCTTCAGAGTTACTATTAAGGAAAATACCTTTTCCATCATAAGCATCACATTTCTGCATGGGCAAAACTTGGGCAGAAATTTGAAACATTCTACCAGGGCCATTTTATGTTTAATTGCTTGCGGTAAATTCACCATTGCAGGCCTAGTCCTTGAAGTTTACATTCTTGGAATTCTAGGCCTCTTTCTGGGATTCTTTTAGACACAGTCTATACATGTAGACCAGTTTTAGTAAAAAAGACATAGTGAAATAAAAATTGGTTGGAGTTACACAAACAGCCATGTGATTGTTTAAACTGCTTTCCCTTACCTCTGCCAGACCAGACTGTGGGGAAGAGCAGTCCTGTGGCCAGTCTTCCTACAAAGTGTACACTCCTGGAATTTGATGGGGTATAAGAAAGAGACAGACTGGGAGATTGACACCACCAGAATTCCCTTTTAAAGCAAAGTGAGTTTACTACTAATGGATAACTTTCGTAGAATATGAAGATACTGGATCCCTGAGGAGAAACTCAGGTACCTCTGAGGTGAAAGGTGACTTGTTTCTTGTCAGCACTCATGTTAGGAAATCAAATCCTAGGCCTTTGGTGAGGGAGAGGTGGGATCGGCAGTCCTTTAAGAGGTTAGGGCACTGAGAGGGTGGGCTTGAATTACTTCAACCTAAAGGAAAGTCCCTTTCTCCTTATTTTCTATAGTTAAAGTCTTTTTAAAAGAGATGGTTCCTTGTATTTTTCCTTGGGAACAGACTCTGTCTGACTCTATGGGGCCAAGAATTTAATACACACAGAGGTGGGGAGCCAGCCATCAAACTAAGCCAGTCCAAGAACCATCCAGGGTCAAGATGAAAAAGAAAACCTTCTTGGATTATCTGACTCAATATCCTTGGCACCAGGACAGATAAGAGTCACCCTAATCCCTCACATGGTTTTTCTAAACTTATCTAGAATCTCATCTCTGACATTCTGAATGGCAGAGGCCAGAGTAAAAATGGACATTTATACCACGGTTGGACCATGATTATTTATTTATTTTCCCAGTGGGAGGAGTGATGGGAGGTAAGAGTAGAGAATTTCTGGAAACCTTTATTGGTAGACATAAGACTAATCTTTTTTTTAAAACTTGAGTTTACTGTTTAATAAATAAAACTCCCACATGTCAATCTGGGAAACATGATGTTTATTTGAAGAGATAAAAGATTCATGAAGAGTCACATCATGGGATGTGCTGGGCTCAGCTCCATTCTGTGTCTAGATTCACCTTTGCAAAGATTCAGGCCTCTTTCCTAAGGTGTCTCCGGTTCCAGCCAGGCCTGGCCTTGTGGATAGGCCTCAGCCCTGGAGGCCTTCACGAGCAGAAGAGATCCAAGCCCCCTGGGCCAGGGGTCTTTCTTTTCTGGTCTATCACATCCTCCAGTTGAAATGGCAGGAAATGGACACGAGTGACTTAATGGGGAAAGGAGAGAAAAGGTGCACTTGACTTCTTGGTGCTCAGTTAAAACTGTTTTCCTCCCATTACCCTGTGCGTCTGAACGGTGGGAAGAGAATTATTTCTCTGCACAATTGTCAGTCCTGCCAGGAAAGTTATGGCTGGCTCTAAAAGAGGACTGCCTGTCTCCCTTTGTCCTAGGTTGGGAAGGCCTCCTGGTCAATAAATACATATTAATCATGTGAAAGGATTGACATGCAAATGAAGGGCACCATTGACAAGCCCTGGATGGCAGAGGGGAGCCCTGGCTGCAGCTGTGGTCCTGACCGGAGAAGCCAGGGCTGCACCATGCTCTTTGCTGGGGCTTTCTAGGGGGTTAAGCACCCTTTCCCAATAACTATGTGAAAGAGTTAATTGGACTGGAGATGGCTTCAGGATCTTTTGCTTGAGCTCTGCCAAATTTCCACGTTTTTTTTTTTTTTTTTTAAATTTAAGTCTGGCAATAGGCAGGCCACCCTTTGGATATCTGTGTCTCTCGGCCCAACTGGAAGTCTCCAAAGGTACTTTGTTCTTGTGATCAAAGAAAAGTTGAACCAACCAGAGGAAGAGCTAAAAGCTTAGGTGAATTTTTGTAGCAATGCTTGATATTGCAAGAATAATTATTAGCTGCCATTATGAATTATTGCTTATTAAATAGCATGTTGTATATTGTTGTAACTTTCTTTCCACAGCAGAGACACACAAAATAACCTTGGTAAAGGCAAGACTAAGCTTTGATTCAGATTTTTCTATATGCATGACACCTGTGGGTGTGTATATTCCACAACAATGATTTTAGGATACATATGAGCACTAAAAAATATGATTTCGGTATCAGGATATATACAGAAAATCTTATGTTGTAAAGACTAAAACAAAATGCATTATTATATGCACCCAGCAAATTGTTGGAGTGAATATATATATATTTTTTATCTATTATGAATCATTAGAATGTAAGAAAAATATTTTAATCCCACTGATAGGCTGAAGTACTATATATTCTGAAATAGGAGTGCAGAGTGTTATTTGAGTCAGTGGATGATCTAACGTTGATCTTCCTTTAGGGTTAAGAGATGTTTAAGAGTTGGAAAACTGGATTGAGTTTCTGAATCCTTATCATCAGAGGGTCATATGATCAGGAACTTTAGAATTGGACCACAGGGTAGGTGGCTTTGGTGGGGTACCTGCTTAGGCTACCGATGTCAAAATAGGCCCTAGTTTGATAAAGACCATGAATGTCTCGGTTCTGGCAGGCCAGGCCCTGGGAACAGTTATTGGGGAAGTATGTTCCTGGGCCTGATTGTTGTCTGTCTTTTGCGGTGTATGTCTAATCTTATCTAAGACTCTCAACTGCATACCAGATCGGGAGGAAACAAATGGGAACATAAATAGGATATAAATGATTTTTTTCTCTGTACGAAGCACTAGTCATAACACCTTGTGAATTAAATGTATCTGAAAATGACTTGGGGACCCAGCTTACTCTGTGGTTTTGGACTCTGTATTAGTGCTGACCAGGATATTGACTTGCTAGAACACACTAGTTTTCCTTTTAAATAAATTCAGTGTTTTTTGATAGGGGTGTGTTCACTCTGAAAACCCCCACCCTACTCAAAATCAAATACAAGGTCTCCTAATTTCTTGCTACTGACATTTGCCGCTTACCACATTTTGCTAATATTTGTCCAGATTCCGCATGCATGAATCAAATATTACCTAGAATTTGAATGTAGCAAACATGTTGTCTATTGAATCTCTGTGCGCGTGTGTTTGTAAGTATGTGTAGGGGAGAAAGTGGCTGCTGCTAGAGATAAATTATTTAACATGATTTTTCCTGTATTGTGGAAAGGCAGTCTGAGCCTCATTTTTTTGGATTATGATTTGTATTATGAAATGCTTATCAAATGTTTTCCAAAGATTAGTTTAATTTTAATTAAATAAACCTTTCTCAAGAGAAGGCTACCAACTATTCCTTGTACCCAGAGGCTAACGTACTTGTTGTTTTTAATTATTTTCTGCTGTTACCCAAACTGCTTTGGGTACTCCTGCCCAATTAAATCAAAGGCGCAGGTTCCTTATACACAATATGTTTAATATTTAATTTTAATTAAATTAATTAAATTGTTTATTTAATTTTATGTGCATTATTGTGCATAGAATAATGCAAAATTCATGATAGTTAGAATTAGGGTGGGGAGGTGAGTCACGGAGCTTCCAAACAAGCTAATTACAGAGCTTCAAGGAAACTTCCCTTTCATTTCCAGGGGAGCCATCGTAACATCAGGCAGAAGTTAAACCTGAACTTGCTCTCGCAGCGTCTCATGGCTGCAGCTGCTGTAGAGTTGGGTTTGTTGTCCTCTTTCATCCTCTGGAGCTTGCCTTGTGATTTGCAGACTTCACAGCTGCTCAGCAGAGGAAAGGGTATGTGCAAGTATGTACATGCTGCTGTCACAGCTCATGCTCCAGTGACATTTTCTACTTTGCTGAGTGCGGAGCCACCAGCACAGAGCTCCTCGGGAAGGACCATTTTCCACCCAAAGACCTTGGCAAAACTTCCTATAATGTCTTGCCACTCAGAAAGGGCCCATCCTAGCGGCTTTGAGCTGCCTGATCCAGGCCGGCGCTTAAGAACGTGGAGGTGTTTGGTGGGGCACACCTTTTGACCCAAAGCAGCTCCTCTCAGGGAGGGGTCCTTTGGCCTGGCTCAGTTTCCATTACAGTTTGCATCTGAGATGCAAACTCAGATTTCCCAGGAGTGTTTTTGTGTGCACAGGCTTTCTGTGTCACTAGAATGCTTAATTCTCAGGAAATCTGTTCCAACAGACATAAGAAATAGACACACGCTCACAAATAAAAAATGAAAATAAAAAAGCCCCCAGAATATTTGGTTTGCTCTGCCATTGCTCACATCTGAGCTGTTTCTGACACACTGCGCTGGAGTTGAAAGTTCTGAAGTCTCCGAGTTGAAGGAGCTCACTGGATTTTGAGGCATTTTATCATCTCTCATTTCTATTTTCCTGACTTAAAATAATGATATTGTTCCCGGCAT
Source organism: Xerus rutilus (assembly GCA_028644305.1). Classification (NCBI taxonomy): domain Eukaryota; kingdom Metazoa; phylum Chordata; class Mammalia; order Rodentia; family Sciuridae; genus Xerus; species Xerus rutilus. Next base: position 68,644,114 of record CM053402.1, read on the forward strand.
GGGCTGGTACTTGGGGCATCTGAGCCAAATTTTCCAAAGTTGACCTCGAGGAGTAATGTATTCACTAAGCTTTCATTTCAGAGTTTTGCTCATCTGGACCACAGTTGAATATTTACACTTATCATCACTCTATAAATTTTGGGGAGAGGGAATAGTTTCTTTCTTGGTGCTTCTTGTTTCTTGGGACTTGTTAACTGTACTTGGTGAAATATAACCTTTAACTTGATTATCTCAACCACTGGGAAAAAAAGAAAAAAAAGAAAAAAAAAAGAAAAAGAAAAGGGAAGGAAAAAAATTAAAATCAATGGAAAGAAGAAACGAACAAATAAAAAAGAGGGTGAAAGGAAAAAGAGAGAAAACTAGCATCCTTAGGGGAAGTTGTTTCAGTTTTTACCAGCTACCTTCCCTGAGAATGGAACTGCTAAAAATAAACTTATTTTCCCTTTGTTGTTGTTATTTTTTCCCCTAAGGCTGGTTTTGTTTCAGTAGATTAAATATTATCATAAAAGTAGCTGATGAAGCAGTAAATTAAAAATCAGGTTGTGGAATATTTTGCAAAAGCTTTTTACTTCTATGGTCCTTAACCAGTTGGGGCAAACATTAGTTTTAAAGCAAAAGTATTTGTCAGGAGGAATTTTTTTTTCTTCTTTTTGCTTCAAATAAGGGTTTGGAAAATCCAGAAAAGCGTAGTTAACCAGAATGGACCTAGTGAAAAAAAGACCTTGAATTTACAGAGAGATTAATGTTGCTATGTTTAGGGGGAAAAAATCACTTCCTCACTGTTGGTTTATGTCGCACATCTGTAAGCTTATAGACATTTTTAGGATAAAACATAAGCCTTACAGTGGGTAGCTGTAAGAAATGTTTCTGAGGACAGATGCAGTCAAATTTGTGGGGCACTGCTGTGTCACCACGTTTAGCATCAAATTATGAATTAAACAAGAAGAATGAATAACAAATTAGGATTCGCTTAAGCTTAGCTTTGTGCAGTGGGACAATGAAAATTTATTTGAATGCTATTCCTTGATGAGGTTACAGAATTCCTCTAACAGAAGATACACATTAATACTGTGGAGACAATTATTGGGAGTTCATTTTCTGAAGCCTTTTCATTGCAACAGAAAACGCCTGTGCAGATTTAGATTTTAGGAAAAAAAAAAACCTTATCTACGTAAAGGAACTTTCAGTATGAGTGTGATTTGTTGAGACTATTTTGGAGGAGGATATCAGAAATGTCAAAACTGAGTAGCGTGTGGGGTTTCTGTTTGTCTGTTTCACGGGCATGTAAGAAAACTGTTCATGAGTTTGGCTTTTAGGATTATTGCAACATGCTAAGAAATGACAGGTTTCTTACAGCTGGGATGTTTGTAAAAAAAGACCACAATTTCCAAAGCCAAGTGCGCTTTTAAAAACTAGGGTTGGCTGTTCCCTCTCACCTAATTGGAACCGGGAAATAATGTGTCGTGGCCCTTGCTAATGCCTTCACCACATGCTGCAATTGGGGTAAAGAAAGAAAGGTCGCTGGGACATCAACAATGGAGCAGACAGGTTTACATATCCTGGGAGGCATTTCTTGTGTTGCTGGATGGGAGAAAACTTTTTAGGTCCCAAACGTATCCCATGTGCATCTTCATTCCAAGTTTATTAAAGAGACTAAATAGAGAGACATATTAAACGAACATAAAAATACCAACTGGTTACATATCTTGGGTATTTTGGAAAATTATAATCATAATCTGATATGACTGATAGTTCTTTGCTGTATGGGTGGATGTTATACCTAAGTGATGTCCACTTAATATTTTTAAAATAAGGAGTTTTAGATTTATAGAAAAGTTGTGGAGATCATTTCCTTACTTTGTTATTACCATTGTTGATACAATTTATAAGTTGATCTCTTTCTGAGCACAATCTCAAGAAGCTCAGGGCCTCCTTATCAAGAGGCTGGGACACAGTTTATAGACCTTATCTCCTGTCTCCTGGAAGGAGAGGCAAAGATTTCACACACAAAATCAGTTTAGAAAATAAAATAATACTTAAATGTATTGGAGTAGCAGGTTATGTTAAAAAAAAAAGAAGTTAGGTTTTAGTAGAAAGACCACAAGCTGCTTTTACATAACTAATCTTGCAGTTCGATTACTTCTTCCTTCTAGCCTGTTCACTTCTAGAGACACACTCAGTGTCATCTTGCTGTGTCTTTCTGGGTGCACTTGATGCTTGGGTTCCTCCCCCCAGTGATGCTCTCCCCCTCTAAATCCCAGGAAGATTTGCTCAGCTCCAAGGCCATCCTGGTGCTGCACACAATCATCGAGATGGTGGCCTTGAGCAATAAGTAGCTAATTTCCTATGTTAGGTTTTATTTCAAAATGGGCTTTTTAAAGAGTTGGGGGCTAGGGAAGTAGAGAAAGAAGGAAAAACCCTTTTTGATATCAATCACAAAAATCACTTGGCAGAAATCTGCAAAGATGGACCTGCTCACTCCTCCAGCTGCCCCTCTCTCTCCTCCCTGCCTTGCCCCTACATGCTAATCACATTCAGGCCAAAGGCAGGAATGGGCTACCTGGCTGCAGCCCAGAGGATATTTTATTTTATTTACAGATGAGCTGTTACCCTCTGAAATATGGATCCATCTGGAAGCTGTGACAGAGGGAAGGCTAGCCCGGTTTCAGCAGCTCCAGCTCCGAGCTGCGGTAAGACTTGCCTTAATTAGCTGTGTCATTCTGAACAGAGCAGACAAGCCGGCAGGCCTGGAGGAGTGGGGGCCAGCATCCGTCTGCCCCCTCCCAGCCTTTCCACCAGAGGGGACTCCTTACACACGTGTGCAGCCCAGGGCCTGGCCGCCCAGTGGACTGTACTACAGACTTTGGTGGAACCTGGCTGCTTCCCTTACCAAGTGAGGCTCCAAAGCGTGTCATGCCTGGATTTGCATTTCCAGACCCAACTGGCCTCTTGGAAGCAGATGCACTCTAATCCAGTGCTAGAGTTCTTTTTTTGGAATTACCTTTAAGAGTTAGTTAACAAATCACATATTCACACACAAACTCTGCCTCAGACACATAAAAGAAGTCTTGTTATTTTATGCTGAAACCTCACTCTTGCTTAAAATAGGTTTTCCCAGTCTGATCACTCACCTTATTCATCAGACTTGGCTCCAATGTCTTCCACTCCTTCCCAAACTCAGGTCCTTCCTAAAGGAGGGAACTTTATCACTGAGGGTTTTCAGAAGACTGTGTCCAGGCTCTGAGGATACTTTGCAGAAGAGGGGATCATAAGTTTTACATGGCAGGATCATTGAAATAAAAGTATGAGTTTCCAGGGTGTCTCCTTGGAAGGGGACAAAATAAATATATTTGTACATGAAAGTCTGGGTTGGTAAAATTTCAGCTGTGAAACATCATTGCCACTGGACCTGCCATACCCCACCCTACCGCACCACACCGCACCCCACAAACCAGCTCCAGTGGGCGCTAGTGAGCTACTGAACGTTTTCAAGTGAATATTTATTGGAATTTCAAGGCAGGTGGGGCAGGCTCCTCGGATACACATCAAACTGGCTGGTTTTGAAGGACTTGTTGAGATACCTAGGGTGAGAGGATGGAGCGAAACTGTGTCTTTCACCTAACTCTTTCCATGTGCATCTTTAAGGCTTTCCCCTCATAATATAGATGTGTAAACAACAATGACGCACAGTATAAAAATTCATTGCCCATGAACCATGTTCTGAGAATACATTTCTGGTGACAGAAAGATCTAATCTGCATGAAACATGCCTCTTTGTTTCCATTCACTTTATATAGATATTAAAGAGCCCTGGATACCCCACCCTTTCTTCTAAAAACAAGGATATTGGAAGAGGGCCGGGCAGGAAGGAGTGCAGAAGGCTCCCAGATCTGCCTCAGTGTGTGGCATTGGTGAATCAGGGGTTCCCAGCATAAATTCTGGGGGAATGGGAGGGGAAATGGAGAATATGGTATTTGACATTTGAAAAATGGCATCTATAGAGTCATCAGGAAAAATTAGAGCTCGCTAGGATTACCTTATACATAAACTGATGGTTAGCACGGTTTTGTGTTTGTAGGCTAATTTTTTCAGTGCTTAATCAGGCCCTACTGTAGATAATTTCTCTCTCTCTTTTGTGGTATTGGGGGTCGAATTTAGGGCTTCATGAAAACTAGGAAAGTGCTTTATCATTGAACCATATGTGAATGCTTTTTTTGGGGGGGTTGTTTGTTCCTTTTGCTACTGGAAATTTAACCCAGGAATGCTTTACTACTGAGGTACATACCCCAGTCCTTTTTATTTTTTATTTTGAGACTGGATCTAGCTAAATTGGTGAGAATCTTACCAAGTTGCAGAGAATGTCCTGAAACTTGGGATCCTCCTGCTTCAACCTCCTGAGTCTCAGGATGACAGGTGTGTGCCATCATCTGGTTTATGTGGATGCTCTTTATGGAGGGAGGATGTAGTTCCTCATGGAAGGGCCCTATGTGGATGCTGAGTGCCAGTGGGAGGGAGGTGCTCAGAAAGAAGGGAGTGGTCAGGGTGGGTAAAGAGGGGTGTGCATGTGTGCACTGGACCCATGAGGCCAGGTCTCAGGGACTCACTTTGGGTATATGTGTTTGGGAACTTCCCCGGGTAGGCCTGACCATCACCTCTAAAAAGAACAGGTTGCTCCATCAGCGGTGTGGCCTTGGGCAGGACTTTTGCTTTCTCTGGGTATAAGCCTGTTGTTTGTAAAATAAGCTGAGTGGATTAGCTGGGTTATTCTCTACTTAGGGTCATTGACAGGGGTACTGGGAGAGGAAGGCCCTATGACAGGTATCAGGATTTTAGGGTGATTGCTGGAAGTGCATCTGCCATTGGCTGGTGAAGGATGTCTTTGCTGACCACATCACATGTCCTAGGCTGTAGATAGAGCAGACTCTGATCACAAAGGCCTCTGCATGCTGGTCCCATGTGCTTTTTATACAAATACAAATAGGAGAAAGAATTTATTATTACTAAATAAATATTTTAGCAGTAAATAGCATTTATCAAATACCTGATGTATTTTTGGCCCTTAGTAAATTATAGTCATTGTTTTGTTATCAATATTATTATAACTAATTTGGTTGGTCAAAGTTTTCCAAGGTGAGCGAAGGTGAAACATTCCTCTGTCTATGGGGTAATGGGTAAGAGTACCATTGGAGCTGGTTTCTAAGCCCTTCCAGAAAATAATATGGTTTTAGGCTTATGGGACCAGAGGCTCCCAGGAGAGGCAGGTAGGGTGGGTGTGGGTGTTCATGGTGACTCCTGGGCATTGGACCTGAGGAAACAGAATCTCAAAGCCTCCTTTCACCCAGAGCTGTTTGCTCTCCTGGCTTCCTTGTTGGCCCAGAGCTGGAGGAGGCTGTTGGTTGGTTGCTCCACCCAGCCCCAGGGAGCGAGGCCCTGGGACAGTGCCTCAGAAGCCTGGGGTGGAGCTGCTTGCTGGTTCACTGGTAGCGGGTGGCTTGCCTTGATAGAGGGCAGGAAGACACTCAAGACTTAAGAAGGGGCAGTTTTCTTCACCAGTGAGTGTTACATTTAGTTCATAGAGAGGTAATGTGGTTTGGAATACAATCGGTTTAGAACACAATTGCACAACTATTTTCCTAGAATTTTATGCCACTCTCTAGTAAACAGAGCCATTCATTCATTGTTCCTATTTGCTCATCACTCTCATGAGTTCCTTCTACCAGCCCTTTAGAACGAACTGGTATTTCCATTTTATGATTTTGGACATGGATACTGAGAGAGGTTAAGTAACTTGTTCAAGGTGACACAGCTAGAGAGTGGCAGAGCTGGAATTTAAAGCCTGTGCTCTTTTCAAATATTAAAAATTTGCTTCTATATGATGACTTTCCTGCAGGATGAAGGAGTATTACCAAGTTGCTGAAGACTTGGGATGAACAGTGATCCAGAAACACTTCTAGGAAGAAGAGAGTTTTGAGTCGGTTCTTTTTTTTTTTTAGTTTAGATTTATTTTTTAATAAAATAAAAAAGGGATTATCAGATACAGGTTATGAGGTAACAATAAATATTGTGAACTTTACGCTTGTGTACATAAGAATGTGCACTGGATCACAATGAAAGTTTTTCCCCATGAAGCATAGTCAAAAATGTCAAAATAGCAAACTAATGATATTTAGAAGATACATGTGTGTATACATATATAAATACTCATTTTCTTAAAACCTGCCTCATTTCCAACTAACAAAAAAACATAGCAGATTAATTCTTAAAGGAGAAAAAGGACAAGAGCAGGGGCTGGGAGGAGAGGTGTGACCTGAGCTGAGTGTAAAGGAGGAAGTGGGGAGTTGAGGTGGTGGCTTTGGGGTGATGGTGTGAGGCTGAGCTCCCGTGAGGGTCAGACTGGGAATTAGGTGACCCTGGTCACTGCTGGGGAATAGATGGCAAATGCTGAACACATTTCTTTCCCAAACCTTTGGTTTTGCTCCCTGGCTATCAGAGACCGCTCTCTGTTCACAAGTGGCGGGGGCTACTCCATCACTCCTACTTTGTAGACAGCAGCAGACCCCAGGAAAAACTGCCAAGGATTTGTTTCCCTCCCTCCTTCTCACCCTTCCTTTCGTCTGTCCTTTGTTCCTTTCTCTCTCTCTCTCCCATCTTTTTTCCCCCTTCTCCCTCCCTTCCTCTCTCACCTTCTTTCCTAATATTTGCTATTAAAAATTAGCACTTAAGCAATCATTAAAATTTAATTAAAAATTACCCACAGTATATTCCACCACTCTACCATGGAACCTCTATTGTCCCCTTTGGCACGACCCTGTCCATCTCCTGTCTATGTATCCACATCACGTTTATACCAGTGGCAAATGGGGGGTATATATAGCCTTAGGTCTTTTTACTGCTCTAGACTTTGAATCAGACATTTATTTTTCTGCATTCCTTTGTGGTCACAAACTCATCAATGGCTGCCTGCTGGATTGGGGTGCCCCAAGGGACGGGGGATCCCCTCATGGCTGCGTTTCTTTCATAGTTGCTTGCTTATAGCTGATGTTTGTCACCGAGGGACGTGAGAGGCCGGCAAGGCCAGAGGGCTGTGAGAGCAGAATATAAGGGGTTCAGGCTGCATGGAATCAGGGGACCGGGAAGTGATTAGCCAACCCACGATGCTTCTGAAGGCATATCTGTCTGAGTCACCTCTTGGGAATGAGGTGGGCCTGCCTGGGATTGTAAGGTTTAGATGGAAACCCTTCCACTGACATTGGAAAAGTCTCTTAACCTCTCTGAGCCTTGAATTCCTCATCTGCAAAACTGGGATATTGATACTCATTTCTGGAAACTACTATGAGCACTAAAGGAGATAATGTTTGAAAACTGTCTGTCTGGCATTCAGTAAACTGTCTGTATTTCCTTCTCATTTCAGATGGTTCTGAAAGCTTTGAAAAGTGGGTTGTTTGTTTTGTTTTGTCTTTTGTTTCTTTGTTTTGAGACAGGATCTCACTAGATTGCCCAGGCTGATTTCTTACTACTGGGCTCAAACAATCCTCCTGCCTTAGCCTCCCAAGTGCTGGGTGTCCTGCATGCCCCACCATGCCCATGCTTGCAGCTATTGATGGTGAGCATCTCTCTATAAGGGGGTCTTGGTGATGACTGAGCTGAGTGATGGCCAAGCCATCCCTTCTATAGCACTGCTATGCTCCAGAATGCAGCCTGCTGTCTCAGAGCCTGGTGTCTTCCGGTTGGCTGGGAGACAACCGCTGGACAGGTAAACACAGGGGTGAAAATTCCTCATAGTGGTAAGTGCTATGAAGGGATGACAGATGTTGAAACTGGGAGGTCAGGGGTGACAGCCAAATTTCCCATGGAAAGATCTGGAGGGGTATTTGACTGGAAATGGACCAGAGGGTTTGTTTCAGAGAAGATTTTGCTTCAGTTGAGAGTTTTATTTGGAGGTGACTTTGGGATTGAGCTCTTTAGGTCAAAGCTAATGTACATGTGCCCCAAAGCTCATCCCCTGGCACCAACATTATGTAGGGGATCATATTTGAGCCAAGATCTGTAAAACGACAAGGAGTCAGGCAAATGAAGCTCTGGGGAAAGGTTGCAGTGTGGCACCTGGGAGGGCTCTGGAGAGGCTGGTGGATGGCCAGGACACAGGCTGTAGGGTCTACTTTTCAGCACAGGGATGTCACTGGAGGACTTGGAGTAAGACTGGGATGAGTTGATACGATCTGGTTGAAATATTGACATATCATAGCTGGAACTGACAGAAATAAACATTGTATAAAGATGGGGGAATATTCTAGATGGAATGGTAAATTTATATATCACAATCTGTTGTGGTCAGGCACATCTGAGAATGTTGTGGATGCTGTGTGGCCCTGGTAGACGTAGGAGGGCTGAACTGATGGAAGATGAATTATGGACGGAATAAGGTCCCTAGGTAATAGCCGACGAGAGGCCTGGAGACATGTTTATGAAGAAGAGACACCAGGTGTCCATGTGGGAAGGGGTGAAAGGTAACAGAGTTTGGGAGAAGCCTGGGTGGAGGACAGTGACTGAGGGATGGGGAAGAGAGGTGCTGGGGGGAGGGCTGGAGGCCATGTATGGCACTGGTCCCCTCTCTTTTCCTCCCTACCATGGCTTCCCATAGTACCCATAGTACCACTGGGTACTATGGCCCATGTACCTGTGTCCCATGGCTTCTGTGAGTTTCGTGGGGTTCCTGGAGATTGGCTGCTGTGGTTTCTCTCAAGACTCTCCATCCCTCACTAATGTCAAGAAAGGGCAGCTGCCCAGGAAGGATGGGATACAAGGAGCAGAGCAACTACAGGGAGTGAGGAGAAGGGCAGCTGGGTGGCCTGGTCCCATCAGCTTCCTCAGAGTGAGTCCATGAGCTCACGGGAGCTCATGTGTTCAGATGTTCTACCGCACCAGCACACGCGGCTTCTGGTGTGGTCTGGTTCACCAGACCTTGAGGTCCGCTGATCTGAACATGTTTGTGGACTACCACATGAACCTGGGAACACCATCCTTGGTTGGCTTCCTGCCCCAATTCTGGAGACAAAAGTCTATCAGGCACAGAAGAACCTCCACTTCCTGGGGTCCTCTGAGTTCCAGCCTAGACCCCGCAAGTGTCCACCAGCCTCAAAATGTAAATTCCATAATTAAATTACATCTCAATAGACCAGTAATTATGAAACTGCGGCCATGACTCTGTAATGGGTCATGAAGTCAATTTTTTGGATCGGAACCAACTTTTATTAAAAAAAGAAAAAGATAAACTTGAATAGAATGAGATAGAAAAATATCTGAGTGCATCTGTCCCATGCAGTAAAGGTCAAGTGTCATTTTATGAGACTTTTTTCCAGATATCTATGTGTGCATGTGTCCTGGGCTACAGTGTGAATTTGTGATTTTTAAAAAAATTTATGACTCGTAGCAAAAACAAAATAAAGCAAAAACAAACACAACAATAACAACAAAAAAACCCAATTAAAACAAACAAAAAAGAAAGAAACAAAAACTTGTGATGAATGAGTCTAGCACTGGGGTGGAAACAGAAGGCCTTTCCTGGTCTCTCTCCTCAGGATGCACAGCAGGTGGGGAGCCTGCGTCTACCCAGAGGAATGCAGTGTGCTGGTGCTGCCCCGGCCAAGGCTAAGGCTGGGCACGGAGGCCCTGTCCAGTCATAGGTCACTGGAAGGAGAGTGCGTCAAGGAAGAAGCCAGAAGATGCTAATCAGTCAGAATGAATGGGAAGGTAGAAAGGGCAGGGCGGCAGAGGCTGAGGCTCCTAGTTCAGGTCACTAAGCCAGATCACAGGAGAAAGGCCAGACCTGTCTTTTGTGAAGGTCAATAGTGCAATTCTTTTCAAATATCCTGTGTTTGAGGGCAGGTGGAGCTTCTAGCTGGAGATGGCCCTGATTGGCCTGGGGAGAGCTGGGAGGAAGTGTGGCCAGAGGTACAGATTGGGATCTGTTGCATGAGGTGGGAGTGAGAGTGAGCTGGGGGATATGAAGGAGAAGAGGACTCAGGAGGGAGCCCCCGGAAGTGCTGACAAAGGAGGGCGGGAGGTAGAGAAGCTGTGATAGAGAGAAGGGGACAGTGTGTGGCCAGGGCAGCGTGCAGGCTCAAGGGGAAGAGGCGCGACCTGACCTGCAGTGTCCTAAGGGCTATTGAGCTGAGATACAAACTGGGGAGAAGAACACACGAGAACCACTGGAGAACAGTTGGGGGCTGAACTTGACACTGCTGGCTCGAGGGAGTCTCAGAGACCAGCAAGAGCCCAGAATGTCATGATACTCTCTCAGACCTCTATCTTCTCTAAAATTCCTTGAGGCCAACTACCAGGTGGGGTTAATCATCCTAACCCCACTTCCTTCACAGGAAGAACCCCTCTGAGAACCATTAAGAGTCACCTGAAGCAAGGACATTAAGATTACAGTTGTTAATAATTAGAGTCAGCTGGCGCAGTGGAGCATGCCTGTAATCCCAGCATTTAGGGAGGCTGAGACAGGAGAATCGCGAGTTCAAAGCCAGCCTCAGCAAAGGCGAGGCACTAAGCAACTCAGTGAGACCCTTTCTCTACATAAAACACAAAATAGGGCTGAGGATGTGGATCAGTGGTCGAGTGCCCCTGAGTTCAGTCCTTGACACCAAAAAAAAAAAAAAAAAAATTAGATTCAAAAGGGCCCTCTTAGCTGGGCGTGATGGTGCCTGCCTTAATCCCAGTGGCTCGGGAGGCTGAGGCAGGAGGAGTGCAAGTTCAAATCCAGCCTCAGCAAAAGTGAGGCACTAAGAAAATCAGTGAGACCCTGTCTCAAAATAAAATATAAAAAAGGGCTGGGGTGTGGCCCAGTGGTTAAGTGCACCTGGGTTCAATCCCCAGTTTAAAAAAGAACAGAGAAAAAAAAGCACCCTGTTATTAGCCAAATTCCTCATTTCCTTTCTGAAGGACTTTTTACTTTCTTCTACTTCCCCACCTCTTCTCTACTCTGTTCTCAAAATTATGGTTAGGAGCTGGTAAGAACTGGGGTATAGGAGGAATAGAGAGGCAGAATGTATTAATTGACTAATTGTTGTGTACCAACTGGGTGCAGGGCTTCTGATGTGATGCTGAGGTTTCCATGGAGACCAGAATGCAGATTGGCTCTGAGGGCTTCCGATTGCTGGTGCACAGCAGAATCACCCGTGGAGTTTTAAGAATCCAGATTCATGGGTTGTGTGTTAGACCTGTCGAGCTCAAATCTCCAAAGAGGCAGACCCTAGAGTAAGTCTGTTTAAAGATCTCCATAGGGCATTTGTTGCACTTGAAAGGTAAGAACATTGAATGGGAAAAGAAGCAGCCCTCTAAGATGAAGTGGGTTGGAAGGTGTTGGGGCAGAGTAAGAAACCCAGAACGGGAGCACCAAAGGCCCCAGGAGAGGGTGGGCATACATGTAGTCAGGGAAGACTTCTTGGAGGGGATGCTGGCCACACTGTGTTCCGAAGAATGCAGGAGGAGAGAATTGCATGTGCAAAGGCATAAGCCTTTAAATGAATAGTCACTTGCTATCCTAAAGGTGTCTGCACTTACCTGCAGTTAGACCATGACCTTGAGAAAGTCCTTGTCCATTTAGGAGAACTTGGACCAGTTTCCGTCATGATGCTGGATAGCTTAGGTGGGAAATAATTTTAAGTTCATAACAGATTCATGCGAACATGGGAGGCAAGCATATTAAATGGTGTCAGGCTGGGAGTGAGCTTTTCTCAGATTTCATGAGGATCAGAAAAGAACGAACGGATTAAAAATGACAGCAATCATTTATCAAACCCTCATTATGGGCAGGCTTATCACCTGCATCGTTGCTGTTATTGCAGTCTGTATGATCTCCTCCATTCTATTCAGCAGTCAGAGAGGTGGAGTGACTTGCCCAAGGCCACACAGCAAGGAAGAGGCAGAGCTGGGACTTGGGTTTCTGTCTCCCTAGGCACAGTAGTGGTTGAATATGGAAGCTAGGTCCCTGATCTATATTTTTAAGGACACTTTGGCAAGTTCTTTAGTCTGTCTGCCTCAGCTTTTTCACTACTAAAGAGGCAAGCCTGATAGACTCTTTGAGCTTTCTGTGCAAGGTGTTCTGAAAATGGCCAACTCTCTGCATGTATTCAGTGGTCATATTCCTTTGAGCTTTCTGTGAGGGCTGCTCTGTGAGAGTAATGCTTGGGCCTGGTGAATGCCCTGTTAGTGGCAGTGAAGGGTGTGAAGGGAGGTCATGGTTACTCCCCAGCCTGGACTACATGAAGGTAACAGCTTTGACATTGCTAAGACTGATCACCTAGCTCGGAAATTCTGCAATGGATTTTGATTCTATTTCTGGAGACACAGCTGATGTCCTGGGATAACTCACCTGGAGCCAGAGGATTATCCCTTTGACCTTCCTGAGCCCCCAGTGTTTCTAGTCCTGGGATGGAGGCAGGTGCAGGGGTTTTATCTTCCCTGTCTCATCTGGGATAGTGTCAGCTCCAGTTGGGGAAGATCGGTTTGCCTTTAAGCCTTTGGAGAGGCTGTGTATGTGGAATGAAACTGAGCTATTGTGCGACCACGGTGCTGGCCAGCAGTTACCTCCCTTTGGTAGCAGGACAGCAAGATAAAATTGTCCAGGTGTACTCTGCTGTAAAACTCCTTTGATGGGACTTTGTGTAGGGCAGACATTATGCAGAGTGAGGAGGCCTGTTGGAGGAGGCCAGGGATCTGGTGAGGTGGGGCTAGACTGAGGTCTTGCTGAAAAGAGCAGCCTGGGAGTTACAGTAGTAATAAGTAAGGCAGGTGTGGCATGTGTTCACGTGAGTGCCACAGGATGGCAATTCCTTTTTGGAAGGGCCAGTCCTGGAAACAGCGCCAAGAGACAAAGGGACAGAAATAACAATGCCAGCGCACGGAGTGGGGAGGGCTTGTAGCTGTGGGATCCTGAACCTCCCCTCCTGTGGGAGGTGGGAGGTGGGAGGGGCTGTGACTCTGGGCTGACCTGGATGGCTGGCTGGATTGGGACGGTCCTTCTGCAAGACTTCCCCCATGCCATGGGAGAAGCAAAAGAAAACAGATGTCTCTCTTGCCAATCAACCCTGGTGGATAGTCAAGGCAGTTATAAAAAAATAAAAATAAAAAAAAGTCATTGGAACCCACTGGGAAAGGCAAAGAACTTGTAAATGTAGCTTGAATCCTGGTCTATGTGGCCTCAATGACGATTTGCACTTGGCTAATTCAAAATAGGAGTGGGTTTCTGCCAGTGTCCCTGGAGACCTGTGTGTCCTCAGTATCACTGAGCACCCCCATAGGCTGAGGAACATTCTAGGGACCTTGAGGGA